>NAJO01000017.1:0-600000 GCA_002077065.1 Cryoendolithus antarcticus
TTGCGCTTGCCCTTCTTTGCGATGCTGACCTGAGCCACGTGCGACTCTGCGGCGTATTCGACGCCCTTGACAACATCAGACATGGATCCGGAGCCGTTGGAGCGCAGGACCTTGACAGCCTTGATGTGAGCCTTCTTGGCAACGCCGTACTTCTTGCCAGCGACAGTGCCGGAGCAGTGAGTACCGTGTCCGTTGCCGTCCTTGTCCTCATCACCTTGCGGAATGGTCTTGCCCCAAGAGGCACGTCCCTCGAAGTCGACGTGCTCAATGTTGGTTCCAGTGTCAATGATGTAGACATCGACACCCTCGCCACCGTCCTCAGAGTAGAGGTACTTGTTGAAGGTGCCAAAGCTCAAGCTGTTGCGGTGCGAGATACGGGCGAGACCCCAAGGAGCATTCTTCTCGATCGTGGCATCGTCTCCGAGCATGTGCACTTCCTGATCCCTCTCAATGATCTCAACCTGAAAGTGATGGTCAGCTTCACTCAATTAAGCTCTAGCTTGGCTGCTTTGACTCACGTCAGGGTGTCGGCGAATCTGCTCGATTACATCCTCATCGAAGTGACCGGAGTATCCCATCATCTCGCCACCGATGTTGTAAGTGTGCTTCAGCCCGCTGAAGATGGTGTCCAGCATTGGCGTCTGCGAGCGCTTACGCAGATCGGTCTTCCTCGTCTGCACCTTGGCATGCAGGTCCTGGACCCAATCATGATGCTCGACCGCGAGGTTCTGAGTTACGTGCTTCTTGAACTTGATGATGTAGCTATCGGCAATCTCCTTTGCGTTGGATGCACTCAGGATGGGTGCCGCATCGTTGTGGATGGAGGAGACAATGACGGGTGAAGCTGACGCCAGCGCCGCCAGCGATAAGCTCAAGACGCCCCTCATGATGGGCGAGATGACTGTAGTGTTGAAGGATTGGATGTAGCAAGTGACTGGATGAAGACGGCGAGGCGGAGGAGAGGGAGATGGGTTGAGCGATAGGAACGAGATAAGGTACACGGCAGGCGCCAGCTCATCGCGTGACAGCTTCACGAGTGGCAGGAGCAGCGTCATGCAACGGGGCACGGTCCAGGCCGAGGCCGCGCAGCAACCGGCACTGATGCCTGAATAGTCGCCTGAGGGCCCCTAGTACTTGTTCATGCCCTGGAGTATAGGTCACTTGGTGATGAATTGAAGGGCTGCCTGCGAGAACCGCTTACGACTTCCGACAATGCGGCCTTGCGTATAGTTGTTCTGCTTGTTTGCATTGCGACCTCGCGACAGGCCACTACGGCAAAACCGCGGACGAGGCGCCTATCTCCGATCTTGTTTCGGCTTGTGCCACAGACCCTGGGCCACCTACCTGCTGATGTACCGAAGTGCTATCAACGGCGTGCAGGCACGAGCGATTGTCTCACTTCACACTCGAATTCGGTGCTTTACCGTCACGTGAGTCGTGGCGTTCTGGCGTTGAATTGAGTGGATTGAGTAATCACTCTAGGCGCTGGCTATTGGCTCAGCTGAAGGCAACAGAGGTAATACTGTCCATCGACTTTGCGTCGGATCTACGAAGACTGTACGCGATGAGCCAGCGATCGCCACATCTAAAGAGGAGAGCCTGTCGACAGCATGGCCCGAGAAATGGGTCTGCCAAGTCGACCGAGATCCTCGACCACCGAATCGAACAGCATGATGGCGAATGAGAGAGCTTCTGAAGTGGCCAATTTGTGCCAGGTTCTCAGACAGCAAGCGTCGATCGAAGATGCAAAGGGATTGGAAGGACTATGCCACTCTGCCCAGGAGCTGCGAACTGTGCTACTTGCTAGCAACACCGCAAAGGATCTCTTCCGACGAGCTGAGGGGTTTCAAGCCACATTGGCTGCTATCAGCAATGCTTGCTCAGTTGCTCGCACATACTCGGGAGTGAGCTGCGATGTCGTGGTTTCTGCGACGTCGATACTTCTATCCCTGCTTTCCGCGGCCTTGTTTGATCACTACGGTAACGACCGATACCTCCAGCGCCGTCTCGATGGCTGGGCATCTTTGGTGACATCTTTGGAACCACTCCTCGGCCTGCTGATCGAACAGGGGGCGTGGGACGCTATCATCACATATACGACTGCACTGTGCCGCTTCTCATTGGGTGAGATTGATGGCGATCGTGTTGCTGCGTTGCTCGACCCGGCCACCGATGATCCGACTTTTAGCAATACTTCAGGGGCGTTGGATCGAACGGCAGGACTAACTGGACATGAAACGGTCGTCTTCCCGAAGATTTGGGCATTGCTGGTCAAATCCTCTATACAGTGCTCTCGCTTGCAGGGTGGCGATAAAGGGGACTTCTCACGGCAAATTATGTCACTTGCTCACCAGATCACTACTTTCAGCACGCGTAATCAGGTAGCCTTGTGGGAGACCGGGATCATGAGCGTGCTTCTACGTGACTTATGCGGAAATGACAAGGCTTCGAACTCTTCTGAGCTGGAGGGCCTGGTCCGCATTCTCTCTCCTTTCGGCTTGCATAGTCTCGAGGATGCGGCAGAGTTGTTCCAGAGGGCATCTCACTCAAATGCCAGCCATGCCCAGCTGTTACATGTCTTGCAGGCCTCTAAAGGACCAGCGTTCGTCCAATTCGATTTGTCGCAGTGTGGCTATTCCTCAATAGAACTGCAGAGCTTGCCACGTGCATTTCCGCCTACCACAGGTTACTCGTTGACTGCCTGGATGCGGTTTGATCAATTCGACCCCTCTACGCACACGACACTATTCGGGGCATTTGACTCGTCACAAACTTGCTTCGTACTCGCGTACCTCGAAAGGGACAGTCGATCTTTGATACTGCAGACCTCGATTCGTTCGTCGCGGCCCAGCGTACGTTTCAAATCGACGAGGTTCAACACTGGCCATTGGTATCACGTGGCGATCGTGCACCGCAGATCTCCGTCAGATCCGAAGGCCGGCACTGCTATGCTCTTCGTGAACGGCGAATTCGCCGAGCAGGTCAAGATTGGGTACCCAGAGTCGCCAGCAGAGTCGCGTACTCTCGACGATATAGCAGCAAGTGGTAGACGGCAGGCGAAGCCAGTAATGGCATTCTTCGGCACACCTCATGATCTCGCACCCAGGCTTGGCAAGAACGAGGTACATTCGAAATGGTCGTTGGCCTGCGGACATCTGTATCAGGCGCCACTCACAGATGAATTACTGGCTGTGTATTACAAACTTGGGCCGCGCTACAATGGCAATATGCAGGACTGCTTGGGTCCGCTCTTGACGTATCGCGCATCTGCAGAACTGAACCGTTACAATGAGCTACTCCACCCGGACAGGTCGGAGAAGTCCGACATTGTCACCGCGACAGAAGCTCGGGGCAGTGATGTAGTGCCCGAGACTCGAGTGCTCTTTGGCGTGTCTCCCCTCGCAATCGTGCAGCTTGACGGAAGTGACAACAGCACACGCTTGCAAGAAGGGCTCTCGGCAAAGGCAAGAACAAGATTGCAGGCCCTGGAAGGAAATGTGAAGGCCATAGCTATCAACACTGGCGTGCCGACTCTCAATGAAGCTGTAGGCAGGTCCTATGGTGCCGCAGCGTTGACTGGTGATCCCGTGGTGGTGCTGCCTAGGTCACTTGACGATGCAAGCTGGGAGGTTGCTGGGTGTCTCCCGCTACTGCTTCGGTTGCTAGAAGCAGCTGCCACAAAAGCTGCGTTCTTGCAGGCGGTTCGCATCGCCTTCGAGTGTGTGAAGGATAGCTGGCGCATCAGCGAGGCAATGGAAAAGGGACACTGGTTTGGCGTCATGGCAGTGATAATCAGAGAGAAACTGGGCTTCGAGACGGGAGCTGCCTCCGCCAACGCGTCAAATCGCAAGCCGTCACCGCCTCTACCTCTTGAGGACCGCCAGACGGTGCCATTTGAGCTGCTACAGCTTATACTAGAGTTCCTCGGCCATGATAAAGCTTCCCCGGAGAATTCCATGATTGTTAACCCCATGGGATACCGCGTGCTGATCATCGACTTTGATACATGGCGGCGATGCGATGTCAGCACGCAGCAGTTCTACTACGCGCAGTTCGCACACTTTGTCACTCGGAATAAGCATCAGGCATTCAATCACAAGCGGCTTACTCGTATGCGAGTCATCAAGAAACTCGTCGAGGCACTGAAAAGTGAAAACATTGCACCAGAAAATGTCGCACCATTCATGGCAGCCTTAAACGCCCTGCTTGATGGCAGTGCTGCAGCACACCACTCTTACAAGGACTTGGCGATGTTCGTAGTGCACGGTCTGCAGGATGAACGCTCACAGCAGCCTCGGTCGCTGCATAGCATGGCGAGTGTAATGAAATTACGTCAAAGAGCAGTATCATGGGCTAGACGCAGTGGCTCGACACCCACTACGCCAGGCGGCGGTTCGCCGTCTCGAGCTCAGCCGGCTGTGCCCCGAGCAGAACTAGCGGTCAGCATGCTCCAGCTTCTGGTGGAGTTCTTGTGCGACGAGAAGAACGCGACGGCTGTACGGCGATTCATCAAGGCCGTTCCCCTGCGTTGGCTACTACATCTCTTTGCCGAGCCAGACGTGCGAGTGGTAGTATTTGTAACACGAATCATGCACCGTGCGCTTCTCGTTATGGGGTCTGAGTTCAAGTCACCATTCGTGGATAAGAACGGTGGCTTCAGCATCTTACGAGCTCGTCTGAAGACTTTTTGGCGGACGCCGTCGATGTGGGTGCTCTCTTTCGCGACCCTATTCGGCTGCAACCTCCCTATGGGCGCGATCGAGCAAGACCTTACATTGTTCGGTCTGATCGAGCTGCTCGGAGTGGGTGAAAAGATGCGCATTGACACACCGGAGATGCTCTCGCCGATCATGGCCATGCTCGAAACAGCTCTCAGAGACGTAGTGAAGTCCGACGAAGCACCTGAAGCTGACATCAAACTCATCACCACCATCATTCAGCTTCTCAAGGAGCTCCAGCAACGCAGCTCGACCTTCCGCGACTTCGCAGCCAGCTCTAGATATGTACAAGAGCTACTGTTCGTCTTATATCCAGTCGTTGTTGGCTCGGATAGGTTGTCTGCTGATGTCGAGCTCGCGGCAAAGGACAACACCCTCAGCTTCCGCGGCGAAGAAGTCAAGATGCGACCACACTCGAACTCACTCGGACAGAGACCGCCGTCCGTGCGAAGTCTCAACATCGATGACGGCAAGCGAACGCCATCGCCGTCGCCGTCGGCGCACCAGAAGCGTGTAGCGGCGCCGAAACGTTTGTCGTCATTCATCCTGATCAATGGCGGTGGCGAGTCTCCGCGCACACCGAGCTCAAAGTTCGAGCCACCTTTGACGCCGAAGCGCAGAGATGTAGTCAAGCTGAATGTCGGCAACGATATAGTTGAGTCGCTGCTTGACGTTGCGACCAGTCTCTTCATCGATCTGATATGCACGAAGAAAGACTTCGCAGGCATCGGACTGTTCATGAAGGTACCGCCTGGATTCAGAGAGCACCAGGCGTATTTCGAGTCTTACGTCCTGGTGCATACGCTATCAGCGCTGTGGAATACTCTGCAGCTCAATCAAATACTCTTGCAGGACACGAGAGTGCTCACCAATCTCGGGCGGTACTCTTTGCACATGGCAGAAGCGGTCTTCGAGGGCTGGTTCATCGATGGAGCCCAGCCACTCATTAATTTCATTGGTAAGGTACTCGACTACCTGCAAACACCCGATGTGGCCAATTTGAAAAATGTACGACTCTGTGCACAAGCGACCAATACCATGCGCGTTGTCTTCCTTCGCGTTATGCTGTTGCGACTCTCAGAGCTTGACGAGCTGGAGGACGAGAAGTATGCAATCACTTTTCTGGACCAAATGAACTACTGGCAGACTATACTATTCTCTACTGAGAATCAGGAAACGCCGTTTATTCGATTGATCTGCTACTTGCTATACATGAAGTTGACATCGACCGTCACAGCCGTCAGATATGCAGCAGCGAGGATCTGGCGGACGATGCTGGTGCAGAAGCCGACCGAGACAGCGACCTTGCTTACATATGCAATGGGTTCAGAGCAGCGGCATCTCTCTACTGGCTTCATGAAGCTCGTCTCGCTTGACGAAGAGGAGTTTATCAAATGGGTTGACAGTAATAAAAGCAGTCTCGACAAGATCTTCGTAGATGCACTTGCTAAACCTTGGGACGAGTTCGTGAATGACGAGAACCGTCGGAACGAGGAGTCTGCTAAGGGCCGGCTATCGAAGAGGCGTGAGAAGCTACGGCAATGGCAGTCGGAGGAGCTGGGTACTGATGACTTTCTTCAGCGCTACGAGACATCGACAAATCATTGGAGAGCTAACGTGCACGCTCAAGAGCGACTGAAGCTCCAGCGAGCCACTCAGGATCATCAGGAAAGTGTCCATCATCTGCTGACAGTATTCACTCGCTTGGAGCAGATCCTCAAGCAGCCTTGTGGGCCTGACGCCTCCGCAACGGTCAAGTGGCAGCTGGATGAGACTGAGGGTGTCAACCGAATGCGGATGCGACTGTTACCAGATACATCAGTGACCAAGGAAGTGTACCAGCCGAAGCGAAAGTTCTCGCAGCGGCTCAGTAATGGTCCGCTCGCGATCAATACGCAGATTGCCCGCAGTGTGAGAGATGATGTTCTCTCGTCAATGCCGCCTACGCCAGGTAGTGCTATTATTGAAGGAACCTCGGAAGCCACGCCCGCCAATGACCGCTCACTGGACGACTCGATAACGAACTCTCAGCTACTCGATGGCGGCTTCGCAGTCATCGAAGACCCCAAAGAGGACGAAGATGGCATCGTGGAAGATAAGAATCGCAAGATAATGACGAGCCTTGCGCGCGGTGATATGGTGCAGCAGCTATACAATGTCTCACGCATAGTGGGCTTGGAAGCTTGTGAGGGCCTTCTGGTGATCGGGAAGAAGCGGCTGTACCTCCAAGATAGCTACTTCCAACGATCTGACGGCGAGATCGTCAGCGTGTCCCATGCGCCCGAGGACGAGCGTGACCCATATTTACAGCTTATCTCGGGCAAGGACGTTGGTGCACAGCGGACGAAGAACAGCGTCGGCGACCAGGCGAGTCGGCAGTGGGTATGGACCGAGGTGCTTAGCGTGTCCAAGAGACGCTTCCTCTTCCGCGACGTGTCGCTGGAGGTGTTCTTCTCGGACGGCCGCAGCTATCTATTGACGTGTATGACGCCCAAGATGCGGGACGATCTGTACAGTGCGATTACCAGCAGGGCACCGCACATACATGCGTCGACTTCAGCCGGCGAAGACTCGTGGCGACTCGACAACTTGCGCAACCCGGAAGAGACCCCACAGACCTTGGGATCGCGATTCACGAGCGTCTTCGCCAATGCCGCCGCGCCTGCTGCGACGAAGCAGTGGACGAGAGGCGAGATGTCGAACTTCCAGTACCTCATGCTGATCAACACTATGGCTGGTCGATCTTTCAATGATCTCACGCAGTATCCTGTCTTTCCCTGGGTACTGGCAGATTACAACAGCGACGTCCTAGATCTTACGGATCCGAAGAGCTTCCGTGACTTCTCAAAGCCTATGGGTTGTCAGACACCTTCACGAGAAGCAGAGTTCAGAGACCGCTACAAGCAATTCGCTGAGATGGGCGATGAGAATGCGCCGGCCTTCAATTATGGCACACACTACTCATCGGCTATGATAGTCACATCGTATCTTATTCGAATGCAGCCATTTGTGCAATCGTACCTACTACTTCAGGGTGGCAATTTCGATCACGCAGACCGGCTCTTCGACTCAATTGAGAAGGCTTGGCTGTCGGCGTCCAAAGAGAACATGAGCGATGTGCGAGAGCTCACACCGGAGTTCTACTATCTGCCTGAATTCCTCACTAATCTCAACGGCTACGACTTCGGAGTCAAGCAAGGCGGCGGCGAGGTCGTGAGCGATGTCAAGCTTCCTTCGTGGGCGAAGGGCGATCCACAAGTCTTCATTGCTAAGCACCGGGAAGCACTGGAGAGTCCTTACGTGAGCCACAATCTACACAAGTGGATTGATCTAGTCTTCGGCTACAAGCAGAGGGGCGAGGCTGCTGTGGAGGCTACCAATGTGTTCCAGCATCTCTCCTATGGCGGCGCGAAGGATCTGGACACGATCGATGATCCTGTGGAACGCCTGGCGACGATCGGAATCATACACTCGTTCGGACAGACACCACATCAGGTCTTCCAGCGACCGCATCCGGGGCGTGAGATCGAGAAGCATGCTGTTGCTCGGCTAGATACAATGGCCGAGTCATTGTCTCGACTGCCTTCACCACTTTTCGAGAGTGACGAGAAGGTCTGCAAACTTGTGTACCCTGCTACTCAAGAGAGGCTACTGTGTACTGGTCCCTGCAAGCTCAACATGCTGCCAAATTGCGATCGGTTCATGCAGTGGGGCTTCGCAGACCACAGCATTCGCTTCTTCTCCTCGAACACCAAGCGCTTGCTCGGTCTATACGAAAATACTCACATCGGCGCTATCACCACGGCAGTCTTCGCTGACAGCAAGACTCTCATCACGGCCGGCGAAGACTGCACAATCGCTGTCTGGACTGTTAGCGCCTCTCGGGATGCAATAGACATCAATCCCAAAACGTACCTCTTCGGCCATCGCGCTCCTGTGACTACATTGGTAGCGAGTCGAGTGTTCAGCACGCTTCTGTCAGTGGCGAACAATGGTCAGTGCCTGCTCTGGGATCTGAACCGAAACGACTGCATCCGCGTCCTCACACCTGCAAGCGACTTGACCATCCAAGCCGCCAGTATCAGTAGCATCTCTGGCCATATTGCACTCTGCCGCGGCCCAAACTTGCTTCTCTACACTATCAACGGTCACCTTTTCCTCTCCCAACAGGTCTGCGACAGCCAAAGCGATAGCATGTTCAGTTGCGCATTTTACAGTGGCGCCAACAACGAATGGGTCGAGCGCGAACTGATTTTCACAGGCCACGCGCATGGCGTGGTCAATGTCTGGACGCTTGCGGTGCTGAGTGACGGAGCTTGGCATTTGCAGCTGGTTAATCGCCTTAATCATGTTGATGGGCTCAGAGACGGCGGAGTGAACAGGAGTGCGGTTATCTCAGCACTGCTGCCCATGCCCGGGGCTGTGTACACCGGCGATGAGGATGGGCGGGTGTGGGAGTGGAGTGTAGTGCAGAGGCAGGGGAGCGTGAGTGCCAGGGGCAGATAGCACTGTAGTGATGATCATGGAAGTGTACGACGTGACGTCGGAACGTGATTCAAATTCGAAATGAATGCTTCAATGTCATGTCACGGCAATGCAATCACTTCCGCTCCTCCAAAGGGCTGAACGCTCCTATGCTATTGTATACGCCACTGCATTAGTAGCTACATCACTCGTCAATCTGAAAAGAGAGCTGATTGTTTGTCCATCTTTGCAGTCATAGGGAGGCCGGAAGCTTGCAATCACGGCCATATAGCGATTGACTACCGGATCAGTTCATACGAGCCTCGAGAACATTTAAAACCTTCGGAGAGGTAGAAGTACATGTAGCTGTCACTCCTCAGGTTAATGATATCAAAACCGTCCGTAACAAAGCAAGAGCGCCCTTGTCACCTCCACAATTCCCACCTTGGCCTTGCGGCTGTCCTCCCAGTCCTCACAATGCCCAATCCTAACCCTCAAAGATCTGCCGCCCAGAAGTCAGCCCACCTTACCCTATAAGATAGCTAATGCCCAATACATGCCACCATCAGCTTCTCGTAATCGCCCCTGGTCTCGCCACGAATCCTGGCCGCCAAGTCCTTCTTGTAGAAATGCCTGTAAGCAGCTTTGCACTGCTGCAGCCTCTCGCGGCTCCAGTGTACCATCACAATGCGGCGCACCAATGCGGTGTCCTTGGTTCCCAGACCGGCCATAGAATCCTCGAGGAGTGAGGCGTCGTGTTTAGCTGGATCTTCGGCGGAGCCAAGGATGTAGAGAAGGGCGTCCTTCATGTGGCCGGAGAACTCGGAGGAGAGCGTGGCTGATAGTGCGCGTTGGTAGCGGTTCTGATATGCTTGGGAAAGCGCGCGAAGCTGAGCATTGGAGAGGCGAGTCATAATCGCGCAGACTGTAATCTCATCTGTGCCAGCGCGGCCTGCGCACATGTCAGTGATTGAGAATCTTAGGAAAGTGAAGAAGGGAGCAAGGAAAGGACGCACCCGAAGTGGCTTTGTAGAGTTCTTGCACATCCGCGTCGATTTGCTGAGGAATCACTGGAGTGGACTCCTCGGCACGACGAGCGGCCATGACCATGTCAAACATCTGCTCTGTCTTCATAGACAGGTCGCCTCTGACATCAGCCTCCACTGTGCGCTTGTAGAGCTGCTGATACCGTGCCTTGATCGCGTTGAGATCTGCGTTTGAACGAGCGAGGAGGACTTCATTCATGGCAGCCTCCTTGGTGCCAAGACCCTTGATGGACTCGTATAGGGTATGGCAATCCTGATCGAGTGGTCCTCGGATGATCGCTTCGAGACCATCTCGGAAGTAGCCTGATGTCTCGCTGTGAACATCCTTCATCAGGTCACGCTTGTGTCGTTGCTGGAAGGCTTGCTTGGCGCTGGCTACTTCGAGAGGTCCGAGCGACGCAAGCGTTTTGATCAACAGGTCCTCCTTCGTACCGAAGCCTTTCATAGAGGAACGAAGATCATCCGCCACCCGGCTCATGTCCACGTGCGAGATTTGTCCAGGTATGTAGCCGGGAGAGGGCTGCGCCGGAGGACCAGACGGTGGCGCCCCATACTGACCGCCGGGGGGTGCACCATACTGTCCTGGTGGCGGTGCGCCGTACTGACCAGGAGGAGGCGCACCATATTGGCCAGGAGGTGGACCTTGGGGAGCGCCGTACTGCCCTTGAGGTGCTCCATAGCCACCTTGTTGCTGGCCGTAACCGCCGTGCTGGCCGGGCGGTCCCGGAGGTGGTGCTCCGTATTGGCCTGGTGGAGGTCCATAGCCCTGCTGACCATATGGCTGTTGTCCAGGAGGAGGACCGGGCGGTGCACCGTATCCCTGTTGAGGTGGGTAGCCCTGCTGAGGATATTGCCCAGGCGCTGTGGCGCATATCGGTCAGCATCGTGTGCATGAGACGGCAAGGCTTAGTATGCGGATCAGGCATCTATACTTACGAGGCTGCCCGTATGCGTTTGGCGGTGGCGGCCCTTGGTTGTAGTAGCCGCTCATGTTGGAAAAGCCGTTGATGACGTCGCTTGGTATTGCAGGTGGGCACGGAGGGGTACTTTGGTCGAGAGAGGAGAGGGACAGTCAGATAGGACTAGTTGGATGGAGTGAGAGTCTGAGAGTAGGAAATGAGGCAAGAACGAAGTTCCCACTGTTACTCGAGCAAGCGATCGTTGTGGCTGAGCTTGTCCTGGATTGCGCCTTGCCTAGATACGCCGTGCGTATTGGGAGCTGAAGCAACCTAAGAGGGCTGTGTTCTCCTTGGCAAAGCAGTTTCTGACGGACACCAGCGGTAGGAATGTGGGACTCTGAGCACATACAGTAGGATACGGTGATCACCACAATGCGGTGGTGGATTGTTAATGAGGCACATCTCGGGCTCATCTGCAACTGTACGGGCTCTTGTTCCGAAGGTCGCGCTTGCCACCGTGTCCGGATGCACAGCTCGCCAAGACCCCAAGTACCAAGACGGATGGAGTGAGCCACTCTACGATCGCCACCAAATATGAACCTAATGACTCCCACACCCTCCATTCATCGTGAGACACGGAGTTCGGCATGTCACTTATAGTTTTCCCTCTGTCGCGGTAGTCATGCCTTGGAGTGTGATGGAAGCCTATCGTACCAAGACGAGATGTCTGCTGATCATACGATCGACTTTAAACACCGCCCCAGTTCAGCACATGTGCCGCCTAGGTGGCCTGAAGATCATCCTCTTTATCTCTGTCTCTCTATAGATTCCAAGCCTCTTGTACAGCTTTATCCCTGCCCACTATCCCGTACTGGCATTACACTGCGCCGGTGAACAAACAATTGCGATACATATAACACGTCCTAGCGTTTTGGTAATCTCAACGAAGACCAACACCATACTTTGAATCTCTGAGGGACGCGAAAATATCCTTAACCATAGACCCGGAAACCATCGAGAGCCCGCCTGTGACGACTTGCCACTTTCAAGACATCTACGCCAGTATCATGGCCACCTACGGCTCGTCTCCATACAGTCCACAACCGCCACCACTTGGAGCTCGCCAAAGCTCGAACGCAGACAAGTACCGGCCTCGAGCATATTCAAACCCGCCGCCCACCCAGCCAAACCCAACTTTACTAGGCCCGCAGCAAGTCCCGTATCCCTCACCACAGATGCCCGCCAGATCGTCTCAGGAAGGCTATGGCTTCCCCGAATACCAACAGCCCCATGTAGTCGGTCAGCCGATGGAATCACGCTTGGAGCCTCACTACCCTGGAGTACCCAACTACGGTCCACCGCGGGATCGAGACTACGAGCGACGACCAAGTCACTCAAGTCAGAGATCGAGGCACTCGCATCACAGCCAGGTGTCACATCACAGTCGCCACTCCCATGATGATCGGAGATCAGGAGAGTCCCGGCGTTCTCATCAGTCGCAACACTCTCACCACTCACACGCCGAAGACGAGCGAGTCCGAGACGACAATCGCGAGAGACGACACAGCCATCAAAGTAGCCACGAGCACGAATCGGAATCAGAGAGGCGGCGGCGCAAGCAGAAAAAGGCGTCCAAGGAGACGAGACCGACGTACGGAGATTCGATCTTTGCCGCATGGGATTTTGTCAAGTCCGCGTTGGGACCGAGAGACAAGTACTGAGAGCGTTCTTAGCTCTACGGTCACCACTGAATGTTTCAATAATATAATGACCTCTAGATAGCTTGTACGAGATGTCAATTTCGACTACATGCCTGTGCCGAAATTTCCTCAAGTTGTGCAGTGTCTCGATAAGCGCGCATAGGTATGTGGCGCCGAGCGACTCGACTATCTGCCATGCGGAATGATGAACACCGTCTACATCGGGACTCGCGCGCATTCACTTCAATTCATACTACCGTGCGACCTCTGTAAGTGTGCGGCTTCCTCGATTGCTATGGTGCAAGATCATCGAAAGGTCACCACAACAGATGCCTCCGTCATTTCTGTCGGCTCTCAGTGTAGCACTTCTCAGCAGCATTCTCTTGTCTGCCGCCTATCATCCGTCACGAGCCCTTCTTCACCACGGCTTACACGCGCGCGTGAGGGTATAATTCTCTGCACACACGCAGCAGATTGAAACCACGTCCGTTTTCCATGAGCCCAGTACGCAGGGAGAGCATCTCTCGATCGGGCCTCGAACATCTGTAAGGACGATACGACATCTGGCGTCATTTAGAGTTGTACCAGTAGGGTAATGAGAAAGTTCGAACTTGTACTTTGGAGCTAGTGTCAACGTATATGTAAGGTGCTGACGTTCGACTCGTTTCAAGCCCCTAAAAGAAGGTACGGCCTCAACCTACTCAAACATATGTTGCTCTCTCTCTCTCACACACAAAGATCGTTCAACCCGTTCCGCCATAATCTGTCTTGATCATTAGTGTCATGATGAGTTGCACGGACTGCAATTGCTCGTTCACGACTGATACACAGGATCCAGATATCTGTACATTCGATGCAGATCCCGACATAGGAACGAACACGTTTCAGGCTGCAGATCTGGCGTATCATTAACTTCTTTCAATTCAGGCGGGCATCGGCGTGCGTATCATCACTCCTCGCAGGCATAGTCCCCCAGGCCCAACTGATAGATCAGCTCTAGGTCATTATTTCCTTCGTCATCACCGTATGTATAGCGTACATCATTTTCTTGTATAGCTTTTGGTTCGTACAGGAGAGTTACGCTGCTGGAAAGATTACCGAGCTCGACCGCACTATTAGCCGTCTGGTCTGCGGCACGGTCAGACGAGCCAAACACCTACTTATACCGGATCCAAACCTTTCAGCTACGCCGAAAGAACGGCGCGGGTCGGCACTCCTGTTGAGCAATGAGAGCTTGAGGAAGATCCTCGGCCAGTTCAGTGATCAGCAACTCGTGACCGGGCTGGCTGTTCTCACGCCCGGGTACATCCAGACGAAAACGATAACGCAGTACCACTTCTCCATCGTGGCGAGTCTGGCAGATTTGGCTTTCGTTGTCCAGAGCTGCTCCACAGATATTGTGTTGCAAAGTCTTGCAGATTAGCCCGTTAATGGACTATGGCGAGGCATAGCGGTCCTACTCTTTATGTTCCTGGCTCTGATGACATCGCTGCCGGCGGGTAACTTCCTCTGGCTATACAACTATGGTATGCCCGTGCAATGTATCTGGCAAAACTTCAGCGGCAACTACCGCCCCGGATGGCGCCTTACAGTCATGGTGATTGGCATGATCATGCAAATCTGGGCCATTTTGATCGTGGCGCACGACTGGTTTCCATCGATCTACCGCAATGCGTTTGGTAGGACCACTAAGAGAGGCATTCTGTGGGCCGTACTGCTGCCTCGGAGGACCGCTTAGCGAGCAGCCAGCAACAGAGGACTTGTCAGGACAACTAGTAGCAAATCCTTGTGGGCTTGCTTGGAGATCTGCAGTGGCTCTGTTGCGCTGTTCGTTTTCGTCGCTACAGAGATAGTGTATTCGGAGGCTTTCGATCTTCTCAGAAGCTGGGCAATCCTGGTGAACAATGTGTATAGAGTATCTTGGCTAAGAGGTCTTGCTTCTGAGACCGGGCGAACTGGCGACGAAGATACTTGGGGGTTTGGTCAAGCTGTGGCGGTAATGCTACTTGAGCTTCCCATTTTCACTATTGTGGAGACGCTGGCAGGTAAACTCGTGCCGTGTAGAAACCGTGAAGATCAGAAGCTGACAGTCATGGTAGAGGAGCATTCGAATCGAAGAGACTCAACGCGCAGTAGCGATGCACCTGTCACAGATCAATCAGGCTTGTTGGCAGGTGCTGGATTCACCATTGAGCCTCAACACCTCGACGATAACCGACCGGCTATCGATCGTTCGGCACCAGCGTGATCAGGCTCAAGTGTTATGCGCTTCCTGCGAGGAGCGCGACGCATAGACACCGAGGGCGGCCGCAGTATTGTAAGGACAACCAGCATCGATGTCCAGGTCCAGAGTGCTGATCATAACGGCTTGCAGATGACTCGCGCGGTTTCGCGTGGCGCTCACGAACTGCAGCCGTTACCTTTGACATTGTCGGCGTCTCTCACACCGCTGGCACCGCCGATGCAAGGCGCCGCTCCAGCAGCTGCACCAAGTAACACCAGCATATTAAGCGATGCTCTGGCAATTCAGTCTCCAGCCAAGTTGATTTTATCATCGGTGCCCCCATCACGGTCCGCGTCGACGCCAGTACCGACACAGCACTCCAATCATACGCAATACTACTTCGGCATGTTCGAGCTGTCCAACGGAGCACCTTGTTTTGAAGACGAGCTCAACACGTTTACAGCCTTCCGCGGAATTTTGGGCTTACTGGTTGTCATGGGCTACGTACTCATGACGTATTGGGCGGTGCAGCGCATATCGTTCTAGCGCTTAAAGACAATGTGGCACTGTCGCAAGGTATCTCGAGGTGCCACAGTAGAATTAAGAATACGCGCTCGATTGTATTGCGATCAACTGTCGAGCAGTTGGAGGCAGACGAACTGGTCGACGGTCCGCTCCCGTTCTGCACCTATTTCCATCCGTTTGATCGCCCGCATCCCTTGATCCTTCGAGACATGCGGATAACACGGCGTATCGAGTCGTACACAGCCACCGTGCAGCATTATCAGAGGCAGAATAACTGTGCATTCCAGTTTCTTCTCCAGTGACCTTGGTAGGCCAGATCTCGTGTAGTTTTCTCAAAGTTTTCGTCGACGTCTCCCTTGGTTCCCCAGCTCCCCAGTTCCCAAGTTCCAACCATGTCCCCTTCCAAATGCATGGGCATTGCGCAGCTAGCAAGTCCGCTACTCTTCGGTAGCACACTTGCAATACAGGTCGATGTGTCGAGCACCGCAGATCTCACCGACACGTCCAAACGGGTTGCTGCAAGTATAGTCAACAGAATAAGTCCTCCACGATCCCAGGTCTGTTCGACCAGCCGTACTACTTTTGGGAAAGTGGCCTAGCAGAGGACTCACTGGTGTACTACTGGGCTCAAACCGACGATGCGACCTACAACGAGCTGATCGCTGAAGCCCTGCGCTTCCAGCTAGGCGACAACATGGACTACATGCCGCTGAATCAGACCAAATCCGAGGGAAACGATGATCAGAGCTACTGGGCGCTGGCCGCCATGACAGCAGCAGAGTACGGATTCCCTCTTGCACCTGTGGATGGCCAGAGTACCAGCTGGCTCAACATTGCCGAGAATGTCTTCAACGAGCAAGCTGCTCGATGGGACAACGGCACCTGCGGAGGCGGCCTTAGATGGCAGATCTTCTCTTTTGATAACGGCTACAACTATAAGAATACCTTCTCGAAAGGAAACTTCTTCCAATTGGCTTCGCGACTCGCGCACTTTACTGGCAATCAGACGTACTCGAACTGGGCATCACAAACCCTGCAATGGTCTATCAAAGTTGGTCTTGCGTTCTCTCAAGACGAGAACAACAGCACTTTCCGCGCGGGCACGGTGTTCGATGGCACAGACGTCAGCACGGGATGCACCGAGATCAATCGTATCCAGTGGACCGCAGCTCTGGGCACATATCTAGCAGGCGCAGCTTTCGGCTTCAACACAGTGAGTGCAACCACCCCGCCTCCCCAGCATCGTCCGATATACTGACCCCATCTCTAGTCCTCCACCCGCCTCTACGTCAGCGGCACCGGCTTCGTAGCAACAGCCAACACAACCTTCACAGACAACGACAACGGCATCATCTCCGAAGTCGCCTGCGCCCCCCAAAAGACCTGCAACACCGACCAATTGGCCTTCAAGGCCGATCTCGCTCGGGCCCTAGCCCAGACCGCATACTTCTCCCCTTTCTCCTCAAGTCTCGCCGACCCTGCAGCTCTCTTGTCACTTATCCAACGCTCGGCCAAGGGCGCCACATTGCAGTGTCAGGTGAATAAAGGAGCCCTTCAATGCGGTTCTAATTGGGCTTCTAGTTACTACGACGGTATTGAGGGCTTGGGCCAGGATCTCAGTGTGCTGAACATCCTTCTGGCTGCGCTGCCGCAGAAGGATATTGGCACGAGCGCGACGGCGAGTAACGCTACGAATTCTACAAGTGCTGGGAATGGCACGGCGACTGGGAGTAGTGGTGGGCCGAGTGGAACTGCGACGCCTGTACCTGCGAACGACGCGAATGGCGTGCAGGCTTCGGGGTTTGCGCTGCTCGCTGTCTTGACGTGTTTGATAGCATTTGGCGTTTAATTGGCACCGTTTTAAGAGCTTGTACTGCTGTTTCCCAAGTATATATATGTACATGTACTTGTGGTGTACTATCTCTGATGCTACATCTATCTCTACATATCGTACAGCCGCGAACCCACTTAGCTTACACTGGAAAGACGTACGCTAAAACCCTAGCGCCTCTTGCTGCTCAGCGGCCGCCACCTGATCCAGGTGGCGATCCTCCGTCTGGTCTGCTTTCAATTGCGCTGTGCTGCAAGATCTGGTGAAAGCCTCCACCAATAAGCCAGCAGCTACACTGACATTGACGCTGTCTACACCCACGTCGATAGCGCCAGCCGGCGTGCGTCGCTCGATCGTGACCTCTACATCTGCTTTGTTTCGCAGATTCTCCCTCAGCCCTTCGCCTTCACCACCAAGCATCAGTATGCAAGGCTTATCAGTCAGCGGACTCGCACCCGACAGTGTCGTGGACGTAATCTGCTTGGTTCGTCCGCCCTTGCTAGGTGAAGGCGCCACAGCAGCGTAGATGCCCCAGCCAGCTTTCTTCGTCTCCAGAACAAATGCGGCCGGTTTTGAGATCGCGAGAAGTGGCACAGCTTCGCAGGCGCCTGAGCTGGCTTTCGCCAAGACTGGGGAGGTGAGCGGGGCGCAGGTGTTGGTAGCGACCGCAACGGCCGTGACGCCGAAGAAGTGTGCTGAGCGGAGGATGGCACCGATGTTGCCGGGGTCTATGATGCCGTCTAGGAAGAGCACGAAGGGCTGTTGTTTTGCGGTGATGTTTGAAGTGAAGGGGAGAGTAGAGGGCGCGCCGTTAATTGCTTCCTCTTCGCGAGATTGATGCGAGAGTTCCAGCGGGATCTCGGAGGTAGATGGATTTGGGCAACCCAGAGACAGCAATGGCAGAGCGGGGAGAGCTGACGCTTCCAGGACTACGCCATTGTGAGGGCGATTCTGGGAGATCTTGTCGAGCATCCTGGCGCTGGCGGAGTGCGAGACTTTGATATCTGCTCGACGGGCTAGAGATGCAAGGAGGGTGGGGTCTGCGGAGGGATCCTGGTCGGCGTCACCGATGTGTCGCGAGTCTCGCAGGTGGAGCTGGTACAGCTTTCGCCGCTTGGCGCGCAGTGCTGCAAGCACAGCGTTATAACCGTAGAGGAATTGGCTGGATGCCGTAGTGTAGGGGACTGATACTGGGATGTCAGTATCGGCGAGCTCATCGCTTCCGCGTGGCGTGAATTTGCTTGGTCGAGTGCTTTCCCTATCATCATGGCGTGGTGGTCGAGAGTCATCCCGAATCTCGCGGCGTGCTGGTCGGGCATCCTCACGATCATCCCGACGTGTCGAACGATCGTCCTGAGTCCGCTCGGCGCGGTGCGATGATCGATCGTCAACTCGTCGCTCAGTCCGCTGTGCAGGTCTGTAGTCTTCCCGTTCTCTCCGCTGCTTGGGCGCATCGACTTTCTCGACCTCGCCCTCGCCACTGCCGTCACACTCCGCAGCTCGATGACCCGTCCCACCACACTTGTGGCACTGACCAGTGAATTTCCCAGCTATACGCGGCGGCCGAGCAGTGCTCTCGATCCAAGGACTTCGAGCCCGCGATGGAGGCACTAGGCTATCGAAGTCCTCATCTTCATCCTCGGAAGGTCTTCGCCTCATAGACTGCGATACATCCTTGTAGTGTGGTCGCTCCGGAATCGACATCTTACTTCCCCTCGTGCGTGCATCCTTGCCGAATGCATTGGTCCCTTCGCGGAAAGTCTTCCCGAATGATGTCCGTGGTGGGGGAGGAGCGCTCTCTTGATCACGTCGTGGCCGGCCAAAAGCTGACGGACGAGGGCGGTCTTCTCTGTCGCCACCTCTAGATGGACCAGCACTATCTCTTCGTGCTCCTCCGAATCCAGATGGCCTCACCCGCTCACTCCGCTCCCCATCACCGCGTGTCGCAGGGCGAACTCGCTGACTCGGGGCATCATCACTGAACGGCTGATCATCGTGAGTGGTATGTTTCCGTATGCGCGAAGCCCCAGCCGGTGCTCTTCGAGATGGAGTCCTCGAGGTGCTCCGCTCAGGTCTTGACGAAGATCGAAGTCCGCGATTGATGGCTGAAGTGCGCGAGACCAAGCGAGTTGTTGTATAAGACACCGAGAGCTTCCCGAAGCAGACAGACAGTATGCGAGAGGTTGGGCCAGGCAAGAGACTCATCGGGTGGATATGTGTGAATGCCCGACACTTTTTATTCCGCAGGAGAAGCCATCATGGTACTGTATTTCTATTAGGAAGGTTTGCCGAAGCTCGGTATAGATCGCGTCGACTCACGACTTCCTCTTCAGCACCTCTCACTACAAACGGCTACACATCCACCACAGAGCTACTTCACATGATCGCATAGGGGTAGAGTCCTAGACACTATGTCGAAGAGCCCACATACCCCCTTAGCGTGTCCCGAAGAGTGGGTCCAATAGCGAGATCGCGTTTGCGACAAAAACCCCACTAAAAGAGCAGCCATGGCCTTCAGCAATTACAAGGCACAGGTCGACTCTTCGGATGACGATGCCGGCGTGGATCTCTCATCATGGACGGCAGGCACCAAGAGAAAGCGCACTCCGCCGCCACAACCGACCTCTGGCTTGCAGGCCATCAATCAGCCTGCGGAGAGCTTGGCTGTGGATGTCGACTCTGAGCCAGAGGCGCGCCCGACAGCGGCGCCTGTGGCTGTGCTGCAACATGCACCGGCGGCTATGGTCGTTTCGTCGGCAGAGGAAGAGAGCTCGGACGATGATGTGGAAGAGTTGGCTGCTCGAGCTTTGGAAGCACGATCAACGTCTAGGAGGCTAGCTACGCTACCAGGACAAGAGGATGAGGGCACGCCATATGTGAGCAAGCTTGAGAAAAGCCTACTTGCCCGCGCGGCAATTGTAGTCGTTCCGAACGATGAGCTTGCAGAGGAGGAACTTGACGATGTTGAGGACTGCACTGACGGTTACGATGTGGTGTCACGGGTTCTCGATGAGCTGCAAAACGAGGACGGAGTGATGACATATCGTGTCGAGTTCGAGGATGGTGGTGAAGAAGAGGTACGTTGTTCTTGCGCGTGCAGACACATGTCCGTTGCAGCAACTGGCTTTGCTTGATTTCGCTTCCCTTCATGTGTGAAGCTGTGCCATGATATGTGGGTCGCGGTAGATGAGTGGCTGCAGCTTCGTATTGTGAGACCGTTGCAGGCCGAATGTCGGTTTACGCCCACCGCTATATCGCGCGGTGTCAGCTCTTCACTCCAGCAGAGAGGACCTTATCACTTGCTTATGATCGCACGTGTTTGTCGGTCGTTCTAGCACGTGTGACGTTGAGAGCCCACACCTCTGCTCGCGCGTGTAGTGACAATTCCATCTACCACACACTACACACCGTCTAACATCGTTGAACCCGCAGGTCGCATTCGACCGGCTATTGCAACTCAAGAACGGTCAGAAAGCACTCGGTACATTCACAACAGCGCCAACGCCAGAGCCTAGTCCATCACCGGAGCAAGTCTCACGAAGGCGCATTGCAAAGCGCGATCAACCGAAGATGACGAGCTCACGGCCGCGTGCTGCGCGGATTCAGAACGGCTTTGTGAGCACCGTAGACGCAATCTCCGACGACGATGTCGTCTTCGAGGAGCAGCAGAGCAAGCGCACGCGTCGCAAACGCCAACCGGAACAGACTCAATGCTTCGTTACCTCCGAAATCGAAGATGACGAGGACATGGACGACCAGAGTAGTGAGGGTATCGCTGTGCCTAAGCTGCGCCGCAATCGCAAGACTCCAGGAGGACCAGTGAGGCGCTCAGGACGCAGCTCTAGGCGTGTACAGCTCGACGACTCGGACCACGATGTGATCAATGGCGAGGACGAAGACGAGAGCTCACAAGATGGGTTCACGCTCAGATCGGACCTTCCCGGCCACAAGAAGCGCACTCGTGACGACGATCGAGACGAATACGGCAACAAGCGTCAGCGCGTCGGTATGCGCCAAAGCGCCCGCAGCACGCGCCACGTTGGTGACATGGAGGAGCCCGGTATTGATAAGATCTACCGCGCCGATAGTGACAACGAGCCGAAGCCGAAGCCAAAGCCGCTCTCCGCAAAGGAGATCTTCAAGCAGCTGCCACGTAATGACGAGTTCAGGATGCGCCACAGTCAGCAGTGCGAGGTTTGCACTAACGATGCGAATTTCGGTCCACTCATCTACTGTCAAGGCTGTACTCTGTCGTACCACAAGCAGTGTCTCGGTCATAGAGGTAGCCGAGAGCACCTTGTCACAAAGATCGGCGAGGGCGACTTCGTCCTGCAGTGTCGCCGTTGTGTGCGTGTGCCGCAGAAGAAAGATTACACCGCCCCTGATCAGAGCAAGTGCCAGGACTGCTCGCATCGAGGCTTGTCCTGTCACCCGTTCCGGCCACGTAAGACGCCTGGTCACGAGCACAAGGAGCGTGAGGACAATGATGGCGTTGATCCAAGCTACGACGTCGCTCCCGATCTCATCAACAACCCCGAGAATGTGCTCTTCCGCTGCGTCAACTGCTGGCGTGGCTTCCACTTCGAGCACTTGCCTTCGCGCTCTAATATGATGGATCTTGACACTGAAGCTAATGCTGAGCAACGTTTCCGTGAGTACTCTCGCGACTGGAAGTGCAAAGACTGCGTGAACATGCCTGCCAAGGTGTGCGGGCTTATCGCCTGGAAGCCGACCGACGAGGAGACGTACGAAGAGACTCTGGGGCTTAGTGATCTCAAAGAAGATGACAAGACATACCTCATCAAGTGGGAGGGTCACTCATACTTCCGTGCTGCGTGGATGCCCGGCGCGTGGGTGTGGGGTGCTACGGCTGCATCCATGCGCAAGGCTTTCGCAAAGCGTGACGATGCACAGCGTCCGAAGATGCGCACCGAGGAGGCTATCCCAGAAGATTACCTGCGTGCAGACATTGTGCTTGACATCAAGTTCACCAGCATTGTCGACATCCGCACTGAAGAGATCGACAAAGCACGCATTCGAGAAGTGCAGAAAGCACTGATAAAGTACAAAGGCCTCAGCTACGAGGATGCAGTTTGGGAGGCGCCGCCCACACCCGATGATGGCGAGCGCTGGACTGACTTCGTTACCGCATACCATGATTGGGTTTTTGGTCGGTACGTTCACCCGCCTAAGGTAAAGGCATTGGGCACTCGACTCGATAAAGTGCGCAAGCAAGACTTCACGACACTAGAGAAGCGGGAACAGCCTGAGGGCTTGACGGGCGGCAAGCTCATGGCGTACCAACTCCAAGGGTTGAACTGGCTGTACTACAAGTGGTTCACTCAGAAGAACGCCGTGTTGGCCGATGAGATGGGTCTGGGCAAGACGATCCAGATCATTGGCTTCCTTGCTACACTTGTGCAAGACTGGAGTTGTTACCCGTTCTTGATTGTGGTTCCGAACTCCACCTGCCCCAATTGGCGCCGCGAGATTAAGCGCTGGGCTCCAGGCCTCCGCGTTGTGGCTTACTACGGATCACGGGAGAGCAGAGAGCTTGCGTATCGCTATGAGATGTATCCAGAGGGAAGCAAGGACCTGCGCTGCCACATCGTGGTCACCTCGTACGACGCTGCAGCCGATGACAGCTGTCGCAAGTTCTTCCGTGGTGTGCAGTGGCAAGGCTTGATCGTTGACGAGGGCCAGAGACTGAAGAGCGAGAAGACGCTGCTATACGCCGCTCTCAGTGCGCTGAAGTCGCCGTTCAAAGTGTTGATGACTGGCACGCCACTGCAGAACAACCAGCGTGAGCTCTTCAATCTCCTGCAGTTCCTCGATGACAGCTGCAAAGCTGCAGAGCTGGAAGAGCAGTTCAAAGATCTCGACCAGAACAAGATCCTCGACCTACACGACATGATCCGCCCATTCTTCCTCCGCCGCACTAAGGCTCAAGTGCTTACCTTCTTGCCGACGATGGCGCAGATCATCGTGCCAGTGAGCATGAGCATCCTGCAGAAGAAGGTTTATCGCACGATTTTGGCGAAGAATCCGGACTTGATGCGAGCGATCTTCAGCACCGAGCAGACTGGGAACGGCAATGGCAAGATCGAGAAGGGCAGCCTGAACAACATCCTCATGCAGCTGCGCAAGTGCTTGTGCCATCCCTTCGTCTACAGTCGTGGCATTGAGGAGAAGAGCGAGGACCATGTGGTTTCGCATCGCAATCTGGTAGACGCGAGCAGCAAGCTGAAGTTACTCGAGCTCCTGCTACCGAAGCTGCAAGAGCGCGGGCATCGCGTGCTCATCTTCAGCCAATTCCTTGACATGCTTGACATGGTTGAGGACTTCCTCGATGGCATGCAGATGTCTTACCAGCGTCTCGACGGCTCGATCGGTAGCCTGGAGAAGCAGAAGCGTATTGATGAGTACAACGCACCCGACTCGCCACTGTTCGCGTTCTTGCTTTCTACCAGAGCTGGCGGTGTTGGTATCAACTTGGCTTCGGCTGATACTGTGATCATTATGGATCCGGACTTCAACCCGCATCAGGACATCCAAGCTCTGAGTCGTGCACACCGTATCGGTCAGACGAAGAAGGTGCTCTGCTTTCAGCTTGTCACTCGCGCATCGGCGGAAGAGAAGATCATGCAGATTGGCCGCAAGAAGCTCGCACTCGACCACGTGCTGATCCAGGAGATGGACGCCGACGAAGCAGCTGATAATGACCTTGCTACCATTCTGCGCCATGGAGCTAACGAGCTTTTCAACGATGACGGCGATCAAGACATCAACTACGATCCTGCTGGTATCGAGCGTCTACTCGACCGTGGCGGTACAGAGGAAGCCAGCGGCGACAAGAGCGCCGAGACATCCTTCAGCCACGCCAGAGTCTGGGCCAACGACTCTGGTAGTCTACAGACGACCGCGATGGTAGAGATCGAGGAAGAGGCTCCTGACCCAGGCGTCTGGGCCAACATCCTCAAAGAGCGCGAGCGCATCGCAGCCGAAGAAGCAGCCGCTAAAGCTGAAGCTTTCGGTCGCGGTCGCCGCGCTCGTGGAGCTGTGGACTACGCCGGTGATAAGATCGAAGGCGTTGAGGGACTGGAGATCACACCACTGAAGAAGCGCGGCAGACGCGCCGACAAACCGGACGACGAAAGTGATACTGATTTCCAGGCTGATAGTGCGAATGAGAGCGGTGACGAAGGTAACGATCCCGCAGACGACATGCGCATGCTTGAGCTTGCTCTTGATCTTGATGGACTGGAAGCGAGGGGTGATGCTAATAAGACTGTTACAGGTGCGAAAGCCAATAAACCGGGTAAGAAAACTACGTCTCCTTCTTCTTCGAAAGCATCTACACCTGCAAAGACTCCTGCAAAGCCGACGCCGATCAGGAAAGGCATCAAGCTTGTTGCTGCATCCAAATCAATTGGATTCGGGCGCAAAGCTGGCGGTACTGGGTTGGTGATCAAACAGAAGTCAACCACGCCAAAGGCTGCTGCTGGGAGAATTACCCCTACCCTAAGCAAGCAGCCTGCGAAGGCTGGGAAAGGCATCAAGAAGACCGAGACGACTTCTGCCACCAAAGTTACCAAAGCCAAAGCAACCCCGAAGGCCAAGGCAGAGAAGGCTAAGAGGCCAACTGCGAAGGCCAAGGGCAGGGCATCCGCTGCTACAGACCAGGCTCTCGCTTCTACCGCCATAGCAGAGACTGGCCCTGTAGTCGTGGACCTCACGATGTCGACGGCTTCGGAGAAGTCCAACACTTCTGCGTCGTCGCTCACAAGCCTTTCGACCACAAGCGAGGCATCTCCCTCAGTTCCCTCCACACCTATTGGAGTCAGCATCAACATAGACAACAGCGTCAACATCGACCTCGCAACCGGGCTCCCCACTCCCTCAAAGCACCCCAGCTTACCCACTAACTTACAGAACCCTCTCACACCGCCTTCCGCCGCGCCGTCTTGCCCGCACAGCAAAATGGCACAATGGATCACAACCTCGCCGGAGCCAAGTCGATCTCCAAGTCCTACAGCCTGACAGACGGCCTCATCGCCTGCATGGCTTGTCGCACGGAACACCGCGTCGGGCGTTGTCCCCTCAAACTCGCTGGAGTCGAGTACTGCAATCTCTGCGGCATCGCGCACTTCGGGCAAGGGCGGATTTGCCCGCATATTGGGTCTGAAACACAGGCACGTTATCTTGAACAAACACTCTCGGCACTCTCGATACAAGAGACTGACTTTGAATACAGGTCCGCGCCATGCTCGACGCCCTCAAACACTCCAACGAACCCGAACATCTCGTCCGCGAAGCCACGAAGTATCTCAAGTCGCTGAAGGGCAATCTGGTGCAGTTGAAGAAGCAGAAGGCGGCTAGGGAGTATGCTGCTCGTGAGGAGGCTGCTGCTGCGGCGGCGGCTTTCGGGCGTGGAAACGGTTATGATTGGATGGATGGGAATGGTGGAATGAACGGGGGTGGGGTGATGGGAGGGTATAGGGCGCCGCCGCAGCAGGTGGTGCAGGGGGGTTGGACGAGACAGTGGTAACGCGGGTAGCAAAGCTGCCGATACTGGCTGCAGTGGGAAGTTGGACATGCTTTTCTGTAGCGTTTGTCCAGATACCCAGCACGCACCACAAGCGATGATGGAAACTTGCGCACTCACGCGTTGCTCACGCAGCTTGGCACCCATTGCGCATTACGTGTAGCGCACGGTCTTCGATCTCCAGTCTCGGGTCCCTCACTCGAGGGAGTGGTGCATGGCGATTCGCGCCTCCTCTCTTTTGAATGTTGCAGAAGATCATGCTGCCATGGTTCTGATCGCGAATGTCGTATTGCGTCCACTGCGTCGGTGGGGGAGTATCTGCGAGTGTTCCTCTCAAGGATGCTTCAGTAGGACCACCCACTCTCACCGTGCGGTCTATGTATGCCTAGCAGGAGGAGCTCCAGTCTTCCGGACGTCGGTTTTCTGGAGGGGCAGAGGAGCGAGAAGAACACGAGACGTATTGAGGTAAATCCATTACTCAGATTAGAGCCGCCACATTCTGCATTAATCTCTTCATAGATCAAGGGTATATGATGTCCACTCTCGTTCCAGTCCATGCTACCTCAATCACTCTCCCAATCATCCTCCCCTGTGCTCCGCTCCACCCGCCGAGTCCATCAAGTCCCTGCCCTGCTCCTGCTCTCTCCTAAACCCTCCCCAGCGCCCGCCACAGGACTCAAACCCTGACTCCTCACTCCAGACAAGTCACCACTAGCCGTATGTCGCACAGCTTGCCTCATTGTCTCGATATTCAGCTCACCATGCTGCGTTCCTGACGCCGTGATAGAGGATCGCATAGGGCTCTGCTCCGAGCGGAACGAGCTACTCACACCAGGCGGGGGCGTCGTAAGACCAGTGGATAGACTTCTCGCGTCTGGCGACCCAGGGGAGCGCGGGGATCGTGGAGATCGGAATGGTGAGGCGGCGCGGTCGGGATTTGCGGCAAGTGCGCTGCGCGACGAAGTCATGTGCAAGTTATCTCGGCTCGCGTTCTCGCCTAGTTGCGAGGTGCCCGCGGTGGTCGGATGGTTATGTTCCGACTGCACGATGTCTGCGAAGGAGATGAAGGAGAGGCGGCGGACGTCATTGGGGTCTAAGTTGCCGTAGTTGCTGGCCGTGTCTTCTTCGTTGACGTGCGGAAGAAAGCTAGAGCTTTGTGTGAAGGATGCTGGCTCTGAACCATCCTGGGCACCAGTTGGGAAGACCGGCGAATTCAGTGACGACAGGTCGGCGTGGCTTGCTGAGTGCTCTAGCACCGGTGCGCCGGCTGGGAGGTGGGCAGTGGATGTGACGATCTCGACATCGTCGGGGTTCAGGCTGCGGCTTGTGATCGCTTCGACTGACGCTTGTAGTGCTGGCGGAATGTGATCCTCTGTCATGACATGTGTGGGTATATGTGCCGACGTGCCAGGCACTCCCGCTGGCGATAGCTCATTCTCGAGCGTGGAAATTGGCACCGGCTCTTGTACATTGCGCTCGAAGATCTCGCTCGAAGCTGGGCTAAGCAGTCGTGGAGAGCTCGAGCGTAAACGCGAGGGTGATGCTGCTGCGGCAAGAGAGCCTGGGTATGGTCGCCGTGACGGCGAGCTGGGTATTGACTGCGCTGAGCCAGGTTTGAGCTCAGCTGCGGGATTGAGTTGAGGCGGTGTCGGCCGCATGTTCTCAATGGCAGCCTGCGTCTGCGGCATCAGCGGTCCTGCCGCGCCTGATGCCATGTCTGCCGTCGTCTTGGTCGCGTCCGCTAGAGTATCCTGCGCAGGCTTCTTCTTCCCCAGTCCGAGTAAACGTTTCCCCGATTCCAGATAGCTTTCCGAAGTATCGTGTGACGGCGTGGTACCTTCCTGACCGCTTGGTGGGAGTGGAGCCGCCGAGTTTCGAGGGGATGTGAATTGCGTGTGTGTTTGCTGTAGTGAGGAGTCCAGATTAGGAGGCATTACCTCCGTTGAATATGTTGCGACCTGCGCGATGCTCATGGACTCGTCATCAGGGCAGCTGAGCAAGTCCGTAGTATGCCTTCGGAGAGTTTGGTACAGCTAGCAAGATGGCGGGATGTCTCAAGTAGCTGCAGGTGGTCCGGGTAAGGCTGTCATGTCGAGATCGAAAGTCGCGGGGTAGGTAAGTAGATATGATGGTGAAGGAAGGTCACATGCTGCGAAGATCTTCTGCGCGTTGCCGTGCCGCTACACTATGCTACAGTAGTGAGCAGCTGCGATAGAAGGTAGATCTCGCGGTTCTGCAGGTCACGCTGCTCGAAGAATGCTAGGAGCTCTCGTACCTGTACCCGGTGGTACAGACAGAATAAGGGACAGGGCAGTGACGTCGAGAGGCTGGGCAACGGATCACTCGACACGAAGCCTCCGTCGCCGCAACGACCTGTACCGGGAATGCGAGCGACGATCTGTGTGTACCAAATGCACGCCACGTTTCAGAGCGTGTAGCTCTTCATCTCCGCAGCGCCGCTGTGTGTCACAGATCTCGATGAAACGACATCTCGCGTTGCAGACAAAAGGCTGCTTGCGTGCCATTACGAACACTACTAAACATGATCCTGCAATATCAAAGAGCCTCGTGCTTTGGCACGCCAGAACGCCGCGCTATATCCCATGCCCATCAAAATGCCACAAACCCCCCAAACGCCGCTCGAGAGCCTGAGACCTCCACAATCAGGGCAGGTCCTCAACTTCCACTCCCCTCCTCCTCTTCCTCCTCAATAACAGGCGTCTTCTTCCGCTCCCCCACAGTACCACCATCCTCCTCTTCAATGACCGGCGCCGCAACCCCATCAACCTGCTCCTTAACCGGAACCTCCAGCCCATCCCTCTTCTCCGCCTTGACTCCACCGCCCATAACCCTGCCCCTCTTCTTCGCCTCCTCATCAGCCTCGCGCTTAGCCTTCTGCCTCTCCTGCAAAATAGCCAATTTCTCCATCTTCCTCTTCTGCTTCTCCTCAATCTCAGCTTCCTTCCGCTTCTCCTCCTCACTTTTGCCAGCCTCTTCCTTAGCAGCATAGTCCTTCCATTTCCGCCACCCGTCGAAATCGATGAGCGCTTGCATGCAGCCCCATTCTTTGACTTTGCGTTCCAGCCAAGTGTAGTTGACGGGTTTGGTCAGGAAGTCGTTGCAGCCTGCTGCCAAAGCTTCGTGACGATCGGATTGAAGGGACGAGGCGGTGAGGGCGACGATGATGACGGGGGATTTGAAGTAGCCTTCGTTGAGGGGGAGATGGTCGTTGGATTTGCCGTTAGATCTCGGTATTTCTGCGTTGGCCGTTGTGTTGCCATTGGAGGGAGAAGTGATCTGGAGGTGCTCGGCTGGCGAGGTGGGCGAGGAAGAGGAAAAGACGCCGATGCCATTGACTTTCTCGAGACGTCGTATCTCCTTTGTAGCTTGTATGCCGTTCATGATGGGCATTTGGATGTCCATCAGGACGAGATGGTAGCCGCCACCTCGCCACTTGTCGACTGCGATTTGGCCGTTCATCGCGGTCTCCCAGCGAACTTTGAGTCGTTTCATCAATCCTTCCAGGATCCGGAGATTGATGATGTTGTCCTCAACAATGAGTACGTTGATAGGTGGTATTGACGCATCGAGCATGTTCGAGATGGGCCCGGGCTTCGGCGAGTCGGTCGAGGCATTACGATCTCGCCGTGATCGAAGACCAGGCTTTTCGGGCGTCGGCTTACGATTCTTCTTTGGTCGGCCTGTACGACTCGAGTGAACAGCAACTGCGCTGCCGGAAGGTGTGGGCGGTGCAGAGCTTTTGGTGCTCGGTGCCGTCTCAGGCGCAGGCGGTGTGGGAAGGGGGGCTACCAGACTCAGCCCATTAGGTAGGTGTTGCACTTCAGACGAGTTCGAGTCGTTCCGAGGACGGACTGACCCGCGATGCGCCACATGCATTTGCGGACCTAATGTTCCCGCCGACCCAGGTAATGCTGAAGTGCCCACAGCGGACTGATGCTGGACGATCGTAGGTGACGAGGTATGCTGTCGATTGAACTTCGGTCGATGCTCCCGTAATAGTCGTCGCGTACCACCAGGTGACGGCAATGGAGGCAATTGCCCTGTACTCAGCACTGATATCGATCGTTGGTGTTCCGATACCGAAGGATGTTGATGGCTTCCCCGGCCATCGTGCGACCCATTGACTTGAGGCAGCGTGGGGTTCATGGATGCAGGCATGGGTGGGAAGTAGTCGTTGCCACTCTCCATAGGCCGGTATTCATCCATTGCATGTGCGTAGCCGCCTTGCTGATACAATTGCTGATTGTAAACTCGTGGCGAAGCTCTTGGCGTCCGCTTTGGCGGCACGTCTATCGTCAACGCGTCCTCCACGGTCTGACCACCAGGAAAGTATCGATCAATCGTTCGTGCCATCTCCTCTTCGGGGCCAAGTATTCGCTCACTACGTTGTTGGCCAGGCTCACTCCGAGCAGACACCCATAGCAGCATATCAGGAGCATCGAATGTTTTGCCGAGTGAGTTCGCATACTTCTTCAAGATCATCTCTCGAACTTCATCAACCAGATCATCCTCTTTGATCTGCACCAGCGTGGCGGAAGCGCCCGGCCGCCGCACCCATATCTTGCGATGTAGCATGTTGCTCATATTCGGCAGACCTGGTGTGAAGTAATCCAGTGCCGTGACAGTCGGCAGTGCTGAAGTCAGCTCAGCAAATGCGTCCTTACGGGATGTCTCGAGTACTGTGGTCCTGATAGGGGTATCCACTGGTGCCGCAGAGTTGTTCCCTTCGCGGCTCTTTTCCGAATTCAATGACAGGTGTCGGGGTGATACTCCACTCGAGCTCCTCCGCGGTTGTCTTGTGCCTATCAAGTCCTCCTCCGAGTTCTGCGTGACCTCTCGTAGACCCTCAGATGTGGCGGCAACAGTGCTTCCCAGTAATGGAGACTTCTCTCCGCTGTCAGGCAGCGCCTCGTCTCCACCTGGCGTAGGCGCCTGAATTACCAATGCAGGAGCTTCTTTCACCCCGTCCCCATCAACAGCAACCTCCTCAGGTCCTTTCTCAGGGGGCGTGATAATCTTCTCAAACGCAGCCAACTCCGGCGTCCTCTCCCCAACCGTCTCACTCCCAGACCTCCTCGGCGGCGGATCGCTCGGAGTCCTCAACTGAGCACTAACAACAGCACCACCCTTCACATCCTCATCAATCACCAACACGCTTTCCCTCTGCTCAGCAACCGCATCCGGAATCTTGGCTCCCTGTGCAATATACCGATCCTTCAGCGTTGCGTTGCTGGAAGTCTGCGGCCTAGACAGGGATCGCAAGGAAGCGAGATCGATGGAATTGCTGCTTGAGACAATTCGAGCGGAGTCGTCGGAGGCGGCGGAGCGTTTGGAGGAGTTGCGGCGGAAGAAAGGACGTTGGAGGATAGAGAAGCGTGGCATTCTCTGTTTCTGTTTGGGCTGCGCTCGGCGGGAAGTTGCTGCTACGGAGCTAGTAGCCGCCAGGGCTATTGATCGGCATGAACTTTGTTAGGAAGCATGGCGAAACACGCAACATGCAAAAGCATTACAGTCAACAGAGATGGTACATAAGATACGTGTCTATCATCAACAACGCGTCTACATGTCGTCGCTACCCTGACCGTCGGCACGACACTGGCAGCGCAGCCGAGTTGGAACGATCAGGGAGTTACCCTGCCGTGTTCTTCCAAGAAGCAGGCTTGCAAGCGTGTTGCGCATCGATCATCGGAGCTCCATCGACCTTTCTGCGCGTCTGCTGATTTCGCTGTGCAGCGAGGACGTGCTTTTTATTGGCATGTCACTTTCGAATGGGACAGGAAGGAGATTGGTGATCTTGGATCGAGCAGGTATATTCGTTTCACAGCAGTATAGTTAGTGGGATAATTCTATGGCAGCATCAGGGTAGAAATCAGGCCCGATGAGACACTCCGCAGATACCATCTCGATGGCCCTGCCGAAGATCGTCCCAAGGCTTCTGGTGCGCCAATGCTCGAGCACTCAAACATACTCTCATATAGTACACATCGAAACAGACAGCTCGCAAGTACGCTCGAATTCATCCGCTCTTCTGGCCAGCAGCAAAAGCAACACCAACCGTTCCCATCCAAATTCCCACAACCGGCCCTCTCACAACCTCGGTGGTCCCCCATATCCATCCATATCAACCTGCCTCCCACTTCCCCTCGACCTCGGTGGCGCTCCACTCGAAGTCCCGTCCCTCGATCTCGGTGGACCACCATACCCATTGCCAGTCCTCTCCACATCCCTTCCCTGACTTCCCACGCGATCCATCTCCCAACTTCTCTGATTCCTCTCCTTGTTCTCATTTCCATTGCCACTTCCGCTCCTCCGTCTACCCTGCTCAGGTTGCCCTGCGCCAACAACCTCGTGCTGTCCGGCGCTGTCTTGACCGGGGTTCGCATCTTCGTAGTTCATGAACTTCAGGAAGTGGTAGAACCCTGCTGCTACGAGCGCGCCGAGGAAGGGTCCGAACCAGTAGATCCAGTGGTATGTTGTGAACTGACGGGAGGCAACGCAGGGTCCGAAGGAGCGTGCCGGGTTCACGGAGGCGCCGGTGTAGTAGACGCCAGCGATCTCAATGACGAAGAGGGAGATGCCAATGCCGATGGGCGCAATGAATGTGTCTTTGGACTTCTCCGCTGCCAATATGAGGATGGTAAACATCAACTGAGCTGTAAGGAACTGTGAGACTCGTCAGTCGCGTGACTCTTCTCAAAGATCGCCACGGTCTACTCACCATCTCGAGAAAGAAGCCCTGAGCAACAGTCATAGCCGGGTTCAGCGTCGTCTGCGTGATCTTAATATCCCCGGGCACAATCACACTGACCACGCCAGCCGCGCACATGCCCGAGAGGACTTGGACCGGGAACAGTACAAGTCCCCTCACAGGCGGCAGATTCCCGGTGACCACCAGGCCAAGCGTGACTGCGGGATTGAATAGCCCTCCGCTGATCCTGTAGAGCATCCAAGCCGCAATGAGCAGGCTGAAGCCATAGCTCAGTGAAATGTAGACGACGCTCGAAGCACTCAGCGTCTTGTTCGGTCCCGAGTCTCCAGCGGTCGTGACGGTCATCAGATGGCCCAGGAAAGCCATGAACAGGAAGAGGAACGTCCCGACGAACTCGCCTGCTGCGGCGATGAAATGTTTCCGCAACGCGCTCTGCGCTTCTGATGGTTTGGGATGGCCCATGCCGAAGAACGGCTGTTGCATGCGGCCGTCTGGCATCGCGAAAGAGCGAGGCAGAGGTCAATGGCAATGATATAGAACAAGACGATGAACTTTCGCCCAACGCCAAATAGGGCAGTCTAGATGCTGGATAGAAATATAGAAAATAGTTGGTAGTGTAGAAAGCTTCCGCAAGACTATACCTTTATTCAAACCTCCTCGGGAGCGATGACCGCTGAGAATCCCCAACGGGTTGGACGATCAAGGTGCGCCTCGAAATCCACAATTAAATCTGCTGGCCATGCAGTTTTGACTGTACTCGAGGCGTGAGCGTGCAGCCACAGAGATGAGGAAGCCCTGTCAGAAAACGCCATGAAACGTGGCGGTGATGCCATGATGAGGGTGACGGGGAGCGCTGCCGGCGGGGAATTCATTGAAGAAGTCACCGAGTGGTTGGAGGTGCCAAGGCTTCAAGGGTTGTGCCGTCGCGAACGGCTCGTGGACGGGTGGGAGATCTGGTATTGGCAGGGATGATCGGAGCGTTGGAGGGGGCTGTGAGTGGAAGTCGAGAGGTGGGTGTGGGAAGAGGATAGAGTTAGTTAGGGCGGGGATAGAAGCCAAAGCGTTGTGTCCACTGCAGTGTGCGATGGAGGTTGGAGCATTAAGATTTATGTGCCACTTGGGCGAGCCAGAAGAGGGTTTGTGGCGTCAGGATCAGCGACATGGGTTTCTCGGGCTGGTCGATCATCTAATGGTAAGACTCGGTGATTCGATCGTCGAGCACTGCACTCTACCAAGCTACGAAACCTGGCACGGCACTCTAATGTACAAATGCTACCTTTAGCAGCGAGGCCCGTCTCCAATCTGGACACGTGCGATAATCGTCGCTGCCGGAGACAGCTCCGGTTATCGAAGAGTCCAACGATGTCACGTTTCGATTCGAGTACTTATATCGCAGAAGCTGTTTTGTCTCTCGACGCGGCAGTGAAAGGCATACGAGATTCCCGACATAATCGATAGTAGCACAGATCCCTTGCACTGTACACGATCAGAGTCAGCGCATCAGGCGTATGCGACTTGACGAGCAATGGAATGAATGTAGATCGATCTGCGTTCTTGGCAGCACACCATTCTGTCACGAACTATTACGCCCGTACAACTGTCGAAAGCTCAGGTTCATCTGACGTCGGATGAGCTCAGTGCATCGACGACGGGACAACCTTCTCCACGCTGACAAAACGTCCCTACAACACCTGGGAGGTATACAAAGAGTATATAGGCAGTATTACTTCTCTGTTCGAGTCTGCGCCTGCATCGCTCATCTGTCATAGTAGCGTGGAAGCCTTCTCAACTACGGTGCCACCAAGCCCGTTTCCGCCATCACGCGACCATGTCAACTCAGTCTTCCATCATCTGGCCCAAAGCCTACCTGCCAGGCACAACCGACAACTTCGTCACAAATGAAGTCGTCGTCTCGGATCTGACTGCCGAGAAAATCTGGACCCTCCTCTCCGACATCTCAAAGTGGGAGTCCTACTACGCGAACTGCAGGTCATGCACCGCTCCCTCTACCGGCCCGAACCTGAAGAAAAGCGACGTCTTCAAGTTCGAGACCTTTGGCTTCCCACTGCTCGAATGCACCGTTGAAGAGTCCACTGCACCCGGGTCCAGCAAGGCCGGACGTATCGCTTGGAGCGCCACGCTGGACACCGGCAAGCCCGAGGAGTGGGTGGGCGTGTACCACGCTTGGCTTGTGGAGGACCTGGCAGGCGGGAGGGTGAGGATTCTCACGCAGGAGAGCCAGAAGGGTGAACCGGCCAAGCAGTTGTCGGGTGTGAAGCCAAACATGATGTTGCTGGGCCATCAGGACTGGCTGGAGGGATTGATCAGGGCTGCAAGGGGCGAGAAATTGCCGAAGGAGACCAACCTTGGGAAGGCAGGTATGCTGAGGTATTGATCGATGTCGAAACAGCTCTATGAGCTGAGCACACCTGCCTGATAGTCCTTACTGAACGCATGAGGTGTATCAATCGTAATGTCCATCTCATCCGCATCAGCCTATCGAGTCTGTCGTGGCCCTGTATCCTGCTGTTGTCGGTTGTGCCTCCCATATAGAAGTGATCTCGACCGATCCCTGTCTCAGCGTCGACTCACGAGACGAGACCATCCATCGCGAAGCTCTCCCATCGATCGCGCGTGGAAGTCTCATGCTCAGGTATCCCTCCCCCATCCCTCCTTCCTCGTCTGCCTGTCCTCCCTCGCTTCCCGCTTCTTCTTTCCCCACTTCGCCTTCACAGCTTTCAGCGCCTTGTCCCTCTCCTCCTTGATCTCTGGCGCACAACAACACAAGCTGACAAAGAATTGCGAGCACTCAAACTTTTCTGCCAGCTTCACCCTCGTCCATGTCCTTGGGTCCTCTGCGCGTAATCGCCTGATTTCCGCGATCTGATCTTGCGTGAGATGATACTTCTTCTCGTACGCTGGTCTTACAGTCGCCAGCGATGAAGCCGAGGGTTGTTGCGAGGGCAATGAGCCACCTAAGCGCGAAGGGGAGACGAATGAGGAGTTCAGGGACAGTGAGTGCAGTCTTCTTCGCGGATCATTCTGGGGCAGAAACTTCTGCGGTGTGTGGTAGACGCTTGGAGCGCTGGAAGGAGGGTTGAAGATGATGTGGTCTTGCGTCTCTGTCTTGGAGGGGAGAAATGTGGCATCTGGTTTTACGCGGAGAGCTTTCCGGGTTCGACGTGTTGAGGACTGGTGACGGCGGCAGGTGTGGCAGATCCATTCTGAGGTCGTAGTAGAGAGCAGTGATGGCCGTAACGACTGTGTGAGAGAGGAGAGTGCCATAGTGGGTATACGTGAAGGGGTATATCCAACGCTCGTGTGCTCTGTCTATGTTCATTGGGCTTACTTTCTCGGGAGTGCTCGCCGCTGTGGGATGTTAGGATATTGCAGCCTCAGGCAGGAACATGGATCGCTCTTTCCTCGCATAATCTTCGAGACGCTCCACGTAGTTCGGATTGCCTAGCAACGGACAACGCAAGCGGGACTGCATCTCATCAAAAGATACCGTTGCCGGACGCGGTCATGTGCGTAGATACCCCTCCGTACCAATTGAGACGAATTGCCCGTGTTCATCGTTCCCGACTTTGGGTCGTGAATCGTCTCTCTCTTGCTTTCTCGTATCGAACCGTGCCACCATGCCTACGATCCGGACGGATCGCGCAGAATATTGTCTCCCAGCTCCGCTCTTGACTAATCTTGGAGCAAGCTACATTGCTCCTCAGGGAGTGACGATACATGCAGCTGTACAGCCTCGGCACGCCACCATGATCTGTACCATGTAGCAAGTACAGCACTTCTCGTACTTCTCCAAGAGGCTGCTGTATACCGCGCCCCTAATCGCACGCCGCTAGTGTACGGCGAAGCGGTGTGGAATACGACCGACGGAATCGCGCCTCAGCTACAACACGCGGGGCTGCAGTTCAGCTGAATAATCCTTGGTCGACTTGACCACTCCTATAAGAAACTCAATGTCCGCGGCGAGACGACTGGCAGCACTTGTGCCTACACTCGCGACCACGCCTGCGAATCAAGTCGCAAATATGTCAGACCTTGGGAAGATTCTGGATGAGGCAGTGGCAGCGAAGAAGGTGCCTCAAGTCGTTACATATGCTACGAACGCAGATGGTACCATTCATGACCTCTCACTCAATGCCCTTCACAGCTTGACGCTCATATAGGCTCCTTCACCTACTCCCACACCGCAGGCACGGTCTCCACTGAGCCTGACGCCGCTCAAGTCAAGCCAGATGCCATCTTCCTCCTAGCTTCAGCGACCAAGCTAATCGTCACCATCGCCGCGCTTCAGATCGTCGAGAAAGGTCTAGTTGCTCTCGAAGACGATGTTTCCAAGATCATCCCCGAGCTAGGCGACCAGCAAGTCCTCCACGGCTTCGCTGAAAATGGCGAGCCGATCCTGAAGGCGCGGCAGAACGCAATTACCCTGAGGTAAGGCGAAGCGTTCCAGCACTGGTTCGCCACTCAAGAGCTGACCAACGAGTTCAGGCACCTGCTCACGCATTCTGCGGGGACCGCGTACGATATGGGAGATGCCAACTTGATTCGCCTCGCCCAGCATCGCAAGACCCCGCCATCCACCGGTACAGACGTCGTCGGCCGTTTCTCTTACCCTTTAATCTTCGAGCCCGGCGCCTCCTGGTCCTACGGTACGGGCATAGACTGGGCTGGCCTCGTCGTCGAGCGCCTCACAAAGTCGACGCTAGAGGAATACATGACGACGCACATCTGGAAGCCTTTGGGGATCAAGGAAATGACGTTCTTCCCTCGCAAGCGCCCAGAGTTGCAAGCAAGGATCCCGGTGCTTGCAGTGCGGACGCCCGATGGGAGCTTGGCGAAATACCCAGGGAGGAGTATCAATGAGGGTTTGACTGGGTGTCTTGGGGGCCAGGGCATCTATGCGACCATGGAGGAATACCTGAAGATCCAAAGAAGCATCTTGGCCAACGATGGCAAGCTTCTTAGTTCCAAGTCTGTGGACCTGATGTTCACATCCCAGCTGTCATCTGCCGAAACGCAGGGGCTAAAGCAGTTCTTGAAAACGCCTATGGCTGCGATGTTCATTGGCGAATTCGTGCCGGAGATTGAAACGAGCTGGGGACTTGGTGGCGTCCTGTTCTTGCATGATGACCAGGGGAGGCGAAAGAAGGGGACGATGAGTTGGGGTGGTATGACGAATCCATTCTGGATCATTGATCGCGAGGCCGGGCTGGCGCTCGTGTTTGGGACGCAGTTGTTTCCGCCTGGAGACGTGGAGACCGCAAAGGTCATTACTACGATCGAGAAGAGCGTGTACAAGATGGCTGGTGTGGCGTGAGCATCTTGTGTTGCCAGGCAAGGGAGGACTGAGTCGACTCAGAGCTTTGAAAAAGTCGGCTTCGTCTTGCGGATGCCAGCGAGTATAGCACTGTCAACGTCTTTGGTCTGAAGCATAGCAGCATTGTAGATAGCAATGTAGTTCAAGCCTTCTCGATTGGTTAGCACATCCACCAAAGCTCGCACCAAAGCAACTGGACTCACCATCCTCAACACTGTGGTCCCTCGAGAAGTTCACAACCTCCTTCGTAGTCCCCACCGCCACAGGACTCTTGCTCCCAATCAGCGACGCGATCTCCTTCGCCCTCGCCACCGCCGCATCCTTCCCCTCGCAAACCTCACTCACAAACCCCACTCTCAACGCCTCCTGCGCTCCAAAATCCCTCGCCGTAAGACAAACGTCCTTGACAAAACTCATCGGCAATCCAGCTTTGACGATTCGCGTAAGGGTGCCAACGTCAGCAGCAAGACCGATGTCGACTTCCTTGACAGCGAAGCGAACATCAGAGGAGCAGATCCGAATATCGCAACAAGTCGCAATATCAATCGCCAACCCATAACTAATCCCATGAAACACCCCAATAACCGGCTGCGTCGCCTTCTCAATTTCCGTCACACAGCCCTGCAGCTCCAGAATATGCCTTCGCAGTCTGAAAGCCTTTCTCGCCGGATCCATGGTCGGCGCTGCAGTAGCCAGGGGCCCGGAGGTTGAAGCTGCGGTGACATCTAGGCCGGCTGTGAAAGCTCGCGTGCCGAAGGCGGTCAAAATAATGCAGCGGACAACGGGATTTGTGGAGAGCGAGGAGAAGATTTGGCCGAGGGAGTGAAACATGGGTTCTGTGAAGGCGTTGAGCTTTGAGGGGCGGTTTATCTCGACGATTGCGGTGTGGGAGCCGGGGAAGGTGAGGTTGAAGAATTCGGGCGTGGGAGTAGAGGAGGCCATGTTGGAGATGGGAGCTTTTTCCAAGTGGTGAGTATGGTTCTATAGGTAGGTGATGCGCAGCGTGAGATGGCGGTGGTGGACTTTTGACGAACGAGAAATTGATAGCAGATTTAAAACCGACTACATATTCAGTGCAATGAGAGCTCGAGGTCAAGAGCTCAGGCGCAGCCGAGGTCAGTGTCATGTAGCCTTGGCGTGTAGCGTTCTCGCCAAAGTGCATGTGCGTCTACCTTTAGCGAGTTCCTTGCGACCAGCATGCTCGCATTTGAGCTACTGCGCGCGGCAGTCAGCAATCCAAGCAGCGCCCTCCTCATACAGATAGCCAGATCATCATCCCTTCATCGCTAGACCACACGTGATATCAAGCAATCCAATCAATACGTCTCCCCCAGATCTTCCTCTCCACTCCGCTGCTGTACAGGATCGAACATTCCCATCTCGACTTTCCTTCGACTAGGCGGTGGTCGCATGTCTCCACCTCCGACCGTCCCTGCCCTCCTTGACGCGATTGTACTCTTAGCAGCCAAAAGCCCAGCACCACCGCTCTGCCTCTTGCTTGCAGCACCTGAGGAAAAGCCAGGCAGACCAGAGCGATCGAGTGTCGTCCTCCTTCCCGTTGCAGTGCCAGGTCTCGACAATGTAGCCGCGTCGTCACGCTCATGCTCTACTTTCCGGCGCAAAGCGGAGACGCTAGCACTAGCGCGATGTAGACTGCGAGGGGTACTAGGCGCAGTCGATGCACTGTGCATACCCGTCAATGACCCACCTATCGAGCTCCGCGGTCGATGAAGCGAGCCTCGCCCCTCCTCGGGGATGGTAGAGCCGTGACTACTGCCAGGTCGCTGCATGGGTGGCGGTGCCATGCTTAGACGGCTGTCTGGCCTTGCGAAGCTGGCGCGGCTGCTCGGGCGATTAGAAGCAGATGATGGTGGACGTTCGGATGCAAGCGCTGAAGGTGGACGATCGCGGCTCATTGACGATGTTGGGCGTTCGGCGCCAGGTGTTGCTGCCGAGAGTGATGGGCGGGGGATGCCGTAAGACAAGCGTTTGATATGACTCTCTCGGCGCGTTGGAGACCGGGCTTCGCTGGCGGTATCAGCTTGAGAGATGTCAATTGGGATGGCGATGTTCGACGGTCGTTTGCTTGTACGTCGGACTGTGATTGAGGAGGGGATCTCAACATGATTGCTGAGCGCACTGCCTGCTCTTGGTGAGCCGCGCGGTGTGATGTTGTTGGGCAGACGTGATCGCGCCGTTTGCACACGCTGCTCGATTTGCTGCATACGGCTGCGTAAGCTCTTCATCTGCATGAGCGACTCTGAACGCGGTAGTCCCTCTGATGGCAGCACACTGAGCCGCGTGCTTGGTCGCACTCGTGCCGGTGGCTTCATTGGCTTCACATCAGATGCGGCCATGCTTGCTGTCGATGCCATTGACGGACCCCGAACATGTCTTGACGATGATGATGGGACACGTGGACCTTGCAACGAGTGTCGCGGCGTTGCTGCAGACGCTGGTAGTAACGATACTCGTCTGCCGACCATCGGCGTCTTTGGCAGAGCATCCTTCTTCGCATAGGCTGGCGTATCTGACAGTGGTGGCGAAGGAGGCGTGGGCGCATCTGAAGCGGAGTCAGATCGCGATGGTGGCGTCGACGCTGTAGGCGATGCAGGTGTGATACCGCTGGCCTCGCTCGCTGGACTCCTCCCACGAAGCTGCTCGACCATCGAGTTGCTTGGCTTCCGGAGTCGCAGTCCCTCGATGGTCTGCTCAGCCAATCGCAACTTCTCTAGTCGAATCTCACTCTCTACTTTCAGATCACTCAGTTCATCCCTAAGTCGCTGCGCGTCAATCCTGAGTGCCTCTCTCTCCTGCTCTCCTAGCTTGACCTCCTCTTCCATGAGCACGCTCCGCTCGATTGACACATTCAGCTTACCCTCCAGGTCCTCCACAGTACTTGTCGTGTTCCTGGCCTGCTTCTCGAAGTCATCATTCGCAACCTCAATGTCCCTTAGGCGATGCGACAATGCCCGATTGTGCTCTCGTAAAGTCGTAATCTCCTTCTGCAGCGTATTCTGCGCACCGTTGGCTTCTGCCTTGGCTTTGGTGTGCTTTCCTCTCCACTCATCAACCTGGAAGTTCAGACTTTCGATCTGCTCCTTCAGCTTGCGTTCGCTTTTCTCCGCCGATTCGATGTCTTTCTCTAGCTGCTCTTCGATGTCCTTGCTAGCGGACTGGAAGTCTGCTAGATCGGATTGAAGCGCATCGTGCTGGGACTTCCAAAAGTCTACTTGATCTTGCAGACTTGCGCCTGGTCGAGGTGAGGCGTCCATGATCGATCTGCTCTTGCGCTGCTAACGCGACATTGCCGGGACGCGACTGTATAGTCTCGCACTCTGCTAGATGCGCTCAGAGTGCACGCGATTCCATCACTATCTGGAGAATGCTCTTATTGGTGATGCTCGGTAGGTCGAAGGAGGCGGTGATCAGCAGTCAATGCTATGGATTGAGCGCAAGAATATATTGTGTCCAGGATACGCTAGCCAGGAGCAGGGCCTCGCGGTCGTCGGTTTAGATGGTCGTCGTTCGTCATTCGTCGTTGTCGTCGTGTTTGCGTAGTCTCAAGAGTGCGTGCATGTGAAAGTGGATGTTGATCATCGCAGTTGCCAGGGGAGGCTACGGCTGTAACCGTCACGAAAATCACTACCAAACAGCACATCCCAGCATTGCCCTCCTTACTGGCCGTTAGTGTGCAGGAGACAACTGCGTGAACTGGAGTAGAATGGCGTTGGAGTCTGGCGACGACATTGCTTCTGCTTGCCTTACTTGATATAACGATTTACGACCTGCTACGAAAGCTATCCACGACCTAACGACCACAGCATACAGTAGACAAGATGGATTTCGCATTCAAACGCCAGGACGAAACCAAAGCCATCTCATCTTCCACAATAAAGACAGTCCCCCTAACCTGTCATGGCCACTCGCGTCCCATAACGCACCTAACCTTCTCCTCCCAACTCGGCTTCTCCTCCTCTAGCCCCCAATACTACATGATCTCCGCCTGCAAAGACAACAACCCCATGCTCCGTGATGGCTTAACAGGAGACTGGATCGGAACCTTCATCGGGCACAAAGGCGCTGTCTGGAGCGCAAGGCTGAGCGAAGACGCCACGCTAGCGGCAACGGGGAGCGCGGACTTCAGTGCGAAGATTTGGGACACGTTCACAGGAGAGACGCTGGCGACGTTACAGCATGCGCATATTGTGAGAGCTGTGGCGTTCCCACCTGGACAGAGACCGACTTTGTGTGCGACGGGGGGAATGGAGAAGAAGTTAAGGGTTTGGGATCTTGAGCATGCGGTGAATTCTGTGTCGGACTCGCAAACAGCTCCTGAGTGTCCTTCATATGAGATCGGAGCAGGCGACCACACGGCGGCGATCAAGTCTGTGATTTGGACGCGCGACCAGAACATCTTGCTTACAGCTTGTGAGGATGCCAAGCTCCGTTTCTACGACCTACGAACATCGACTCTGATACACACCTTTGCGCTGGCCTGTGCTCCGACATCCTGCGAGCTAAACTCCACACTCTCCGGCTCCTCCTCAGACGACGCAGGAACCATCACAGTCGCAGCAGGAAAGGACATCTACTTCCTCTCCCCCACAGCCCCTTTCACCCTACTCAAACACCTCTCGCTTGACCGCGATGTCGCTTCGGTGGCTCTGAATGGCCCAGCCAGGAAGTTCGTCACTGGTAGTCCCAGCGATACGTGGGTGCACGTCTGGGACTACGACCAGGAGGCGGAGGTCGAGACTGGACGGGGACACCATGGGCCTGTGTGGACTGTGGGCTGGAGCCCAGATGGGCGGGTCTATGCGACTGGGAGTGAGGACGGGACGGTGAAGATGTGGAAGTATGGTGAAGGAGGGTATGGGCTTTGGCGGTGAAAGGAAAGCGAAGGAATGTCAACTATGATAGAGACATGGAATCATGACAAATCGGAAAGTGTGGCTCGAGGAAGCCATACCGTCGATCTCGTACGTGGAGGAGTCATGGCGACTTGAGCTACGCAGATCGTGCCAGAGGGCCCCAGCGAGACACGTGTTTGCACTCAGATGCGACCGCGGAGGCGCGTGCGCCTAGGTTGGAAGTGCACCCTGTGCTACGATGGACTGGCAGGATTGAGCAAATAACTTGGACATGCGGTGCTCTTTCAGACACATAGATCCTGGCGAGTGTCGACTGAGGGTAAGCAGCTTTAGTAGCGCAGGCGACAACTTAAGATCTCGAAGATAGATGTTGATTCGACAGTACTTCGTGCATCCTAACACTGCATGGTCGTGGGAGTTGCCTTCGAGCCATGCAAGTTCTCCGATTGCGATGGCAGCGGCAGCAAGTCCGCTGCCGATGTGCCCAATTCACTGTCGTGCTTCAGAGATCGCGAGGGTGTTTCATGGCGGTTTAATGGTCGAAATGGTCGTTCGAGTGCGCGCTGACTTGAGCTGGTCCACATGGACACGCCTAGCACACAGCAGCCGTGGCGACATGTCTGCGCTGGCGTTCGTGAAGATGGTGGTCGCGCTATTCGGCATCCGCCACACACAATGCGCTACCAGCAATGCCGATCTGTCGTGCAGCCATACGGTAGGGCGGACGTGGCAGTCACATGGCGTTTCGAACCTTCCCTGATGGTCGCACGGTGCCTGTGTGCATCTAGCCGGACCCGTTCCTGATCTTGTGTGGCACGAAGACACCGATAAGCGCAATTTCATGAACTGTCGTAGTCTCGAAGGAAGACGTGAGGTCGAAGTACCAGTTGCCCTACAGTCTGCCCTACGACACCTTCGGCCCTACCCATCACATGACCATCAAATGCAGTAGCTTTCCGCCCGCTAGTCTATGCGATGCCGCTGGGCCGCTGCTAGCACACCCGATGCGATAGTTCTGGGACGCTTCGGCTTTCGCTGGGCCAGGCTTGCACGCATCCATGCGATTGCGGGGTTCGCATCGAGCTCAATCACGTCCGTCACACCGGTCAGACGACGATGCCGGGGGGCAGCGGCTTGCTGACTGGGTGGGCTGCATGCTCTTCGATCGGACCCCGTCCGTCGACCGGGTACGAGGACTTCGGCATTGTCGAAGGGCAGTAAGGCAGTCGACCGTGATTGGCAGTGTGCATAGCGTCGCTAAGGCCGCGCAGCTGAGACAGTCCTAGTTCTGCTGACACCCTCCCACAAATTCGAGGAATTCCGAACTTCTGACAGGCGGGCAAGGCGAGCGACGGGTAGCCAATCAAAACGACGGTCAGGATTGGCCTCGAGCGAAACTTTTGATAGCGTCTGTGATGGACCAGCTTTTCGCGAAGGTCATCCACATCGATGACAATAACTCTGCGCCCAAGGGCAGCAGTGAATGCGATATACGCGATGTTGAGTGTCTGCACATCGTACGACGCTTATGGACCCGCTGTGATAGGTGCGACTCGAGGTACCAAAAGCAATAGCACAGGGCTGCCGACCCAGGCTCGGGGAGCGCACTTGCATGCATCCGCTCGGCAGCTGCTGGCAGTCAACCTAGAGGTCAACAGCAGGCACGATTATTGTGTATCCTTGCCCCGGCGCGCGATAATTCTGCATGTAAGTCCGTCGCCGACTTCACCTCTCTCTTCTCTCCAAACCTTCACTCGTACCCTCAGTTTCGTATTCTTCTGCTGTGTCGCAATCGTCCAGACTACTCCAGGCACGCACCCTCAGCTTCCCCACGATCGACGCCACTTCCGCCTTATCTGCATTGCGCGTGGACTGTGCGCCTTCGAGTACCGGAGCCAGTCAAAGCGAGGGCGCGTCGGTCGATTTCTCGCGACCGCAGTGGCAGAGCCTCCCATTCTTTTGGGGCAGTCTTTTGCTCATACACACCGCGTCGCATTGCTTTGTGCGCACGCGCAGCTCCGGCTGAGAGAATCGCGACTCGGTATCTTTGCCGCGCGCGGCTCTCACGCGCATTATGGCGCCGTCAGTCACAGTTCGCAAGCTACATCACAGCATCAGCGATGAGACCGTCAGAGGCATGTTCATGTTCTCCGGGGACCTGATTGATACGGAGATCGTTGCATCTCGGTTCCCAGAGGATGACGGCTACGCGACTGCTATTGCGCATTTCCGCTCCAACCTGGGGGCAATGGAAGCGCGCTCGATACTCGATGGCAAGCCAGATCCTTCCGGGCAGTCGAAACTGATTGTCCAGATGAACAACAGTGTCGAAAACGGCAGACGTCCCACAATGGGCGAGTGCAAGCATCAAGTGGATTCCAAGTCGCCAAAGAACACGAACGGTCTTCCCTCGCCGTCATCTGGTTCATCTAAACTCAAACACCCATGGCGTTCTCCACCAAAGATTTCCCCTCCATTACCACAGCCAAATGGCTTTGCATCCAGTTCCTCGAGTGCACCTGAAAACAGGCATCTTCCAGAACTTTTCTCGCCAAGATCGCCCCTCGCCAACAGTGCATACGACGATCGCAATCGCATGTCGGGAAAGCATTTCATCAACGGAGCTGGAGCCGACGAAGACACTGGTCGTCTTCTCAGCGACCCAGTCGCATACGCCCAACATAACGAATCATCGCAACGATCTCGATCGGAGGAACAGGCTGATTTCCAAGCAGCGTTCGATCGCATGCAACGTCTGACACTCGCGACAAATGGCGCATCGCCACCAAGCATGGCATTCAACACGAACTACTTTGAGTCTCAGCGCAGCCCTAACGGCGCACTGCAGTGCCCGACCTCCCCCACGAACATCACGAATATGTACAACAATGGTAACAACTTCTACTCGCCACGGAGGCAGGGCGAGCGACAGACGCCACCCCCTAATCCTGCAGACCTGGCCAACTCGCCGTGCAATACTGTGTACGTCGGCAACTTGCCCGTGGACGTGTCTGAGGACGAGCTCAAGCAGGCCTTCTCCAGACAGCGCGGCTACAAGCGCCTAGTGTGCCGCGTGAAGAACAACGGACCTATGTGCTTCGTTGAATTCGAGGACGTCACGTATGCGACCAGGGCGATGAATGCATTATCTGGGCATCTCTTGCACAACAGTGTCAAGGGAGGTCTGCGGCTCAGCTACTCGAAGAATCCGCTTGGGGTCAGGTCGAGTCAGAATCCGAACAATATGCATCGGCCTCAGACGAATGGTGGCCCAAACATGCAGGCAGCTTATGGTAATGGCTTCGCTAATGGCTCTATCGCGGGCCCGCCTCCAGGCCTAGCTTCACCGCCTGGCTTCACGCCAGCCAATCCTGCAACCAATGGCTATGTGAACGGCTCAGCGAGTCAAAACGGGTACAGCTCACCTCCCACTAACGGCTACACGAACGGCACGCACCGCACGGCACCCACTATGAATGGCCATGCTTCTCCAAACCCACTGGGCAATGCTTATGCCCACGGAGGGTACGTTGGACAGCAATCTGGTGGCAACGCCTTTCTGGGCGATGTTCCGTTTAGTCCCTGGTCTACTGGTTCCAATGCATTCAATCAGACATTCCATTACCACATGTACGATCAGCAGTCGAATAGCGGAGGCAATGGTGACCTGATTGGCGAGGGCCTAATGAACGGCAACGGCCACAGCAACGACATCGGTGCGAGTATGACAGGCACTCACAACACGAGTAACCGTTATCCATGCCGCGACAACCAGCAGGATCCCCGTCAGGGGTTCAGCGACCGCAACATGGGGCGCTAGCCTCATGTGGCCCACAGACGCATATGAAATACACTATTGGAGTTTACCGGTCTCTCGCTGAACCATCAGACTGATGAAGTACTACCTGGCGCAGCCTGTGGAAGCACTGGAAGGTCGCGTGGTCCGGTGAGAGGCGCGATGGCGCTATCTTGTATTACTTTCGAGTTGCTTGTGGATATTACCCTTACTCTTGCTCTCGCTCTTCTTTGCGATTTGGACTACTCGGGATACCCCTTCTGCGAAATCAGCTCTTCGCTGGAATATTGGAATGCTATATACTCGTCACTTTGCTTTGCGCGTACTGGATCTTGGACTTGCTTCGCGTTCTGGGCTTTGGATCTTTCTTCCTTTGGACTCTTTACATGGCGTTCACGGCGTTAGGGTAGGTCATTCTCTGATCCTCACCCTCACCGGTCGAGCGACAACAAATTTCCTACAAATTCTTTTCACGGATCTCTGGAGGCTCTCTCTTCGCATAGCGCAGCGAGACACAGCACACTGGACGGAGAGGCTTCTTCGGTTTCTGCATTGTTGGACGGATGGGGAACGTATACTAAGAGAGGCCGTCATGCTCACGGGCGCGGCAGACATCACTGTTGGTGGGTGGGATAGCACATTGGACACGGGATCATGTGGGGAGGTGGCGCGTTTGAATTCGCTGGGAGGAAAATTAGTATTTGGACATCGCGAGGGGTAAATTATGAGCACAGCGCAGCGGGCAACGGGCATCTTTTATCTGAGCAGATAGTATTGGCATACGGTTTTGAACACTTGCGTGCGCGTTGAGTGATCTGGTGCGGTTTTCCGTCACACGCTGCTCTGGGATACGAAGTTGCATCCACCTTGTCTTGATGCACCTCGTCGAATCAGTGAACGGCCTCATCATGATCACTATTGGGATTCTATCCTTTGACGTAATATCACCATTGTAGCCTTTGCCGCGGCAGCCAGCGCACTTGAACACATTTGGTACAACATTTGAACCGTCCATAGCTTTGTTGACGTAGAGTACGAGAGCATATTATCTCTTCCTGCTCGATCGTCTGGCGTCGAGAGCCATGATATGGTGATCTTTAGCTGGCGCGAGGTGGTCCTTTGCTGCAGGCCTGTCATGGCCAGCAATCTCTAGTCCTCTCAGTCGCATCGCAAGGTCGCCAGCGTTCACGACTTGCCCTGCCAGGTCGTCGACTTCGTCATCGCTCACAGCTCCAATCACGTCTTCATCTCTTAGCCATCTTTCTTCCAAAGCCAATCCCACCAGATCTCCAGCCTTACTGACTCCATTCACGCCGGTCGAGAACGGCTCGAGCAAGCCCGAACATTTCAGGAGCACGAACTCGAGATCATTCGCCCGCTTCCACCGCTTCCATGCCTCAATCTTCTTCTTTGCGGGCGCGCGACTTGCACTGGGCCATGAAATTTGCTCGAGGAGCGTGTACAGGATGTAGTGCAGCCAGACCAAGTTCGTGACAGGATGGAAATCGCGCCAGGGCGTTGGCTCCGAAGTGTCTGGACGTAGGAATGGCGCGATGGGCGACAAGAAGTAGACTGCATTACGCATGTACCGGTAAATGTCGTATTGGTACTCGGAGGTGGAGTCGCCATTGAAGATGTGAGGATCGTCGGCAAGGTCAATGAACGCGACTTCGGAATTGGCATGGCCGGAGCTGGCCATCAGGGCACGGGAGATGGTGTAGTCAATCAAGGTCGCTTCGGTTCCGGTAAATCCCAGCGTCTTTGTTATGTCGATCTCAGTCGATGCTCCCGAGTTTCGAACGCAAATGTTGCCCAAGTGCAAATCACGATGCTCGAACTCCGCCGCCTCCTCGCCTTTCGCCAATGCAATCACAGACTGCCAGAAGACATCCCAGATTGTCCAGACATCACTGCACTCTCCGCGCTCTACCAGTCTCTCCAAATCGGTACCCGCGTCTTGCATCTCAATGACAGCCCAAAGCTGATCGTCCGCGTAGCTAGCCTTCTTCGCTGGATCAGGGAAGATACTCATATCTTTCTTCGCAGTCTTCTGATCCGCGTTGTAGCTCTTCCATGCACTGATAAAGGGTTCCCCGGGGCGACCAGACAAGACTCGTACGTCACGGAAATTGGTGTAGCCAGGTATGCTAGTCATTCTTTGTAGCAATTTGACTTCACTCGCCACGTCCTCCGGCTTTGACATGACGACTGCCTTCTTCAACGCCCTGTCCCTTTCGCGCTTCCCTCTCGGCAGGGCTTCTGCTGGGCTTTTGAGGGCAATGACTTTCAACACAGACTTTTGGTCTCTCAGCGTGCTGATGGGAGCATCGAAGGGAATGTTTGGGTGGAGAGTCAGACGATAAACCTCGCCAAAGGATGCTTCTGCAATCTTCGAGAGGAGGAAGTGCTCAGCCAGTTGTGATGCCCAATCCGTGAAAGAGCAGATGTCGTGCGCAGTGAGGTTCAGGAGTGGTCTGCAATGAGACGAGTAAATGTCGTCGGGCTGTTCCGCTGGGTTATCCACGACTTCTGGAGGCGTCAAGATCGCCGATAGTACTACTGTGGGCTCTACTGTAACATCCGTCGGCACGTCTTTGTCCTCGTCGTATCCTCGAACCGCAGATGCTGGTGGCAAGGGTTTGATCGCTTCCTCGTCGTGCACCTCTTCGCCCAATCTGCTGGCAGCATCTAAACCTTTGCGATCTTCCTGACCTATGGCTCTTTCTCTCGCATCCTCTTTAATGGACGAGTCCTCCGACGCTGCGCGGGGGACCTTGGCCACATGCCAAGGATCCTTTCTTTGCGGCTTCCGCTTCGACTGGATCGGCAGTACGCTATTGTCATTCCGCTCGCTCAATGGTCTCCGAGGTCTTTGTGGTGACGCTGCTGTGAGCTTCTCGGTCTCGGTATCAAGCACAGTCGTTGCATCGCCGCGTTTGTCGTTGTCTGCAGTGACTTCTTTTGGCGAGGGTGCGAGGTTCTGAGGACTGCCGAAGATGTCGACCGTGTTGTGCACCGCTCGCGAGCGCTTGCCGTAGACTCCGTATTGACGAGCCATCACTCTCCTGTAAGTCCTATTACGGATTTCAAGAATGCTGGTATCGACAACATTTTGTCTCGGATGTTGACTTTCGTCATCCTGCCTAGCAACTATCACGATAACGGAACCACGCTCCGAGATCCCCAAGAGGCGACCTGGATTCTGTGACCGAATTTCAGGCTCGAGAGGTGTAAACCCGGTGCAGGAGACCGCTAAGCCATAGGCTTTATGTCGCTCGCTGGTATTTGTTTGACAGAAGTGTCAAGGTAAGTTGTTCTGATGCTCCGTCGTGGATAGTCTTGTCGCTCATGGAGCGGACGAGCTCGCTCGTTTCAGGTCCCACTTGGCAAAGCAGACCTTCTCCGTAAGAGTCGCTCGGCCGCTTCATATACCTTCTCAGCTCAATTATAGGTGAGCGTGTCAGTATGTCGACCTTCAGGCGAAGGACTGTGCCGAGGGCAGAGCAGGTTCAAAGTGTCCCGAGCCCCACGCGAAGCTCACACACTGCAAAATGGCGGCCAGCGATTACAGCAATATGCCTCACAGTGCTGGCCGCTATCGTTTCCAACACCTCGCAGCTATCACTGGCACCAGTATTTGGAAGTATCCCATCGAGCGTCAACCATAAAGCAGCAATCTCCTCGACTTTCTTGACAGGAGCCATCGCCCGAGCCTTCTGGAGACCCAAACAAACGACGTTCTTACAATACTTACCACTATGGGCAGCGTGCATGCCTGTAGTAGCGACTGGGGCAGTGCTACTCAGCGAAAGTCTAGGTTTGATCGTTGGGCCTATGATCACTGGCTTCCTGAGCTGTCACACGATTGTGACTGTACTTAGCTATGCCATTGCCATGAACGTCGAACAGATCGACCTCTCGAAGTCCGTCGGCACGAGTGACATAGCTTCTGTTGCTGTGAGCGCTGGATCGCTGGGCTTGTTTGTTCTGCTAGAGCGCAAGGTCGGCGAACTCTTACCGAGTGTCCTAGGTGTCTCGCAACATCTGAATCCCCTCAACTTGCAGGTGGTAAGCAGTCTTGCGCTCGGCGCTGCGATGCCACAGCGGCAGAATCTGTTCTATGCAACGGTAGTACTGGCGAATCTGGTAGCGCTCGTTTCACCGCAAGGAAGCGGACCATATTCACTTTCTGTTGCGAACGCTGGACTGGGCGCTCAGGACTGGACATTGCTTGCTCGTCAATGGAGTAACACCGGGTACATCAGTGTACTCGAGAATAAAGAGCAGCGGTATCGCCTTCTACGTTGCGACCACTCACTCCTGGGAGGCGAGTGGCAGCTGACGCCTGAGCGACGAAAGCAAGGGTGGCAAGTCTCAGAGCCGATCTACGCTGTCTTCGAGATGCTTGAAGCAGTCCGGCTGCTCCAATCAGAGCGACCAGTTTCAGACAAGGACGCCCAAGCCTTGGTGATTGGCTTAGGTATAGGCACAGCCCCAAAAGCCCTGATGTCTCACGGCATCAATACCACTATCATCGAGCTCGATCCCATCGTACACCGATACGCATCGACCTACTTTGACCTCCCACAAGCCCACACCGCATTCCTCTCCAACGCCATTCCATGGGTCCAAGCCCAGTCCAAGCTCGCTCCCAAGTACGACTATATCCTGCACGATGTCTTTACCGGCGGTGCCGAGCCCCTCGCACTGTTCACTAAGTCGTTCCTGCAAAATCTCCGCTCCCTTCTATCGTCGAACGGCATAGCAGCCATCAACTACGCTGGCGATCTCTCGCTACCCCTCACATCCCTAGTCCTCAACACCATCGACCTAGCCTTCGACCGCCAATGCTCTGCCTTCCGCGATCAAGCGCCGCCACCTTCATCCCAAGCTGACGGCCCTGCAGAAGACTTCACGAACCTGGTCGTCTTCTGCCGTAACGCTCCAGGCCCGATCGAGTTCCGCCAACCTCGCGAAGCAGACTTACTTCGTAGCCAGAGTAGACGTCAGTACCTCCTTCCCAACCCAGACTTGGCCATCGAATTTCCCTTGCGGTCTTCATCGCAGAGCGCGGAGGTCTTAGAGGACGGCGATGTGGGGAATTGGCGGGCACAGCAGCAGGAAAGCGCTGCGCGACATTGGCGGATCATGCGGACGGTGCTACCGAGCAGGGTGTGGGAGTTGTACTGATGTTTTGAAGGTTTGGGACACCTGCGAAACAATGTTAGTATGACAGTGATCACTAGTAGTTGGGGGATCTGATGGTCACACATGGCGTGAGTCGAGGTGAGAGGGGAAGACATTGAAGCGTGAGAAAAGCGTGCCAATATGTGAATGTACGACGGTGAATTCTCATTGTTGATTGCCCTCAGCTTTTCGCGTCTTTGATGCTACAAGTACATCCCAATGCAGTGCCATGCAATCGCGGAAGAAGAAGGAAAAGTCGCCACACGAGCCTCGCTCACTTTCCGAGAAGTCCCTTCTTCGCTTTCGTGGGCGGCACGTGGTTATGCCTTACTTTCTTCTCCCTGGTCTTGATGTCATCTGAGTAGCCGTCTTGTTGACAGCAAGGCCAGGGACCCCATTTGCTTTCTCGATCACTCGCCACTTCGAGTGCTTGCTTTACTGTCCATCTCTTCTCCGGCCGAGGATCGAGAAGTCCGAACAACATCTGAGCGCCACCAGGTGTGGCGAAGGACCCAGGAAACATTTTCGCTGCGCACCGAGGTAGGTCTTCGATATTCTTCCCCATCTGCGCATCGTCATGCTTCTCCATCCAGTCGCAATAGCTGTTGTAGAAGATGGCGAAGTTCTTCTCACTCTTCACGGCCGCTCCCCATGGGGTGCCTCGCTCATGTAGGGTGACGAAGACAATGGCTGCGCTCCAGACGTCAATGCCACGCGGATCGTAGGCCTTTTCTCTAGCGAGAAGTTCCGGCGCCATGTATGGTCGTGAGCCGACGAGGCCAGGCTCGCAAAATCTAATTTCCACGTCGGCAGGCACGAGACTGGGTCGTCTGCAGTGCCGGGATGGGATCCCGGGATGAGGACCAGCGAACACTTCGCTGGTGCCGAAGTCGGCAATCTTGAGGGCTCCGTCTTTGGTCACGACAAGGTTCTCGGACTTGATGTCGCGATGAGCCACGCCATGATCATGGAGGAAAGTAAGACCTCGAAGAAGTTGCTTGAACATGCAGTTCTTGTCTTCGAGTGACATCGAGTTGGTCTTGACGAGATCGTTCAGATCGCCAAGCTCGCAGTACTCCATCACGTGCATCCACTCCTTGCCTGATGTGCAGAGATAATATGTCTTGACAACATTAGGCGCATCGCAAGCCTTCGCGATCGCGTACTCGGACTTGATCTTAGCAACGTACTCGAATTCCTCTTCCTCCTCAGGCTCCCAAGGTCGGAAGGCTTTTACTGCGTAAACTTTCACGATGTCCGTCTTGTTTCTCGGCGTCATGAGCTTCACCATGGCAGCGCCGCCTTCGCCGATGACTTTGCCATTATGACGTGCGAGGTAGCTGAAATGCGCGTCTAAGCCACACTCATCTACGTCCATGTTTTGCGGTAGCTTCACAGAGAGTCGCCGAGCCTTTGAGCCGACACCAGCATCCACACCTTCGACATAATCGCCACCCTCAGTAGAGCGGAAGTAGATGGACGACCGCCGCGCTGTAGAGTTGGATGCACCCGAGCTTTGTCTTCGCATACGATGTGGAGGCCGTTGTTGATCGTTCTGCGTGACTTCGGCGAAGCGGATTCTAGTTTTATTCTCCATGTTGGTGAAGTCGTCCGTGGTGTCAACTGACGCATTGGTGGTCACTCGCTCTAGCGAGTCAGGCTCTTCTAACGTGCTGGTGCTCGAGAGCGGCCGTTGCTTCATCGCACTCTTCGGCGGCTCCTCTGCTGCAGGCTGCGGTGGTGAGGCTTCTTCTACTACAGGTTGCGGTGGCGGTATGGAGCCATTGACGCCATTCTTCGACACAGGTCGGAAGATTAGATCGGTCTTTCGCGGACTCGACATGTGACTTGACGTAGGCCGGCCGTCAGGTGTAGTCGAAGCTCTCTTAATGGATCGGCTTCCAGGTTCATCGAAGTAGCCATTGGGTGATTGTGATTGTGATTTTGGTGGAGAGTGCCCATTGCCCACGTGGAAATTGTCCTTGAACTTCGCAAGAAAGCTGCGCCGCTTCTTACCAGGCTCAAGACCTGGCTGCGGTATTTGGTTTGACCGCTGCTGCGCGCCTAACTCGGTCGCAGCGCGAGTGGGAGATGCCAATCCGGGCATGATAGATCACTCAGCAGCTCGCAGCGCCTCTGCGACTGCACTAATGCTGGACCTCAGTTGCGTGCGATTGACGTCAGTCCGAGTATCGCAATTGGGAACTGCAGATCTGGAGACCGGCGTGATCTCTGCGCACAAGACTTGCAGCAATAGTGCCGCAGATTTGGATCGAAGTCGCACAGAAACGCTCTGGGGAAAAAGCGTCACCCGGACCCACGGCTCGAGAACTCGCTGGCTGCAGGCCAAGCTCTGCAATTTTGATGTAGGGGCGATAGCTCTCGCTCGCTTGTCTGCGTCTTACCCGCTTCTAGAAGGCAAGCGCGGTCTGAGCCGTGACTACTACGCCGCAAGGTATAGAGCTACAGCTGCGTGGGTAGTCTTTATCTTTGTTGCGCCGCAGTAGCGCCTTGAAATTGCGTTAGACTTTCAGACTCGCCGTCTTTACGTGTAGATAGACCGATTGTCTGATGCGTGGTATGTACTCATAGAAATCAATCGACAGTGTATGAGAGTCGTGGCGCGTGGTTGCACCTGGCAAGAGGTCCTGAACTTGTTCTCAAAACTGGCGATTGTTGAATGCCGAGTGAATCGAAGAGGGGGTTGCACACCAGCCAAGAGACTTGGGACCGATGTCACTCAGTAAATGTAAGATGTGTGAGAGCTGCAACCTGAGGAAATAGTGTCGGGGGCGTATGATGGAGACTACGATGGGACGATAAGCCTTTTCGTGTCCGCACGCTTCACGATTCAACCATCCAGATTGGAAATCATTGACGGCCTTTCAATTCCTGCCGAACATCCGTGACGGAAGCGCCTTCCCTTGAACGTCGCCAGAATGGTCATCCTTGGCATATTGCGATGCTCACCATAAACTCGGGCCACTCCACTTCATGATTATCAAACGACCACGATGTCACAACGTGTCAAGCCATATCAGTTAATCCACTAACCTACTCACTGATGGTCATAAAAGTTCCACATGAAATCTAGCTTGGCACATGGTACCACATCTCTTCGGGAAGTCTGAAGTGTCTTCTGCTACTATCCTGCGTACCACAAGTGTCTATTTACCTCGTGACAGTTGGCGAGAGAGCACTCCCTAGACTAAAGGGTGTTGCGTAGCGCCTTCTGGCCTTCGACAATTCATCAGTCGACCTTCAATCGCTGCATTGGAGTACATAGGCGCATGAACAACGATTTCACACTACGGAGGTGTTCCCAGGCGTGCGCAAGAGCGGAGATCGTGAGAAGTTGATCATTGAAGCTGCTCATGTTCACCCGCGGGCATGCTGGAATGGGGGTCATGTTACTTCGGTCTTGCTACCACGCGGGACCGATCGCTTTGCCACGACTCGAAAGCTCAGCGCTGTCACCAGCAATGTCATCATGAACGTCTCACAGTTGCTCGACCTCCGCTCGTCTTGCCGCGTCTACCTCTGTCGACTTGAAATCGACGGCGAGGCGGCAAGACGACTAAGCCGAACGAAATCAAGCCACGAGAGATATGAGGCCAATGTATCCAATTTATCAAGTCGATACGCATGGCAGAAGCGACCACTCGAGCTCATGGCAACGCCCCAACACCGTCGCTAAACCCACATATTAACAATGTGATGCACGCAACTCAATCACCCATAGCCTTTTCCATCTCGCGATCCATCACAATCCTCCACCGCGCCCCAAAGCGCTTCATAGCCCAGATCGTCGCACTTCCTCCGACCAAACAGATGATTCCCAGCCCCGTGAACAACCATCCGTTCCCGATAGCCACAATCAACGGCTCCGCAACCACAGTGCCCACACATGAGAAGATATTCCTCACGAAGTTATTCAGTGCAATCCCATGACTTGCTTTCCTTGGCATGAATTCTGTCAACATCGTAGTGATAAGCGCGAAGATGAGCATACTGCCGATGCCAAAGAAGAAATTGGCGATCATCGGCGCGGCTGTATTGACGCCGTAGCGAGCAGTCCAGCCGTACATGATCAGGGCACAGGGGAACAGTGCGGCGCCTATCCAGGCATTCTCCTTCATGCGGTCCTCTGGGATGAATTTGAGCTTACCGTCCGATTCGTAGCGATTCGCTTTCCGTGCCTCGCGATGCATGATGCTGTCCACCCACTTCCCGCCGAACAGGGAGGCGATGAAGTAGCCCAAACTGTTTGGAATGTATAGCAGCCCGACGATGATGGTCGAGTACGAGTAGGGCGACTTGGAGAAGGTCTGCTGAACACTGATGTTGAGCATGTAAAGTGAGCCGAAGGTTATGCTGGCGTAGAGGACCGAGATCGCCACTGCTGGGAATCGCAGGTACAGGATGATCTTCAGAGGGTCGAGAAAGGCACGGCGGAGAAGGGAGAGGTACTTTCTGGACTTGACGTGGATTGACTTGACGGTCGTTGTTCGAGTGAGGGCGGGGCGCACGCCGTCCTTTTCGCTGGTGGGTAGACCTGCTAGCTTGGCTTCAGACTCTGCATCCACCAGGGCTGCCAATGGCTTCCTGACGCGAAGAGTCTCAGGCAGGCAAAACAGGAGGAAGATGAAGATCAGCAAGCCGAAGATGGCGAGGCCGTACTGTGTTGAACGCCATCCCAGGCTAGCGCCAAGTATGCCTCCTAGTATGGGCGAGAGCAATGGACCGCAGAGCGGCCCCAGATAGAAAATACCCATAGCCCGGCCTCGTTCCTTGACCTCCCAAATGTCGGCGATTGTGCCAGCTCCCACTGCTTGCACGGAAGCTGCTGCGCCTCCAGAAAGTAGCCTGGTGATAATGAACATAGAGATGTCGGTTGACACGGCCGCCAGAACATTGAAGACAACGAAGAGAGCGAAGGAACTTAGGTAGATCGTCCGCCTCCCTAGTGTCTCACTGAATGAGCTCCACCAAAGCGGGAAGATCGACATGGACAGCATGTACAACGCTACGCTCAAGTTGATCACTGTAGGCTTGGCCTTGAAAGTCTCAGTGATGTCGGTCAGCACTGGCAGTATAATGGAGGAGCCCATAGGTGCAGCAGCAGCCGCCACAGCTACTATGAATGTGACTGTCCACTTCTTCCGCCGAGTATAGTCGTAAGGCTCCGTGACCTCAGCAATGACAGCCAGCCGTGCGAACAGTCCCCTCCGCTCTCCACGAGGGACGATTACAGCATCCCGCTTGACTGACCTGACCGAAGATCGTGCTCGGCTTCGACTGCGGTGAGGTGTAGCAACCTGCGCGTCATGTCCCTCAATGTCCGAATGCGTCTGATCCGAGTCGTGCGAGTTCCGAGATTCGTGCGTTTCTACAGATCTCCTTCGTCCACGACGCGGCAAGTCGAGGATGTTCTCGCTATTCGAGCATGGCGCCCCCACTGCAGTAATATCGGGCTCTTGCGTATAGGCTGGATGCTGTCGTTCAGATATGTGCATGGAGGACCGGTCACTGGACGAGGACTTCTCCAGCTCTTTCTCCGACTCGCCTTGCTCAAGATCTCCAGCATTGGACTTCGCCATCATACCACAGCAGTGCTGGGCTGCCGAAGGAGAGAGTGTACGATCGTAGCCGACTACAGCCCTTCCGGCACTGCTGACCGACTCTGACGTGTGCTGACTGCCCTCGGTGAGATCCAAAGAAGACAAACAGTGGTCGCGTAAAATGCGTGGCGGACGTACAACTCTTAGGATTTTAGGGCGTAGGAACCGACAAAAGAGATGTTACCCAAATAAGATGGAAACGCATGACACCTACGACCTCTGCGACAAGCAGCACGCACTTGCACATATGATGAGAGGAAAGACGATTGCGATTCGATGCAAGTGTATGTGCCGAGCAACCGAAGAGCTTTGGCAACGATGGAGGTGTGGGCAGAATCTAGCAAAGTCGCGCCTGCCGCAGCCGCGAAAGGAAGCTTGTCCATGCTCAAGCCTCACAGCGATATCGCTCATTGTAAAGCTAATTGTTACATCACTCCACACAAGGGCGACTACCTTGAGCAGATGTGAGTACATCTGTGAGCGTTGCAGCAGCATCTCATACAGAGCGGATCACAGAGGAAGATCGGGCATACGTTCCTCACTCCCTTATCGTTGATGCGCTTGCAGATCGGGAGGCTGTCACAGACACGACAATACTTCCTTAGGCGAGTTGTACCATCACACGGAGAGCAACGGTCTTTATCATATCGACCTTTAGCACCGGATCCTCTGATTAACTCAGTCTTTGGTAAAGACATCAGCATGGACGATCGCGAGAAGCTGCGGCAACACTTCCTCGATCATCCGGCCGAGGCACAGACGAGTAGATGGGACGCGCTCTGGAAGCAGCAAACAACGCCGTGGGATCGCTCGGCACCTTCACCTGCACTGATAGATACGCTTGTCGAGAAGCACGATGTCCTCGGATCATCGTTGCAAGGCGGCAAGCGAAAGAAGGCACTAGTACCCGGATGTGGTCGCGGGTATGATGTTTTGCTCTTCGCCAGCCATGGATACGATGCGACTGGTGTCGATGCCTCGGAGACGGCGATAGAAGCGTGCAAAGCCCTCGACGAACATCAAGGCAGCGATGAATCGAAGTATCCGATTGCAGACAGCCAAATTGAACGTGGCGCTCGTGCATTCATGCTCGCAGATTTCTTCAAGGACGATTTCTTGAATGAGGCGAAGACGTCTCAATTCGACGTGATTTACGACTACACCTTCTTATGCGCTCTACCACCTGCTCTGCGACCAAAGTGGGCAAAGCGAATGGCAGAGCTTCTGGCTCCGAACGGTCATCTCGTATGTCTCGAGTTCCCACTTGGCAAAGCCCCATCAACTGGTGGGCCACCACATGGGCTTTCCAGTGATCTATATACGGAGCTGTTCAAGGCGCCGGGTGGCGAAGTGAAATATGATGCCGATGGGTATGCTGTGCAGTCCGAGGGTGGTGCTGGTCAGGGCTTGAAGCGAGTTGAACACTGGGCTCCAGCACGCAGTCATCAGGTTGGGCAGGGTACTGATCGTGTGTCGATATGGAAGCATGCTTGATAATGCAGAGTTTCGGATGTTGGACGAGCTTATCGTATCCTCCTCTCAGTGGTTCAGCACTGTTATGATACGCTGACACAGCTGCATCAATGCAGACGCAGCTAGACGTTACAGGGCCATGAATGAGCAGAGCTATTGTACCTCGTCGTTTCCTCAATCTCTTGTCCATGGTGATGTGCTTGCGCAAAGACTACATGAGTTTTGACAGTGTTGTCTCAGATTCCAAGCCCTGCGCACTGATGGCCGCCTGATCCATCGACTTCACTTCGTCAGCCTCCCTAAACACGATGTGGCACATATACAACTGCTCTACCATCTTCAGCTGCGCAGCTGGGATTGGCGGGTAGACTGTGGTCACTCCACAATCTTTGTGGACGGCTCGTTGGAACTCTCCGATACCGGCTAATGCGGCATTTGCTTGAGCTTGGCAATGACTACTTGGAGAGTCAGATCGATGCAATGAATTTACCATCGCGATGCTGATATGCTGATCGAAGAGACAGAATAGAGGTCGGATTCGTGGCCACTCTGCTTGAGAAGCACGAGCCCGAACGTCCTTTCCGCTATGATTGTCGAGACCGACCACTACGCAAGGCCCATGCCTTGTTCGAGCAACCCAGGATAGACCTTCGGCATCGGGCAAAGCTCATGTACGGAATTTTCGCGCACTGCAGGAGCCTCCACTTTATCGTTTCCAGTACCGAGCAGCGCGATGTTGAAGAACGAAAGGGAAGGTGCTACAGCTCTTTGCTGACGGGGTTGGTGCAGCGTTGTCTAAGGATGCAGTATTGAGTGGTTTGATATCTCTCTACAATCTCCTATCGTCTTGAACCTCAGCGCCTTTCACCTGTGATCACCTAGTCATATCTTCCATCACCTGCAGTCGAACGTCACGATCGACTTAGCCGAGTACGCCTGAGAAACCGCGCCCTTCGAGTTCGGCATACCGAGCAATTGCGACTGCTCGATCGCAGGCTGTTCCGCTTGACTCACTTGCACTTTGACTGCATCCACTTCGACACAGGCCAGTATGTCTTCGTCGGAGGGTTCATTGGAGAAAGAGAAGGAGCATGAGGCGGATCAACCAAGGCATGCGAATCGGCATTCAGTCATGTCTTACGAGGACCCCATGTCGCCCGCCTCAAACTCCAGCGATACTGACAGCATATCAACTACCTCGGACCACTCCGAGCATTCCTACCACAGTCGCTACAGCCACGACTACTATGGCAACGAGCTCCGACCTCACCTTTCTCGCGTGTCGTCGACAGGCGCAGTCGGCGGCGTGATACCCACACAGCTATCGCGATCGCGGACGAACAAGAGTACGGTCACGAATAACACCATAGACCCGGCTTTCGAGGTGGACTTTGAAGTCGGCGATAAGGGCAATCCGCAAGATTGGCCGACTTGGTACAAAGGGATCATCATCGGTGTAATGTCATATGCGACTACTAGCGTTGTTCTCTATTCGACTTCGTACACTTCAGCAATACCCGGCATGCAAACGGAGTGGGGAATTAGCGATAACACTGGGATATTGGGTGTCACGACGTATATGCTTGGTATGGCCTGCGTATGTCTCCCTCACCATGGCTGGAGCTCAGTGGCGCTAGTCCCCTGGCATGGCCATCATTTGTCGCAATGACGAGCGCGAAAGTCGAGGAGCTGACGGTAGATCACAGGGTGCGGTCGTGCTTGCGCCACTGTCTGAAATGTACGGGCGGCGGCCTATATACATAGTAGCTCTTGGGTTCTTCGTCATCTTCGTCATAGGATGCGCAGTGGCGAACAACATTGAAACGATACTGGTACTTCGTAAGCGTTTCCCCCGACTGAGCCCTGGATGCCATCCAATCCTGCGCCGGCGATCAAGGCTAGTGTATAAGATGTCAGTGTACTGACTCCCTTGGCAGGCTTCTTCGGTGCCTTTTGCGCAGCAGCCATGGTGTCGAATGCACCGGGTACTGTCAATGACATTGCAGATGAAGAGCATAGAGCGCTCGCATTCTCAATCTGGTCGGTGGGTCCGATGAATGGCCCTGTGATTGGTCCTGTCGTGGGCGGCTTTGTCTTCCAGTACTTGGGATGGCGATGGTAAGTATCAAGGCTGGTGATCTGATCTAGACCACGCTGACTCGACTACTAGGACTAACTGGATCGTAGTCATTGTTGCAGGAGGCGCCTGGGCAGCCGTGGCTGCCATACAGGAGACGTACACGCCGGCCATATTGCGGAAGAGAGCTGCGAAGAAGCGAGAAGAGACTGGCGATGATCGGTACTGGAGCCGTTACGATGATAAGCAAGCGTTCTGGCCGCTTCTGAAAGTTAACCTGTCAAGACCTTTCGTGCTGACAGTAACGGAACCTATCCTGTAAGCCATCCCATGCCTGTACGCCTTGTACATCACTGACATCAACCGCAGCATATTCTGGGACGTTTACATCGCTCTGGTCTACGGCATTCTCTATCTCTGCTTCGTGGCATATCCAATCGTCTTCCAGCAGATCCGCGGCTGGAACGCAGGCATCGGAGGCCTAGCGTTTGTCGGCATAGGAATCGGCTCCATGATCGTGATCTGTGCTGAACCTCTCATTCGCCGCATGATCAATGCCCACAAGCCAGATCCTGAGACTGGTAAACCTCCCCCAGAAGCCGGTGTCAGCGTCGTCTGCATCGCTGCTGTACTTCTACCGATCGGCGAGATCTGGTTCGCATGGACAGGCACTCCTGACCACCACTGGATTGTGCCCATACTAGCTGGCATCCCCTTCGGAGCGGGCAATTGCGGCATCTTCATCTACGGCTCCAACTACCTAGTGCACTCCTACGGCATCTACGCGGCCTCAGCGCTAGCCGGCAACGCGGTGCTACGAAGCATTCTTGGTGGCACACTTCCGCTCGCCGGACCTGCCATGTATCGTGCACTGGGACCCCACTGGGCTGGCACAACACTCGGTCTGCTCGAAGCCTTTTGCATACCCATTCCCTTCATCTTCTACCGATATGGGCATAGGATCCGATTGAAGAGCAAGCTGATAAGATCTATGGAGGAGGATCGCCAGAAGATGGAGGGGAAGCGACGAAGGGCTGATGAGAAGGCTGCGAAGAGAGCTGAGGCAGAGGCAGAAGCTGGTGCTGGTATGGAGACTGGAGCTGCTGTTGCTGAAGTGGAAGAGATCAGGATCACGGGCAAGGATTTGGAGAAGGGAATGGTGGGGAAGTGATGAGAGGTTGCCAGCGTTTGACGTCAGCGATCATAGCGAGGCGCCGCGGTCGTGATTCAGGTGGAACTTGGGTACCCATCCAGTGGCTGGAGTACGAGGATCATGATATAGACGGAATACATCTATACTGTGGTAATGATCTAGAGCGTTTGCAGTACGTTCGGCTGTATGCCTGAGGCTACAAGTCTTACGTCATGCCAAGATGCGCTCCTTTCATCTGCCGAGGCCTAACGTCTTTCCCCGGTTCCCCATGACAGCACATGTTCTTTGACTTCGACCACACCCGGTAGTCCGAGGCATGCCAGTTGATCCCGACCGACATCGTAGAGCCTCCACGCGCCTCGATTGCGGAGTAAGAATCTACCCAGGAACATGAATGGCTCGGGCGTGGTCGGAGCCAGAGACCGTGCTCTTACTGAATGACTGGTCATGCCTTTGGTACATAACCTCTCTTGGCTGACCCTCGGCTGGTTTCGTGACGTGATATAGGTTTTGTAGCTTTCTTACTGTCTATCCATTGCCTTTCTCTACCTCTGTCAATCGCAAGAAAGTCATCTATTCCTCCTACTATCCTTCCAATCAATACGCTGGCAGACCGCCTCAAGCAAGTCGTTGCTGCAGTGACTTCCGCCCTCCCTACACTTCCAACCATGGGTGCCGCAGATGCCGAAGAGCAGAAATTCCAGGATGAGGTCAAGCAGTTGAAGGAGTGGTGGACGGACTCGAGATGGAGGTTCACACGCCGAGCATACACGGCCGAGCAGATTGCTACCAAGAGGGGCAATCTGAACATCCAGTATCCCAGCAACGCTATGAGCAAGAAGCTGTGGCAGACCGTGGAGCAGAGGTTTGCTGTGCGTGATGTTGGAAAATTCTAGAGGGAGACCCCATCACTGACCATCTATAGAGCAAGGAAGCAAGCTTCACCTATGGCTGTCTCGACCCGGTCATGGTCACGCAGATGGCCAAGTATCTCGACACTGTCTACGTCTCTGGCTGGCAGTCCAGCTCCACTGCGTCTGCTACTGACGAGCCGGGACCAGATCTTGCGGATTACCCGTACACGACCGTCCCGAACAAGGTCCAGCATCTGTTCATGGCCCAGCTTTTCCACGACCGCAAGCAGCGCGAGGAGCGCCTTTCTACGCCAGTCAGCGACCGCTCGAAAGTCGCCAACACAGACTTCCTGCGTCCTCTTGTAGCTGATGCGGATACTGGACATGGTGGACTGACAGCAGTGATGAAGCTCACGAAGCTGTTCATTGAGAAGGGCGCCGCGGGCATTCATATCGAGGATCAAGCACCAGGCACGAAGAAGTGCGGACACATGGCTGGCAAAGTCCTTGTGCCCATCAGCGAGCACATCAACCGCCTTGTAGCCATTCGTGCTCAAGCCGACATTATGGGTATGACAGTCAGAATGGCAGATCATGCATCACTGCCAGCGAGCTAACCGTACTACAGGCACCGACCTCCTAGCAATCGCCCGCACAGACTCCGAAGCCGCCACCCTGATAACTTCCACCATCGACCCCCGCGACCACGCCTTCGTGCTCGGCTCCACGAACCCCGCCCTCCAACCCCTCAATGACCTGATGCTCGCGGCCGAAGCCAGCGGCAAGAGCGGTGCCGCCCTACAAGCCGTAGAAGACGCCTGGAACGCCACCGCGTCCCTCAAGCTCTTCCCGGAAGCAGTCGCAGACACGATAAACGCAGGCGTACACGTCGACAAAGCGGGTTTGATCTCCGAATTTGCGCGCTTGAGCAAGGGCAAGAGCAATTCTGAGGCGAGAGCTATTGCCAAGGGTTTGACAGGCGTGGACGTGCATTTCGATTGGGATGCGCCTCGGACGAGGGAGGGGTACTATCGCTACCGTGGTGGCTGCGAGTGTGCGGTGAACAGGGCGATCGCGTATGCGCCTTATGCTGATTTGATCTGGATGGAGAGCAAGCTGCCGGATTTCAAGCAGGCGAAGCTGTTTGCTGATGGGGTGCATGCTGTTTGGCCGCAGCAGAAGTGAGTTCCCTCTGACCTTTCTACACAATTGAGCGTGTGGAGATACTAACCGATTTATGACAGACTGGCATACAACCTCTCCCCCTCCTTCAACTGGAAAGCCGCCATGCCCGCCTCCGAGCAAGAAACTTACATCAAGCGCCTCGCGGCTCTAGGCTACTGCTGGCAATTCATTACGCTCGCGGGTTTACACTCCACAGCGCTGATCTCCAACTCCTTCGCGCGCGCGTTCGCGAAGAGCGGTATGAGGGCTTATGGCGAGCTGATCCAGGAGCCGGAGATGGAGCAAGGTGTTGAAGTCGTGACGCATCAGAAGTGGAGTGGGGCGAACTATGCTGATGAGTTATTGCGGATGGTGAGTGGAGGCGTGAGCTCGACGAGCGCTATGGGTGCGGGTGTGACGGAGGATCAGTTCAAGGTTGGGGGTGGGGGGCATTGAGAGGGTGGAAATCAGAGCTATTGGGGTGTGTATGTAGGTGCGCTATGTATTTGGGTATCTTGCAAGAACGAAAGAGCACCCAAAGTCCAAACTACTGCTCTACAAATGAAATTGTGTAAACGCCTTCTGACACATATGTGAAGCGAGTGTGCTGTATCTCGAAGAAAGTCTGTTGGCGGTGTGTGCAATCTGGAGGAGAACGTAACAGCATAAGGAATCGGGATGCTTCGGTCTCGTCGTGTCTGTGCACCAGAGAGAGAACCGGATTATGTGAAATTGGCGACCAATGTTGCGGTCGAGGTATTTGGCGATGTTCGACGAGTCGCGACTTCACAGTCTCAGGTCTTTGCCTTGTCCGCCGTTGTTCAGATGACCAGCCTAAGCCACACCTCCCGTGCTCTATCACCTTGTTCCCGATCCGGTCGTCAAGGCGTAAGCACGCTCACGAGGAGCCGAAGCCTCCGCTGCTCGGCACTGACACCATCGCCACAGCATCCCCGTACCGTTGCAGGGCGAGCATGGACCCGCACTTTGCCTACCGCATTGTCAGCATCGACACGGACCCGTGTAGGGACATGACCACACTTACGATCTGTTGCCAGAGCAGGCGCCGCAACGCTCTGTGACCTTTCCATCAATGCATCCGGCGACCACGCACGGTACTTCATAGTACGCCCGAAGGCTCGACAAATCAGTGGGGACCGCTAAGAAAGTGCGTGGAGCTGACATATCGACGTCGTCGGTGGTCGCAGATCCGTTGTTGTCACCCACGGCGGAGTCTCGCTTGTTCGAGTTGTCGTCCTTGTCCTGTTGGTCTTTCTTCTCGTCCACCATCGAGCTTAATTAGAGCAAGCAGTGAAGTGGTAGGGTATCGTTGTAAATTGGACGCGGAACTGCAAAATGTCCCAAAGGCAAAGGGGTGTGCACAGCGTCGGAAGTATGAAAGGAACAAGGAATAGAAGCGATCAGAGAAGCGAAGCCGAGTGAAGAGTGTTACAAAGATGACGAAGATGACAGTGCTGCTGACGAGCACTCCATATACTCGATGAAGTTCTGAGGCGTCTCGCCTTGTCATAACCTCCAAGGTCATGTTGCGTAGGCGATGATTCTGCGAGACCACAGCCCTGCTATTTCGGCCTGCGACTGCAGGTCGCCCCTGAACGCGATCCTATATCCGGTGCCTGGAGGTGGCAGCGAGGACGAATGATGCCGTCTGGAGTAACAGGAGGTAGTGATATACGGGCCGCCAGTAAGGAGGAGTGCCGTGTCGCCCACAAGTATCTTGTGATACAGCACCCATGTCAGCAAAGAGAGATTAGCACTCATCTGGTGACAACTTGGAAACCATGTATCTCGTGGCGTGTGTGACCGTCCCGGGAGATCGAGTGCCGGCGTACATGTATGTGCCCTAGCCGATGTCGAAAATTTTCGTGTGACATGCAAAACAAGGTGGCTGGGAATCCTCGAACTGCACTGCCCACGTGCGAAATTGCCTGATCGCGCCTCAGACTTCAGCGAGGTAGTCGTAGAAGGCCAATGAGCAGTGTGTAGGTTGTGAGTACGACACCCTATATCCTGGTCATGTCCGGCCTCAGGCGTATAGCTCGAGTAACACATCAGAGATGGATCTGCATAGCCCAGTGCCGCCTAGAGTGATGCCAATATGCTATGTCACATGCCCGCGACACAGCCGGCGATGCTCCGGGGCGCCTTCAGGTCAATGTCGCGGATGGAGTGGCAAATTGGACCTGCCTCGTTGGTGTCACATGCAGTGCCTACCTGTCAAGCTGCTGAAGGGGCATGCTTGAGCGCGGCCTCCAGGCGCATGCGGGACCCCTTCCGGCGCCCGAAATGCACGTCAGTCCTCGTCTTGCTATGGATTTGCCGATATGAGCCCGGCATCGCCTTGGGATACATCACTTTCAGCTGATGGTGTACCATCACCGGCGAGGTGTGCATGGCGTTGAAGCTCATCATAGACCTGAGGCAGCAGTCGCGCAGAAGTCTGTCCGTCGCATCGGCTTAGGCTTAGGCTTAGGCTTTTGTGATGCCTCGGGTCAATGCTGCAAGGTCCTCTGATCTCTGAACAATATCCAGGATCATGCACCTCTCCTCCCAGCCCATGGTCCACCGGCCATGTCGACGCTGCGCGCCCTTCGCGGCTCCGCAGCCGCACTCCTTCCGAAGCGGAAGCTCCGCCTAAACAGCACCGCAGCCCGTCCCCCCACCAACCCAGAGCCCCTCCGCTCAATCCTGATAGCCAACCGCGGCGAGATCGCCCTCCGCGTCGGTCGCACAGCCTCCCAATACGGCATCCGCACCACAACCCTCTACACTGACCCCGACCGCCTCAGCCAGCACGCCAACAGCTCCCCCTTCGCCATAAACCTCGGCTCCACAGACCAGTACCTCAATGGCGAGCGGATCATCCAAGTAGCCAAGGAGAATGGCTGCGAAGCCATACACCCCGGCTACGGCTTTCTCAGCGAGAACGCTGCCTTTGCGAAAGCTTGCACAGATGCTGGGGTCAAGTTTATTGGCCCGCCGTGGAAGGCGATCGAGGCGATGGGAGATAAGAGTCGGAGTAAGGAGATCATGATCGCGGCGGGGGTGCCTTGCATTCCTGGGTATCATGGTGCGGAGCAGGATCCTGCGTATCTTGCTGAACAGGCGGAGGAGGTGGGGTACCCGGTGCTGCTGAAAGCTGTCAAGGGTGGTGGGGGGAAGGGCATGAGGATCGCGAGGACGGCAGAGGAGTTCGCGCAGCAGCTTGATAGCGCGAAGAGCGAGGCACGGAGCTCGTTTGGGGATGATGTGATGTTGGTTGAGAAATATATCACTACGCCGCGGCATATTGAGGTGCAGGTGTTTGCAGATCAGCATGGGAATTGTGTCGCGCTGGGAGAGAGGGATTGCAGTATTCAGCGGAGGCATCAAAAGATTCTGGAGGAGTCGCCTGCGCCGAACCTGGCGGAGAGTGTGCGACAAGATCTGTGGGAGAAGGCAAGGCAAGCTGCGCTGGCTGTCGGCTACGAAGGAGCCGGCACCGTCGAATTCATCTTCGACAATGACTCGGGCGAGTTCTTCTTCATGGAGATGAACACGAGACTCCAAGTCGAGCATCCAGTCACAGAGATGGTCACAGGCGAAGATCTCGTCCGCTGGCAGATCATCGTAGCTGAGGGTGGTAAGCTCCCCTTGACGCAAGCAGATGTTGAAGAGCGCATAAAAGAGAGAGGCCATGCGATCGAAGCCCGCATCTACGCCGAAGACCCCAGCATGAACTTCGTACCCTCGACGGGCAAGCTCGTGCATTTGCGCACTCCACCGCTGTCAGAGGGCGTCCGGATCGACGCCGGGTTTATCGAAGGCGACGAAGTCTCCTCGCACTACGACCCTATGATCGCCAAACTAATCGTCTCGCGTCCCGATCGTGCAAGCGCTCTGCAGAAGATGGCTGCTGCGCTGGAGCAATACGAGATCGCCGGGGTAGTCACAAACATCGACTTCTTGAAGCGCTGCTGCCGCAGTCCAGGGTTCATAGCCGGCGAAGTGGAGACTGGTTATATCGACAAACACCGCGAGGAGCTCTTCGCTGAGCAGCAGATTACCGACGATATCTACGCTCAAGCAGCTATTGGGCTGTTCCTCTCCTCGCAATCGGCAGCCTCGACTACCGCCCCACTCCCCTCAACGCAGCCCCTCGGCTTCGCCCGAACTCCTCAACCTCACGCTGTCACCCTCTCACCAACTTCCACGGACCCCAACGCCCCCACTCCCCCAACTAAGACACTATACGTGCTGCAAACAGCACCAGGAATCTTCTCGGTAACCTTTCCAGGATCACCTCAGACGTTCGAGAACCTCACCACCACCTTCTCCCCCTCCACGAAAACCCTAACAACCTACTTCCCCCACACCCGCCTCTCCTCAACCCTCATCGCCACCCCTCCCTCCGCAACCTCAGCCTCAACCATCACCCTCTTCACGCGCGGCACATCCTACACCCTAACCCTCTCGCCGCCTCCATTCCTGCCCAAACTCCTGAACTCCGGCCCGGTGGCGTCCAATTCGGTGAAAGCGCCTATGCCGTGTAAGATTCTCAGGGTGATGGTTAAGGAGGGTGAGGAGGTGAAGAAGGGGCAGGCATTGGTGGTGATTGAGAGTATGAAGATGGAGACGACTATCAGGAGTCCCGGGGATGCGGTCGTGGGGCGGGTGAAGGTGAGGGAGGGGGAGATGTGTAAAGCTGGGACTGCTGTTGTGGAGTTTGAGGAGGAGGACGGGGCTGAGGGCACCACGTAAGGAGAGTGATCCGAGATAACAAATAGCCCAATTTCATGGATGCTATGCTTGACGACAATGAATGCCCTATCTTCTAGCTGAGGAGACTTACGATAAAGCTCCGCTTCTCCCCGATATAGCAAGGTAGCTTATGCCTCCACCAGCCGGACTGCGTCAGTGCATGAGAATGTCACTGCTCGAGTGAGAGGTCAGCTGTTGATTCAAGAAAATGCACGAAGGTAGCAATATGACGCATCTGCTTCTCCTTGACATGGCATTGTTGGACTCTCTGCAGAGAGTTGACATACAGAAGCACAAGAATGGTGACAGAGTATCGGAGAGAACGAAGGTGAGCTCATCCTTGTGACAAAGGCTTCAATACAGTAAACAAAAGCAGCCTGGGTATCATGAAGTGCGCCAAATGCCGTCTGTGCTCCGCCCGCGGATCTGGGAGCGTCTACAGGACAGCTCCTCCCTCGAAAGCACCCATGCGGCCCGTCAGCATGACTTGGCCTCTCCCACCGCACCAATCTAGCCCGTCAACATGACCAGACTTCCCTATCACACCTCAAGCACCTGATTCAACCCACGGAGAGAACGCAGCGCCAACACGGCCGCCGCTAAGTGAGATAGCAGCGTCAACATGACAGCCGCCACCTCACCACTCTTTTCCTCAGCCGTCAACATAACATGCTGTCCCCCCTCTTGCATTCGTCTCTTCATCTGAACGCTCCCGCCACCTTCCCTGGCAATAACGCATAAGTCGCCAGCCCGTCCATCCCATACAGCATCCTATCATACGCCCCGCTCGTATCATTTGCATCCGCCCAGACTCGCCTCTCCCGCTCGGCGTAATAAGATCCCACCAAGAACACAAACCCGAGGATGATAGGGATGGCCCAGTACAGCCAGTCGAAGCGCGGCACGACTTCGAGGTACTTCGTGGGCCCTTCGATTCGTATGACCTTAGTTTGGGGTTGGTCGAGAGTGGCGTCTTTGGCTTGCTCGGCTGTGATGGGCGAGCTGGCCTTGTTCACGTAGGTCTTGGTCTGCTGAGGCTGGGGTTGCGCGGTGGGAGAGGTTTGTTGGCTGGAGAAGGGGGAGTTTAGAGCGTCTGCGTAGGTTGGTGGAGGCGGTCTGGCGTCTCCGGTAGTCTGCGCCTGGGCCGAGGTCGCTCCAGGCGTTAGATCGTCCGACTTTGGTGACGATTTGACCTTCTTCGGCGAAATGGCTTGCGAAATGATAGCACTGAGACTGAGAGCCGGCTTTGGTGGTGCTTGGTGCTGTACTGGTACGGTCTCTTGCGAGATGATATTGCTGAAGCTGAGGGTTTGAGGCTTCAGCGCTCGGGGTGGCACCGGCACAGTCTCTTGCGAGATGATGCCGCTGAAGCCGAGAGTCTGCAGTGGCGGGACTTGCAGGTGAGGTTGTGCCGCTTGGGGTGACTGAGGTCGATGTAGCGGTGCTTGGGCATCCTGTGCTCCCTGATCCTCCCCATCGTCCTGCTCGTCCTGATCCTCATTGCCATCCTCTCCGACACCAGCTAGCTCGTCAGCCAGCGAGACATGTCTCTTCGCCCCAGGCCGGCGCTTGGGAAGACTCGGCAGGCTCCTCTCGCTTGGTGTGCGCGACTCTGAGCGCGAGTGCTTCGCCTCTAGCTGCTCGCGCACCTGCTTCAGCTTCTCCTCCAGGGTGAGGTCCTTAGCCATGCCTTGGAGCAACACCTCCAACTTCTCGTTGTAGTCGCTCAGAGTCTCTGTGAGCTGGTCCCGCTGGGCAGTCATCGCATCCAGAGCCTGAGCCTGATCTTCGACATGCTGCAGCTGCTCCTGGAGCACCTCGTTCCGGTCGTAAGCCTTGTTGTACGCCTCAATCTTCTCCTCAAGGGCCTCGGCTGTGTCCTTCAGCTCGCTCTTGAGCTCGTTCACGTCCTTCTTAGCCTTGTTCAAATCAGTCTGCGTTGTGGACGCCGTCCTCTTGACTTCGCCAAGATCCTTTTCGGCCTGCGTTGCTATAGCCTCCGCTTGCTCTCTGGCCTTTTCGCTCTCCTCTGCACGCTTCTTGATATCGGTATTCTCCCTGCGAATGCGCCCCATTTCCTTCTCATTCTCTTCGAGCTTGTCCTTCAGCTTCTGGTTCGCCTCGTTGGTTTGGTTCCAGTCGCGCATCATGGATGTGTGATCAGCTTCAATCTGCTCGATCCTGCGGCGCTCTTTGGCGTCTCTATCTATGCAAGTTGTTAGATCAATTGTCTCATACAGGACTCTGGAGTGATTCATGTGACTACTGACTGTCTGCGACAGCATCCTCTTCCATGCGCCTTCCCTCTTCGACAGCAGCCGCGAGAGCTCCATCAGGTTTCTTCGCTGCGACGGGCACTTTGCTTGCGCCTGTGCTCCCGTCCTTGCTTGAGCTCTCCTTCGCCATCTTCTTTGACGGCTTCCACGTTGCAGCTCTATCAGCAACACTGTCGCGCTTCACGCTCGGAGCTGGTGATCCAATCCTCGAGGAAGCCGCTGAGACGGACAGCGCTTTCTTGACTGGCGACAACGACCTTGCTGAGCCGCCATCTTCGCTTTCCTTTCCCTCTCCCTTACCCTTTCCGTTACCTCCATTCTTCCTCCCTCCACCAACTCCATCTCCACCCTTCGATGCCTCCCCAGCACTCTCATGCGATGTATTTGCGCTCATGCCATCATCGTTGCTCTGCAAGCTTCCGTCTGCCGCATTGGATTTACCAGGATCCCCAGTCTTGGCATCGTCCACATCATTTGTTGCCTCAGGCACATATAGTCCTTTCCCAGCGTCTTCATGATTACACGCCTTGCAATCGGGAAATTTCGCTTTCTGATTCGGAAAATGCCCATGACGGTTCTTGTAATCGGCTTCATATTCGAGCTGACCGGTCTTCTTCTCCCCCTTGCGTCGGACCTCGTTCTTGTTCATTCTGCGCCATTGCGTGCCGTCGACACTCTTGATGATGTGGGTAGTGGTGGGTACTGTGGTGATGTGATACCATTTGTGATTGTGGCGCCAGCGCGTTGGATTGTCCTTGGCATCGTAGATGATATCCAGCTGCGTGGGTGGCTTAATAGAAGGGTGGTCGAGTGGGTACCAGGTGAAGTTCTTCGGATCCTCAGTATCGTCCGACGGGGATTGCCATGTGTTCCACGACATCTTCGCGGTGATTGCGGAGATGGCGAGAGGTCGATGGTGTGGTGCGGATAAGTCAGTGGTGGTGTGAAGTCAAAAGTGTGGCACTGGAAGGAAAGAGCGCATTGGGCTTGGCACGTGATGAGCTTTGTTCAATATGACTGGAATGCGGGACACAATGAGAAATGAAAAACGCATTCGGTATTCTTACAGACGTAGACTTTTGCCCTGCACGGTGCGCCTTGTCCGCGCCTTCCTTGTAATTGTTCTGCCATTACGGACTCGCCTCAACGGTAGATCGCGAACGACATACTAGGCGGTGCGAGTGCCACCCAGCGTCGTCAAGCCCATCGTATTACTGCGTCGTCTGATCTGCGCAAAGTATCGCACGATGAGACTGCCACGGTCGCGCCCAGTATCGAGGTGTCGATCAGATGGGCCATTCTAATCGGGCGAGTACATGCCTTCGCCGATGGCGTGTTATGATTGAGGTTCCCGGAGTCAACCATGTCGCTTCCAGTCGGAGCTAGTCTGCTGCACGCTGGCAACGTAGGATTCGCGTCTCGTGTGGGCCCAGCAGTTGACCGCCGTTGACGATAGCTTCCAGAATGAGTGGCTGTTGAGGAAGATCTTACTGGATCCAAGCCACAGCTGATTGGCTTACGAGCGCGTGTTTCGTGTCGACAGGCCGACGGTATCAACCCTGAACCATAGCCAGAATTCTCGAGTCCTCAAAACCTCGGTTCCTTCCACTCTTCTATGCCAAATCTCATCGCCCACCCGGTGGTCCCCCATTCATCGGTCCCCCAAACCCAGGCGGCATCCCCTGTGGCATCCCTCCCATAGCCGGCATCCCCATCGGCATCGGCGGCATCCCATTCGGCCCCGGTGGCATCCCTCCCATACCCGGCGGTGCCGCAAACGGCATTCCCCCCGGCGGCGAACCAGCACCTCCAAACCCCGGCGGCATTCCCATCGGCCCCGGTGGAAACCCAGGCGGCATGCCCATAGGCGGCATTCCCCTCCCCATTCCCATCGGCATCCCGCCAGGCGGCGGTGGAAACCCCGGTGGCATACCCCCAAATCCCATCGGCGGTCCGCCGCTGAAACCCGGTGGCATCCCCATCGGCAGCATCCCGCCACCAAATCCTCCCATAGCGCCAGGCCCTTGGTGTAGCATGGGATTACTGTCAGCCTGGCCGGCGGCGTTGTAAGAGTTCGTGATGCTATCTATGACGCTCTGTGCCTTCTCGTGCCCGATTTGCTGGTAGTAGTCGACGACGTTGCGCATGTGGTTGCGGCCGCTGTTGTGGGCTTTGCGGACGGACATGCTGTCATGGGTGAGGTAGACGTCGCAGTAGTCGCAGAAGAATTTGGGCATCTTGAGGGACTTGGTGGGCGCACGAGGCGCGGTGGTCAAGGGTGTTTGGTTGGCAGTATGGTGAGATAGGCGCTGATCGTTTGAATGGCGATGCGACAGACCGGATTGAAGAGTGAGGGTGTGAAGAGATGTGGGACTTGAATGAAACGATCTTGAGGTCCGCGAGTGAAGCTGGACATTGATCACATGACCTCGTGCTTTCCTCGTGTCGTCCGTCTACGCGACTCCCCCTGCACCCCCCGCATCTCCAACAACACAGCAGTACAGTCTCAGCACTCTCACAGGTCTCCTGTAGTGACGGGTCTTGAATCATGGTCGCATACTACACGCAATAATGGCTACCACGATCCCCAAGAACTCCGTCTGGTCCGCGATGTCCTATCCCCCCCCCGCGGACCCTGCAATCACAAAGCCTCCCTTCTCTCACCGAGCTGTCCCTGTCTGCGTTTCATGTTACATCCCATCAAAGTGAGCCTATCCAGCCAATTTCTTCAATTCCTTCGCCACTCTACTAACGTGCCAGTAGGCCGCATCCTCTTTCGAATGCGATGGCTGCGCCCACCACGCCAGCTTCCATTCCCTCGAGAATCCTGCCGAGGACGCAGTGGTGAAGAAGTGGGCTGCCGCCGAGCGAGAAGCGAAGGAGCACCAGCAAACGATAGCTGCGACGGGCGGGAGCAAGAAACGCAAATTGCTTGCGGAGCGGGGTACGATCGCCGGCGCAGCCTTGGTAGAGCTCGAGGAGGTCGTGGAAGTGGCCAGACCCCTGGCGCGCAGGATTTCTCGGAAGAAGCTCAGGGAAATGGCGGCGATGCACGACTGAGCAGACAACGCCGCCCAGCTCTTGTTCAATCTTGCAAGGCGATAAAGTCAGTGTCCGGTTCCACGAAGGCGGACAAGCCACAGGCTGATCAGACCCGGAGCGTGTCTTTGGTTGACACCAGCTGCTCCCGGATCTCGCGTGGCGACTCAATGATCGCGGTGATCACTACACTCATGGCGCCAGCATTACTCGACTCATGCAAGAGCGAGCGCCGCGAGACCTTGAGTCCGCGCAGTGCCAGCCACAAGCGGGTTGACACCGTGTTTACGAGAACCGGTTCTCGATCGTGAGAGACACAAAGATGAGCATCAGAGCGCGGACAATGTCGCGGAGACAAGCGCAAGCGGATGAATAGGCAGCCAGGAAGACGCGCTAGCAGCTTCGCCGTAGTCGCCAGCGAGGCTTGAGTGGCAGGCTTTAAGTCCAGTGTTGATACTAGTGCAAGCCAGACAATGGTTTCACCTCCAAGCTCAGTCCCCACGCCTTCCCTTCCGTCCCCTTCCCCCCGTGAATATCGCCTTCACTCCCTCAGCCATAGTCACAATAATGACAGCCACCAAGTACTGTATTCCCGCCACGATCCAGCGAGCAGGCCACCAGAGCTTATGATCCGGGTCCTTGACATTGCCGGCACCCCTCAAGAAACGAGAGGATGTGGATTCGCCTTGGATCTGCTGGGACGACATCGTGATAGTGGTATTGATACCGAATAGTGAGATGGAGCCCGGTGTGCAGAGCTTGTCGATAAATCTCAAGAACCAATCAATGGGAAAGATGACTCGGTACGGTGAACGCAAGGCATGATGAAAGAGGGTGGACGTACACCTCTTGTAGTTATGATCGAAGTATGTCATAGTGGTGGCGAATGAGGTCCACCGGATGTCGACGGACCTGCAGCATCGCCGTTGCCAAGGGAGGTGGCTAGCTTATCCATTGTACAGTACATGCGCAGCGAGTACAGAAGAAATGCATCGGTGGCGAAGCCCGACAGCATACCACGATGAAGCGCACTTGGGATGGGATTGATGATATTTCCATCACTATTGCCACTACGCAGATTGCAAAGTCGGCTCCAACGCCAAGCAGTCTGCTCCACCGCGTGTGCTCCTTCCTGCGAAAGCACCCAAGCTCTCCGCGCTCCAATTCACGCCGGTCATGTGCATCGTCCACTTCCGTGAAGGCGTGTACCACCACGCCCGTGACCAAAAACGCCAACCTTATAAACTGCCAGAGCCCAGTCCGAATTCCTCTTCAACTCCATCACCAAAGCACCATCTCATGAACTCCCTTCTTCACACTGCTTCACCCATCCGTCCTTACAACGCTCCCAGCAAGCTCTCCGCAGCAGGACTAGCCAAGAAAGCCACCGTCAACGCACCACCAAGAGCCATGTAGCTACCAGCCGTGGCAGCGTGCAACAACACCTTCTTGACCATCTTCATCCTCTTAACAGGCCTCGGTCTGATCGGCTCACTTAGTAGCTTCTTCCAATCCACGTCCGACATGCCCGCAAAGGGATCAGACATGCCCGCAAAGGGATCAGACATGCCCGCAAAGGGATCCTCAATGGCGGAGGCCTTCTTCTTGCGCGGCGCGGAGGGCTCGATGGCATTAGTGTCTGCCATCGAAGGGAGGTCGGTTATATTGATCTCGTTGAGCCCGGTCTGAATATCTAGACCGGAGAGCGCGGAGGCATGCTTCAAAGACTCGAGGGTCTGGGCAGTGGCGGCTGGAGGCATGGCGACAACGTTCTCGGAGATCTCGCTAGCCTTGCGCTTGAGGTTTGTGGAAGCAGTAGGAGCAATCCTCTCATCAATCTTAGCCGCGCGGTCTTCGACGAGATTCATGATGTCGACCTTGTTGGCTGTCTTTGGCTGCACAGCCCGGTAGGCGGGCACTATGGGCAGAGCGACAGGCTGGGGATCATAGTACCCGGCTCCTTGGGGGTAGACGTACGGAGACGCAGCGTAATAGGGGTTGGTGTACTGGTAAGCAGAGCCAGAGCCCCACACTCCAGTGTCATGGCCGAAGTAAGCGTCGTCGACAGAACTGCGTGCTGGAGCGTCCCAACGACGGCTGTTGTTGGTCTGAGTAGCGGAATATGGGTTCGTCGACGGGGCTGGCTGGGTGCTCGCGTACGGCTTCGACTGATACTGCGAAGTAATAGCCGCCGACGACGCCTCTGCGAAGTTTGGAAGGCGCGAGATCTTGAAAGTAGTCTGCGGCACCTCATAGCCGCGTACAGGGTCATAGTGCGGCTTCTTCGAGGCAGCAGCCGACTCAGTGGCCGGAGCAGCGGTGTCGAAGCTGCTGCTACCGAGCTCTGGGGACGGCTCACGCTTGCTCGACAAGACCTCTGGCGCCTCGTCCTCCACGTCAGAGTCGGCCATGTTGCTGTCCGCGTCGTCCGAGGCAGCACCGTTGTCCTCGTTCTCCTCGTCAGGGTGGTAGCTCTCTTCCTCCTCGTCCTCAACGTCGGAGCCATCCTCACTCATGGCGTAGACATCGTCATACTCACCCCATGCGTAAGTGTCCGGTATAACCTTATCCTGTACCGACTCGGTCACGACGTTCATGTCCTTGGGCTCGTCTGCAGCGGAGTAACCGTATCCCGTAGGCTCATCAAGATCGATGGGCGCCTGCTGAGACCCGATCTTCTCACTTCCTTGCTCTGGCGTAGTCTGCGCAGAGGATGTCAAGTTGTTGTAGCTTCGCTCCATCTCACTTGCGTCGGAGTCGTAGTCGGAGTCGTCGCCGTCAGGTACGGTGAAGCTATTCGAGGTGTTGGTCGTCATCTTCGGGTAGGTGGGAATGCCCGGGATACTGGGCTGGCCAGCGATGTCGATGGTGAGAGTCAGGCCGTCGTGCTTGTCTAAGTCATGTTTAGTGATGATGCCACTGCGAGCCAGGACGGTGAACATGTCAGACTCACCATGCGATCTTACGACTTCATCACCCAGCTTCACTACATCGCCAGTGTGGAGGCGACGTAGCTCAGTGCCGGACAGCTTCATACCGTTGACCGTGGTGCCGTGCATGGAGTGTAGATCCATGATGTTGACAGCGCCGGGAGAGGAGGCGCTCAGAGTGAGCTGTGCATGCTTGCGGGAGATGACAGGGTTCTCGAAGAGGGCGTTGTGGGTGCCACGGATGAGGTTCTTGGGCTCAGACCTGGACGACCTGCCGATGATGAGAGGAGTGCCGGGGCGGATGAGGATAGTACGGGTGTCGCATTGGTCGTTAGTGGGCGTGAGAGTGACTACCACAGCTTGTACCATGTCAGTAGGCGGATAAGCCGCGAGCCAGGGCGGACACATACCGATGGAGGTGGGTGAAGCGGCCATGGTGGAAGAGCTGTTGAACTGTGTGGCAGGGTGCGAGGAGCCCCAAGATGGGTAGGGCAGCGGAGGCATGTGTGTCGAGTGGTTCGGCGAGGCTTTGAGAGCAGTGAGGGAGTTAGGGGAGTCGAGGTGCACGGAGCGGGGTGACGGAAGGCAGCCGGTGCTGCTGATAAGGCGATGCTGCGGTGTTGAAGGCGAGCAGCTAGCACAGTGCCGTGACAGTGACGGAGCCTCGATCCGAGAAGGTAGTCGTCGAACTTGTCAGATGTTGAGGCAGCAAGGTGGTCGAGGGTGCAATCAAGTCACGCAGCAGTCATCTATGAGGAGCTTCCAGGCGCAAGGCAACGATCCAAAGTGGGGCATTTCACGTGCGAGCCGGGGGAAGTGCGCCTTCACTTGGACAACATGACTTGTCACCCACGCCGCTCTTGCTATGTTCAATGTCCTCAGTACGGATATAATCTATCCAACAGACCATACGACAGAATGTAGAAGATTACTGTCGTCTTGGTAGGAAGAATGCCCGTCAGTGCAGGCGCGCAGCTCCATCTGCCCCATGCCATAGGCTGGGTGTCCGATAAGATAAGAACGGGCCGAGCCAAGCGATCTGGTGGAGCCGAGGCGGGCAAGCTTTGGCGACTGGACTGACATGAGTCGAATAATTTCATGGGACGATGCGCATGCACGATTGAAGGTAGAATCTGTACAGGAAGCCGCTGGTCGGCGCAGCATACTCCACGGCATCGGCAGGACCACCTCGCCACCATGGACAACTACGACGACAATGGCAAGGAGCAGGTCCTGGACCGCCCGCCCAAGCGCATCAAATCGATTCAGTTTGGCATGCTCAGTCCACAGGACATGGTCGCGCAGTCAGTCGTTAACATCGCCGACCGCAATCCGTACGATCTGGATCGCACGCCTGGACAGCCTCGAAAGCACACCGTCAACGGGCCTCTCGATCAACGGCTTGGAACCTCTGCAAAATCCGGAATCTGTCAGACTTGCCACGAGGGACTGAAGGAGTGTAGTGGACATTTCGGACATGTCAAGCTGGTGTTACCAGTCTTCCATTATGGCTACTTCAGTAAGATCATCGAGTTACTGCACTGCGTCTGCAAGGAGTGTTCGAAAGTGTTGTTGCCGGAGAAAGAGAAGAGGAAGCTGCTACGCCGGCTAAGGACCCCAGGCATGGATGGCTTGCGAAAGAGCGCGGTCTGCAAAGCCATAGCTACAGATTGCCGTAAGGTCAGAGTCTGCCCGCACTGCTCTGCCCTCAACGGTCAGGTCAAGAAGGTGCCGGGTCATCCAATAAAGATCTTCCACAACAAATTCACCCAGTACACATCGTCCACTGCGAAGAGCAAAGTTAAGCCAAAAGAGATGGAGAAGTTCGAGCAGTCGTTCACAGCTGCAAAGGAGAACAACAATGAAGTGGATCGGCTAGCTAAACGGGCTATGGACGATCTCAACCCCGTGAGAGTCATGAACATCTTTCGCAAGATCTCGGCGCAAGATGTGGAGCTTTTCGGCATGGATCCTGCCAGTGGAGGAAGGCCCGAGAACATGCTGTGGACATTCGTGCCTGCGCCGCCTGTGGCAATTCGACCATCTGTTGCGCAAGAGGCTGCCTCCACCGAGGACGATATTACCAACAAACTCGGCGACATCCTACACGTCAACAGTCTCATTCGGGCTGGTCTGGCTCAGGGTCAATCGATCTCAAAGATCACAGAGATGTGGGAATACCTGCAAGTGCAAGTAGCCATGTACATCAACGGCGGTCTCCCTGGCCTTAGTAAGGACTCGGCGTACGGCAAAATGATGCGTGGCTTCGAGCAGCGACTCAAGGGAAAGCAGGGGCGATTTCGCGGCAATCTCTCGGGAAAGCGTGTGGACTTCTCCGGAAGGACAGTCATCTCTCCAGATCCAAATCTGTCAATTGAAGAAGTGGCTGTGCCCACAAGGGTGGCCGTGAACATGACCTATCCCGAGAAGGTCAATGCGCAGAACATCGATAAGCTCAAGGCGTGTATCATGCGTGGCTCGAGACACCACCCTGGAGCAAATTGGGTGATCAAGGGCGCTGACGGGCGAAGGCTGGCTCTCAAGATGGCCGCATCAAAGTCGGATCTGAAGAGAGTAGAGGAGAAGCTGGTTATTGGTGACATCGTAGAGCGGCATCTCGAAGACGGCGACATTGTGCTGTTCAATCGGCAACCGTCCCTACACAAATTGTCGATCCTGGCACATCGCGCAAAGATACGACCGTGGCGAACATTCCGACTCAACGAATGTGTCTGCAATCCTTACAATGCCGACTTCGACGGCGACGAGATGAATCTGCACGTACCACAAACAGAGGAAGCTCGTGCAGAAGCAATGGAGTTGATGGGTGTGAAGCACAATCTTGCTACACCCAAGAACGGGACACCGATCATTGCCGCCATCCAGGATTTCATCACCGCTGCGTACCTTATGAGTCGGAAGGACAAGTTCTTCAACCGAAGGCAATTCGAGCAATGCGTCAGCTACATGTATAATGGTATGACAGCCAAGGATCCATACACGGGCAAAGAGTACCTCATCCACATACCGCCACCGGCCATTATACGCCCGCAACAGCAATGGACCGGGAAGCAAGTCTGGAGTATGCTCATCAAGCCACACCCTGACTACCCTGTCAACATCAACCTTGAAGCGAAGTGCAAGCAATACACCGCACCTAGAACACCTGGAACGATCCCCGACATGGTCGAAAACGACGCTTACCTCGTGATCCGCAACAGTGAAGTCATGTGCGGAGTCATGGACAAAGCCACAGTAGGTGACGGGAAAAAGGACTCCGTATTCTACGTGATCTGGCGCGACTTCGGACCAGAATACGCTGCGGAAGCCATGAACCGCCTCTCAAAGCTGTCTGCACGCTGGCTGGGAGAGCAGGGCTTCTCAATCGGCATCAACGATGTCTACCCCAGTGAGCAACTCCGACTGCGTAAAGCGCAGCTTGTCGGCACAGCGTACGCGAAGTGTGTGAAGCTCATTGAGCAATTCAAGCGCGGTGAGCTGCAGCGCGATCCCGGATGTGACGAGGAGATGACGATGGAGAACCAGATGTCTGGTATACTGTCAAAGGTTCGGCAGGAGTGTGGTGATGCTTGCTTTGCCGAGCTGAGCGTATTCAATGCGCCGCTTACTATGGCTACGTGCGGATCGAAGGGCTCCCTCATCAATGTGTCGCAGATGGTGGCTGTTGTAGGACAGCAGATCATTGGCGGCAAACGAGTGCTGGATGGCTTCCAAGATCGTACCTTGCCGCACTTCGCGAAGGCGTCGAGAGATCCACCTGCAAAGGGATTCGTCCTTAACTCGTTCTTTAGTGGATTGAACCCGACCGAGTTCATCTTCCATGCCATGTCAGGTCGTGAGGGTCTGGTCGATACTGCTGTCAAGACTGCGGAGACTGGTTACATGTCGCGTCGCCTGATGAAGAGTCTTGAGGACTTGAGTGCGCAGTACGATAACACGGTGCGAACATCGAACGGTAGCGTCGTTCAGATGAAGTTTGGTGACGACGGACTCGATCCGCTCGATATGGAGGGCAGCGCAAAGCCTGTCAACTTTGAGAGGACTTACGCACACGCATTGAGCAGCACCTGGGACAATAGCGAGCGAGGCCTGACGCAAAAAGAGGTAAAGAAGATCGTCAAGACAAGGATCGAGGCAGAACGAAAGGGACTGGACCGGATCTGCGAGCAAGATCAGTCCATCTTGCCGTATGAGTACGAGGAAGATAAGCCAGAGCGGACTGATCAGCTCGAAAGCATCCGGTCTTTCTTGACCACAGTCTCGGACTTCATCGCAGACAAGTCAGCCAAGATCGCCAGCACCCAACGCCGCAATCCCGCAGACACATCGCATATCTTCAAGCTCTCACGCACAGCACTTGATCGTTTCCTCCACCTCTGCTTCCAGAAGTTCGAGAAGTCCAAAGTCGAGCCCCACCACGCCGTCGGTGCTGTAGGCGCCCACTCTATCGGCGAGCCGGGCACCCAAATGACTCTCAAGACGTTCCATTTCGCCGGCGTAGCTGGCATGTCCATCACCCAAGGTGTCCCGCGTATCAAGGAAATCATCAACGCCAGCAAAGTCATCAGCACGCCCGTCATTTCCTGCTCCCTCGATAGCCCCTACGAAGCGATCGCCGCCCGCATGGCCTCCGCTCTGATCCAGAAAACCTACATGCGCGATATCGTGGCCTACATAGAAGACTGCTGGGGCCAGGACGGCGGCTGGATCAACATGCGCGTCGACTGGACCGCGGTCCGCAATCTCGGCCTGCGCATCTCGCTAGAACACATCACCACGGCCATCGAAGGCACGAAAGGCATGAAAGCCCTCGGCGTCACAGCCCTACACCACGGCAACAGCCACATTAGAGTCTACATCGACTCTCCCGACCACACATCCTCCACCAAACCCCGGCGGAAACCCACATCCCGCCCCACCGCTCTATCGAAAGCCCGCGACCTCGCTGGCGAGCCTCCTTTAGCGGAGACAGGCTCCGACCTCTTCCTGCAGATCCAGCAGCTCAAACGCCGTCTCCCCGGTGTAGTCATCTCGGGTTACCCAGACGCCCACCGCGCGATCATGAAGCGTGACGACCGCCCTGACGCCACCGGGCGGGAACCAATTCAGGTGCTGGTAGAAGGCTACGGCTTCCGACACTGCCTCACCACCTCCGGCATCAACGGTCTATCAACCTACACAAACCATATCCCCGAGACGCTCTCCGTGCTAGGCATCGAAGCAGCGCGCAGCACGATCATCCGCGAGATCAGCCAGGTGATGGGCGGCATGGATATCGATCCACGGCACATGCAGTTGCTAGCCGATGTCATGACGTTCAAGGGCGAAGTCCTCGGCATCACTAGATTCGGGCTCGCGAAAATGAGGGAGAGTGTGTTGCAGCTGGCGAGTTTTGAGAAGACTGCGGAGCATTTGTATGAGGCTGGGGTGAAGGGGAAGGAGGATCGGATTGAGGGGGTCAGTGAATGTATTATTATGGGGCAGACTATGGGGATTGGGACGGGTGGTGTTAAGGTCGTGAGGCCGGTCAAGATTGCTGAGGGGGTTGGGCAGAGGGCTATGAAGGGTGAGACTTTTACCGACGGGTGGAAGAGTGTGGCTAAGGCTAGGGAGGCGAGGATGAAGGAACGGAGGGAGAGGATTCTTGGGGCTTGATGGCCGTGACGCGTGTAGCCATAGCAGGCTCGGCCGTATACAACCTCGCATGACCAACTATCCAAAAGCCAGCCGTTTCTGCCCCTTCCCTCTTTCTCCTTCGCCGGACTTCGTCGGTCGTCCGCGTCCTCTACTCCCTCCTCTGCCGTCAAGCCTCGAGCTACTATCCACGTGCTCGGCAGGCGTAGCAGGTGGTCGCGGAGGCGTCACAGTCTGCGTAGACAAGTCAAGTGCGAAATGGTAATCGTCGTGCTCGAGTCGTTGCTCTTCTGGCATAACATTAGAGCACCGCGGACAGCTGTAGCTAGGACCTATGATCTCCTCGGGTGGCTTGGGCTGTACTCGATCAGGCGTTGTGGGTCGTGAGGGCTGAGCGGAAGGCGGTGGCATCGACGGGTCATTTCCATTCGTAGCATTCCGTGCTTGCGTGGCAGGAAGATCGTGAGTGCTGTCAGTGCGTGGGAGCGCTGCCTCACCATCGTCGTCCATGTCGCCGATGCTGCTGCTCCTGCTCTCCTCGCTGGGCATACCAAAGAACTTCGCAATTCCGCCTTCGCCTACACGCCGTCGCTTAGCTGCAGGCTGATCGTGCGTAGCCGGAGGCACAGGTAGAGACTTCGCCTGGTCTCCTCGAACAAGGAAGCTACCAATGCCCATGTTGCCTTGAACACCGTCCTCGAAACCTCCAACACTCAAGCTCAGATTAGCACACGGCCATGCGCGACCGTCAACAACGACCTGGCTCAGCAGATTCTTCGCAAGCAGGAACAGGCCGTCTTGGGTGATGGCCTTCCCCATAGGGATAGGACAAGCACGGCTTCTCGTCTGCCCTCCCTGTCTATGATGCAAAGAGATGGTCTTTGGCCGCCGCTTGTTTTCTAGTACTCCTTCGTCGACAAGGCGGGAGTAGATATCCGCAACAAAGATTCTGAGCCACTTACAAGCAGCATCAAAGTCGTTGATACTCGGGCGGAACGACTTGGCTGAGAGCATGGATTTGATTTGCGTACGTGGGTTGACTTCCGAGGTGTCTTCGCCGCGGATAGTGTTGTAGAGCCAGGCTCCCGTGTCATCTCCCAAAGTCTTCTGCAGCTCACCGAGAGGAATCGGAAGGAGGTCAGAGACAGTGTCTGTGTTGAAAGCCGCCACGACTTCATCTCCTAGCTTGCCGCCGAGATTGCGGATCTTGGTGAACTTGTAGCCCGATAGGAACTGCTGTACTGCGCGATTGCGGACTACGGTCTGGCTGTTGGGTTTCTTGTGCGCGGAGCCAAGTTTGGCCAGCATTTTGTTTCTGCTTAAGCCTGCAGAGCAAGTGTAGTGCAGCTTGTCGAAGATCTCTTTTCGCACATCCCGCACAATCTCAGAAGCTATCAGCATAGCTATGTCGTCCCAGTCTGGGTCGTCCTCCTCACTCTGCTTGTCGTCGAGATCTACCAGCGCATCAGCAGCCCAGTCCAGCGCTGTTGTAGGTGGGCGTGGCAAAGCCTCAGACGGATCGTCGTAAGGTGGCGGACCTCGGATCTCAGGATATCGCTCCAGCATAATGCCGTGGACCTGTGCTGAGAGGTCCAGAAACACCTCGTCGATACTAGCCTTCTCCACCTTCTGCTTGTCCGCTGGCAGAAAACCCTTGATCGTCGCCAAGATCTTCCTACACTCCAGTCGATACGGATCCAGACTCACTTTCCTGATCGCGATCTCTTTGAAAGCATCGTCGCTGTAGCTCCACTCCGTATCTCCCTCCTTCCAAGTCGCGACATGCTGGCAGATGATCTCGGGACACTTCTCCTTCGCTTCCGTGATAGTGACATGCCTATTCAGCCCAAATGCCCGCGCAGGATAGTTGATGGCGATAAGACCCTGCCATTGCTGCACTGCAAGCGGTACTGTAGGTTCCAGGCCGAGTCGCACGCCCTCGCATTGCGCATAAAAGGCATCGAGGTCTATGTGCGCTATCACCCGCAGAGGCGAGGAGGTGGATGAGAAGGAGAAGGTGGAAAGGTGTTTGTAGGTGAATTTACTGCGGCGTTTGCGGCGGGTGGAGGGGGAGAGGGTGGAGGCGGGGGAGGAGGCGAAGGGGGGGACTTGGGAGGACATGACGTCCCGCAGAGGCCGTGTCTAGTCGGCCATGCTAGATTCCTCCGTCTTCTTCTCAGGTCGTAGAGCGTAGTGTTACCGTCGAATTCTAGTGAAGTCAACATACCCTAATCGCGTCGCGTCTGAGCCTCTGATCGCGTAGATGGCGATCTCGATGACGAAGGTGGCACGATTGGCTTCACACGGCATCATCCATTGACAAGTACATACATGTAGTATATATTACATTTCTGACTACTGTATATCCGGCTTCACCAACATGGGATAAGTCAGTATCTCATCTCTACCAAACCTCCACAGTCGATCTGGAATCTACCGTTCTTCGAAGTGAAAACGATACGAGCCGAACATCGAACATCTGAAGCCCAGCGAAACCCATCAAGAGCTACCTGCCGATCGTTGTCGTTAGATACATCTCTCGCAATGTCGTTCCGCTCACCAGCCGCTCTCCTCGGCCTGCTCAACCTGGGCGCCATCGGTAGTGCGACCTACTACCTCAAGTCCCTTCACGACTACAACCTCGAGGAGTTCGAAGCACGCCAGAACGAACTGGACCAGACTTTGAGAGGGCATATCGGCATCATCGAGGATTCGCTGGTGCGGATCGAAGGCAAGAAGCTGCCTGAAATGAGCGAGAAATCGTAAGTCGTTCCTTCATATCTACAGTTGCGCAATTCGCTCTGGACTATCCTGATTTTCTACCGCAGCCGGGCGCACTACGAAGCAGGTGGCAAACTAGGCCAGAATCACGACCGGTCGTAACTTGCCAGTCGCTCTTGGCAGCTCCGCCATGCCTGCGCTCAGCTTGCCCACTGCATCCTACACGTCTCTGAAAGTCTCCTTGTGCTGCCTCTGCCTGGCCCGCTGCGGCTGAGCGGCCCCCGCGAGTGTCAGCCAGTGCTATCTTGGACGTTCTTAGCGGCTGGTCCCTACGCCTAAGACTCCCCGCATCCCTCTAGCACAGGACCGAGCTTCTCATTTGGCCAGCAGTGCGCGATATTTGCACAAGCCGCACCATACTGCCGGTCGAGTTGAAGGGTGATAAACTCTGTCTCCGACCCCTTGTGACCAAGGCTTCAATCGGCGCCCTCGAACAGCCTCCTGGCAGCATCCGAGCTACCCCTTGAACCGCCGCCCTTTCCGGCGCTCTCTGTACGCTCGCTCTCCGAGCTGCCTCGAGCCGCCAACCTAGCGAACCCGGCTGCCATAGGCGAGTACGATCGATCGAGCGATGCTCGCGAGACTTGTGGACTTGATCGCAGTGAGCTTGTCGATGAGTTCATCGAGGATGTAGTAGATGTCGACTCCGAGCGTTTGTTCGGACGAATTGGCAGAGTATATGCTGAGTGTTGGGTGGAGCTGCGAGAGCCTCGCTCATCGAGGGAAGTCCGGTGAGAAGAGCTACTTGTGCTGTGTGGGTCGGCGTACATATGCGGGCTCGCCGAGCGTTGTTGTGGTTGAGAGCTCCCGAAGAGGCGCTCTTGGTACTTCCGTCGACAAGAGGAGCAAAGACGACGGTCATATGCGGGCTGCCTCGAGCATGTGCAGTCAAGTCTTGTGTACTCCGACATGGTACTGGTTTTGTAGCTGTAGTTTGCTGCTGTGCAGACGAGACAAATATAATATCCACAGTCTTGCGAACCGCCACTTGGTAAGGTTGGCGATGTATGGTATTACGATTGTCGTGGAATCAATTCCTGAATACGCGGAAGTCCAGCATACATCAACTGTTCGAGAGACCGAATCCTGTTGTGACCAAGTATGCGGTCAAGCGATCGACGCTCGGTGGGTGGCATGCCCTTTAACCAGATCGCGTCTCAGCACCTTAAATCCCGATCTTGCAACCCCGGCCTTCGACGGCAAGCGAGATACCATACGCATCTCATGACGCGCCAACACCTGCCAACAAATTCAAGTAGTCTCTGGCAGCGCCACGGTCCGCTCACTTGCACTTGCCGGCCCAATCTCGCTAGACACACGAGGTTATGCAAAGCGAGGTGAGAGGAGCAGACTTTCCATGCTCGTGCTCCCCACGGCAGAGCCTTACACTCGGCACCGTTTTGGCACGCAATCCGCTTCTCGGCAAGGAAAGTGTTTGGGCTACCACGTTGTTTGGCGTGATGCAGGGCTTTTGAGAAGCTAGAATCAAGGAAGCAGGGCTCGGCTTGCATGGTAAAGTTTAGGTGTTGTGTCAAAAGCGCGTGGAGCTGGGATCGGAGACACTGTGGGGGATCGCCAGACATGTGTTTTCAGTCGAGAGCATGTATCGAAATCGTGTTTGGGGATCGTGAATTGGTGTTACCTGCGAAGCTAAAAGATGGGCCTTGGAACGGTGACTCGATGTATCCGGTGGATCTGGGCAGGTTTTGGGAGCGGACAGCGAGCCTGTTGGAGAGTTTGAAGGGACGCATGGCGCTTTCTGACTGTTGGGAGAAGTGTTCTAGCGGATTGCCTTATTGAGGTGGTGCACCACCGATCACGGAGACACATTACTTGAGGTATGATCCCGATGATGAGAACGGCTTGAAGGTGATCGAAATCAGGAAGGAGCGTCAAGACGGTTGCGCCTGCTGCAATCCCGGAACACAAAAGTGACCGCACTTCATGTCATCCTACTGCGCGTGTGGCACAGTACATTTACCATCTATGTGAACCGGCATTTCTTTACACATGCTGAATTTACCAGGGTACTATCTTGTACTCGAGGTTTCTGCTCTCCTTGCTCGCCAGCCTGGAACCTGTAACTTAGCGAGGAAGCAGACCAACAGACCGACGGTTCGCCCTGTGTTTTATGCGAGACTGCACTTCTACTTCGACCTCCGAAACTCTTCTGCCACGCTTTCTCCCGGATGACACATGAGTTTCCCGCGGACGTAAGCCAAACACCGCAATGAACCTGCTCCTGCATCGAGGCTTCTTCTCGCATCGAGTATTGTTTATGTATCGAGCACTCGGCGCCAAGACACATATCCTGCTCAGCGGAGCTCTGACCGGTAGCGGACTCAAGTCCGCTGAACCACCCCGGCGTGCCGGGAGCCTAATTAATGTGCCAGAAGTCGGCACAACTGACCGTCTGCAGCTTTTGATGTACATAGTCAAGGTGGTACCGTGTCCATCTTGTACGCCGATCCGCGGACCCATAGGTTTGCGTGCACCGGACAGTCATGCCCTCTCTGCTACTTTCCTTACTCCAACACTGGTCATCAGGGATAGCGTCCCTCCTTAAGACACTTACCTTGTCCCACAACCTCGTCTTGCAGGTACTGCAACTTCCCCTCATCTCCCTCCCAGTAGAACTCGCCAGAAGCAAATCCACATCCAATATTGCTCGTCTCCTTCCGATACTTGACTTGCTCCAAACCAGCAGCGTCAACCGGTGGCCGTACGATCTTGCGCTCCTTTGCCTTCTCCTCTTCACCCGCGATCAGGCTCTCGCCTTCCATGTGATGGAACACCTCAGGGGTGAGCGTGTAGCAGTACAGCTGTCCGTCTCGACAGGCTGTAAGAATCGCCGCATCGTAAGCGGTAATGTGTCGAGCAGGGTCCTCGTGCGGAGGCGCAATGTCCTTGAGGAGGCGCTCAGCTGTGCGGCGGGTGATGGCGTAGCCAAAGGTGCAGAGAGGCCAGACAGAGTGGTGCAGCACTCGCGTCTGCTCGGAAACGACAAGCGAGGTCAAGAAGGAGGCCGTGAAGGGGTGCAAATCCGTGCGATGCGGCATCGTGGGGTCGCCGTACAGTACGTGATCCAGTTTTGCCAAATCTGAAGGATGGTGATGTCCGACACCTACACCCCAAAGGACGTCGTTTAGATAGTCGCCGCAGTGGCCGAGATAGAGGAGGTCCCAGTCTTGGTCCGATCCCCAAGGCTGCTCCACAGGGTCGTACGGCGGCCGCTTCCCAGTCCTCAGTGCGCCCAGTGACCTTGCCGCCTGCTGCGCCAATGGCACTTGGGTCGTCCGCAACCGGATGTCCCAGTCCACGTCATCCTCTATAATTAGGGCAGTCTGCGCGTCACTCTCCAAGAAGGCCCTGAGCACCACATGATGGCTCAACCATGCCTTTGCTGTGCCGACCAGCACCAGCGATTCGCTCTTATTGTGCCACCGAAAGTCGTCCACATCTTTGTCTGTCCAGGTAGGGAGATCAGGGATCGTCAACTCAAGTCCTGTTACAGCAGCTGCCTGAGCTAGCCTTCCTTTCCTCGTAGACCCAGGTGCAGAGACCGCGTAGATGGCACCGAAACCGAGGGTTCCATTACTGGGTGGGAGAGCTACCGAAGTGCCGACCGCATCGCTGTGATCGTTATGCTCATACGGATCGCGCAGAGTCGTCCGCACGGAAGGTATCCCACTATGCTTGTGGTAAAAGTATAAAGACACAAGGCTCAATGTTAGCAGGATCAAGAGAGTATTAGACCGCGCGCCGCGGGCCAGCATTATTGTGTGGCGCTCAATTCTCTAGCTGACAGCCGGTCTCCAAGTCCGGGGTAGGCATTCGATGGCGTGCTTCTCCCGTAGACCTGCTACGGAGAGTGAAGTGTTTGAGAGGAGGAGAGAGGGTGCGACCTTTCCTAGTGACCAAGACTCCTGCCCCGACATACCAAGGGCGATTACATATCTGATTGGCGTACTCGTCAGGGAGATCGGGGTTGCTACGCGCTAGGATTTGCCGGTAACCGGAAAATCTACGCGTTTGTATCGGCGAGGTAGCACGGATGTGACAATTGAGACTGGAAAGTACGACATGGCGAGATACGGAGCCAGACTGTTTCAGACACTGGCCGTGAGCGATGTAGCATTTCGCCAGCAAGCCTCTTCTCGAACAATTCTGCCATGACATGGGTGCCGAAAACTTTTCGAAACCTCAAACAGGCGGGTCGTGAATGTGAAACAGTCGACGGAATGACTCGGTCGAAGTGGATCCGTTGCAAACACTCGATGCAGCAAGTATGCGATTACAGAAGTTTGTAGAGCTTTATGCAAGTATCATGCTCACTGCGACGACTACATTACGTCTTTCGCGGTGCTGAGATAGCGTCTGCCTAACGAGATGAAGCATGTATACTACAACGACCTGTCGCAGGTTCAAGGAAACCACGCATTGTCACGGTGCGATCGAACAATGCTTGGGAGAGGAGCGGCGTCCGCTGAAAACTCCGGCCTCTTGGAAAGCGGAGGCAGATGGACATACTCGGACTGCGAATGCTACTGCTACGTGTCCTGCTACTGCCAATGCACACTAGAAGATCAATCCAATGGTCTTCTCGTATAGCTTGCTGTGGCCCTTTCCGCTCGTAATGAGGTCAGCTTCCTTCTGCAGCCACATCTTCTCATCGGCATCAATCACGTCCTTGCCAGTCCATAGGTCAGCCTGTAACGGGTGAATTTCCTTCGTCTGCTTCAGAATCTTGTAACCCGCAATCATTATCAGGTACAGGGGAATCCCGAGATACCCGGTGATGAAGTTCTTGTAATCGAAGTTACCGTAGGTCTTGGGCTTGTGGATGAAGACCGTGAAGTTCTTCGTAAGTGCGATCAAGACACAGAACGCGAGAGCGCAGTAGCTACCCCATAGACCGAAGGGCGATTTGTATCGTAGGTCTTTCTCGTCGACGCCTTGTGCGCGGCGGGCTTTGATGAAGTAGATGTGCGATACGAGGATAGAGATCCAGGTGAGGAGGCCGAAGATCGAGACTATTTCCAATGTCAGCTTCATACCGGAAGGCAGGGACTGCGAACGAAGACTCACCAAGATTGTAGAAGTAGGCAAAAACGACCTTCGAATCAGTGGCGACGTTCATATAGGCAAGTCCACAGAAGCAAGCAGACAGGCCAAGAGAGTAGAAGGGAACACCGCGCTTGTCGGTCTTCGCAAGGAATCTTGGCGCATGTCCCTTCAGAGCGAGTCCATGAATCGTGCGGCTAGCGATGTACAAATCACTGTTGCTGGCGCTGAAGACGAAAATCAGAATGCAGGCGTTCAGAAAGCCTGGCAAAGTCGGGATGCCTGCAATGACGATAGCCGTGACGAACGGTGAGGCGGCAGCGGAGTTCGACTTGGTCGTGGCGAATGCAAGCTCCTTGCTGTTGTATGGTACGATCATGCCGAGAAGCAGGACCGACAGGATATAGAAGACCAAGATGCGCCAGAAAGTTAGCTTGATGGCGCGAGGGATGTTCTTGCGTGGGTTCTCTGCCTCTCCGACTGTCACTCCGATGAGCTCAGTGCCCAAGAATGCGAACACTGCAGTTACCATAGATGACCACACGGCCAAGAAGCGACCCCAGTCGCCCGTGGCTGGAGTGTACTCTTTGATCGCACCTGGACTCTTCCAGTACCTGAAACCGGTGCGATCATGATTCGGACCACCGCCGAGAGCGAGGACGAGCGACAGTATGATCAGACCAATGATTACGCAGACCTTGATCGAGGACAGCCAGAACTCGAATTCGCCGAAGAAGCGAATGCCCAAGTAGTTGATCGCAATTATGACCACCAGGAAGATCGTGATGAAGACACCTGGATTGACCTTACTGGCAGGTAGCCAGTACTGTATGACCAGAGCCGACGCCGTCAGCTGGTTCGGCGTTGTCACGATGTACTTGAACCAGTAGGTGTAGCCAAGTGAGAACCCAAGAGCAGGGTCGACGAAGCGATCTGCGTAAACCTGGCAGTTGTCAGTATGCAGGAAGTCCTGGATACACTCATCTCAGCACACTCACTGCGAAGCCACCAGGAAGAGGAATCCAGGTCGCCATCTCGCCGAGAGCGCACATGACCGCGTAGACCAAGACTCCGACGAGCGAGTACGAGATGAAAATTGCGGCCGGTCCAGCATTCGCCAAAGCTGATCCCGTGCCGATAATCAGTCCAGTCCCCTTGTGTCGATGTCAGTATTGCATTGCGACGATGTCACTGCCAATTGTACTCACGATGGCACCACCAATGGCTATCATAGAAATCTGCCTTGACGAGAGCCCGCGATGCAAGCTATGGCTCTGATCCCTGGGGTCGCTAAGTCCGCCTGGATTCGACCATTCAGCATCCGGCCCAGAAGTGTAGGGCGTCTTCCTCTCGCCATCATGAGGCGAGCCCTTCTCATTGTCGGAGCTCGACCAGTCGTGAACGTTCGCCATGATGTATTTTGTAATCCTCGTCTCTGTGGGGTCCACTTGCAACTCTCCACTGCAAGCCTTGAGCCGGGTCGGCCAACACTAGATATGCAGTGAATAGCAGCAACCACAAACGTGGATGAGCAAGCAAGCACACAGGCAAAATAGCGACTGAGCTCTACAAACGCAGCTGACGTCGATCAGTGATATAACATCTCAAGCGCGCACACCATCAGCACCCATGCCAGCGCTCAGCCTCTTCGGTGCAACCTCGAGGCGTCCAAAGGCGAGTGCTCGGACCAGGTGGTACTTTTACGCCAGTCGAATTCAGCTGCCCGCATCTTGGCAACTCTGTTATCGCGCTCATGGTGCTTGGCTGCCTCTTGGCCTGATATGGAGGCAGCGAAGAGAGGCCGGGTGGGTCGCGGAAAGACACGGTTGTAGGAAGGTCGATTGGGGACTTGCATGAAACTCAGCCGTGTAAGCCAAGCCAACGGGTTTTGGTGGTGGCGGGGTCAAGCCCTTGTGCCTGAGGTTCGGAGCTGTGCTGTGACCTCGTCTGGCCGACTCTACATCCTACAGACTGTGCATATCTTGGGAACGAGTTTTGATCTGACGCGGTCGCTGGTTACCGACAATCAGTGATTAGGGGATGTTCCATATCTCGATGAATGGCACTTGCAGCACGCAGTCATTGGACACACAACGCCTCATACCCACCTACCGCGCTAACTTCGCGGATGCACCAGAAGTATCGAGCGATACCAGATGGATACAGTCACAGCTCTACACAGGCTACTACTTCCCCACAGCCCACCCGGCCATCTTCTGCAGCAGCTCATCGCCATACTCTGGCTGCACATCCCTTCCCTCATCGTCAATGCATCCCAAATAGTTCGTGATATCCCGCCCGTCAAACTCTCTGGTGTCGAACCCGTTGCCCATGAAAGCGTAACGATTCTCATCGCGGTACTCGATGTCGAAGTCCTCATACCTCGGTCTCTCCATCAGATGCAGGAAATGCAGCCTCGAACCCGGATAGATGACTGCCTGTCCATCAGTCTTACCCTGCTTGAACCATGACCTACATGCCGACGTCCAGGCTGTACGTTGCAGAAAGAGATCGGCGTGTTGTCTGAACTGCAGGGAGAGATCCATGCGAGGCGTGAGCGACTTGATATTTTCGACCTGCACTTTCGTGATCACGTTCAGAATGTAATCTGTCCAGCGCTCGATCAGTGGCATGAAAGAGCCGTGACCCAGCGGACCGTAAGGTCCGCAAAAGGTAAAGTGGTTTGGGAACGTTGGGATGCCGATGGAAAGATATGAGACGACGTTGTTGTTGCCAGCCCACATGTCGCGGAGATCTGTTCCCTTCCCGTTGATCAAGGGGAAGCGTGGGATCCAAGTAGTGTTGAAGCCTGTGGCGCAGATTATCACATCTACTTCGTGCTCGACTCCTTCGTGATCGGCGAAGCCCTTCGGCGTAACTGCACCTAGTGGGTCGGTGTAGACTGTTGTGTTGTCCGATACCAAGGCTTCGAGGTAGCCCGGGGCGGGTGTTGGTCGACGACAGCCGGGGTTGAAATTTTTGGGGATCATCTTATCGACCAGTCGCGTGTCGTTGTTGAGCTTCCTCTTCATCTGCTCGTAGCTGAAGTCTCGTGCGGCTTTTGCTTCAGGAGAGCCTTTAATGATGAACTTGAAGCGCTGGTTCAGCTCGTCCTCAATCTGCTTGCGGTACTCCATGTACTTTCTGGGGTTCTCCATAAGGTACTTCTGCTGCTCTTTCGTGTAGGCGAAGTTGCTTCCATCAGTTCCAGCCCACGTTTGAGCGAATCCGGCTGTAATCCAGATCGGACTCCTGATCCAATGGTAGAGCTCCTTGACGTGTTTTTGTATGTTGGCTACGATCTGCACTCCTGAGGAGCCTGCACCAATGACAGCGACTCGCTTGCCCTCCAGGGGGTAGCCGGCCTCATAGTTGGCAGAATGCATCAGCTTGCCCTCGAAGTCATGCAGTCCTGGGATGGCAGGCCACTTCCACTGGTTCAGTACGCCACCAGCGTTGATGAAGAATTCGGCTTGGTCGTCAATAACAGCATGGGTGGCAAGATCGCGGACTTTGAACTTCCAGACGCCACGTTCCTCATCCCACTGCGCATGCTCGATTTGATGCTTCACTTTGACATACTTGTTGACGAAGTCGTTCTTGTTGTAGATACTCTGCAGATATTCCAGGATCTCACCCGAGAACGAGTAGAAGTGGCTCCAGTTCTTGATCGCCCAGCTGAACTGGTAATTGACGCTGGGAATCTATGAGCCAATTAGTGTCAGAGCTTTGCCAATATCTGCAAGTCGCTAAAGTTGATCTGCGCATGTCGAATAGCGCTCGGTACCAACAATCCGTCGGTCTGCAGGCAGTGAGTCTGTAGCTCTCCCGAAAGTACCACTCTTCGGGCACGGTGACTTAAGTCATTCTGTTTTGCATGTGGACGCCAGTGCTGTGAGGCCGAGACGTCCGGGATGAAGTACGTAGAGGCTTCGCCACACACACGACCTATATCTGATGTAGACCCATGTGCTATCGCCGTCGCCACGTCGCTAGTGACTATCCCACGAGGATTCGACGTCCAGAGAAGGGAAAGGGGCGTCAGACACGAAGGAACAAAATCAGAAAACCTACATCACAAGCGCATCCAGGATAGCGGTTCTCCAACCACGTCCCACCGGGCGCTCCGTTCTTCTCGTAGACGACAATCTCCAAGTCCGTCATCTGCTCCTCGCATTTCTTCAGGAAATTGAGGGTCGAAGCACCAGCTCCCATCAAAACGACCCTGACTTTTCGTCGGGAGCCATAGGGTTGCTCGCGAATTCGATAACCGGAAGCATCACTCTCCGGGATGCGCATGCCATCGCGCTCAGCGGTCTGGTCATCGTTACCGCGGTTGTTGCTGATATCATTGCTGCGGCTCGAGGCATATATGCTCGACGGGGCGTCCTGATGAGCTACCATTGTGAATGGTGCAACACGCTTGAAATTGGCCAGAAGAGGAGAGTCAGATGGAATGGAGGTGTTGCAACAAGGGTCGATGAGATGACGGAGTGTGCGAGATGATTTCAAAGAAGCTGTATGTCGACCAGCTTCGCCACGAGAGGAGTACGTACCGAGCTCTCACATCCTCGGGCCATCAGCTCCTTGAGCATCAGTGTTAGGAGCACGCGTCGCGCTGGTACAAAGAATGCGCCGTACTGTCTGAGCCCAATGCCACGGGAGATGTACTTGCGTAAGCTCCATGCTACTCAAAGCGAAATGACCTATGTCTACACCAGGATTCCAAAGATGGAGCAGCATCGGTATGTAAATGAGTAAACCGACAGTCTTGCAGTCTACACAGATCCACGCGTCCTTCATCAGGCCGACGAAGACCCCATAAGCTGGCCATTCGTAGAGCTAGCAGAATGATGCCGGCGCTGCCGTCATCTCGTGTTGTCATGCATCTTTCGCAAATGAATGATCGCAGGTTGATCCAGGTAGATGTAGATGTACAAGCCTCGACGTCCGGCCTTGATCGCGGCTGAGCAACGTGGGGCGAGCAACAGCCTGGGCATGGACTTGACTGTTTCGTCGCAATAGCCAGTCCTTCTCACGCTCGTTACTGCTCGCGGCTCCAGTACTTGATTCAATGATCAGTCGAGGTTGACCATATGCTTGCTTGACAGTGAACGCGATCAAGTACCCAGTGCTCGGCGCGATCTTCGAGCTTAACGCCAAAGCCTCCACCTCAGGCACTCGCGCTTGGACATATGAGCTGGACGTAGCGTCCATGAGCATCCGTGGGCCTGCGACCGATGAACGACGGACTTTGGATCAGGCGCATAGCCTGCTGGCAGGCTGCTGAAGAGTTGCGACATCACAGCGACAGGTAGTCGACCTGTGAAACAACCATGTCTTACTACCCGGACCCACGGTATCAGCAGCCGCCGAACCCTCATGACCCAAACCGACAGTATGCGCAAGGACAAAATGGAGCATATGCCGGACACTATGCGCCTCCTGCACCACTGCAGCAGCAGTACCTAGGCCAGCCAGTGTATGGCCAGCGGGCGCCGGGGGGCCCAGTCCAGCAGCCTTATGCGCAGTATCAAGGAGCGAGTCTGTCGCCGCGCAGTGCCTCTTTCGGTGGAGCAGGATACGGAACACAGGCGTCGCAGACGTACAATCCGCAAGGCTACGTGCAGTCGCCGCAACTTGGCCACGGGCAAATACCGCAGTACAATCCCCAGGACTACGCGAACCAAAACACCAACCCGTACCCTGCGCAGTTCAACACAGCAGCGTTTCCAGAAGCACCTGCAGCTACCAGTGGGCCTCTGGGCGATCCGTATGCATACTCGCCGAGCAACTTTCCGAACCCATCGTACTCGCCACAGCAGCCAACCTATAACCCGCCGCAGCACACACAACCAGTACCTCACTACGTTCCGGCTCCGCCACAGCATATCTATGACTACCAGCCGCATGCGCAATCGGCGCCTCCGCAGTCTGCCTACCAGCACCCGCCTCCAGGTGGCGTTAACATGCCTCATCCAAGTCATGATCCCTACGCCCAGCCTGCGCGACGACAGAATTCTGTGCAACTGCCACAGCGAGGACATATGAACATCTCGCCAGCTTTGCCCGGATTATCTGGTAGTGGTGGAGATTGGGTTCCATCGCCGCCTGGCTACTCCACCGAGTCATTGCACAGTCCATCGCCACTGTACCATACCGACTCACACTCCTCGGCACCTTCGCCGCAAAGTACGACACCTGGACCCACACCACCCGCACATGGCAACGTGTCAAGATCAAACACTCTTGACCACCACCCTCAGCAGCGGCCGTTACCCGGGCGACCTGACCCTGGGCGGGATCAGAGCTATTTTCAGGTACAGCGACACATGAGTCGTGAGGAAGAGGAGATGCGCGTGCAAGAAAGCCTGTACGATGAAGTCGAGAACGAGCTGCTCGGTCCCGGGCGTACGGGACGAAGTCCCTCGATCTCACTTACCACCGTGCCGAACCAACCTCCCGATATGCCGACATCACTGTTCAGTCCCAGCTCGCCCAATGATCATCGAGCTTCAAATGGTAGCGCCATGAACGGCCATCTGTCGCCGTCAAATTCGCAACGACGTCAGCCAGAGGCTCAGTACAGTGACGAGAGCGATGCCGAGGCTGCAGCAGGCTTGGAGGCGATGCGACTTGCTGACGAGAGAGATGCAGTCGAGCACACGCACAGGCAGAGCGGTGGAAGCAGCATGCGATTCGGTGGCTACAACTCGCAACGCAACTCACAACGAAGTATACAATCGCAGCAACATAACGATCTTGATGACGATGACGACCTCGGAGACGAAGACTTTACTGGCATTGATGTCTCGAACTTTGGCGGGGGCTACAACGTTCATGTAGCGTACGGTGGTGATCCTGCTCAGCTCGCTGCTGGTGGTGAAGTCAATGGGGACGGCTATGGACAGTATATCCCAAGTCAGGACAGCTCAACGCGGAGATCACGAAACTCTCATGCCTCGAGCTACGACTACGCTGCGGACCACATCCACCCATTTCCACCATTTCGAGATGCTCGGGTTGAAGTCGGTGGGACGGGTGGCAACTATGTACCTCCTGCAGATGGACGACGGCAGAGCTTTGACGAAGGCGATGAGTATACGCTCATGGAAGGTGCGGCGCCGGAAAGATTCCCGGACGAGCCTCCTGACATCTTCTTCAACTCTGCAGCTGCGACGTACCGGCCGCTGCCCCCTCCACCTGGTGATGAGTATGCGCCATCACTGCATACAGAGCTCAAAGGCAACTTGCCACCGTATGCGCCCGATGGCTATGGTCTGAACGCACAGGGTCAATGGGTTCCCAGATCGACCTCACTCATCAGCCACAGCAATACGCCTCAAGTACCTCAGCCTTTGCGATCAAAGACGGATGCTGAAGAGCGTAAGCTACGACAATCATATCGTGGATCTGCTTACTCAACATACGACTCGACACCGACAAGTAGTGCAATCGCGATCGACTTGCCATCTCTACCGACGAGGCGCTTCACGCCTTCGAAGCTAGGTGCATCGGACTTCAGGAAGTGCGACGAGCCGTGGGCTCTGAGTGCAGTACTGAGCTGGCTGATCGTCGTTACTACGCCCGATCAGACCACAGAATTGAAGGAGTCTGCTATCAAGGAGGCACTCGTCAATCTCTTTACCAACAAGGTGCCTACAATGAACATTGCCGATGCCGAAGGTCTCAGTACTCGCGTGGTGACGAATATGTACAAGGCTGGTACCCTGCAGCCGACAGAAGAGTGGGTGAGATTGGTTGATGCACCAATGTCTGGCGTGATCTTCCAACTCACAGGCTCCGGGTGCTACGCGCCTACATTGCATGATCACGTAGTACCAGGCCGATGCTATGCTCACCACTGCCAGCGAACGCTGAAGAAGGTGAATTTGGCTGGCCAGCCCGTCCGCACGACAGAAGCATGGGCCGAGTTCTACAAGCTCAAGAAGGAAGATGTCGAAGGCAAAGACAAGAAGGAAATAGAGCGCCAAAATGTGCTACACGAAGTCGTGCAGACAGAAGACATTTACATGGAGCAGCTCAATCTGTTGAAAGCCATCTATCGAGATCCCTTGGTCCGGACAGAACCTTCGATCATCACGCCGAAGCGGAAGGACAAGTTCATCAAAGACGTGTTCGGCAAGCTTGAGGCAGTCAAACAGGCGAACGAGGACCACTTATTACCTCAGCTGAAGTACCGTCAACAAGAACAAGGGCCGTGGATCGTCGGCTTCAGCGACATTTTCCGGCAATGGATCCGCAAAGCCAAGACAGCATACATCGACTATGCTGGGTCATTCCCTGGTGCTACATTCCTCGTGCGTCAGGAGATGGAGCGCAATATTCAGTTCTCTGCCTTCTTGGATCGAGCACGTAACGACGCTCGAAGCAAGAAGCTAGGCTGGGATACTTACCTGAAGTCACCCATCACCAGACTCCAGCGGTACACCTTACTGCTGCAGACTGTGCTGAAGGCGATGAAGGAGGACAATGAGGAGAAGACCAACTTGCAGACTGCGTTCGACGAGGTCAAGGCAGTCACGATGGAGTGCGATGGCCGTGTGGCAGAGATGCAGCGAAAGGTAGATCTGGCAGATTTGAGCACAAAGCTTGTGCTACGACCTGGCATGCAGACTGCAGTGGAGCTGAATCTCAACCATCTCGGGCGGGAGCTCGTGTTTCGAGGTGACTTACAGCGGATGGGCAGCAATAGGTTTACATGGCTGGACAGCCATGCATTACTGTTCGATCACTATCTCGTGCTTGCGAAGACTGTCGCTCAGCGAGCAGACCAGGGTGGGCGACTGGAGAAGTACGACGTCTCGAGGCTGCCCATACCGATGGACTTGCTTGTGCTGGAGAGTACTAACGATGCAGCCATGCAAAAGTCATCCTACATGAAGGGCATCACCACTGTCACAGCTGTGAGCGGGCGAGGTACAACGACAGGTGATCCCCTAGCCATGGCTCGCACCATCACAGGAAGCACGCCCACTCCGTTACAGCACATCAATACCTCTTCGTCGACATCGAATCTGCCGACGCTCAGCTCGACCGACTCGGGCAAAGACTCCGACAAGATTCTTTACCCATTCCGGATCAAGCATCTCGGCCGTGAAACATATACCCTCTTCGCGCATACGGAACAAGTACGAAGAGACTGGTGTAACAAGATCACCGAAGCCAAGACAAAGCATGCTAAAGCGCTCTTTGCACAACATGCAGAGCCATTCAGGCTGCGGGTCATGGCTGACTCGGCTTTCGTGTACGATGCCTTTGCCGGCAGTGCTGCTGCGAAGACTGTGATTATTAAGGGCACGCCTGTGGACCGGGCGATCAAGGAGGTCGAGCATCGCTTCAAGGAGACTGGCAGACCTGGGCCGATCTGCAGAGCGAGAGTGAATTGCGCGACGAGCTTTACAACGCCGCATCCGAGCAAGTCGATGGTGGCCGTGGGAACTGACTTTGGGGTGTTCGTGAGTGAGGTCGACAATCCGAGAGGATGGTCGAAGGTACGTGTATCCCAGCTCACTCATTTACGCACCATATTGACATCTTCCTTAGGCAATCAGCATGGCTAAGGTGACCCAGATCGCAGTTCTCGAGGAATTCAACCTCTTCCTCCTCATCTCCGACAAGTCACTCGTCGCCTACCACCTGGACGTGATCCTCAGCAGTGGCGGTGGCTCACTGTCAACCGGCGACTCCGCTCGCAAGGCACCACAGAAGCTTTCAGGCAGTCGAGACGTAGGCTTCTTCGTGACTGGTCGAATGAAAGATCGCACGCTGGTGTTCTACAAGAAACGCGACAATCTATCATCCACCTTCAAGGTCCTCGAGCCGATCTACCAGAAGTCCAGCGAGAAGAAGCGAGGCATTATGCGAAGAGGCACGACAGAATTCTTCCGCGAGTTCGACGAGTTCTATATCCCCACGGAATGCACAGGCATCAATTTGTTCCATTCCTCGCTCGCTGTGAGCACAGCACGAGGCTTCGAAGTACTCACACTCGAGCGGAAAATCCCGCAGACTGTCCCCGAGACGGTCGGAGAGTCGGTGCAGAACATCATTCGACATATCAAGGACCAACGAGCGCTGTGTATGCTAAGGCTAAGTGATCAGGAGTTCCTGCTCTGCTACGCCAACTGCGCGGTGTACATCAACAAGCATGGCGAGATCTCTCGAAGTGTGATCATGGAGTTCGTGGGCACTGCGCAGTCTGTGGCACTCTACGGCGCTTACTTGATACTCTTTGACAGCGACTTCGTGGAGATCCGTAACGCGCAAAATGGCAGACTGAAGCAGATCATCGCTGGCCGAGAAGTCAAGTGCCTTGATGACGGGGGCAGCTGGACGGCTGGGAATGGGCCTGCCAGCGGTGCTGTCGCGAACGGGGCAGCGAGCCCACTGGCGAGGACGGTGAAGGTTGTGATGCAGCATCCGGAGCTGGAGAAGACGCAGATCGTCGTGGAGCTGGTGTTGAACGAGGATATGAAGGAGTAAATGTGGTTGTTTGTGCTTCTGCGGTTCGCGGATTTCGGAAGATACCAGGTCGATTACATGCACGGCGTTGGGAGTTCCAGCATGACCTGGGCAGGGAACACGGGAAGCCTGCATTGTCACTCCAAACTTGTACCAGCAGTGTGAGAATGTACATCTACTTCTTCTCAACCGGCTTGGTTTGTTGCTCGCCAGCCGGTTTGATCGCCAGCCCCGCGCTCGTGCACCTGCCGAGCTCAAGCTTCCAATGCTTTCTATGCTAGTCGTAGGGCGCAAGCAGAAGCACGCCGGTTAGTATTTGAGCGCTAGTCAGCTCATTGCTGGCCTCTGCGGCTCGTTATACCTGTACATGAGTCCAAAGTCATCCTGTCCTAGAACATCCGAGGATCTCCCCTCCCCTACAGAGCGTCAGAATGAGCGACCCTATCAGCCTCTACGATCTCCCTAGTAGAACAGGCACATGCTGGTCCCTCAATCCGTGGAAAGGTCCGTCACGCCAACCTCCACACAACACCGTTGTTAGCGCTAACGCTCGAGCAGCTCGCGCCGCCCTCAACTTCAAGGCCCTTCCCTACACCACACAATGGACCGAATACCCCGACCTCGAGCCAAAGTTCAAATCGTTCAGCATACCGCCTAACCCAGCAGGTTCCTTGGCCGCCTACTCCAGCCCCGCTGTCCGCATGCCAGATGGCACTTACATTATGGATTCTCGCGTGATCGCCGACGCACTAGAGCAGCTACAACCAGAGCCGTCATTGCATTTAGACAGCGAGTACGTCGAGCAAGTGCAGAAGCTCGTGCTAGAGCTATGGGACGCTCTGCGACCGATCGCTATACCGCGCATTCCAACGACAGTGCTACCGCCGGCTAGTGCGGAGTACTTTGAGCGTACGCGAGCTGTGAGGTTTGGCATGCCGCTGACTGAGCTCGCAAAGAGTGATCAGGCTGGTCCGAAGGCATGGGAGAATGCTCGGTCTGGGATTGCTGGGATGAATGCAGTGCTAGAGGAGCACGAGGGCCCGTACGTGCTAGGGAAGGAGGCAAGCTATGCAGACTTGATCTGGGGCGGCTTCTGGCACATGATGAGCCGAGTAAGTGAAGACGGAGATCTGACCGAGGGGTTTCGTAAGCAGGGCGGTGATGTGTTTGATCGCCATTTCGATGCGTGCAAGCAATGGTATCAGAAGGATACGTAGCGAATTTGGATTCCTATGTTCTGGCACTCATCTTAAGCTGTTGTGTACCAAGCGAATCGATTTCGTTGCTGCTCTCTGGCTAAGAGCACTGTTGTCGAAGATGCGCGATAGCGATGATCGGGACTGTACTACAATCGTGCCCGGATCGTTCTTGCCATTTCATGCACACGGTTGTAGCGGAAAGTGCGACCCTGGACATGAACCAGCGCTATCGAGACGACCATTGGTATATAGCTCACCGCCCAGGGTTCCTTCCTCTGATCTTATCCAGGTACCGAGATTTCCCCGAGTCCTGACTTCACTCTCCTGTTCCACTCTGATCCCATAGTCAACCGTGGCAAGGCTCGATGCAACGCTCCACTACACTGCTTCGCAACTCGCTCGTCAAGTTCACCAGGTCAGCGAGGGCGGCTTGCCTTCACCAGTTCCCAGTGAAGTTCTTTCCCACCGCAAGAATGGCTTTACGACGGCGCTTTGCCCCAGTCGGTCGACCAGAAGACAGCAATGGCGAAAAGCTGCAGGGAGTTATATTCGACATGGACGGCACACTATGTGAGTCAGCCAGGGGCTCGTCGGTTCGATGCAATCGCTGACTACAATTCCCGAAGAAGGCGAGCCTCAGAATTATATGTTCGGCGAGATGAGAGAAGGACTTGGCATCACAAAAGCAGTCGATATTCTGGATCATATCTACTCTCTGCCGGCAGACCAGCAGGCTGAAGCTCACGCTAAGATCGAAGCCATCGAGCATGCGGCGATGCGAAAGCAGGTCCCTCAGCCGGGTCTCGTCACGCTGATGGAGTTCTTGGACGGACACAGCATTCAGAAGGCGATTTGCACACGAAACTTTGAGTACGAGATTGAAGATGTCCCAGCAGATTGATGGCACCAATTGACTTTCACGTAGCATCCCAGTGGACCATTTCCTCGGCAACCATTTCCCTGGCCACGTCAAAACTTTCCATCCTGTCGTTACGCGAGAGTTCCGGCCGCCTAAGCCATCACCTGCAGGCATACTGCATATCGCTCACGAATGGAAGGTGGTAGGGAGTGCTAGTGTGCCAGAGAGCTCACCAGCCGACCGACCAGTGCCATTGCTCATGGTGGGCGACTCCATCGACGATATGATCGCTGGTCACGATGCCGGAGCTGTGACGGTATTGCTTAGGTCTGCGGGTAAAGAAGAGCTGGAGCGGGATGGAAGAACGCACATCGTGATTGATAGGTACGTCTGGGTTTTCTGACACTGCCTACAAGGGTGGCCACTAACATCAATAGGCTTGACGATCTCGTAGGGATTCTAGAGAAAGGTCTTGAGGTATAGTCTTTTCGATAGGGGCATGCACCATCCAACGGCCCCTTTGCTTCCATCAAGTCTTCTTTCCGGCCTGCTGATAAGTCTTCTGCTCCTTCGATCATAGTATCTTGCTACAGCCAGTCGCCCAACTGCGCCAGCTGGTGCGCTTGGATCCCTCCATCTCTGCCATGCATACTTTCCTCTTCGTCATGCTCTCGATTTCGCCGCACAGTCTTCTCAGCAGCAAAAATGTATCGCTCGGCATTCACTGCACTCCAAGTGTCGTGCATGATATCTTTGATCACATAGTCTGGCAACGTCTTGCAGTCATCGCCCCAGTGATCGTTCGCCTTGCCGCAATTATAGCACGACACTACGATGGATCCTCTCGACACCGGGACGAACGTCTCAGCATCGATCTCGAACGTCGTCCACAGCTTGGCGCATTTCTCCTCTGCATGACCTCTCTCGCTGCAGACATCGCACTCGTCGCCCGGCGCGCCAGCGACTTTGGAGTGATTGGAGCACGACAGGCTACTATGACCGCGCTGACGACAGCGCTCGCACTTCTGATGTGTTGGACAACGCCGGGAGAAGTGGGTAGTGGAGTGGCAATGCTGGCAGACCGCATCGGGACATGTGCTTTCGTGGTGACCTTGCTCGCCGCAACAAAGGCAGTATGGACTGTCGCCAAGATCTGAGAGACCAAAATAGCGATATTGCGATGCTTGATCCTCCGGACTCAGGTCGTCAAGTTGAAGGAATTGATAACCAGTTGCGGTATCGAGCTCAGAAGAGATAGCGCATTCAACGTTATCGTCAGTTGAAATTGATGACGGGACCGGCTCTTCGTTCGTAACAGTGCCTGCTGCTGGTTCGAGAGCCTCTCGCTGTGTTCCGTCAACGTCTTCGGGACCTACCAACGGGTTTCGCTGATCTTGAGCGGCGTCTCCGCTAACTGCCTGCTTCTTGATGGCATTGGTCAACAAGTAACGGCTCATGGCCTCGCAAGCTAATATGTGGTAGTTGGCGTCCGGTCGTCGACACATGAGGTGGTAGAGATGCTCAGCAGCAAGTAAGGCAGGCTGTTCCGTGCATCGTTTGCGAAGTAATCTACCAAAGTCCTTCTCATGTACATCGTCCGATTTATCTGTTACAGCGCACAGCAGAACGACATCAAGGTCTGCTCTTACAGACTCGGTATTTGTGAAGAGCTGTGCCAAGTCAATGTGGTAGCGTCTATTGAGCTTTAGCACACACTTCTGATGCTGCTTCATGAGACTTTGAGTGGCAAATCTCTTGAACGCCTTGTTGCCTTCTAACAACACCTTCCGCATTGCAGCCTCAGGCGTCAGCCCAGTCTCCGATGTGCGCATATGGAGTCGTAGTGCTGCTTGTAAAGGAGGAGGTTCAACATTATCGAGATTGACACGAGTCGCCTGGAACACGGCACTGCGCTCCTCGTGCACACTACGTGCTGCTGGCGTACGAAACTTCACTCTGTCGCAAAGCATAGACACGAGCGTGGATCTCGTCTCCACCAGAATACTGTTAATCTCGTACCAAGTCTGTAAGGTGTCGGCGGCCGAGTTCCTAAGCTTGGGGGAGCTAGAAGTGATCTCAAGGAACTTCAAGATCAATTGCACGCTCCACGTGGGCTGTTCTGCAAGCATAATTTGCACTGCTTGTACGAGGCTTTTCAAATTCATGTGCTCGAAGGTTAAGTCAATTGGTGCCGGCGCATCCGCATGCATCATCTCCTGCGGCAGCCTCGCAGTGCTTTGAGCAATACTCCGCTTCTGATCGTCAGGATTTATAGCTTCGCTGGAGCGAGAGTTCGGTCGGCTGAGAGGCACGCTATCGTCCAGTCTCAAGTCTGATGCTCTCCTATGAGGCTCGACTGCAATGAATGCAGGCCTCGATGCACGTGATGTTACCATCGGAGCCAACTTTGCAGTAACGCGATTTGCTGCAAAGCGAACTTTCTCGTCGGGAGCATTTGCCTCGACATGCTCAAGAACCTGCAGGAGCGACCAATCGGAGTGACTCTTCTGAGTTTCTGTAGCATGTATGCGCAGAAGCTTTGGTCGCAACGTTGACAGCTTGTGCTGAGGCGAGACATCCTGTCGTAATCTCGTAGAGTTCGACTCGGCAGTAGCAGTACCATGTTGTTGCCGAGTGGCTGAAGGTAGCCGTTCATGGCTCGTAGTGGAGTCGACTTCGCCACTCCCAAAGCCCGTCGCTCCGTTGCTACGGTACACCCCTGCTTCATCATCGGGATTGGGCAGAGGAATGTAATCTAGCGGCTCGTCCACTTTACCACGCTCGAGATTTGGTCGCTGAAGCGGGCCAGCCGACTTTGCTGCCTCGTGATGACCGGCCTCGTCTCCAAGACGCAACCCGCTGTCGGTAGCTTCTTCAGATGACAACTTCGACCAGCTGGCCAAAGCATCCCTAGCAGCGTCACGAATTTGCTCATCTGCAGCGCCTTTTCCGATTCGCTTTAGTATTTGCACGCTGGACCATTCCGGATGCTTCTCTCGATGTCTCAGCGCGCGCGAACGGAGGCTCTCGGGGTGCAGTGTCCAGATATCAAGAGGCTTTGGGACTGATGGATTTGACTTGCTGCGCTGTCGGGTTACGACGTTCAGCTGTCCAGGACTTTCGCTTAAACTGATTTCGCCACTCTCGACACTCGAAGAATCGTAATCACTATGATCTGCGGTGATTCCTGATGATTCTTGGAACGGGACATAGTCAGAGTCTTCTTCTTCGAGTTTAGCACGCTTCGCATCCTGACGGGCTGCATCGATCGCGTTGTTGTTGCGCTTTCTCTTGCGCCCTGTGTTCGCTGTACGAGAGTCGTTGAGATCGCCATCGGCGCCAGACGCCTTCCTGGCTCGCGCTGCCTTTTTGGCGGCGCGCCGTTCCTTGCGTGACATGTTTGCACGCTAATTCGACACGGTGATACCGATTGATGGTCCTTCAACGTCAATGTCAAAAGTCGCGATCTCTTTCGGGCTGTCCTCGAATGCTGACAAAGATTCAGAGTTCGAGTCTTGGCGCAATCCTCCAGATCCAGTCCTTCTGAGGACTCGGGGAGATGCATCTGCTTACACCTGCGGGTATTCAAGATGCGCCGTACAGAATGACTGCAGGCTTGAGGCTAATGGATGGCTTGTAGCGCAGCTGGATCCGTTAGTGGATAGGTCATGATCGCTCCGCGCAGATGCGGTGCCGCATCGTGGGCTGTCTATGAAAGAACTCCCACTAACGACCAACTCATGCGGACATGCATAGAGGCTCTCATACAACCCTACACCTGTGCACGCCTACGGATGTCCGACCGCTACAACAGACCATTCGGATACATGTGATATGAGGCTCAGCTACCTACCATCCTTCGAACGCCCGCTTCTGCTAATGCTGCCATCACCGGCGGCATCATCGCAGTGTACATCACTCCAGGACCAAGGAACTGTATCTTCTCCACCAGCCTCTTCGATCCCGTGCCGAATGCGCCTTGCAAGCCTGGGAGATCTGGCATCGTGTGAAACGCGCTGAAGAGTATCCACTGAACCTTGCTCGAGCCGAAGGCGTTCGGGACGGCAGAAGCCAAGTCTTGAAGGACCTCTCTTGTAGACTCGAACTGCGTAGATAGCACGCCTCCATCGGATATGATGATCGTCAGCGATGGTAGGGCTGTTGTATCGTACGGTTGAAGCAGGCTGGCCAGTCGTCGCTTCTCCGTGCCTGGCTCCACATCGCGCCTGACATCGATGAATACCGTGAGATGAGTCTTGTCGAAGCTGCCATCAGCTTTCGCAGCCTCGATAGAGCTTGTGGCAGTGCCGTTGTACCATTCAACATGAGTCGAAGCGTGCCGCTGAGCAGCCGCGGCGCCTTCTATCACTTCCAGCCCCGCAGTTCTAGGTAGAAGGACGACATGACGCTCGCCCCTCTTCACCCGTCGTGGAGTTAGTGGCTCCATACATACTGATATGATGCTCAAGAGACCAACTGCTGAGTCCGTGAAAAGAGTTGTGGCGACATCGGTGGGTTCGAGCGGCGAGCGCTGTTCGGGCACCCACTTCATCACCGCAGTATTCAGTGATTGCTCGAATCGCAGATGCGGGGACGAAGTTCCATACATCCACCTTGGACCTGCGGCGCCGAGTCCATGTTTGCCGAAGACGTTTTCTCCTGCTTGGCGAAGCCTCGCTGACTGGCCAGACGCGATCGGGGACGGAGCACAGCAGAGGGCCCGTATGGAGGTATTGATGTCGGTCCCTGAGGCTGCTGATCTATCGAGACTCGAAGCCGAATCGTCGTCCTTTTGGCATGCAGGGTCGTTCGTATCAACGTCCCTGCTGGAAGCCCGGCGAGCGTTGCGAATGCCCTTGACGCCTACCTCCCGAGCGACCTGATCGATCAGTCGCAGCATCTCGTCCACGTCCTCCCAGGTGTGGGCACCGGTCAGACTCAGCCGGACGCGCGGTGCTCCTCGAGGTGCAGCAGGGTATGCAGCGCCGCAGCACAACAGACCGCTCTCTCTACCGACTCGAAGGAAGTCCAGCACTCGCTTTACGTTATCAAAGATGATTGCGCAGATAGGCGCCCCTGGTGTCGTCGATACGCAATAGCCTTTAGCAACAAGTGTGGAGGATACGAAGCGAGAGACGTTTCGAAGATGCGTTAAGCGGCGACGAATCGTCGTAGGATCCATTAGGATCTGCAGCGTTCGAATCAGGGAAAGCGTTGGGATCAAGGAGCTGCCAGACTCTGCCATCTGTCGGGACCGTACTTCGATGTATTGTGTGAGCTCGCTAGAGCAGAGGACAAAGCCGCCTACTGATGAGAAGGACTTGGACAGTGTCCCACCTAGCATATCGACGTCGCTGCTACTCAGCCGTGCGTCCAAATCGGTATCGAATTCTCGATCCTGGAAGTATCCGACGACGCCCGTGCCCGTACTCCCGATCGACAGGATGGAGTGAGCTTCGTCGATGTAGATACGGAAGCCGTACTCTTGCTTGAGCGCTACTATCTCCGGCAGCGGTGGCACGGTCCCGTCCATGCTATACAGGCCTTCGATGGCTACCCAGACATGTCCCAATGCTACCTTCTCAGCACTGCCCATCGACCTTCGGACTTCGTCAAGCTTGATCCGCAGATCGGTCATGCTGTTGTGCCTGAATTTAACAATGCGAGCACCAGTGGCTGCGTGCGCGATGAACGCGCCGACAAACATGCTCGAATGACTTTCGGTGTCCATGAGCAGGACTGGCTTCTGGGAGCTATCCGCTGCAGAGCTTGCCGCCATTGCTGGGAAGGCCAGAAGGTTGATGGCATATCCAGACGCAGTCAGCTCACAACCCGGCATACCCAGGAAGGTTTTGAGCTCTTGCTTCACGGCGTCCTCAAGTGGCTGGTTGCAGCCCTTGCCATTGTCAGCTAAGGGCAAAGAGCGCAGAGCATACTGCAGCGTATCCCGATCTTCGATACTCAGGTCTACAAAGCCAAGGTAGTTGTAGCTCGCGACGTTCAGCACCTGGCGGTGTTCTCGCGCCGTGCGGGTGCCATCGTACTTCCAGGTACCAGCACTCGAACGGACAGCTGGTGCATCGTCAAGTACCCGAGGCGTCGCAGATAGTGCCGGAAGGCCGAAGCTGACAACGAAGCGGTCGTTCTTGCGATGTGGACTAATTACATAGCGTCGGGCGAATGCGGCCGGATGTGGATCGCGGAGGGTAGTGTGAACCATCCATCCTAGTACTAGACGTGCGTCTGAAAATTGCGAGCGGAGGGACTGGCCGTTCGAAACCGTGAAGAGGCTCTTGCTTCGTTCTGTCACTAGTCGCTTCGCGTTGATGGGTCTGTCTTGCTGCTCGTTGTCTTCTCGCACATGAACGACGACTGCCTTCTTTATCGACGACATAACTTAGACAGGAGTATGAGAAAGTGTGTAGGTCCGCAAGGAGAAGAAGGAGGAGTCAGCAATGAACAACTCCGGCTTACATGGTTCATATTGGTCGGGTCATGCTTATGTGTTCTCTGCTCCCAAATCTGATACCATGTCCAGGGCAGTACACTTCCAGACCTCATTCAGCAGCGCCACGAAACATGGCTTCGGCTAATATGAAGTCTGATAATCGTGAGAACGCTCCAGCCGCTCCGCAACAAGCCTCCGGCTTGCATTGCTTATCTCGGCGTGCCATGTGTGAAGTGTGCAAGCGACGCACTACCGACTAGACCGCGCTTTAACGTCGTGGTGGCTGGCTCAGTAGGCGAGATAGTGCCATGACTACCGGATGCCAGGCACGCACGTGCACAGGGTCTCAAGTCTCGACTTGCGAAAGCCACTTTTGACAAGGCACTTGACAGACATGGACCGATCTACATCCGCCAGACATCGACTAAACAAGAACTCTGCTCGTCCGCGCATGGTTGTAGCCACGGCATTTACGTGGCAGGACCTCCTAGAGGGCCGAACAGAGCTAGATTGGGATCTATGTTCATTCTGGAATGGTTGTGTACCGGCAGGAATTTCCTAGACGGTGGCGGTCTACGAGAGCTCTATGCAAGCATTGACACAAGCTCGAGGCCCACGACCTCACCGCAACTTCTTAGATGAAGCTCAAAACTCCCTTCTTGTGCTCGACATCGACGACCACCCATTCATCAGCTTTCTCACTGAGCGCTTCGCCTTCGAGCTTCTGCCCACCATCAGGATACTTCCTGATATTCTCTACTGCCCACCGCGTCTCCACATCAAAGACAGGCGGATGCCTACCTTCGCCGGTCAGCAGGGGTAGACCCGCAATGTCGTACAGTTCGCGGAAGTAGTCAAGTGTCTCGTCGTTCTCCCAAGGTATATCATGGAACTTCTTGTGCTCGCGGAGACAGCGCTTTTCACGTGCTCGCTGCCACGTGAGCATTAATCCCCTGTCCGGGAGCGCTCTATGACTTCGTCCAGCGAAAATCCGTGCAAGCGCGACAGCTTGGTACTCGAACGAGCGGAATGTCAGAGTGCGTGGCATGCCGATCAAGCCCAATGTAGGATGGTCCACGAAGAATGTATGCAAGCAAATAACTCCGATCAAGGCGATGCGCGTGGTAGTCCCACAATGGCCCGTTCTTCTTACCGTCCCACCAGGGAAACGAAGGTTGATAGCCTGTACAATAGATCACATAGTCGATTTCATCGCTGACTAGCACCGTGTCGTCGGCGAATGTAATGCTTCCATTTTCGCGAAAGGAGGTGATCACCGGCTTCCACTCAATGCGTAGCGGAGGCTGTGGACCATCCCAGCGGCTTTTGGAGCGTCGCGACTGGTAGAGCGGTGACTTCACAATTTTCGCAAGCAGGGTCGAGATGTCAATGCCGGATGCTGAATTGCCGATTATGAGCACACGCTTGTCTGCATAAGCATGAGCAGATCGGAAAGATTTCGAATGAAACACCTTTTCGGGATATTTGGCCATGTATGCCGCAAGCCCTGGGACCAGCGGAATGAACGGGACAGTGTAGTGACCATTGGCAATGAAAATGTCTCGGCCCACCACTCATCGACACCTCGCTCTGGGTTTGGGCGACGAAGCGTCAGCTCCCAACGCTCCCTGGGGAGCTTCTTTACGTGTTCGACTGTAGTTTTCAGGCTCAGAAGCGCGTCTGTGCGATTGTAGGTGAAGTAGTCCTGTATGCATTGCTTTGGAATCCAGTGAGGGACGAACGGCGAATACGGATAGGGTCGATCTGAGAAGGCCATTGCGATCGCTGGTACGTTAGTACTACATCGTTATGCGTGAGTAGAGATATTTCGACGTGTGCGTTGAGCAGTCACCAGATATACTCACGTCAGTCCGTCATACACTGGAGTCTGGGCGTATCGCTCTTGTGAGTTGGTATCGGTGGTAGCGGGTAAGGCACTGGGCAATCGCAGCGGAGGATCTAGAACAGGCGCCAGATGGCCAGGCGCTGGCTGTAACGGCGTTCCTGGGTTCGCATCGTAGATCCTACTCTATCAATTGGTATGCCCACGACATGGGGATATGTTCATCAATTGACCAAGTCCCTCCAGGCGTCTCTCTTCGCTCGAACACACGAATCCGATCAAAGTAGCTTTCGCAGTGCAATGCAGCTGCTGCAGCTGCGCCTAGACCGACTTTATCAGTACCAGCTCCAAGATCCAAGACATCCAGGCTTACCAGATGCACCTGCTCCGATGACTGCCACCGAGCGGATACTACCTTCATTATCCAGGTTCATCATGCGAACGAAAGTCGCTACTAAGCAGGAGATGCCGAAAAGAGTACAAAGTGATAGTGAAGCAGGATGGGAGACGGTGAACATCATATGCCTTACCTATTGCCGCCTCAAGTAGTGTGTGCTTAGCGATACCCAGGCATCGTACCCGCCACATCAACGACTGCCAGGTGTAAGCCAGGTGATCCAGCTGTAGGATACGCAGCGGGTCCGGATCACGCCAAAGACTTGCAGATCACGACATCGTAGCTCTTGAGCTTTCCGACAATGCACCGATCTAGCTTTACATAAGCTGCTTCTATGATTTACGGCGCCGACAGATACGCGTAGGCTGTCGATCGAGTAATGGCCGTTGTCCCTTATCAATCACGTGGCTAAGGCGACCAGTAGCCATGGGTTTCGCCTTGAGAGGGATGCTGGGCTGGGAGAACCATTTCTAAAGAGTACAATCGGTTTGTCCAGATCTGGCACTGGGCCAGGGAGTAGTGGAGCATAGCATAGGCCAGTGAGAGTCGCGAAGTATACACACATACGGTCGTGTCAGCAGATGGTTGACAGAGACTGAGATACAATGATCAAGTAGGCAGAAGGTCTCAAGGTCCTTTTCTCCTTATTCAGTGTGTGATCAACAAGCCTAGTCTCATTGGGCTTGGAAATAGAGTTATCCAGGGACAGTGACAGCCCAGGGCGCTCGGCCCACCGACTTCGAAGTTGGCCCAAGGACCAGATTAAACAGCAGACCAGCTTGCCTCTGCAGTATTACTACAGTGAATACAGCGAGAGCGCCCAGTGCCCTGCGTTCGGTCGGAATCCACTGGAAGGCCGCCACCAGCATTGCCTGCACCACCCCTCCGCCACCCATACCCGCCCCGCCAACGAAAGCCACGCAACCACCTCGTATCCCATCACAAATCACTTCCGCCCATGATCCCGCTCACCTTGCGGAGCTCGAGACCGGACAGCTGTAAGCAAACCTTTGCTGTGACACCATCGTCCATACCTGCCCGGGACTTCAGCAATACCGGCAAACTGTCTTCAACCGTCCTCCAACGCGGAGGCCTGACCTTCGCCGAAGGCGTCAACATGGACAGGTCAGGGCCGCTATGCGTGAAGTCGGCTGAGATCAAGATGAGCGCGAACGATATGGAAAGGCGACGAAGGCGAAGGAGCAGCAGTCTGATGTACCAGGAGCCGCCAGAAAGTCTGGAACACCAGAGCGATCAGAAGATAAACCCAAATTTGAATGCGCAATGGGTGAACGCGAAAGGTCAGTCGCCGAGAGGCTGCGTCAGTTGAGAAATGTGGCTGAGTACTGACATTACACCAGGCGCCTGGGTAATCCACATAGTCCTCATCCTCCTCCTGAAGATTATCTACGACATCGTCCCCTCTATGTCGCAAGAGACCTCCTGGACCCTCACCAACATCTCCTACATGTTTGGTAGCTATCTGATGTTCCACTGGGTGCGAGGAGTACCATTCGAGTTCAATGCAGGGGCATACGACAATCTAAATATGTGGGAACAAATCGACAACGGAGATCAGTACACACCGGCGAAGAAGTTCTTGCTAGCAGTGCCTATATGCTTGTTCCTCGTGAGCACCCATTACACGCACTACGATTTGACGTACTTCATGATCAACTTCCTTGCGACGCTGGCGGTAGTGGTGCCGAAACTACCTGCTGTAAGCAAACACGTGCCACTGGAAGGCTTAAAGCGCATGACTGACAAGTATTGTAGCTCCACCGCATGCGATTTGCTTTCTTCAACTACGAGCCAGCGGACTACAGATAGCGCGCTCGACCATTTGCACAAATTTACTACGGCGTTCATTCAATGTGGGAATCAAAAGGTTTGTGGCCCGCCTGCACACTGCGGAGGCAATGGGGAGGGTCATCCGTGTACTACTGCGTTTCGTTCGACGGTCTATGGTGACTGCGGACATGCACTCCTTTCGAGATACCACTGCTGCATCCGACTGCTTGGAGTCGAAGTGTATTGATATGGCTGGCTATGAAGATTGAAATCCATGCAATTATCAGTGTTCAGGCACATCACTCTAGCAATAACGAACAGTCACAAGGCCGTTGCAACGCGTGAACCAAACATTGAGATGTGGCACCACGTGAGCGGAGTCTGGTCCTGCCGTCGAAGAAGTAGAGTTGTCGTCTGTGCGGTGCGGTGCCATGCCATGCGATTTGATGTACACTATTTCGGCCATACGTCGCTCGATGCTAAACACGACAAATTTGGTGCGTGAAGTACTCAAGCGCGCAATTGCAGTCCCCTGGAGAAGCAAACTCATCCATATCGCACCATGGCAGTTCGCATCCTCATGCTGCAGTCTTGCGTAATTGCTCTGTCATGTTATTCTGGGACATAGCCAAGAACTCCGGATGTTGAATGCCGAATAGTGGTCTAGGCCGTGCTATCTTGTAAAGTAACGTGATCGCTAATCTGCCTGTGCGCCTGCTTCCTTTCGACTGCATCGTGTTGCTGTGTTGTCGACACGGCCAATAAGTGATGTCGCAGTAAGTCATCACGTTCTTGGTGCTTCAGTCAGCCAGTCGAGCCGCACAGAGCGGGGGTCCAGCGGGCTTCGGGAGCTAGGTTGACTGCCGCGCCGCGTGTAGAGTGTGCGGTCAGCTTGTGCAGCACGGCACTGCAGCGTCCCTAGGTATGGACATCAATCGACTACTCTCGCCTGATGTCGGAGTCTCGAATGCTGGAGCACCGACAGAAGATCAAGGGTCTCCTAGGAAACGCCGGCGACCCACAATTGCAAGCAAACGCGCTGCTTCCACACTCAGTCAAGGCCAGACACTGGAGGCAGACGGTGGTGTGACGGACTCCCGTCCTTCGCCGAGAACGACGAATGGATCTGGATCGAATCAGCAAGCTGTTTACCACAGTGTGATCTCGCCTCCTGGCTTTCGACCTCTGCACCCTCCCTCAGCGAGTGCAGAGACTTCGCAATCATGGGGTGCATCTTCTGAATCACCGCAACGACCTCCCTTGGCGCATCGCCATCCTTCCCACCCCGCGTCAAACTCACAGCAGCATGAGGTGACACTTGGTAAGTGTAGTCCTTCGAGTCTTGCGGAAGTCACTGTGAGCACGGCTAATCCCGCCTCGTGCCTTCCAGATCCTCAACGACAAACGTCTTCAAGCACAGGACACACCACGTCGTCCGACTCACTGCGTTCTCCGACTTCGGCTCTGCGATCATCGGCCGCGCCAACCATCTCACGCGGCATCTCCGCGCAATCACTGGCCGATCTTACTATGGCAGAGGCTCCGGCGCAAACGCCGCCACCGCGATCTATCACATCAAGCGCACTCACAGAAGCAGAAGCGCAGACTGTGAACGACTTACTGACCTACCTTGGCGAGCACTCCTATGCGTACGACTCGCACGTTCAGCTCATCAATCTGCTGCACAAGGGATTTCTCACGCACATTCACGAGCATAGCGGCGAGACATCGCGTAATCCCCACGACTATGGGTTACTAGCTGAAATGCGCCAGGCGCGCGAAGCTATGGACTCGCGCTTCGCAGTCGGTGAGGATCTGTGGCTGGATTGGCTCTCCGATGAGGTAATTGTCGCAAAGGCCGGTGATGGCGAAGGGCGTATTTCCGTGATGGAGCTGTGTCAGAAGGCTACGCAGGATGAGCCCATGTCAGTCCGCATATGGCAGGTGTATGCAGACTGGATCGAGTCAAATTACGCGGCATGCAATGACTTACCGGAGTCTGATCAGAGTGGTTGGAGTGAGGATGACAAGGAGCTCTGCAGGGAGTTATTTACGCGAGACTTGCTTCGTGAGGTACTGGAGAAAGCATCATCTGCAACACATTGGCGAATCGACTCCGGCTACGTTCTCTTCAACCGCTACATGGCGATCGTTCAGGAGGATCTGCTCACCGCTGGTGCTGGCGAGTCAAGCGGCTTGAAACAACTGCAGGATCTCTACGTGGAGCGTCTCAAGTTGCCCAGTGCTGGATGGGAAGAGGTGGCGCAAATGTTCTGGCCGGTCATCTCGAAGATACACGGCTGGCAATGGGAGGCAGCCATGTCTCACATGAACGAGCTGGCAGCTCCGGCAAAGTCACAGATGGCATCACGAATGGAGAACGATGCCAAACTGGAGCGCGCTATCGAGTCCGGAGATCAGACGGCGGCATTTGAGGAGTTATCGCGCTGTATGAAATGGGAAAAGAAACAGAAGAGACGCGGGGTTCACGAGAGAGAACTGCTGTCAGCTCTCTACGAGCGCGCTCTGCTTCGATTTCCGACGTATACTGAATGGTGGCTCGATTATGTGGATCACGTCATCAGTCAAATGCCGTCCTCGCACGATCCTTCCTCGTCCGCACTGCCACTTCTTGAGCGAGCGACTCGCCACTGCCCATGGTCTGGTGAGCTCTGGGCAATGCGCATTTTGAGGTCGGACGTGGAGCGCCTCCCATATGCAGAGATCGAAGCAATCAAGCACCGAGCCACCAATTCCAGCTTGCTTGACGTTGGCGGCATGGAGGAGATGCTGCAAGTATTGCTAGAGTGGTCCACTTACCTGAGGCGCAATGCCTTTACCTCGACGAGCTCCGAGGACGATCTCGACACTGCAGAGGTGGGTATCCGCATGGCGATCGAGGACGTGCAGCAGGCTGGCCGCAAAGTCTACGGCGAGTCTTTCAAGGGCGATCCGCTATATCGTCTCGAGAAGATCCACATGAAGTTTCTGCTACAAGCGCGTCGCGTTGATGATGCGCGACAGGTCTTGCGCTCACTGGCTTCGTCGCAGCGAGACTCGTTCGAGTTCTGGCAGCTGTGGTATCATTGGGAGATCTTGTTATGGGGTCATGCACGACTGAGTGACAGCCATCGTGTCGAAACTACCGAGACTGCACCTCAACTGGCTACCCAAGTTGTGGAGCAGATGCTAATGGCGAAGCGTATTGACGAGCCCGAGAAGGCTGTGGCACTGTACGTCATGCACTACCAACACAACGAGAGTGTCGAAAACTTGCAGGCCGCTGGCATCGTTGCTCGCGAGTATCGGCAGCGAACCACCATACGACGTGCGAAGGAGGCGGAAGATCTTGCTGCACAGCAGGTCCAGCAGCAAGCATCTAGCACCATCCCTGTGGATGATGGGCAATTGCCCGCCAACGGCGAGAAGAGGAAACGCGAGGATGATGGCGGTGATGAAACACTCAATCCGAAGAAGTCCAAGACCCAGGACGGCGCCCTACCTGCAAATGGCGACACCGCTGATCCGACTGCAGCAGCTGCGAAAAGAGACCGCGAAAACTGTACCATCGCTCTAATCAACGTTGCGATAGACGTCACAGACGTGGATCTGAAGAAGTTCTTCCGTGACTGTGGCACCATCAAGGCTACCACCATAGTTCCAGGCCATAATAACGAGCTCAGCATCGCCACGGTCGAGTTCGAGACCGTCGAAGACGCGATTACAGCCAAGACACGAGATGGCAAAACCCTCAACGGCTCCTCCATCAGCATACGAAGCGGCAGTAGGAGCACTCTCTACGCTGCGAATTACGCACCAGAATATGATGAGACTGCAGTACGCAAGCTCTTCGATACGTATGGTGAGATCATTAGCGTGCGCTTCCCAAGTCTGAAGTACTACAGCCGTCGTCGGTTCTGCTATGTGCAGATGTTGTCTGGTCAGCAGGCGCAAGCGGCGCAGGACGCAATGGACGGTAAGATGCTGGACGGACAACATCGTCTACTTGCCAAGATATCGGATCCTGACGCTAAGAAGGATCGTTCTGGTGCTTCCGCGGAAGGGAGAGAGCTTTTTGTCAAGAACATCGACTTCACCGCATCAGAGACCGAGGTCAAAGACTTCTTCGCTCATCATGGCACAGTGACATCCGTGCACCTGCTCAAGCGGACCGATGGAAAAAGGCTAGGCAATGGTTTCATCTCCTTCTGTACATCCGAGGACGCACAGAAAGCCGCAGAAGCTACGAACAACAAGCCACTGCGTGATCGCATATTGCACGTCACCATAGCATCCGCTCGTGGAGGCGGGGTGGACAAAGCTCGCAAAGCCGACATCATCGTGAAGCACCCTACATCCCCCGAGCCGAGCTCAACCAATGGACGACGCGCCTCTGATACTTCCATGGTATCGGGCACGCAGGATGGCGCGCAGGGGTTAGCAGCTCACAACGTACGCGAGCGTAAGGTCGCGATCCTGAATCTTCCCGACACGGTGAACGATGCTCGCGTTCGCGCTGTGATGGAGAAGCATGGCTCGATCAACAAGATACAATTGCGGCGGGATCAGAATGCAGCTATCGTCGAATTTGCGGACATCAAAGCTGCCTTCAACGTGCGTGCTGGTGTCGACTGCAGTGCGCTTGGTGCGGAAGTGAGAACTGGCGACGTCGCTGAGATATTCGCGAAGGGCAGGAAGGGACCTGCCACTAGTGCTGGAGCTTCGACCTTCGGTGGAATGAAACCGAACACTGCTGCGCGACCCGGACAGCAGCGTGGAAGCAGGAGAGGTGGATTGGGGTTCAGAAGAGGCGGCGGTGCACGGAGCAGTGAGCCTCATGACGGTCAAAGTGCGCACGAGAAAGCAACACCTGCGAAGAGTAACGCTGCGTTCAAAGCTATGTTCGAGAAGAGCCGAGAGGGTGCGCCTGCCAAGGAGGATGGCGTTTAGTCCGATACATGAAGACGGATGTAAGATCATCGAAAGCTGAGAGAGCAAATAGGAGATACATACCGCCATCGGAGGTCACTGCGTGATAATAGAGCTAACAGCTGCGACACCCTTCTTTGCCGCACGGGACTTGACCTGCTGCAAGCTCTATTCCAGGCCAAGCATCTACGGGCCGAGGTAAAGCTTCATGAAGAGCCTAAAGATCGACATCAACACTCTCAACGTCACTTTTGCTCGCTTTGCACGACATGTCCCCACCTTGACATGGATATCTTCACCCCACTTTCACACGTATCCCGATCGATCATTTCAACAAGGTCGTGCTTCTCCAGGTGCCGCACTGAGTCCCCGCCATGACGGCAGTTGACCTGCTTCTTCTCAAGGACATCGGGTACGCTTAATCCTGAGCTATGTACCATATGCCATAGAACCGAGCTTGCCGCACGATCCGTCGCATCGATCAAAGTCTCACCATGCCTTCACCGGAGCGTGAGCATGTCAGTATGCGTAATATGGTGGCCACATCAATTCCAGAGCCTGCGATAGCTTTTCGATCGAGCGAACGTGAAGCCGTTTCGCTAGCTATATGACGAGCCGATGGCGATCACTTGTACGACTACATGTTGACAGGCATAAGCATCGTTTTGCTCGAATTTTCACGTCGTGACTTCATTCTCTTCCTTCACCACCCACAAGCAACATGGTTACCGACTCCTCGCCACGCAAGTACTGTTCGCAGTGACGCTTGCGACGCCCATAGCCGTTGAGCGCCGGCAAAGTGCCAGTGCCTCAGATTGCCCTGCTGCCACTGTCGCACCTACGGCTACAGCTGCAGGTCCCCCAGGTGCAAGTGGCTATCTACGAGGGTCCACAGACCTAAGCGGCTACAGTTCCTCGAATCCGCTCGACACCACTGAAGACGCCAGTGTGGTACCTTCAGATCAGTTCGAGCTTGATCCTGGACAAGATGCAGATAAGGATCTCGGACTCTACCTGGACCTTTCTACAGTAGAGAATCCTCAGCCCATTAGAGGCTCTACAGATGCACCCACCGACCCTGGTACACGCAATACTGCCCTTGATAGAGAGAACAGTGACGCTTTCGCACCTCCTGGTACCGACGCTGGGTCTGTACCGAATGGGAAGTGGCCGCTGGGTCTTTCAGTGAACAGGCATTGACTCGGCAGTGCAGGTTGGGCACGCCAGTAGAACATTGATGCTTTACCCATTGCGACAGCCATGGCTGGTGTGGACATGCGACTGAGTCCGAATGCATACTGCAAGATGCACTGGCATGAAGCCAATGAGTGGTCGTCGATTCTCAATGGAAGTGTGCGGCTGAACAGTATGAATGAGGCAGGTGAGACGTTCGTAGATGATCTGCAAGCTGGCGACGTGTGGTTCTTCCCGGCAGTAAGTCATAGTCACAACGTCGACTTACTCTTGCCGTACTCACATAGTCACCCAGGGCATTCCTCACTCCATTCAAGCTTCTGAAGCTGGTGTTGAGTTCCTTCTCGTCTTCGAGTCCGGTGACTTCAGCGAAGACGGCACTAACCTCCTCTCCGAGACCTTCGAGCGGAACCCCAAAGCCGTGCTAGCCAAAGACCTCCGAGTTGACACATCTGCCTTCGATAATATCCCAGACGGCGAGCTCTACATCTTCGACGGCACGCCATTTCCCAAGAGCATCTCTACCGACAACATCACTGGTCCTGCCGGCGTGATCTCGCAGTCCAGCACCTACAGTTACCACCTGAGCCAACAAGCCGCGTACGAAGTCCCCGGTAGTAGTGTAAAGATCATCGATCCGCTCAGCTTTCCCATTCCAAACAACTTCGCCGCGGCCCTTTTTACCGTGAAGCCTGGAGCAATGAGGGAGCTGCACTGGCATACTACGAGCGATGAGTGGAACTATGTCATCTCTGGCCAGGGTCGCTTGACCGTCTACTCTGCTCCCGCTTCAACAAGGACCTTCGACTTCCAGGCGGGAGACGTGGGAGACGTGCCCGTACCTGCGAGCCATTACTTGGAGAACACGGGCACGGAGGATTTGGTGTACCTCGAAGTTCTGCAGGCACCTGCCTACAATGATGTGAGTGTACCCAGATCGATGTTGCTTCATAATACTGTGGAAATGATCGCTGACTTTGTTTCCTAGATCTCAGTCGCACAGTGGCTCGGCCTGACGCCCAAGCGGGTCGTCAAGGATCACCTGGGGTTCAGCGACGATACATTGAACAGGCTGCCGAAGATTAAGCCGTACATCTTGCCCGGCAGCACGAATTTGACGCAAACAAACTTTACCAGCGACAGCGAGTAGGAATATTTGCCAAGCTCAGGATCGAGAGATATCGTGAGTGGGCTTATCAACCCATCCGTTGACCGACGGTCTGTTAGCATACATCTATTAGTCTAGTGTCTGACATTACGACGTTCCATCGTACACACCCGGAAGCAAATTAAACGGCCCTGTGAAGCACAATATTTCGTGGCCACGCTTACATCGCCATAGCAATGAGACCAGCTGCAGCGGCGAAAGCGGGCACCGCAGTTATCATTGCAGCAGCGCCACCTTTGGAAGTGCTCGACGCTCCAGCACCCGATGCTGCACTCTCTGTTCCACTCGTCACACTTGCACTACTCGTCACGCCAGCTACATTGCTGAACGCCACTGTGGTGGTCCCTCCCACGATGACTCCACTAGTAGCCAAGCCCACATCTCCGCCACTGACGGTTGCAGTCTCGCCCACGGTCACAGTTGTGCTTCCGACAATCGCCTCGGTGATTGTGCTACCTCCGCTAGTGACCACAGTCTCCAAGGCAGTCACCACAGCTCCTCCACTGAGCGTGACAATCGCGCCAGCAATCGAGCTCGGACTTCCATCAGCAGCACGCAAATTCGCGTCCGGCTCAACTCCAGGGCAGGCCAGGATGCAGTTCTTCAAAGTCTCGTAGCTGGCACCTTCCTGCAAGTTGCCCGGGTACGATGCCTGTGCACAGCTCCTCGCGCACGCCATTGCTGAGCAAGGAAGCTTATTCGCGTCCCAGAACGGCGCGCCATTGAGGTGCTTTTCGTACTCAGTCGGCTCGCCGCTACCGCCAGAGAAGTTGAATTTGTTGCTGTACGTTGGGCCGGAGGAAGCGGTCAGATCTGCGATGCCGATGGAGTAGTAGTCTGCATCTGGGCCTACGTCTGCTGAGATGTTGAGTGAGAGGGGCGAGTCGAGGTTCGTGGAGTTCTGGAGATAGCACATGGGTCCTTGCGTTCCTGTGACTGAAGCTGCTAGGAAGACGCGGTACGAGTCGCTGTTGGCATTTTGGAAGGTGGCGTTGAAAGGCTGCGCGGCGGTGATAGTGGAAGGGACCACGATGCCGCTGAGAGCTTGAGCGAGTGTGAGTAAACTTGCTGCGGTGGCGATGTGGGCGATGCTAGGCATGCTGACGGTGTTGCTGTACTGTGGAGGCTTCGTGAGATGTCTTTTGTGCGATGCCTCGAAGCGAGAGGTGAGGTCTGCTGGACGCGTCAAGGAAGGAACTACTGGAGTGAAAATCCAAGGGGTGCCCACGCTCGCTCGTGGTACTATACGCGAACTCGTTCGAATGAGATGGTACGCAGTGGTACTGGGAGATGCAGTACTTTATCGCGTTTGGTCCACGTCACCTCTCCCAACATTGAATCTCTTTTCTAGCCGCCACGAACCTTGTTTGCTGCGTGTGGTACTCGATATAGCAACCGGCATTGACTCGTCAACTTCGGAATACCGATGGGCTGGAGAATCATCCTCTACCCTGGTGTTGTTACTATCTGCAACAAGCAGGCAAGTTCAGGTTATCTTGATGACTCCACCTCGTCTTCCCCTGGAGATCGACCGCATTGAATTTTCCGTGCCGTTCTGACAGCTCGTGGCAATCTCGCCGTAGCGTGTGTGGCTCGCGAAAACATCAAACGCTGTGCTCCACCATGCCGACGGCCGAGCAGTCTGTGTGTAACTCGCCGGTACATCGTCGCAAGTGCTTCGCTCCAGTGCCGGCACTCCTTTCTTCAGTCCCCAGCTGATCCAAGACCCTCATCGTACGGGTCATCGCTTTCAAGCATTGATCGAACGCGATCACTGAGTAGAGCAGGATGCTAATCCACGCGGATTATTGCCAGGCGAATGCGCTCTTACGGAGATGGTACATGTATGGTGGCACGCCCAGTGAGAACGATATCAGCACAAGACCTTCTGGGCTTTTCAAAATGCGCATCTCGTGTAGATAGTCATCAGCAGCCCATTTTGTCATCTCCACGCGTTCGCCAGGCCCTTCCATCATAGCACGCGGCACGGCACACAGACACCGTGGACCCGATCTCGGCAGATGATTGTGCTTGCGCAAACTTGACACGCCATGCATTCTTCGACTGTTCACAACTGCGATCGCCACTTGGGAACGCCTGGGTCGAACTCGATAGAGCGCTGTAATATGATGCCGGAGTACAAGACTCCGGTCACATCAAAACCCGGCTGCAATGGTACCAACGCCTAGTGGTGGTGGTACCGAGGTCCTGCTCGCTGTCTTGCCATGCTAATCAAAACACTCTAGAAACGTGCCTTCGCCGCATTGCAGCACATCTGTGCCTCCTCGATGGACGTAAATTGTCCAATACAATCACACGCGGTGAGATTGGCGACGGGACTACCACCGCCCGCTCTGATTGTGAGCGGGCTGCGGAGGACAGCACTGGAGATCACGTAGCTGCGAGCGAGCCAGAGAAGTGCTTTGAAGATGCAAAGACTCCGTGCTGCGACAACGTCGCCATTGATATGTCTGACGCCTCGCCCGCAACTCCGACAGCCTGCTGTGCTGGTATCGAGGAGGAATGCAAAAAGCCATCTGACGAGCTTGTCGATGGCGCTGAAAACTCGGGCGACTGCACCAGCGCATGCTGCGAGGTGGCAGGGGAAGGCATCGGCAAAGAGGATGCCGCTGCATGCACCAGCCATCTTCGCGCAGCCTTCGACAGATTCGAAGCCCTCATCCAGCTGAATAAGTGCATCTGTCAGATGGTCATGGCGCAGATGCAGATCTGCTGCTGCTTGCCACTCTCCACAGGTCGCGTGTTATCGAATGCCGCTTGCACTGAAGCGACGCGAGCAGTCGTTGCGCTGGGGGTAAACACACGATCAACAAGAAGCATGGGAGCTGCGCCACGCAGCATCGGTACGGGGTCTGTTGAGCGCATGCATTGTGCCCGTGATAAGCCTCTCGCACTCTCTACAGGCGCGCGTGACCGAGACGCAGGTTGCTGCAGCGCGAAGGCAAAGCGATATCGCCGCTCTGCTGGCAAGGAATCACGGCGCGATATTAAGAACTGTGATGCTGATTGCGGTACAGCAAGCAGCATTGCGCCGGTCACTCGAACGCATTGTGATGATGGCTGCTCCACTCTTCGCAGTGAATCGAATGTGAACAGGAAGAGTTGCGACGACGATTGTAGTACTTCTTTTAGCAAAGCGCAGGTCGTAGAAAAGAGCTGTGTGGTGGGCCATTGCACCTCTGGTAGCAGAGCTCAAGACGTCGAGAAGAGCTGCAACGACGGTTGCTCTCTAGCGGCTGAAGGCGATCACAAGACGGTCAAGCGTACAGTCGCGATTAGTGACGTGGAGAAGGATTCTGCCCGCGAACACATCGTGTTGACCATTAGTGGGATGGACTGTACCTCATGTGGTGTCAAGGTGCAGAACGTGCTGGGTGTCATCCCAGGATTGCATAATCCGCAAGTCACATTCGTGTCAAGAACGGCGGACTTCGACCTGGACACCCGCATAGCCCAAACCGATCAGGTCATCCCCCTCATCGAGAAGCGAACTGGATTCAAGTGCTCACGCATCGTGGAGGGCTATCATAGCTTGGATGTAAGAATGACGAAAGTGACAGCTAAGCAATTGGAAGACTCCGGCACCAACGGCCTTCTGTCAGTTGTGCAAAGCAAGGGAACCATCTATCGCGTCGCTTACGATCCGTTCATCATTGGCGCCCGAGACTTGCTGCCAGATGAGTGCAGTGTCGCACCGCCGACTGCCGATACAGCGGACACCCAGAGCATCAAACGTCTATGGCAGATGAGCTATTACACTGCCGCCGCTGCAATCCTCACAGTCCCAGTGGTCGTGCTGGCTTGGGCTTCAACCCCGGTCCCTGTTCATATCAAGGAGATCATCTCTCTAGTATTGGCCACTTTGGTGCAAATAATTGCGGTGCCTGAGTTCTACAGGCAAGCCATCAAGTCTCTCGTTTTTAGCAGGGTCATCGAGATGGACATGCTAGTCGTCATTAGTATCACGGCTGCGTACACATACAGCGTAGTTGCATTCGGCCTGACTGAAGCCGGGCTCCAACTGGAACAGAAGGCTTTCTTCGAGACTAGTACCCTGCTGATTACTTTGGTTCTGCTCGGTCGACTTGTGGCAGCTTTTGCTCGTGTCAATGCCATCCGAGCCGTTTCTCTGCGCTCTTTGCAGACCGACACCTCACTACTCTTACAGCCCGATGGGCAGCAGATTGAGATCGACAGTCGCCTCCTGCACTTCGGCGACATCGTCGTCGTTCGTGCCCACTCTCGCATCGTTACAGACGGAACTGTTGTCTCAAGCGATAGCGCAGTCGACGAGTCCATGCTTACCGGCGAGGTTGTGCCTGTCACAAAGCGACCCGGCGATGCCGTAACCGCAGGGACCATCAACGGCGAGGGCGTCATGCACATCCGCATCACGCGTCTACCTGGCGCCAACAGCATCAGTGACATCGCGGCGGCTGTGGAGAAAGCGCTGACAGCCAAGCCGAGGATCCAAGATTTGGCTGACCGCGTTGCGTCTTGGTTCGTGCCAGCTGTCGTAGCAGTTGCGATTATTGTCTTTGCGATCTGGTTGGGCGTTGCAGCGAGAGTCCGAGGACAAAATGGCGGTGGCGCAGTCGGAACAAGCATCACCTATGCCATTGCTGTACTAGCAATCTCTTGCCCGTGTGCGCTTGGACTTGCCGTCCCGATGGTGCTGGTCATCACCGGTGGCGTTGCTGCACGGCAAGGCGTGGTTATTCGAACAGCTACTGCTACCGAACGGACTTTCAAGGTCACCGATGTTGTGTTTGACAAGACGGGCACATTGACGAAAGGGGATCTTCATGTTGCTCGTGAAGAAATGTTGACCGACGGATACACCAGGGAGAGTGCACTGTCGTTGGCCAAGGCGATATCCAATGACGACAGCCATCCAGTCTCAAAGGCCACTGCGGCCCATCTCCCCAGCTTGTCGTCTACCCCGGTTTCTTTGGAGCGTGTCAAGTCCATCCCTGGCTCAGGCATTCGAGCGGAGCAGGCTGGTCGCATCGTCAGAGCAGGCAACCCCTTCTGGCTCGGCATAGACCGTGATCCGGTGGTTACTCAGCTCCTACAGCAAGGCATGACCTGTTTCTGCATCACTGTCGACGATCGCGCAGTCCTCGCTCTGGGACTCACGAGCATTCTTCGTGACGAGGCATCCGCAGTCATCAGCGCTCTTCATGACCGGAACATCACTACTCACATCGTTAGTGGCGACCATGTCCACGCCGTCGTGGCTACAGCCCAACAGCTTGGAATCCACGCCGGCAACATCGCCTCTCGTCGCACGCCATCCGAGAAGAAGGACTACATCGCCTCGCTTCAAGCACAAGGCAAAACTGTCCTCTTCTGTGGCGACGGCACGAACGATGCCGTCGCACTCGCGCAAGCCGACGTTGGCGCCCAGCTAGGATCTGTCTCTGATGTCGCCGGAGCCGTCGCCGACGTCGTCCTGATGCGTGGGCTTGACGGTTTGTTGGTCTTGCTTCACGTATCAAAGAGGGCTTACGTGCGCGTGGCATTTAACTTCGCGTGGTCCGCCATCTACAATGTGTTCGCTATCCTGCTGGCTTCGGGAGTTTTCGTCAAGGTTAGGATTCAGCCAGCCTACTCAGGGTTGGGCGAGGTGGTCAGTGTCCTGCCTGTCATTCTGGCGGCGCTGTCGATGTTGGTGGGCAGAGAGAAGAAATGTTGAATGGTGGGCGGGCATGGGCAGTCCAGTGGAGAAACGGTGTCATTTTGGATTGGCGCGCGAATGAAGGCGTGAGAAGACGTAGCACCCTCGTTGGCATTCCTGGATTTGAGATATAGGTTCACATATGAGCAAATATCAGCCTTCCTATGCTGAGAGTCCAGTCACTCCCTCTCATAATTAGGCGAGCGCATTGCAAACACCTGTAGAAGAGTTTCCGGCAGTCCCAGCGCGCACCATTTGTTTCAATATCAAAGCTCGTTCGACCGCCTCTGCGCTGGTTTGCGTCTTGTATGGTACATCAAATCGGGATTCATGACATTCGAAGTTAGGCAATGATGTATTATGACCGGCCGGGTCACGAAGACGACGACACAGATATCCTCGAAGACTTGCAACTCTGGGCCACAGCATGCGACCTGGTTGATAGGTCGTGGCAAGTCGCCGCAGCGTGTATCACTCGCGATAAGTTCACCTCGCTCCAATGCTGGCGCTGCTTCCCTTGAGTGGCGGACGCTGTCGGATGGCAGTGAGCTCTCATCGTCAGTCTACTTTTCGATCCCTCCTTACTGACCACTGCTTGAGAACTCTACGTCAGCAGTGAGATTCGGGGACTGATACACGTCCGAGGTGAAGTGGGTTTCCCCTCATTGCTGTTGTGTCTATCATCTCTCTAGCATTGCGAGGTTAGCTATCGTATCATATCTCAATCTACAGTGGAAAGCTCATTGCCTGCCCTATGACCTGACTTTGACCTTCGTCTAGCACGAGCATGCCGACAAATACTGCAGACGATGTACACAAGCTGGATCCGTGGCCACTCCCAGAAAGCATCTCGGAAGACTACATCGACTGCTCAGACTCTTGCGGCCTAGATTGGCACATCCTCAGAGCCGGTCGGCCAGGCAGACCACTTGTAATTTTCTGTCATGGCTTCCCCGAGCTCTCGTTTTCATGGCGCAAAATCATGCCCCAGATCGCAGAGATAGGCTTCCACTGCGTTGCTATGGATCAACGAGGCTACGGCCGCACCACAAGTCCAGAGGACGGCCTTCCCTTCGACAAGGTTGACCTGACTCAATATACGATGACGAATCTCGTCCGCGATCTGGTATGTCTGGTGTACAAGCTCGGCTACACGCAAGTACACTGTATCATCGGCCATGACTTCGGAGGCATGTCTAGCGCAATGGCAGCCTTGATGCGTCCGGATATCTTCCTGTCAACCGTACAGATGTCGCATCCCTACAAGCCTCCGCCACCACCTGCTTTTGGCTCGGATCCGGTCAAGAAGCCCGTAGACATCCAAGCGGAGCTCGCAGCCCTGAACCCGCCATTGAAGCACTACAAGTACTACAACTCTACGCCTCCGGCAGCCTCACACTGGAACAATCCCGAGCAAGGTCTCGAGACTTATTTGCGAGGCTACTTTCATCTCAAGTCTGGCTACTGGGCAGGTAATGCCAATACTCGTCCACTCACATCCTGGTCTGGCGAAGCCCTGCGCAATATGCCGCAATACTACATCATGCCTCTGAATGAGACCTTTCCTGAAGTCATTTGTTCAAACATGGCGCACGAAGACGTCCACAAGACGGAACCTTGGCTCACTCCCCAAGATCTTCAGGTGTACGTATCTGAATGGTCTCGCACGGGGTTCCAAGGCGCGCTGAACTGGTATCGGGCGCAAACGCAGTCAACACCTCAAAGTGCAAAAGACCTTTTCCTGTACGCGGGCAAGCGGATCGAGGTACCAGTGACATTCATCAGCGGGAAACGGGATTGGGGCAATTACCAACAGCCTGGAGCTGTCGAGGGCTACGAAAGCGAAGAGACTGTCGTAAGAGGCTGCTGGCGAGGAAAGACGCTTGTGGAGGGTGCGGGTCATTGGGTGCAGCAGGAGAAGCCCGAGGAAGTGGTCGAAGCATTGAGTAAGTTTCTCGATAGCTTGTGATCTTATTAAAACATGGAAGTCACATTTCACGAGTCTTGGAAGTGGGACGTAGGTGTGTGGGTGAAGAGGGCTGAACATTATTCTAGTCTATGCCATCCGTGCCTGACGCTATGCTGAGTGGTATGGGTATCATACAACGCTGTCATCATTTTTGCGCTGTTTCAAGCTGCCTCGCCCTCCTGGCTTCTCCTCTTCTCCTCAATCGCCCTCGCCTCCGCTTTACTTCCCTTCTCCGGCGCCTTGACGCTCTTCCACTCCAGACCCGCAGCACCAAGTGAAGCCGCACATGCCATTCCCACTGCACACAAGAACGTTTGTCGCAGCGCGTAGTTGTAGACAATCAAAACCTCCGGGAGCTGCGCGGCTGGGACCAAGTTTCGGATCTCGGTTGCACCAGTCGTGACTATGACCAACGGGTCAATGCCGTATTGCTGCAGGCCCTTGACTAGCTCTGACTGAAGGATATTCTGGCCAACAGAGATGAATATTGCGCCGCCCAACATTTGGGTGAGGAAGACCAGCGAGATACCCGAAGGTACATCAGTCTTCAAAAGGACCGTCTGGGCAGCCATGTTGCCCTGTTGCATGCCCAGACCGAGTCCGAAGCCGAAAAGTACCTGGTAGCCGATCCACATGCTGTGACCTGTCGCTGGCGTCCAAGTGCTGATCATTGCGGCGCCGATGGGCATTATGACAGCAGATGCGTACGCCAGGGGCGTATAGTAGCCGATCTTGCTCGTACTGAAACCTCCCATGATGGTGCCGACAACCAGTGAGAGGACCATGGGTATGGTATCGATACCAGACTGTACCGCGGACACGCCCTTGATACTCTGAAACCAGATTGGCACGTAGTAAATCATGAGCATCATTGACGATGCGAGTGTGAAGGTCCACCACATCGCGGCGAGGATGCTGCGCTGCTTGATGATGTGGGCAGGGATCATGGCAGTGTCTTGGCGGAAAATTTGGACTGCCACGAATGCCAAGAAAAGTACGACAAAGACAACGAACAGCGCAATAATGCGTTTGTCGTTCCATGAGTACGTAGAACCGCCCCATTGGAGCGCTAGCAACAGGCAGACGATGCTGGGCGTAAGAAAGAGGTTGCCGAGGGGGTCGAGTAGTGCTAGCTTCCGTTTCAACGTAAGCTCGCCGCGCTTTGGTTCGATTGGCTTCAGAATGAAGGCAACGACGATTAGCACGACCGCGCCAATAGGTAAGTTAATATAGAAGCAAAAGCGCCAGGTGACCTTGGAGGAGGTGAATGCGCCGCCGAGGAGAGGGCCAGCTATGGATGCCACGCCGAAGACCGCACCGAACATTCCCTGGTACTTCGGCCGCTTTGCCAGGGGTATTGTGTTGGTCATGAGCACGATAGCGCCAGACATGACACCAGCAGATCCAATGCCCGCGATGGCGCGGCCAACGATGAAGACTGTCGAGCTCGGTGCGGCTCCGCAGATCGCGCTGCCGATCTCGAACAGAAAGATGCATGCCAGGAAGACGGGCTTGGGTGGGTAGAAGGTATACACCCGTCCGAGGACCAGTTGAAAGGTGCAAGCAGTCAGTAGGAATGCACTGCCGTACCAGCCGATGTCTTTGAGAGAGTGGAAGTCATCGGTCATTTTGGGAATTGCGGTTGCGATGATTGTACGGTCCTGCCACCTGTCAGTCGAGAAATGTACATAGTAAGAAGCCAAGTACTTACGAGTGCGACTAGGAATATAGCAAGTGCTATTGCGATCATGACCACAGCCGCGGCCGCAGGTGATGGGTACTCGTTGTCGTCGTCAGGGACAGGCGATCCAGGCGCCTTTTCGGCGTCATGTGCAACAGTCTCATCCATCTCTCGCTTGCGTGATGCTTCTGTCGATGAGCTTCCTAGTCGCTCCTCGACGGTGTGTGCAGGTAGTTGGTCGTTCACTGCGTCGGTCTTCTCGCTTGGCATCATCGTGGTGGCCTGCTCGTTGAGTGACATAGTGCGAGCAGGAGCGAGTAGAAGTCCGTTGCGATATTCACTATCGATGATTGCGATGCCGGAACTTCAACGAGTAGACGCCATGCTGGCTCTATATACTTCTCGGAGAACCAGTGATGACTGTATCACGGCCGCGCTGGATGCGAGGCTGTTAAGGTGCGATTGTATTGTCGGGGCGGGAACCGTTGTACATTTCGGATTGCGAGCGGGCTGGAATCCCCGAGTCGGCCACTAGGCCACCCGAGACGGATCTTGGTTTGATTGGATGAACGAGGAGGAGGGTGGTCTCTTCGAACCACGGTCACGATCGTGGGGCTAGCTTGGGCTGCTGCTGATCGCAAGATGGTGGTGAACAAATGCTAGTACCAGCTCAGGCACGTGAAGACTGTCCCCCATGTGGTCCCTGAAGCAACGCCGATGTGCTCTCGTCTCAGGAATGCACCTGCGGTTCCCCCAAGCTTTATCCTTGGCAGCCTTGCTGAGATCGGTCATTTTACGGCCCGCAATGTGCTTCACCTCGCCGTAACACTGACGTGCGCTCCTGCAGCTATCATGATGCCCTGGACGGCAAACCCAAGGCGAAGGGCAGGAGAGAAGCCGCTCAAGCTGTGTCCCAGCTACATTTGAAACGGCCGATGGGTCTCCGTCGTGTGAGAATTTATTGACGCCACCGCGTCGAGAGCAGCAACGGCACGTTCGCAGACAGAGGCGCAGGTGCTCCAGATGCATCGCAGGCAGCATAATGAGGACCACACATGACGCTTGCACGAGCGATAGGAATTACGAAACGATTTCGCCTAATGGGAACGACCAGGCTGCTACATTGTATAGTACAGAGATGAGCTTACCATCCTGCAGGGTTACCTCAAACACTGCACAACTTCTCGCGCCACATGACTACAAGCCTGTTCCTCGCAGTGGTCCTCTAGTCTATGTTGACCTCTAGCGAGTACTTCCACAAAGTGACGTCAATCCCCATCCCGTCATCCAGTTGCTCCACCCCACCCGCGCATAGTAAGCCCGGCTTGACTATCTCTGGCGACGACGTGAGGGTGAAGGCGCCAGTATCTAGGCCAGTGTATGTCGCCTGCTGACCGAGAGGGAACATGACGAACTCATCGAATGCCCTCTCGATCTCGTGCTGCTGGGCGGTCGCCTCAGCGGACTCTTCACCCGCGGCAAAGCCAAATCTCCCTGCAATCAGTCCAGTCCTGACCCTTACAACAGCTCCCTCTCCAACCCCACACCTCTCATTGTACATTTGGCGCTTCTCATCGAGCGTCTAATACAACATTGCGTCACTCCCACCACCTACACAAGGCTCAGGCAAATGCGGTAACAATGCGTCAAGCTCCCAGATAGTCTTGTATTTCTTCCCTTGCACAGGCTGGGTGACCTTCTGCTAGCGATTCGCGTCATCGTTCCACTCAGCGATCGTATTGATCCAGTCTTCGTGGCGGAGCGCTTCATCGTGGAGCTCGCGGTAGGATATGCGCTGCTGGTAGGCCAGAGTCTTCGCTTTCTGGTGAGCGGATGTGGTGAATTCGCCACAGAGCTTACAGATGTCGCGAGACTTGCGGCAGTCATGCGCAGGTACTGCGAAGGGGCCTTTGGTGGGGCGGAGTGGAGAGACACCACGACCGGTGTGACCTGCCACGATAGACGCGGGTAGTAAGCGCATCCATACTGCCACTTGCAAAAGCTCTGCACTGAAATAATCGGGATTCAGATCATGCCACTTGACATCTTTGGCAGAAGTTACGTGCGGAGACGTAGTGAACGGCCAGAATGGGTTCATGCCACTCTGTCTTCCAAACGCAAAGTTTGGCATGCGGCTGTCAGTAAACGTGTCCTGCGTAGAAAATTGCTCTAGCTGCTGCTCTGTACTCAACACGGTACGATGCCAGCGGTCCTCCCTCGCAGCGCGACTCTCATCGGACATATCGATCAACGTGTCGTCTTCGAGACTCTTCGTGTCACCGTAGTCACCAACTGGCAACAGCCCAAACCACCACTGACACTGCACATTGCCACATACGCCCACACCAAAGGTATGCGCCGTCCTCACACGCACTACTCCATCGCCGTAGATGTTGTCCGTGATGTGAGGATGCGGATCATCCATGCAGACTAGTTGACCGCATGAGTTCAGGCCGGCCTTGTGACATGGCTTGGCGATTTTGAGCTTGATGCATTGGCAGAGGTAGCGGAACTTCGTGTAGATGCACATTTTGCGTGGCGATCAGTACGACCAATTCGATGATTCAACTCGATGCTAGTGTATGTGCCAGTGTGTTGTGGGATCGGGTGTCGTGAAGCCGGTATAAAGACGCGCATGCCAAGTCCTGTGTCGATGTTTCGTACTGGAGGAAGGCACGACTGACACTGTGGTGCGAGGAAGGCGCGCGACCAGCTTTGTCGTCGAGAGCACACTGCGCACTCTGGTAGAGATTAGACGTAGTGCCTCCATCTCATCGCTCAAAGAGCTTATCCCCGACTCCATCCTCCGCCCTCCCCTTGCCCTTGTCGATCTTGGCGGGCTCCTCGACAATGCCCTGATCCTGCAGTGCCTCACGCCTCTTCTTCTCTCCACCAGCTCCAGCATCCGCCTCAGCTCCACTCAACAGCTCAGTGACATCCAGATCCTCCTCTTCCTCCTCATCGTCGTGTGACTGACCTCTGTCACTCCTTTCGATCTCCCTCTGCGTCTCGTCCATGCGCCGCCGCACCTCGGTTGCCACGCGCATACCATCAGTCACGATGTTATCCAGCATGCCTCGTATACCCTTTACAGGTGGCACTACGCCCATTGCCGCGCTGCCAGGACTTAGCAAGGGCGTCGCTGGCTGCCCTGCCACGGCTGCGGCTGCTTGTGCAGACTGACCGAGCAGGCTTTGGCTCGAGACAGTGCTGGAAGGAAGTGGAGCGTCTGCGAGGTGGAAGGAGTTGGCGAAGCCAGAGTCGAAGAATGACTCCAGCGTTTCGTCGGCTAAGATGAGCATGCGGAAGGTGGGGAGCGTGATATGGACAGGGGAGGACGGATCCAAAGCGGCGTTTGCCGAAGCGTTCTTTGATTGAGCAGTCTGGCCGAATGCGTGGCCTGAGGGGCGCGACAGGAGACCACCATCAGCAGCGGAGGTAGAGAGCGGATGCTTTGCCTCGTCTGCATCGCCGAGGTCTAGCAGGTCGCTCTCGTCCTCGTCAGCCAGCGTAAACTTGTCGACGCCATCGGTAACAGCTTCCTGTGCCTGTCTGGAGGGATGACCCGGATCAGCATACTCAAAGCATCTCCGTATAAACGCGCTGACAGCACTCAAGAACTGCTCATCTCTGTTCGCACCCCTTGGTATGCGATCAGGGACTACCGTCACGTCTAGTGTGCTGACATCCGGCGAGCTGACGCCTCTTCGGCTGAGGAACAGCAGTCCTTCGGAGATACGCAAGATTCCTTCCCGATCAACCTTGCCATCCTGATCATCGTCATACAGTTCAAAGAAGTACGAGATAGTCGACATTATGTCTTTATCGCCTTTGATCGGTGCAAGTCCAGCAACTACATTCTGCAGGCTAAGCGAGCCGGCAGAGTCGATGTCCCAGCGCTTGTAAACCCGTTGCAGGAAGTCATGTTCGGCTGGCTCCGGTCCAGCACCCCAAGGTCCGAGAGGTACTGGCTTGTTTCGCATGGATGCGCCGAAGTAGCCGTTGCCCATCCGGTCTTCCTTGGAGGGAGACGACGTAGTCGGGCTATCTGTGACTGCCCATTTCGCGACGCCTGCCATCAACTCTCGAAACGCATCGTAGTCCATGGTCGTGGTGCTGCTCCCGAGTGCCACTCTGCCGACCTGTACTGCGTTGCCTGGCACACCAGTCACGACTTCAGTAGCTTTCGCCTTTGCTGCTTTCATCCGTCGCAATTGCTCTGCCTGCAGGACTTCTGCTCGCTGCTGTCGGTCATAAAGGACACTGTAGAAGCGATCGTACAGAAAGCCGAGATCATTCTGACTGAGCTTCTTGCTCTCCGGGCCGAGATTCCGTATGCTGGTCCGCTTAGCGAATGACTCGATGTTCGATAGCACGGCACCTTTGTGTTTCGTTCGCTCCGCCGAGATAGTATGCTGCGTGATCCCGTCAAACTCCTTGAAGGCCACTACCATCAACGCCTGGAAGTTAGTGATGGCGCGGTACTTCGGATTCTCGGACTTGGGATGTGCACTCTCGCCCAGCCGAGCGAAGTATGACTTGAGCACGTTGATGAAGGTGCCATCGTCTGTGGCGTCTAGCAGCTCTTCGCCGTTGATTTTGAGGATTGCCAAGCCGACTTGAAACAGCACCTTCGGTCCTTCGAGGAAGAAGACGTCTAAGACGCGGAAAGCAAAGATCAGAGGCATGCTGTTGATGTATAACGAAAGAAACCAAGGAAGCGACACGACCGATAACTGCACGTCGTTCTTCTGCAGATGATCCCAGATCACGGGCATGGTCTTCTCGACAAGACTCTCGAAGACGCGCTGATCAAGTAGCGTGCCGTACATAGTAGTGCTGTAGTAGCCGGGAACGAGTCGCTCGCAAAGAACGGAAAGAATGTAGAAAGCTTGGTTCTCGGAGAGATAGCTGAGGAAAGTACTTAGCTTTATGCCCTGTACGTAATGCAGGGAGGGATATGCTTACATCAGTAGTGCCGCGACAACGATATTCATCGCTTGACAGTACCCTACGTCCGTGTTGGACCAGCTGTAGGCTGTGAGGACTCGTCGTAGTCGGCCGATACCCTCTTCACTTTGGAAGCCAGCGTACTCGGGCAAAGAGCGATTGAGATCCTTCTCGATCTCCTCAATAGCGAGTGACTGCTCGTTCTCATGCGCTTTGAGCATCTCCTGGTACATCTTTGGCTTCTGCAGTCGCAGATAGAAAGCGCCTGAGGTCAGCTCCCAGATTTCACCTCGTAGCAGGTTTGGCAGACCGACTCGGACCAACCGATGGAAGTCAGGTTGTCGCACGATGGTCGTATTTCGGCCATTATCTCTCATATACTCATGCCACAATCTCATCTTACTCCGATCTCGCAGCTTTCTCGAATTGCCAGGGTATCGGAAAATGTTGCCCAGCCCAGTGTCTGGCGGCGCTCTGGGCGTCCCATCAGGTTTGATGACTGTCGGCGCCTGATCAAACTCATTGAATAAGAAGTACTCGGAGTATGAGTCCTGCACGACTGTTCTGAGATTCTCGACCTCTTTTATCCCTTGTCTCAGGCCCTTCTTCAGCCCATCGCAGAACCGCTCACACTGCTGCCGACTTCCCTCCAGCTGTATCGTGAGCTTTGGCGGTGCCGGACAACCAGCTTTCTCCTCTGTACCGGCTTCATGCCCATTCCATGACTGTATCGCCAGCGCGAACATGAAGCTTTGCGTGTGCAGTCTCTCCACCCTTCGCACCGCACATAGTGGAAGCGTGAAGCCATTGCCAGACGGCCCTGTGCCGTGTGTCCGACCTGTGAAAGCAGAGCTCGAGCTGGTACTAGCCGTGCTAATGAACGAGGTGTTGACGGTGGAGAAGCACAGGAATTGCTCGCTAAGATGGAGTTGCCCAACGTAGTGCGTCCCCCTCTCGCGGTCCCAATGGGTCTTGTCCCAGCTTCCCGTGTGCGCTGGGTTCTTCCCTAAGCTCGCCTTGACCGGCAGTGTAAGCTCCGCAGTGATCTCGTGGAGTGGGTTCTGTGAATCCGGAAGTCGGAATTGGTGTCTGAAGAGGTGCGCTTTCGAAGGCCGATCCCTCGAGGTCCCTCCTAGTGCCTCAGGAAGCACAGCTGGATCAATGAGTGACTGTGCCTTCTGGACCAGGTTCTGGAGAAACATGGCTGCAATGGCCTCCTCCTCGACCCAGCACGACCGGCGCACACTACACAAATGCGATTACTGGACCGCAGCCATGTGTGTCGGCCCAGTAAGAGCCTCTGGACAGTCTCACTTCTCAAGACTGGACAAAGGTTTCAGCATGTACGTCCAATATTCACGGGATGAGCTGTCTCGTGTTCTTGACCTCACTCATGTAAGCTGGACGAAGCCTTGGCACAGGATGCAGGTGCGCGTTAATCTGCGTAACGATAATGGTCAATGATCGCAGATTAGAACTCGGTTTGGCCTTCACTCTCTGCAGTCGATACGGCAGGATGGCCTAAGTGAACTGCTATTGTTCTCACTCTGGTCCCGAAGCAGGATGGCTGCAAGCTCTTCGATACAGAAGCAGACGTAACGCTCAGGTCATGCATTATGCTCGCTCATAGTAAGATGCAATATGAAAAGGGTATCATCCAGTCACATCTCCCGCGTATTCTCATGAACCTGCTCAGTCAACATCCGAAACATTACCACATCTCTCACGCAACCCCAGTCTCCTGTGTCCTCACTCCGACCTAGCCACGATCTTCCAAACCCCTCGCCGGTCGCACGCCCTCCTTTGCCCCGATCGCTGCAGGCACACCACTCCCCTACACAGTAGCGCGACCAGTATGCATCGTCCTCCCTCCTCGCGATCGGAACCAGATGGCCGTTGCGTAGCAAGCCGTCACAAGCCAGAGCAGCATGTTGATCAGATCAATCCAGACAGCGTGCTTCATGCGGATGATACCACCCTGCTTTGGCGTTGGGTGAGCGGGGATGTAGATCTTGCCGAAGATGCCGAAGAGGGCTGTCCAGAGGATGCTGCGAGGAGACCGTTGTCAGTGTCGTTCGCAATAAGCTATGGATTTAAGTCGAGACTCACAACAACACCCAATCCCACCCGAACGCCCAATAGCTCTTGAAGAACGGGATCCCGTATATCAGCACCGTCACCGCTGACAGCCCAGCGAGGACCTCAGCAAACACCCACTTCCCATCTGTGTACGCGCCGGCTTGTTTCGCGGCGTGGAGATCGACGCCATAGAGGCCTGCGACTGTTATGGCGAAGATGAACTGGAAGAAGCGGAGGATGAGACGGATGAGTGCGCCGAAGACGCCGCCGGAGGAGGACTTGTTGCCGATGAAGTCGAGTGCGCCCATTGCAGCTGATGTTGTGAAGGTGTGAGATGTGCACTATCGGATGTGTTTGAGAAATTGACGTTATGGACTGTTGGCGATGTGTGAGTGACGTCTCTCGCTCGTGTCTAGCCTCGTTTGCTCGTATTTGTAAGGGAAGGACAGTCCAGCCAATGTGAACCAGCACAGTTGACCAAGGAGAGATGGTGAAGGAAAGGGTGACGGACGGGTCGCAAGGAATGTGCAAGTCGACGTACCCTGATATACACTGCTTCCGGATCGCTCCTTCTGCTAAACACGCTTGAACGCGAAAATGCACAACACACGACTAGGAATCTTCCTCCTGAAGTTCAAAGCGAGAGTTTGAGACCGTGATATCGACGTGATTCCGGGGCATGTGATTGGTGACGTGGAGGGCGTTTCGCGTAGCATGGATGTCGCGCATAAGTCTAGCGCGCTAAACACGTCCTGTGACGTCTGTTTCAGCCGAAGACAGACTCGAGCGCGTCGATACCATCTGAAGCTGAAAACATTGAACATGAGAATCGGTTATCTAGAGGTTTGGGATGTGCACTATCAAAATTGCACACTAGAAAGTAGTGGTGCAGTAAGTCCGGCCTGCAGCGCTCTGCGCCGTCCCAGACAACAAGTACCCATTCGCGCATTCGAAGTATGCATAGCGAAACACGCCGTGGTTCCCTCCGAGATACCTGATCGCAGCCGCAATCGCCGTCGCATTATTCCCGTCCGTGAATCCGAACTCAGTCACCCACACTGGCCGGGGACTGAACTGACTGACAGCCTGGTCCACGAATTTCTGCAGACCAGCGATGTCCGTAGAAACTCCGTGCCAGTGCACAGCGACATAGTCGACGATGCAATTTCCGGCGCATGCATTGAGGAAGTTGCTAAGCCAGGTCAACCCGTTGCTGCCGCCTTGCACGGCCGGAGACACCTTTTTGTAGTTCGTGCGCTGATTCATGTATTGTTGCCAGAGAGTCGCTGCCTGCTGAGGGCTGATCGAGTTTTGCGTTCCGTCCGGTTCGTTGAAGCCGAGAACATATTTACTGCCTTTGGGCGTCGCTATCATTAGCCATATTACGAGTAGCGACCTGCTCTATGCAGCAATCTCACCAGTAGACACTGCTGCCATGGCGTCGGATGCCCAAGTGGACAGAGTTGCGGACTTAGCGTTGTACAACATTGGAACGAATTCCAGACCGTAGGTGCTTCCTCCAGGCTTGGAGCTGTAGTCGTACGCCCAGTTAATGTTGGTACATCCGGAGCTACATACTTGAACGTTGGAGTTCTGGCCGGAGGTGTAGATGATGCCCTTCTTCTGGGCATTGGCCAGACCCGAAAGTAGGGCAACAGCGAGAGCGAGTGAAGACAGCATGGGGTAGATGAGACTGGAAGGGGAGGTAAGTGTAGGAGAGGGCTTATTAACATGTACTACCGTCTCTCACGCACGATTTTGTATGCTTGCGTTCGCTCACACCGCTACTTTGGTCGACTCCGCCAGCCGTGCTGCACAACAGGGGCCCAAAGGGCCAATGCAACAGGTGTTGGGCCAATGCTGCAGGTTACTCATATGCGCCATGCGAGGCTTGCATAGCTTGCATCGACGACCAACCAAGTCGGTTCGTCACCTACAATTATCCATAATAGCATGGCACACCAGCTCCCTAACGCAGCCTAGCCTCATGAGTGAATGGCCGTCCAGTGTCTAGGTTCCTAGCTTGTAAGCGCTTGACTATGTCTGATTGCCATTGCTAGCTCTGAGTACTAGTTGACCAGTGAGTCGCCAGCTTCCAGAACGTGTTATAGAAGACACTCATACTGCCATAGTCTCATGGCCCACGCTTCATCATGATAGGTTACGTCTTGGCGGACTTTAGCCGGATGATTGGAATCGCATTACGAGCTAAGAGAATGCTGGAACCCCTGCAGAGGACTGCTGAGACGCGGGGGTGGGCGTTGTAACGGTTCAAGACATAGCCGAGTGGTGAAGCCGGGCCTGAATGTGCTGGCGGTGTGGAGCCGGGATCGACAATGCTTGCATTGGCGTCCCCCCAGGCTGCATTGAAAGGCTCCGGTACTGCGAAGCGAAAGCGAGGGGGGACTGGCTTGAACTGAGATCCAGATGGCGGAAATTGCTGAAGATGCGAGCTTCGGGCAGTTCACGGAGCTTGCAGTGGAGAGCGTAGAGTTAAGATTGAGAAGTGGAGTCAGGCGCACGCATATTGTCAGTGCCTCAATCATACAGAAGATATCAGGGCGTGTCTTTGGTTTCGGCGAGGTCATAATTGGAATCTCGATCCTCCTCGATGCGACGGGGGTCATGTATCAAAGGGGGAATCACTACATGTAGCGCATGCAAAGAGAACTGATGTTGCCATCCAAGCACCGGACACTAAAAGCTTGGCACGGAGATTGGAGATTGGCAAGAGTTTTTGAGCTCTCCTAGAAGGTGCAAACCATATTTACTTACGTGCGATATGTGCACATTGGATATCAAGCACAAGATGAAGCGCAAGGCTAGTGGGCAAGCTGCCGGCAGCCCTACGAAAAAGCAAGCCATCAACAGCACCATTGAGAAACACTTCACCCATGGCCTCTTTTCCAGGCCCATAGTCGACCAATATGCCAAGGATTATGCTGCTTCAACACCATACAAGCACGCTGTAGTGCGAAGTCTGGTAGACGACAGCCTGCTTCGCTCCGTTCGCAAGGAGATCATCGATAGTATACACTTCACGCCCAAGGAGACCGACATCTACAAGATTCACCAATCCGGTGACCTGGCCAATCTGTCTGGCCTACCTGAGACCGCACTGAAGAAGCTACCCAGTCTGTTTAAGCTTCGAGATGCACTCTACAGCCCAGACTTCCGGGAATGGATCGCCACGGTTTCCGGCTCGGGTCCTCTGTCAGGCAAGAAGACCGACATGGCTGTAAATGTTTACGTCCCGGGTTGTCATTTGCTATGCCACGACGATGTGATCGGCAGCCGTAGACTGAGCTACATTCTATACCTGACTGATCCTGATATGCCGTGGCAGCCGTCGTGGGGTGGCGCGCTGAGACTCTATCCTACTGACGTCAAGCACGATAAGGAAGGCAAGGAATATAAGGTGCCTCGACCAGAGTTCGACAAGGTCATTCCTCCGCAGTGGAATCAGCTGTCATTCTTCGCTGTGCAACCTGGTGAGAGCTTCCACGATGTCGAGGAAGTGTATCATCGTACCAGAGCCGAAAGCACAGAAGATGGTGGCCGGGTGCGAATGGCTATCAGTGGCTGGTTTCACATCCCACAGGAGAGCGAAGATGGTTTTGAGCCAGGACTAGAGGCAAAGCTAGCTGAGTTGAGCTCTTTGCAGCAGCTACAGGGCCAAGCAGATCAGTTCGATGAGCCTCAGCTGGAATGGCAGGATGCCAAATATTCCGAGATTGCCAAGAATACTGGTGACGATGAAGACGTGGAGCTCACAGAGGAAGATCTACAGTATCTACTGAACTACATGACACCGATGTATCTCACACCAGACACAGTAGACGAGCTGAACGAGCGTTTCGAAGAAGAGTCGACGCTTCAGCTTGAGAACTTCCTCAGCAAGCGCATAGCGCCTCGTCTGAAGAAGCAGATCGAGTCCGACGCTGTCGAGCGGGACTTCGCAACTTCCCGACCGCCGTACAAGCACCGCTATAGATATATCAGCTCATCACGCACGCAGCGACCACCTTCTATAGCGAGTAAAGGAGACCCATATGGAGATGTCCTCTTCAATTTACTACCGAGTCACGCGTTCCAAAAATGGCTTTCGCTCGCAACCGGCCTGAAGCTGAAGCAATCTGCCGTCCTTGCACGTAGATTCAGAAGGAGTCTCGACTACCAGCTTGCGCAAGGCTACTCTGGCGAACAGCCGCAGCTTGAGTACACCCTCTGTATGACGCCATCAACAGGCTGGGGTGGCGATGAGACTGAGGACGCTGAGCGGGACTCCGAACACAGTAATAGCGACGGAGATGATAATGGCAGCAATGGCAAGCAACCGTCCGACGACGAAGATAATGTGGGTGGCTACGAGCTCTACATGGCTGGCGACGACGTCGACGATGCCTCCGACGCTGGCAGCGATGACGGCGTTACTGTTCCGTCGGGTACTGGAGCTGGTAATCGTCGGTCTCCCAAGAAAGCAGATCCCGCTGTGTATCAAGCTGCACAGGACAACGAGGACGATGGCATGCTGTTTTCCAATCCTGCGAGTTGGAATACACTGAGTATAGCGCTGCGAGATAAGGGCGTGCTGAAGTTCGTGAAGTATGTAAGTAAGAAAGCGGAGGGCGATCGGTGGGACTTCACGGGATGTGTGAGAGTGCAGGATGATGACGAGGACAGGCCAGAAGACGGTGAGGAAGAAGAAGAAGAAGCAGAGGGGTTCACCGGCTTCGCGGACTGAGCATAGGAAGGACGGGCAAACTTCGCAATTCGAAGATCCTGCTGTAGCAAATACTTCGCCACTGTGACTACGGACCAGACTCTGCTGGACGCGAAGCGATGGGCCTCGAAACGTCGAGATTTGAGTTGCAACAGGCTCATCGGGTACACCACCGACATACAAAAGCAATGGGCTTGTCGAGTGTGAGTCAGCAATTCAAACGCCACAGACCACACCTGAAGACCCCACTACAAGCTCCAATCGGGCACTTCGCCGCTCTCAGGGCGGCTCAACATTCACGTGGGGCATACTTAAGCTACTCGGTGCGCGCGTGGAGTTCATCCGCGCTGTAAGCCATATGCATCAAGTGTATATTCGGTGCTTGAAGACTCGCAAGTAAGTGCTGTACCTACAGGAGCTCGAGTGAGGACTGCGGGATGCTTCGCCCTTCGTGGAAACATATGCAGGTGCTAACCCAATAGTTCGCTTACTACAACACCTAGGGTCGCCACACTATCCTACTACGGCCGCAGCCACGCAGGTCTGTACACGATAGGCCGTCACCGTACGGAGATACTATGTTGAAGCTGTTGCGTGCAGAGCTAGTTACAAGAAAAATCGATGTTCTGCCGAGCGATGTGGTGCTGCTATGGGCTGTGGTCAAGCAGTCCTCACTTCAGGTATATATTGCTGATATAATCCATCAGTCATGTCGTTCTCAGTCCGCCACCGCATCTTTCCGCGCGTACCTTGGCAATGCGCTACTCCTTGCTCTTTCTGTCTGTCACCTTGAGCGCATCGGCGGTGGTACTTTGCGATGTTTCGGCTAGCAACTCCACAGCTCCGATACCATGGAGTAACAGCACGATCAGCGGCAGCTACAGCGGCTCTCCAGCAAGTACCTCATTATTTCTCTCGTCCAGCGTTGCTTCCACGACCCAATATCATGTAGCCAGAGAGACAAGCAGCATAACTGCAATCTGGACAAGCGGTGCTTTGACGAGCGCTTCAACGAGTAGCCAGGCTGCTGGAGATCCAGTTCCCACAGGCATTGACCTTGCCAAGGGCGATGATTCATCATTGTTGCCTCATTCGAGTACCATGTTGGCTGGCAATGCAAGCTCGCTTCAGCCATCATTTGCAAAAATCGTCCCGTCAGCAGGTCCCAGAACCGCCCAAGTGAACAGCACAGCATCGAACCATCAAATTACTGGCTAAGCGCAAGAGAAAATCCGCGGCATCTGCACCTTCAAGCGGGCTGGGCTCGATACCCAATACGGACAATCCTTCACTGGCGCTAAGCACACTGCCCTCAATTATGATCGTCTCGGTCGCGCTTGGGACAGGCAAAATGAATGCGTCAAGTCTCGCGAACCATACCACATTATTGGATGTCTGTTGGGATCAATGGTCAACCTACTGGTCGCGAGCTCCCACCGAGACGACAGAAGTACCAGTCGAACAGATCTACACGAATACGTTAGGTTATCCCGATGAGAGTAGCTATACTACGCTCGTGACCTCAGCGCAAATTAAGGATGTGTCTGTTTCTTGGTGTCTGACGTGAGTGATGTCTAGCTGGCTGACTTTTTCTCCTAGGCATCTTCACCCAAACGGTGATTACCACACTGGTCATCGTGACTATTGATAGCTTCGTCCCGACAGCCACAGAGACGAATACGTTCACCCTGTTCGACACCGTGACTACTATCACACCACCACCGTGCATCCTTCCATCGCAAGTGGCTCCATGTCAGTCTAGCTGGGAAACCTGGGCCTCTTATCAAGTCAGCCTTGGAGGATTCACTTTCATCTGGCCAGAAGGCTGCGACACCGTGGACGAAATCACCGTGGAGCCCTGTCTTGGACTAATATCATCTTACGATTCAGTCATTGGTGTGTATGAGAGCAAAGTTTGGTCGCCAACTCCGATGTGTACGCAAGCGAGTATTACTGGCAACTTCTGCGATGGTCTGATATCTTCTTACGTGGATGCGCAATCCAGCTACGAGGGTGAAGGCGATGGCGTTGTTGGAGGCCAGACCGTGTGGACATCTGCCAACGGATCGGAGTATATGTCCTACAGCTGGCCTTCGACAAGTCCGCTGGCGCCAGGGTGCTCTCTTGGATGTGTGACTCAGTCGTGCCAGCTCCAGGCCGGTAAGTCGCCGATCGTTTACTTGGTTCCACACAGATACTTCCGCAGTTTCAGTACCTGTACCTCACTACCATGGTACCGGTGAAGAGTGGTGTCATCATCTTCACGACTGTACTGTGTTGCATCTTGCCGCGAAGCTGAGCGTCATGTTCTCTGCCATGTGTTCATCACGGATTGTCCTGATGGGCATCGTGGAATGCGCGGAACACTTGCATGCGCGCGCAAGCTTACTCAGCGTATCAGGCACTGTCCGACTACTGTACTGGCCACCCGGCTCAACAACGCAGGCTTCGGACGACGCATACATAACAGCACCTGTTAACGGGACCGGTCCAGTCACCGCGTCAGCCTTCGGCTACGTTTTCACCTCGCCAACAGTGTACATCAGCTTCGATTCCCTCTATGCACGCGACAGCTGTTCTGCGATTGGGCCGACTTACATCAATGAGGTCGTAGCTCTCACAGATCCTGCGGAGCTTTCCTCGCTCTACCCCAGCGTGTGGGATAACTACGACAACGATGCGACCAAACACAACAATGCGCTTCTCCAGACTGCACCGTTCAATTACACAGATCTTTACGTCACTCCGACGCCGGAGTCTATCTACATGAGTCAGCCGCGCTGCGCGTATGCAAGCTGGGACACGCTTGGGCCGCAGAAGGACAGGCACGTCTCTTCTGACCTGTATGCCACGTGGCAATGTCCTCGCATCGCGCCCTACGAGCCTATTCTTGCCATCCCGGATCAGGTCAGGGCTATTGACCCGGCATAGGCATCATGCATCGGTGGTGTGAATGGCGCATACGAGCCGCCGATTCCCCTCACGCCAGCATCTGCGGTAGTCGGTGTGTGTAAAAGTTGCAAACCGGAGACGTCGGTCGAGATTGCGCTCAAAACCGTAACTACGGTGACCGGTGTGTGTATGACTTGTCCAAGATTACATACGTCGACTCCTGCCGCGCCTGCATCGACGCCGGACTCGCCAGCCGCGCCTCCCACGACGATTGCTGGACCGACCACCGCGATTGCCGGCGATCCTCCCGATCCCTCGATCAAGTCGACTGCATCGCAGAGTACGGCTCAGAAGGGCCAGGGGTCAAGTCAGCCAGCCGTCAGTCAGCCTGTGAACAGTCAGCCTGCAGTTGGAGATCCTGGTAGCAGCGACCGGGAGACCATTAGACCTGTGAGCGATGACCCTGGCAGCGGAAACTCTGGCACGACTCAGCTCGGAAGTAATCCGCAAGCTAGCAATCAGCCGTCCGTCAGCAACTCGCCACAACCAACTCAGAGCCTAGCGATCATCAACGCGCCCACCACCAAGGCGTTATCTATTCTCGAATCCGCGCTCTCTTCTGCACAGCAAGCAGCGAGCTCGAGACTAGCCGGAACTACGCCTATTGTCGGCATTGGGTCGACCGGGAACAGCGATTCCGCTCAAGGGTCCGCAGTAGTGATAGCTGTTCCCACCGGTGGGTCTGCAATCTTATCCCAAGTCAGCGGCGGTGGTGTTGCAGTCGATATCGGCCGCAGCGCTACTACTATCGCCAACGGAGGTATAGCTACAGTCGGTGGCCAGACTTTCAGTGTGCGGCAGAGCGGTGGCGCAGTCGTCGTTGGCTCGTCAACGCAGATTCTGCCAGCTGCGCCCGATCGAACCTCGGTCGCAATCGTTGCAGGCGGACAGACGCTCACAGTCTTAGGCAGCGGAAGTGCGGTTGTCGTTGCGCAAGGTGGGTCCACCGTCACTGTCGTGCCGGGTCAGCCGGCAACACTTGGCTCGCAGACCATTTCGCTGGCTTCCGACAACGGCGGACTTGTGGTTGGCAGCGCTACATTCGCCAATGTAGGCACGTCTAGCCCTGCGAATGCAGGCAGTGGTCTAGCTTCTGCTGTACTTACCGCTGGCGGCCAGACGATCACTGCTGTCGCCCAGGGGGGCTCTGTGGTTTTCAATAACGGCGGTACTGAGGTCACGGTGGCAATAGGTGCTACAGCTACGACCGCTGGTCAAGTTGTCAATGTACCGCGGACTGGAGGCGTTGTGGTCATCGACGGCAGTGCGTTGCAGCTGAGCGCCAGTCAGGCAGCACCAAGTCAAGGCGTGTTCACGGCAGGTGGACAGACGATCACCGCGGTTGCTCAAGGTGACGTACTTGTGCTGGAGAGCAATGGACAAGCCACGACGATCCCTGCAAACGGCGTTGCGACGATTGGCGGCCAAGTCGTGAGCAATCCGGGGACAGGCGGCGCTGTCATTGTCGGCGGTAGCACGTTGAGCCTTAGCGCCACTCCAACGAAGGGCTTTACCGCCGGCCGTCGGATCATCACCGCCATTCATGAAGGCTCTGCCGTGGTCCTGCAGGCAGAGGGCCAAAGCATCACTCTCGCAGCAGGCGACATAGGAACTGTTGCAGGCCAAGCAGTCATTGTCGATGACTCGGGTGATGTCGTCGTAGACGGGACGACAGTCCACCTCGGCCCTGCGACAGCCAGTGCGGGTACCGCAATCTTCACACAAGACGGACATACTATCACTGCGATTCGCCAGGGTAACTTGGTCATTTTACAAGAAGGTGGGAGAGCGACAACGGTTGCTGCTGATGCTACTGTTGCGTTCGTGGGCGAAACAATCGCAAATCCCGGTGCGCACATTACCGCTGCTACCGGTCTGACCACGCTCGTACAGGACGGTCAGACACTCACTGCACTCGATGCCGGCGGTTCGATGATCTTGGTCCAGGACGGCACTACAATCACACTGGCCAAGGGTCAGAAGACTGTCTTTCACGGCGAGACCATCTCTGCTCCCTCGAACGGCGCAGCGATTGTCGTCAATGGCACGCAAACACTCTCGCTTACTTCGCTGCCGACTGGCATGGCATTCGCCACCCTTGTGCATGCTGGTCAAACACTCTCGGCTTTCGACGCTGGAGCGATAATCGTCCTTGTAGAAAATTGGACCACGGTCACTCTGGCCAAGGGACAGCAGACCGTGCTCGATGGCGAGACGATTAGTGCGCTTGCCACTGGAGGTGCTATTGTGGTTGATGGTACGGATACACTTCCACTGACAGGTGCTTCTGCTACTGCCACGAGCATGGGCAGTGGAGTGGAAGCTGGCCCGGAGGGTGCAGCAGCAGACCCGACAGGGAGTGGTGCTTGGAAATTTGGTGCCGATTGGTATGGTCTTCTCGCTTCTCTGTTTGCGGGTGTGTTTGTACTATAGATCAGTATACCGGTACGATATATTGTCTTGGTTGGACAATGATTGGTCCAGCGCGTCAACTCCAGCTTGAGTGGGGTCGTGATCTACGCGTACAACACTACCTACCATACATTAACAACGAAGCCATCTACCTACAAACATTTCCTGATAGTGCGTATCGACCTGTTACAGTCGCGTATGTTGTAGCAAACAGCACCCTGTTCTAGCGTCCTTGATTATCGGCTACGGTGGTAGTTTCTTGGTGAACTCACGCCCATTTCCCAGTATGGCAGATGAGGATTACGGCGACTCGGGCTACTTCTACGGCGACGACGACTATCTGTACGTCGAGGATGAGTATGCCATAGCCGTACGTATTCAATCCCGTATCTTGCGGCGAAGGCGGCACGTCTCGGGCACTTGCAGGTCGTGGTTACACACGCCTCAGCCGCGTTAGAATCGAATAGGCCCTGCCTTCGAAGGACTTCGGACTGACTGAGGTGCAGGACGAACTCGCCGAGAACCAAATCCCCTCTCCAGGCTACGCAGGTACGAATAATGAGATTGACGACGGCGAGGACTACGACATATACGAGTACTTTGGCGAGCTCGAGTACGGCGATGACACTTGTTGGGATGCTGAGGTAAGGCCGCCTGCGAAAGATGCAGCAGGCAAGAGCGACGCGACGAAAGCAAGCACAGCGAAGCGGAAGCGTAGCGGGCCTAGGGCGAACGAGGAAAAGTGTCTGAAGAGGCGGAAGACTGCGCCTGACGGGACTAAGGCGCTGGAGAACGTGGTCTACAAGCGCTTTGGGGACCGACTGCCGCCTACGCCTCCGATATCGGAGAGGAGGGTGAGCTTTGCTTTGCTGCCGGATTGGAAGGAGCGATTTCGGGACGTGGAGGAAGTCAAAATAGAAGAGAAGGCTATGCCTGTCGAAATGAAGGCAGCGGCTGAGGGAAAGGCCGAGGTGCATGCTATGGTAGAGGAGGAAGGTGTTGAGGGCGAGTGGGAGGATGAGGAAGAGGGTGAAGGAGATGAAGATGATCCGCTTGGTGAGCTATATCCTGCAGCGCTCAAGGTCATCATGAAGCAGAGGCTGGTTGAGGAGACTGGGCTCGCGCTTGATGATGCGATGGTCGAGAAGATGATCGAGCAGATGTTGTCAGGATCTGCTGATGATGCTGCGGGGAGTATGGCTGATATGCTGCTTGGCCAGGTCGGCGAGAACGAGGACTCTCAGGCGTCGAAGTGGCTTGCTGGCAAGGGCGTACGGCTGGAAGAGGAGGAAGATCCCGAGGAGGCGACTTTGAGCTCGCAGCCAGATAGTGCGGTGGGGATGGCGGCAGGCTCGCCACTCAAGACTGTGGCAGCGATCGAGGGCGAAGAGGTCGCATGCGAAACGGGTGCGGTTTCATCGCGGAAGCGGAAGACACCATCGGATGAGGGCAGCGACCATGCACCCGGTTCATCTCGCGCAAAGCGGCGGCAGGCTTCTGGTACACTTCCATCGGCTACGGGGACGCGCAGCGTTGCCAAACGGTGAACGATGTGCAAACGACGGGTGAAGTGCAGACCCTTGAGCGAACTGCATGGAATGGCTGCATCGACGCAACGGGAACGAAGACAGCGCTTCTTGTACTTGCGCCGCAATTGCACTTCAACCACTACGCCAGCAGCTTCACACGTGGTCAAACGCCGTTCGCCCTGAGTCACTTGTCGCTACGCGCTTATACTGTGGAAGAGAACTAAGGGAGGCAGGTACGGGTTGTCGGTCTGCATCGTTCCTGCCGAGCGGTGTTTGCCCCATTACTTTTATCTGGACGTCACCTTTTTACCGGCGCACTGCTTCTCCTTCCCACGTCCATCGACTCATTAGAGTGCTGCATCATTTGCACACGTGACATTCCTCAGGTTCAGACACTCGGCACCATGGCGAAAAGCGAAGAAGCTGAGCCCTGATCGCGACCTTAACGCCGGGCTCGTACAGAAGGCGGTGAAGGAGACTGGTAAAGCGTAGCGCCTGCATCATCTGGCAAATGGAATACTGACCAGAGACAGCCCTTGGGACCAAGTTCTTTGAGGTTCAGTACGCCGGCGCAAAAGGTTTGGGTGCTTTCGCACTACAAAACATCTCAGTGAGCACTTGTATCCTCGCAGAAACGCCGATCATGATCGTCCGCAAGAACGAAGCCGACATCGACAGACGTGATGTAATGACAGCGTACAAAAAGCTCACTGTCGAGAAGAAGAAGGAGTTCGATGCATTGCGAGATGACCGGCATCGCGAAGCTGACGATCAGGATACGCCACGCGATGACACAAATCAAGGCGTTAGCTCTCACCAGCAGCATTGGCTGAGCTTGTCGAAAATAAGTTCCGCTCGAACAAACACAGTATCTCAGATTCGCGCACAGGGATCAACGGTGCAGGTGCATACCATCTCTCGAGCATGTTCAATCACTCCTGCCGTCCAAACGCCACCTTCCACTACGATGACGACGGTACAAGACTTCTCTACGCGCTGGAGAACATCAAGGCTGATCAAGAGATCACTTTCGCCTACATCTCCCGCGTCTACTACCTATCTACAGAGGAACGCAGTGACGCGCTGGAGATGGACTGTCGTTGCGAGCTTTGCGATTCGCCGCCTATGGTGCGCTACGTGAGCGACAAGCGCCGCTTCATGCTGCGTGCCCTACATGAGTTCATCCACCGTGAAGATCCGGCCGGGCTGTGCCAGAGTCTGCCTATGATCAAGGGCTTCTGGATGAAGCAGGAGGAGATCAACGAGCTGGCTAGACTGAAGCCTGAAGAGCGCCAGCAGTGGAACACACTCTACTTCTTTATTGTCGCTAAGCTTCTGGAAGTGGAGGGCATTATCACGGACATAACAATTACAAGCTACGCCCGTTCGGCTATCAACATCGTTCTCGTTGCTGACGACGCAGGGCGTAGCTGCCTCTCGCCACGCGAGCTCGAGAATGTCAAGCTATGCACCCAGAGGTCTGAAAAGATGGCTCGCAAGACTGGGTACATGGAGTACGATGGGGATGACCGCATGCGTCGCTTCTGGTACGCAATGAGGGAGGTGCTACTGGCTATTGGACCGAACGGAGAGATTCCAGAGCTGGAGAAGGTGGCTAGTCATGCTGGAGGTATGAGAGGGCTGAAGAAAGGAAAGGGCATCAAAGGCACTTTGCGGGCACTTGACTTCTGAAGAGGGCAGGAAACGGGGGCCTCATCGACGGTTGAGATTCTCTGGTCCAGGGAGACATGTCGTCGCTGGAAGAGGTGACTGTATCTGGCTGTGAGTGATAGTGCTGTACGAACAGTCCGTTGCTGAAAGTTTGAGCCATTACCCGAATGACCCAGAAGGTGTGTACTCTCAGCTTGGCTGATGTACATCTCAAGCTCGCATATGGAAGTACGGAGATGATTCCCCACAAAGCTACCGTTGATAGATCGTCGTCAACACGCTCCGCTCGAAGGACGCTAAGTCGCTGATAATTGACATCGATCGCAGGTATGGCAAGATGCCTGGCAAGGTTCAATCCATGAGTGAAGCATATCATGTCCTTCACGTGCAAATCACCACACTAACATCAGCTCGATACCCTCGCAGACCATTTTGAGATCAATGATACCGAGTCCACAGGTCTAAGCATCTTCGTACGACAAGACAAGCTTGTAGGCACCTGTATCCTCGTCGGAGACCCGATCATCCACGATTGACACGCCGATCCGGGACAGCACACCGTAAGACACGATGTCAGCGTATCCTCAACAGAGCATCTACGACAAGGGGATGTTCGATTACTTCGCGATGCGCTAATGCGCAGGCCAGCAGTGCGACACTTCATGGAGGATCACAAGCACGAGCTGCCGCCCATCCCACTTTTATGCCCCTTTTCTCGCAATTCAAGTCGAATGAGCATACCGTCAGCAAGACCGAGACCTGGCGGCATAGTGGGGCTGCCTACGATCTGGTCAGCATGTTCAGTCACTCCTGTAGACCTCAGGTGAGCGTCTACTGCGATGATTCGGGTACCCGCAGGGCATACGCGCATAGAGACATCGCCGCTGGTGAGGAGATTGCCGACAACTATCACGAGCAGTGTCCGTCCCTGTCTTTCGAACGGCGCAAGAAGTACTTGAAGGATTACGACTGCTTGTGCGAACTTTGCACTCCTTCACCAGCCGGGCGCGAGATCAGCGACACGCGCCGTCTCATGAATCGCGTGCTTCGCAATGGTCTCGAAGACAATCCCACAGTACGGGCTACAGAATATCCCATCACTGTCGAACGCTTGCGCATCAGGGATGACGTCTTCGAAGAATTGAGTGCGCTCCCAGATCGGGAGTACAATGCCTGGTACACGGTACATCAGTTTATGCTTGCCATCTTGCTCGACGCCGAGGGTCTCCACATACCGCTGACGATCGTGAGCTATGCTCGCGCGGCTGCGAACCTGGTCTATATGGCCGACAATTTGGGGCTGAAGATGCTTCCTCCACGTCTTTACGAAAATGTCAAGATGTGGACGCAGAAGTCGGAGGCTATAGCACAGAAGACCGGATATCTCGTTGTCTATGGCCATGAGACGCGAATGCACAAGCAGTGGATGAGTCTCAGAGAGGTGCTGTTGGCTGTTGTGGAGAAGGGGGAGATTCCACGGCTGAGGCGCACAGTGGGAGTCGCGGGATTCTGACAAACCTGCGTGCTGTGGAGCTGTGAGTGCGAGCATCGAAACACTCGATTGAGGCAGGGAGGTCGACGAGCACTCACGTTATGAAGAAAGCGCGACCGGCTGGCACATCGCACGCATAATTGGGATCGGGAGGGCAAGGGCGTGGGCTGGCTGGAGCGTCGCAAAGGCAACAAGGCGCTTGGGTCTGCTTTTTAGAGTGCAGTCTAGTGGTATAGCCAAACGCATCCATGTCCTCAAGTGATCCTGGCTTTCCGTGGTCTGGAGTAAGCCTCCTATTCGTACTGTCACTGATCGGTATTGGTCGAATGTCATTAAACTTGTCTCCTGCAACCGCCTACGCGTGCGCAGCTCTGCGTACTGGCGACCGCAGTGCGTCATGGACCCTGCGTGCTTCCAGGTCAAGTTCTCGTCCATGTAGAGATCCTGCCCGTTCTGTACTTCTGCTCGCAAGTCGTGATCTCATATTAGCAAGCTTCCATTCTCACCTCCCTACTCGACACCGCTTCCCCAGTCTTCCTGATCTCCGCTTCTGCGGAACTCACAATCGGCGTATCGGAGTCTGTGCTAGACGATCGACTCTCCACTATCGTCGGTCTCCTCGCAACGAGTGGTATCGATGGCGTCTTCACTTTTCTCACAGTCTCGGAGGTGCCCGTCCCTGTTATATCGCTCACATATCTGGAATGCCAGCTGAAGTATGCTCTGAACAGTGCCCGTAATGAGGGCGCGCACGCGCACATGATGCCAAGGTTGTATTCCAGCAGACTCCAGATGTAGATATCGAAGCCGTTCCATGACACGTCGTAGTCCCTGCCCAGATTGATCAATGCATGCGTCCTCATCCCCGCAGCAATGATAGTCAGCGAACTTGTTGCAAAGATCGCCATCAAGCCCAGCTTCTGCCGTTTTGGCAGTTCCAGCGGCCATAGCATCAATGCTGGCCGACAGATTGAGTAGGCGTCGCTGATCAGCGCCAGACAACCAGCCAGCCAGTTGGACCATCGCATGTCCTTGCAAGTCCAGGGTTTCTTGTAGCTGAAATTAAACCCCATCCAGTACGCTTCAGTGGGCGCGCAGCCGAAGATGAGCAGGAAGATGATGGCAATAGAGTATGTCATGGTAAAGCCGATGGCTAGCCATAACGCATAGTGCCAGCGGCGCTTGAATGTGCCTTTCGTGAGGCGGCGGTACTGAGCGTAACCGAGTCAGACTCGCGGTGGCGGTTGGAATGTTGGTGGTACTCACGAAGAATAGGATCGATACTCGTACACAGCAAGTTCCGATGACGAAAAGGATCTGTCCAACCCAAGCGTTCTGTGGGAGTCAGTAATGCTAATCCAAGAGAGGGACCTCGGGGCGAAGACTTACCAATGCGTCCCGCCAATAGTCATCGATTCGTAGGTCCCATATGTGCCTATCCACGAAGCCATACCCTGACGCCAAACACGCAGTCACTGTCATGCCCACCAATATGAGCCATCCTGGTATGAGGAAAGCCTGAAAGGTGTCAGTCTAACTCACTGGTCGACATCACCACCAGAATCAAAGCGTACATCGTCTAGTCCGAGTCCTCCACCCTGTTTCCTCGCCCGCAGGCCAATGCGCAAACAGACCAGTGTCGTGCTGAGTACCAGTAACGTGATCGCATAAGCCGGTAACCAAGTCCTCCTCACGCCATTCTCATACTGGGCTTTCGGCCAGGTCGCAACGGCACTCAGAGGTGGTTGGACGATATTGGCATGCCCGAAAGCCTCGTCGGGCCTCAGTTGTAAGGTCATGAACGTTCCAGCGCGCTCTGATTCAGCCGCAATACGAAGTCGAGAGGAAGTCGCAAGAGCTGCCGAGATGGGCGAATGGGAATGTCTGCTCACTGTGATCGAAAGCTGAAGAGGTGCAGTACACAAGTAAGCCTGCTGTAAGGTGGCACCGCCCGCAGCGTGAAGCTCCCGTGTATGTACGACCAAGACCTACTCTCTAGCGCCGAGGACACTCGGACTGGTGGCGCACGTCAGAGTTGCAAGTCGCAGCGGGCACGCGATGCCGCAGCCGAGCTACGGCTAAGTGTCGAATGGCACTGCTAACGAGAATGCAAGATTCGAGCAATGCGGTATGGTCTCACGCATAGCCGGTTCCGGGCTTCAAAGAGGGAAGCGAAGTATCACGGCTGACTCGAGGGAGCCGATTCGGTGCCTGACGCAAGGCATGCCGATGGACCTTCCCGTTTGTACATATAGTTGTGATGAATCTGCGCCCTGCATTGCATGGAGATGCTGTGTGACCATTGGCGATGCCCTGCTTTGACGAAGCCGGGGCTACGGGAACACTGCAGTTCTGCTATGAACATTGAGTTTAGCCTTTTCAAATCGCCATATTTTTGCAAGCGAGGTTGATCCATGTTCGCGATCTGTAACGCAACGCTGATTGTGGCGTTGCCACATGGTTCATGACTCTCCTTAGCTGATCTTGGCTGGGGCCGACATGTTCCAGCTGCACGACGAAATACTTGGCCAGTGGCGGGGTAACTGACTGTTTTGATGGACGTTGCCTAGATCGAGGAATACCACAGCGGCGAGTACTCCATCAGAGACGATCTCATCGCCAGAGAAGATCTCGAGCGTCCAATCGGGCGGACTGAAAGGTAGCCTGCTCCTATCGCCGTCGAGAAGATGACGCAAAGCTCGCGCGACGGGCCACGAAGCCCGCAGAGGTCGTCCGCGCGACCGTTGTGATGAGTAGGTACAAGCGATGCCCATGCGAGTTCCGAGGCAGCGTTTCAGATTCAGCCAACTACCCGGCATGTCGAGCAGTTAAAGGTCGATTCATGCGAATGCGGAGAATGTGGGGGTGAGACAAAGTCAGCCCCTCCCCCACTAGCTGGCGCGAACGTATGGCACGAGCGAACTTGAACATGTCGCCACTACATTCACGAGTCAGTATCACGAACCTGTCGCAAAACAAGGAAGCTTATCGGATCAGCGACCAATCATGTACATGTTCGCTTCGCTGAAAGTGATACAACTGCAAACGCTATGCTCCCGTCTATAATCTCCTACATACCCCAAGCTGAGTAAAGAGCCACCGTCTAAAGCAGTATTGCCAACCCAGCAAGAGAAGCCGCAACGACGCCTCCAAAGGTAGCTCTTACGCTGCCAGCTCCGCTATCCGCTGCAGCAGAGCCGCTGGCCGAGGCACTTGCGCCGCTCCCCGTGCTTGTGCCGGTACTCGAGCCCGACGAGGCATTAGGGTCGCTCGTGTCCTCACTTGTAGTCGTCCCATTGCTCAAATCCGGCGAAGTCGTGCTTGGCGTGCCAGCCCACTGGCTGCCATCGCGATTCGACAGCCCTGGTCCAGCACCTGCACCGTTCGTGATATACTGCACAGCGCCTTCTGGAATCTCAGGAAGAGCCTCGGCTGTTACCTCCCAGTCGTCGCTGCCGGCTGGACATGCGGGGACGGTCGAGTCGTCTGTGCGTGCGCCGCCGTCACCAGAGGGATTAGGTGTTGCGGAGAAAGCCGACTGGAGGGTTTGGAAATCGGCGTTGGGCTGGGCGGAGCCACCAGACAGGCTCACCAATCCATAGCCATTCGGTTCCAAAGTGTACTCGTATGCAAGACCGCCAGAGTATACCCCGGTCATGTTCTGAGAGTATAGTGCTGCAACCTCACCCCAATCACGCGTGTTCTGGATGCATCCATATTCGCTCAAGAACAGCGGCAGAGGGTAGTCACTGTAGGTCTCGACTTTCTGGTCCCAGCCTGATTGCTGAAAGGTGGAAGGAGAGCACCAGCTGTAATCGTTGAAGGCAAAAAAGTCTGACCGAGCGTTGGAATCATTGCCGCAGGCGAAATAGAGGGCTTGGTTTTCGATGTTCTCGGCGATGTCTGCGCTCGAGTAGCCGACAGGGATTTGTCATTGGCCTGAGCGCCGATGTAGCGCTTCATGTCACGAGTGACAGCTTTGATGTAGGGTGCTGCGTTGGTGTTGTTGGCAGCATTGATGACTTCATTGGCGCTGAAGAAGAGGAGAAGGTTGTCTGCATCCCTGTCAGCTCATTTGAAACACCGCACACCGCTGAAAGAGTTCACTCACTGTATCCGGCGAAGGCGTCGACTGTTGCAAAGACAGACTGCAGGTACACCTCGTTGTAGCTGGCGTGTAGAGAAGCCAAGTTCTCCCGATTCAGCGAGTAGAGAGGTGTGTTAGCATCAAGTGCAAGATATATCCCAGCGTTGTCAAGCAGTGCCATAGCCTCATCGTGATTGGCGCTGTTATCGATTGTGTATATGCGGATAGTGTTGATCCCTAGCTCTTGGAAGTTTGCAACATCGTTGCGAAGGGTGTCCAGATCCAGCAATGGATCCTGGGCGTCTGCTGCGCCACCTGGCTGATACGCTACACCACGAATGTAGAAGCGCTCGTCCCCTCGGTAGAATGCGTTGCCTCGGGTTGTGACCTAGGACTGTTAATTTCCAGCGTGTGTTGGGACCAGATTGGCGGTACTGACTGCTTGCAAGCTACCTTGCTGGCGACGCTGAACACCAGCGAGAGTACCGGAAGCGAGCAGAGAGATTGCTGCAACGGCTGCTGAAACGGACTTCATCGTGAAATTAGGCTCTGGATTCATAGAACCAGAACTATATGTGTCGGATTTGTCGACGAAGGGAATGGACTGCGACAAGGAAAGACGAGCAAGAGCAGAAGCAGAGCAGACGGACTGAACGACGATGAGACTGGACACTGCGGAGACAGCAGCGAGGCAACTTATCTGTTGAGAACCATCGTCGTCAAGACTCCAGGAGACGCCAATGCTGGGCAGACCAAGACGACGCGACAGTGCGCCGAGAACTCGTTCCATCGCGGTGCTTTGGCAGAGGAGACTCTCTCGTAGGTTATATGCTAGTCGACGAGAGCGACGTGACTTTCCCGCGAACAGCAATCTGCGCCGTCGTTGCATGAAGATTGTGACCTTGAAAGACCATCAGGGTTGAGGTCCAAGACGCGGAGAGGTGAAGTGGAACCAGCGTGCCAAGCTGTAGAGCGCGGAAGGGGCGACTGAGGCGCACGTGATCATTGATGCTTAGTCACATTCACTTCACATGCTCCATTCGAATGACATGGTGAACCAGCGTATCTAAAGTGTGAGATGCCCTGGAGACCTGGCGCATGCGATACATGCATGAGGGCTGCAGCGTTCTTCTGTCCCCGTCCTGGCGCCGCACCGAACCTTCACTTGTGATACATGATTCACAACATCAAGAACACTTAGCATCCTCGTCGGAGGCGACAGCAGCAAGACTACGCCTGTGGGCAAGCAGAGCAGCACTTCATCATCATCAAGCATGGCACGCACTATTGTACGCCGGCGAATGCGACATGTCCAACATCTGCCCAACAATACCGAGCTAACGCCTCAAGATCCGGCGGTAGCAGAGCAACAGCTCCTGAAAAGCATCACAGCCAGTCTCACTCTGGCGGGCTTTGATGGCGCAGATTCAACCGCGCTCGAGATGTTCCGCGGGCTTGTCGAAGAGTACATGCTCAGTATTTTGACGGATGTACGGGAAGGCATGGACGCGCAGCGGCGTGCCACTCCCACAGCCACGGACTTCTCTTGGGCCTTGTCGCGGGTGGGAAGCACGCGATCGCCAGCTCAGCTACACGACTACATGAAGTCGGGTCTCCCGGAGCCGATCTCCTACCCGCCCTTACTTGATCCTTCGCCTGCGCTAGCGACAGCACCGGACTTTTCTAGCCTGCTACAGCCTCTCATCGAGAGGCCGCTAGCCTACGTCCCACCCCACTTTCCTTCACTGCCTTCTCAACACGCCTGGAAAAGTACACCAGTCTTCGCAAGTCGCGAGACAGACGCGCGGAAGATAAGGGAGAAGGCTACAGAAGAAGGGAAGCTGGCAGAGGGCGCATTGAGGAAGCTTGCAGCTGCTGCGAAAGCAAGTGCGATCAAGGCAGACGGGAAACGGCGGAGCGGTAATGCGTTGGCAGGCGTGGGCAAGATCAGAGGGAGTGTGATAGTGGTGGCGGGAAAGAAGCGGCCAGCGGCTGAGATGATGCTGGATGATCTGCTGGGTGACATTGGAGCGGCGAAGGAAGATGGAGACGTACTGGCGATCGACGGTGTGCAGGCAGCGTCCGCCCTGAACGCTTTGGAGGAGCGGGTGGTAGTCAATGCGGGAGTGAGAAGCTGGCGAAGTGGTGCGAGGTGAGAGCGTGGGCTTGGGTTGAAGCTGGAGACGGCTCTGGACCATCATGGGACTTTTAGCGTGGCGTTGGTGGCGATTTGATACCCTCAGGATGTGAATGGCAACATATCGTCGCTGTCATGACCTGTGAAAAGCATTCTTACTGCTGCCTTCTTCTTACACATTCGAGCACGTGATACGTCCTTGACTGCCAACCTCACCTCAGCAATCTTCGGCCTCCCAACTAGTAGTCTCAACTGTCAAACCATTCGCACATCTGTCTTCGGTCAGATCTCACGCAGATGCTTGCGTTGCCTCCGCTATGCATGTAAGTACGGCCACACTCACTTCCTGAACAATCTCAAAATCGGCTCGCACTGCACTTTCGACTTCCGATCTTCCGTCGGGCCGTCGAGATCGCACTTATACTGGACCAGCTCTTTTAGCTCGCACTCCTTCAGGTTCACGGGCTGCTTTCGTCGTCTACCGTTCGGTAGATATTGGATCTGCTCTTCGAGTTTTGAGGGTGGGAAGGCGACGGTGAGAGGCGCCATCGCTTCGCCACCAGCAGCGTGCCTACGGCCTCGCTGGTGTCGTTTGCACGCCCGAGGATTATGAGTGGGAGGCCATGAGATGATGCGATGATCTTGAGTCGGAGATAATGGCTGATGTTCTGGGGAAGAACATGCTTATGGAGGTGGAGGAGATGGGGCTTGATGAAGTCAGTCCGTTCATACTATTAGCTTTTGCTACGTATGCTAATTCTGCCTACAGCTGCTACGCGAATTACGAACACAGACGAAGAGCGACGATGTCGTGTTCAACTCACCATCGCTCGATCGAATGGCGGATGTTATGCAAGACACACTACGACAAGCTACGAAGTCTACCGCTTTCCACCCAATGCTCGAGATCAACTCTCCAGCACCTGGTGATGGGTTGAGTCAACTGCTACTCCATCTCGTCGCCTGTGCTGTGCTCCCAAGCTCGCACGGCGGATCTCACGCTTGCGTGGCGTTATTCGATCTCGACGGGACGCTCTCCGCTAGCCAACTTGCAAGACAGCTCTACGCAGGTCTCAAGGGCGTATCAGACGCTCTCGACGATACCGAGCGCGATGACATCGTCGCTTCGGCTCTTAATCACGTCCATGTCTTCCGCCCTCAATCACTGGCATCCACGATCGCCACACTGCGCGAGCTTCCCGCCGACCTTCTGCACACCGTCTATGCGTCGCAGAACCGTCGGCTAGCATTCATAGCCTTGACCCCAGCATCTTCATTCTACTGGCAGGCTCGCGCGACGGAGGAAGACATCACCTTCGCGCGCACAACCAACTCGTCCCCTCCACCCGAAGCTGCAGCGACCTACGCCCAACTTACTGCTGCACTGAAGACCGCGAGTCTCCGGCTTAATAGCCCGGTGATACTCACTACGTTGAACATGCACCCTGTACCAAGTCAGCAGTCTCAACAAGCGTATAGCTTGGTCCGCGCACTCCGCCCTTCTTTGCCGCTGCCGCTTTCCAATCTTCCCACACTAAAGATCATAGTCCAACGGCAACAAGTGAGGAAGTTCCCTGCTTCGCTGAGCGTGCAGGAGGCTTTGCGCGAGGCTGCGGATCGTTTGGCTTCTGTGGAGGACACGAGGTACGCAGCTCAGGTGAATGAGTGGGGCATGGATCTGAGGACGCTGGAGAGGCTGAGTGACGAGAGCCTGGGGTGGGAGTTCGGGCTACTGAACGCGGCCGAGACGACGGCTGAGTAAACGATCAAACGGCAGTCGCTGTGAACATCGTGTAACATTGCACGAAGTTCTTCCGCTGGTTCCTGACGACCGGGATCGCCTGCGCCACCACAACACCTACGAGGAGTCAGATGCAGCGTATCAACGTGACGAGGTGACTTACATGGTGAGCTAAAAGCGTACAGCCTTGTACGCCCTCATGAGTATATATAGATCTCTGACGCCGAGATAGAGTTTCAGCCTTATGCGATTCCACTCTCGAGTCGGTTATCCTTCTACCCGCAGAATATGTGGCCTACCTCGATATGCAGCGTTACTCGAGACGTTTGCCAGAAATAGCAGCAATCGCCAACGAGCCTTGCAGACTGGAAATCTGGGGAGTGTGCACCGCTTTGCGGTCGCCGTGTAGCCTGGCCTTTTCTGAGGCAACCTTGGGCCCAGAGTGATGTCGCTCACTGACGGAATCACAGTAGAGAAAGGGCAGTGCAAGCAGGAGGAGCAGCATGATGCAGAAAGGCGGGCAACGCGCACAGGCAGTGCGAGCATCGAGGGCAGTGTGGTGTATGACGCTGTACGAGAGAGATGGTATATAGAGGGACCATGTAGACCAAGAAAGCGAACTCACCCAGAAAGCGGAACACAACACACAGAGACCACAACAGGAGTCAGTCACTCTAGCAACCTCCTCACCATACCGCGAACATGCCATCTTTGCGTTCTATGCTCGGCTCTACCATGATGTTACCATGGTCGGCTATACCTTAGCCCGACCAGCCTCCACCGCGCTCGACGTGAACGGCAATACGACGAGCCTCGAAGCACGCCAGTTGTCGAACTGCTACGCAAGAACTGAACTTGGCGGACACGGCAATCCTCACCAAAATTATCTGCACAAGCAGCTCAGCGTACGTCCTTGCGAGAATCGAGACTACGCTGGCGTCAACTGACTCGGAGCACAGGAAACCATCACCTGCGACCAGGAGAACGGCTGCACCGTCGGCCAGCAGAACTCAAAGTCGTTCACGGTCGGCTTCACCTTCGGCCGTGACATTCTGGGATGGATCGACGGCGGATTCGGCGTCGAGGAGAGCTGGACCACCGGGAACTCTTACGAATGTAACGGTGGACCAGGCGACACAGTGTGCATTTGGCAGAAGATTGCGCACACTGCGGTCAATCGATCACTCGTCATGCTTCGCCGGTACGGTGACTGACATGTGATTCAGTATACTGTGCGAGACCACGATCCTTGCTCCGCTTGGTATGGAGCGCCAGCGGTGATCACAAGCCCAAACAAGGGTAACCGTGGCGGGGGGTACTATTGTGTCGTTGGCACTTGTCGCAACACGGGGGACCAGTGTTGGGACAAGGAGGGGAGGGCTGGAGGGCCATAGAGTCGGCTCAAGCTATAGTGACGGTCACTGAGAAGGCGAGCACGAGGGCAATGCGCATGCTGTGTGACCTCGATCGGTGCCCTCGGGAGCAGGAGCGGTGGAGCGGGTAGGGAAGGTCTCGAGAAGGTCGCTGCGAACTGCAGTACGGAGTGATCGCGGGTCATAGGTCTTCGTTCGGCTTACAGACGTATTTCAACGTTTTGGCCGTGGCGTGTGGTCATTAGACGGAACGCAGTTGAGGTACAGACCCTTGCCAGCACGTGAAACAACAAAGCGGGTCCTCACAGAGATTCAAGGGCAACGGGATGACCCGCGACGTCGGCTCTTTATCCGACGCGCCTGTGCGCCTCGACCACTTTCACAGGGCTGATGCCATTGCAACGGCGTCGACAAGACGTTGCTGGCATTGGTCAGTGGCGGCGACGGACACTGAAATACCGACACTCGCTTGCTACGTATCAATACTTCCCTGACAGACGACAGCAGCGGCGCCCCCAGCCTTGCTGCCAGCATCATCTCAATCGGTGAGGCACGACTTGGACCCTCATACGGAGCGGCATTACCACTCCAACCGACCTCTGGCACTTGCCAGACCAGTCAGCATGTCTTCTGCTGTCGAGCATACCCTCCGGAGCATATTCCGCCGCTGCCTGAACTGTCCGCCCGAGACGCCAACATGCCCCGTCTGCCCCAGCAGCCAGATCTGCTCCCTCGTCCCTTCAAGCTGCACCGAATGCGCCAAGATGATATGCATCCGCGATCCCACGAGCAGCTCTAGCGCAGGCCCAAACGTCGGCGCAATCGCAGGAGGTGTCATAGGCGGAGTGGCGTTCGTGGCAGTAGTCGTCTTCCTGCTATGGAGATTCTGGATCCGGAAGAAGCGGGCACAGCAGGAAGCTGAGGCAGGGGAGTGGGAGGGCGATGACATCGCGCAGCAAAAGGCGCTGCATTTCCAGGCGATGAATCAGGATGCTGCTAGTACCCGGACGAGAGGCAGTCTGGCGAACAGCATACTCAGCCGGGCGAGTAACTTCATCCAAATTGCATACATACCTGGAGTTACGACGAACCGCAATGGAGGTTCTGGACACAACAGTCTTGGGCCGGTGCCTCCCATACCCGCAGCGCGGAGAGATATGCCAAGGAGTCCGCTCGCAGGTGATGATGGAGCGCTGTTCTTCATGCCAGGCGACTTGCGGGACAGCACGTACTCTGCAACATCCTCGATTGGTGACAGACGAGACACGCAATACACACGAGCATCGATCACGCCATCTCTCGCAAGATCTTCGATCGCTTCAGGACTCTACCGAGACGAAGTACCGCCACCCGCGATGCCTGCCCAGCAAATCGTCCGAGCAGCACCACGTATGGTCTCGGTGAAATCGACGTCCACTCACTCCGGCGACTCGCCTCCCTCCACATCCCCAAAGACCCAGTCAGACTTCACAGACTTCGCGACTAGCACGCCAAACGGCAAGGGCAAGAACGTGCAAGTCATGATGCCAGGCCAGGGCGATCGGTCAGCAGGTGGCTCGGTCAAAAGCGTAGGCAGAGCTCACCAGATCACTCTTGGAAGTAAAGGCAAGAGCTCCGGTCGCTTTCCCGTACGGCAGCCAAGCGATTCCTCAACCTTGACAGCCGGTACTAGCAAGCACATTCCTACAGTCTCATCGCCTCTGGCTGGCCTAGGCGACGACTCGGACGCGGATTCGGAAGACGAGCACGCTCGTGCTCGACAATCACTCGTACGCTCAGAGTCTAATAGCGCAGTCGCAACACCAGATGCACAGCCTCTCGAATCACCATTCTTTGACGCTTCAGAACATCCTTCATCCTCCTCAACATCACCACAACGCCTAAATCCATATGCCTCGATGGCCAAGTCAATAGGCACGAGCGTCGACGATCGGCCGAAGCGCGGCGGCAAAGGCATGGGCGGGCTGAGCGACATTATCGAGGAAGCTACGAGACGTGCATCGCGAGTGAGCGGGAGCACTGACAGCGGCGGAGCGAAAGCTGCAGAAGGCCCGTTCAGCGACAAGCACCAAGTCGATTGATGTAGCCAAGCTCTGGCATTTAGTTCGAGGCGGGACCTTCGATATATATGAGGACATGAAGGCGTTCTGGTGCGGCATGTCTGGGATTCATTTCTACATACCATTCGATGTATATATGAGCATAGGCTGCACGTCTACTAACTACGGTCCAGATGTATCTTTTCCCCGCAGCGATCCTCCCGTCTCACGTGTCGTAGTGCGAAGCTTATATGCACTTGCTTGCCTCATCGAGCGCAGCTTATCTTGAACTGCATCATGATAGCCGCGCATTCGCATGGGTGTCGCGGCAGTGAGGAGGTACATGTGCGGTCGTGCATGTAGGCATGATGTCGCTACTTGCGTCTGACATCTGCCCTTCTGCAACATTGTCTGCACGTTTGCGAAGTTGCGATACGTGATGGCGGAACCCGAAAAGATCAAGCATGATAGTGTTGATCTACAGACAGATACCAAGCAGCATATTGAAGATGCTGCCATCGCGACAGATAAGGAGCATCAGCTTACTTTGGGAGAGGCACTAAAGGCCTATCCGAAGGCGATAGCATGGAGTGTCTTACTTTCCACGGCGGTGGTGATGGAGGGCTACGATACGATTCTGGTAAGTAATACACATTTCGATGGGACTGCGAAACGGCGATGTCTAACGAGAACGACTAGATCGGTTCTTTCCTCGCCTCCCCGTCTTTCGTCAACACGTTTCACAACACCGGTTCAGCCGCCGACGATACATTAACCATCACCGCACCTTGGCAATCCGCTGTCGCGAACGGCGCCTACATCGGCGAGATCCTCGGCCTCGCTGCGACAGGTATTCTATGTGATCGCTTTGGCAACAAAGCTGTCATGACTGGTGCTACGGTGTTGATGATAGCCTTCATCTTCATCTCGTTCTTCGGCGAGACGTTAGCATTGCAGCTCGCAGGCCAGATCTTGTGCGGAATCCCGTGGGGAGCGTACCAGACTATCACTACGGTGTATGCTAGTGAGGTTTTGCCGGTGGCGCTGAGAGGTGAGTCACACTTTAGCGAGGACGATAGTGGACTAGACCGGAGATGCTGACTGGAGAGTAGGCTACTTGACGAGCTACGTGAATCTTTGTTGGGTCATTGGGCAGTTCATCGCTTCTGGCGTCTTGGTGGGTGTAGAGAACCGTACTGATGTATGGGGCTGGAAGTACGCGAACGCACCTTTGGAACAAGCTCGATTGTAAGCTGACAGCGTCCAGAATCCCATACGCGGTCCAATGGGCATGGCCACTGCCGATCATCGCAGTCTGTCTCCTCTGCCCAGAAAGCCCAACATGGCGTACTACACCGTCCAATCCCCAACGTGACTCTCCGCTGACAGCTCCGCAGTCGTAAAGCACGGCAAAATCGAACAAGCAAGGACCGCCGTCTCCCGTCTACAGGCAGCACATCCTCAAGCCCAGATCCCGAACCCCGACGAGACAGTCGCCCTCCTCCTCAGAACAGACGCGATCGAACAAGAACTCACCTCCTCCTCAAGCTACCTCGAATGCTTCCGGGGTGCCAATCTGCGCCGCACGGAGATCGCCACCTTGACCTGGACCACGCAGCAGATGTGCGGTCCTGTATTGCAGACGTTCGCTACATATTTGTTCGTTCAGGCTGGACTGGCTAGTAGTCAGGCGTTCAATATGACGTTGGGGTTATATGCTATTGCATTTGTCGGGACTATTCTGTCGTGGCCTTTAATTGCCAACTTCGGGCGACGAACGATATTCTTGAGTGGGCTGGGCGCGATCTTCGTGAGCTTGATGGTTGTTGGGTTCTTGGGTATCGCGGGACCGGAGAATAGCAGTGCTTCTTGGGCGGCTGGCGCGTTTCTGTTGATCTTCACGTTTATTTATGACTCGACTGTTGGGCCGCTAACTTGCAAGTCGCGGGTCGTCAATTACTGTTTGCCTCTACTGATCTAAGAACAGATGTCATCGTTCCCGAAGTCTCCTCCTCACGCCTCCGCCACAAGACCACAGTCATTGCACGGAACATGTACAACGTCACATGTATCTGGACTGGTGTGCTGACGCCTTACATGCTGTGAGTCAGCCTCTTCGATTGTCTCGCGTGTTAGTTGCTGACATGCTGTAGCAACAACACAGCTTGGAACTGGGGCTCTTACGTTGGTTTCTTCTGGGCGGGCATGACTGCGCTTTGCTTCGTATGGGCATACTTCCGCCTGCCTGAGACGAAGGGACTTACATACGCGGAGCTCGACGAGCTATTCCAGGCAAAAGTGCCGGCGAGGCAGTTTGGGAAACCGAAAACGTAGTTGTGACTGTACTTGCATTTCCGACAATCATAGAGGCGCGGGTAGTTGCCACTGTACACATTCTTCACTGAAGCTTGCGAGTCCGACTTTCGCCAGACATGCTTAGGACATCCTGCCGCCCGACGCTTACCGCCTTGTTCTTTCTGATCCCCTTTCCTGTCCAGATTAGCTCCTTCCTTGACTTGCGGGTCCTCAGGTTACCAACATCAGCGATACTCTACACAACTGCCGGAAGTCCCGGAACCCAAGGTGCACGGGTCAGAATTTACTCACCCAGCTAGTCCCCTCAAGAACTCATGTAATGTCTCATCCCCATCCTGGAGAAACCATTTCTGCGGCCTGTCGCCTTCCCTGCACTTGAGAGATACAAAATTTCCCCAATTCCCCAGGCACCGAACAAGGATACATATCCAGTGCGCTACTCTCCGAGGGCAGGTCCTGAGCATGGCGGCGGAGTGCCCACCTTGGCGAAGGGTTTGCCTCAATAAAGTCTAGGATCAGCGTGTTGTAGCTGTCAGATCCCCTTGAGTGTGTTGATCGAGGGTATGTCAGACTGTCTGAAGCATAGCTTCACTTGTAGTTTTTCGGATCCACGGACGGTGGCCTGGGATGATTTATCGACACGTTGAGAGAGGAGGACTGTTCTGGTATCGACGTCGAGTAGGATCTGTTCCAAAAGTTCTGCGATGTTCAGAGTGATTGCAGCAGCCATGCGATGGATGGGGAGTCGGGGCGTTAAGATATTCACAATGAAACTGAGCGCTGTAGGTGGTGAAGTGAGGGCAAGATGACGAGTGGGCATGTGGAGGATCGCTTAAGTGAAATTGCCCCTGGAGTGAACGACGTTCACATGTTGTGGCGAACTTGGTTGGAAGGCACGATCCTCCGCCGGCGAGTTCCCCCGAGCTCCTCACGCCGCCTTCATCGCAACACTCTTCGCTTTCGCGCCCAAGGTTCTTCCTTTACCGCCACAGCGGGCCGCCCTTTGTGAATACACAACGAGAACCACACTAGCAGAATCTATGATCTAAGAAATTGCCTCAGCGTCTGGTCCTGGCGCCATAAGTCCCCTCCATCCCCCTGTACCGCTTTCTTCCACATTTTCTTCCACGTGCGTTCGGTCCAACGATTCGCTTCCAGGATTGAGCTGGGATACATGTCCAGCGCACTGCTGTCCCCGGCAGTGTCGTAACGATGGGTGTGAGTTCGCCAGCGGGTGTATAGGGTGTATTCCACTCGACCAGCCTTGACAGGGAGCAGAGTGTTGAGGCCTAGAGAATCCCCGTGGTCGTCCACACAGCACCGGTCTTCTGCTTCAGCGAGCAATTCTTCCTCAGTGCGATTGCTCCACCAGCTCATATATCAAAGCTTCCTGCACTTCTTGTAAGGAGGCGTGGCGATTTGCTCGAAGAAGAGCTTTACCTGTAGCTTGTCGGAGCCTCGGATCGTAGCGCGGAAAGTTCTGTTGACGCGCTGTGACAGAAGAACAGTCTTCGGGTCGGAGTGGAGAAGAATCCACTCCAGGAGTTCGGGGAGGCCCATAACGATTGATGCTGCTGACGAGAGCGTGCCTTGATATAGAATGGTTGCAGGTAGTGCTGTAAGGGAAGGACGCATGTAGAAAGAGCAAGAGTGTAGCGTAAAAGTACTCACGAAGCGAGGAGCCATAGAGTTACCGCTGTATCACATGCGAGTCCATGCATGCGCGTGGCGCGAGATAGCTCAGGATTGAGATGAAGCGCATCACTCACATCTTCCCATCATATGAGTGACGACGTCTTCATCTACAAGCAAGTTCTCCAACTCTTATGAGTTCACCAACTGCCATCCTCTGGCAGCTGGTAGATCCCCTTGTTCTTCCTCTCGATTGCCCAACGCTCACACCATCCTTTCATCCTCTCCCTCCCCTTCGCGCTCCCGACATTCACAGTCGGCACAATCCGCTCGATCCTCAAACTACAGCAGAACATAGTGAGCTCTCTAAAACTCGAGTGTTCACTATACGGCACTCCGAAGCAAGATGCGCGACTCGTACTTCCCCTCTGCGGCACCAGGTCCTTCATATTGAACACAGATTTCCAAGAATCCGAGTACAGCACCGAAGACACAGGCGGAGAGTCCGTGAAGCGGCCGGTAGGTGGTTTGTAATTCCAGCCACTCGGTCGAAACCCTACAGCGCGCGTGAAGTGCGGGAAATAGTCTTTGAGATAATCGTCCAGAGTGTCGGCGCGGATCTCAAAAAGTGGCGTCATATGTACCTGCGCTTCTCGAGGATTCGAAGTCATCAGCGCATCGAGTTCGGGGTCCTCCAAAGCCTTTACTATACGCATCTTCCCTGCTGGTGCAAAGATCTTGGACTTCAGGGCGTGTGCGATGCCAACGCAGATGCGCTCCTTGCCGATGCTGTAGGTACCTACTATCACCAGCAGCCGGCCGCGGGTCTTCTGAGCGGAGGTGGAGGATATGATCTGCTGTGAGTCCGACGGGTTTCGTTCGAGTTTGACGTTCGACTCTGTGCCGTCTGGAGGCTCCTCTGCAGCGACAGCTTCGGTGGACTCGCGCTGTATAAACTTTACCATGCCCTCTCCAGCACGCTGGCGCTTCATCTGTTCCCAGCCATCGCTGGCGTCTGGTGTGTGTTTCGACAGACTGACGCACATATCTGCGCAGGCTTGTATGACGGTCTGCTGGCTCGGGAACGCGTACTTGGGGTTCAAGTATGTGGTGTCAAGGTAGCAGACGTCAATCTTCTGCTCCTTCGACTTGCCTGACACCGCATCTTGCACATCTGGCATCAGCAGCGGATGCGTGACATGGGCTCGACAGGCGCGAAAGTCGCCACAATGGAGGATGCGTTGAAGCTTGGGTTCGCCAGACTTCTGCTTGCCAATGACTTTCCCGAAGAGGTAGAGGGAGCTGCCAGGACAGTGATTTGCAGAGATCATGGTGACCTTGACGCCGTTTGTGCCAGGCACCTCGACCGACTTCTCAAAGTCAAGGTCGATCACGTACTTGGGGTCGACTCGCAGCTGTTGCCGCACGAGGTTTGCGGTGACATGTGAACAATAGATCGGTCCGTGACACCAGCTTGATGTCAGGCCGATGTAGTGGTCAGAGTGGAAATGACTCAGAAAGTAGGCGTTACAGCCCACTACTGCACCATAGCGGAAGGCATCAACACAGATGTTCATGCCAGGCATGATCTTGTAGAACGGACAGGTCCTAGTGTAAGCTGGCTTGCCGCGAGAAGCATGCTCTGCAGCAGCAGCTTCAGCCCAAGCAGCCTCCTCTGTATGGCCAGACATGAGCTTACTGAAAGCCGAGCCTGTTGCGGCAGCGTTGCCACCCGGTGGTGCAAGTTCGAAAGGGTTCTGCTGACCTGCTCGGGGTGGTCTGACAGGTCTTCTGAACTGTGCTGCTGAGCTGATGTTCTCATGCTTGAAGTTGTCGAAGGCAGACGGCAATGCTGACCTCTCGACAGGAAGAGGTTGCGGATTACCATCCAGACAGCTGTTGACGTGCTGTGATGCGTCACTCTCACTGACGCCGCCGAGACTGACGCTGCAGATCGGACAACAAGGCGCATCCTCTGGGTCTTGCTCATCTTTGATTGTTGGCGGTGGGAGATTGTCAGTGGCGTCCAGCACATCGTAATCTTTCTGATCGGACCCTGCTTCCAGCCTTGCCTGCTCCTCCATGTACCGTCTCTCCCTCAACTCATCGCCCTCTTCGAACAAGTCTTCATCAAAGTCATCGTCCATGCCCTCGAAGTCTTTAAAGTCTTCCAGTGCTGGGCCGTAGCTTGTCTCCTCCTTGATCAGTGCAGGTGGAGGCAGTGTTGCTTGCGCATCCTCGGTCTCGCCCACTACATTCTTATCGTCTGCCTGCTCTGTTCCTGGAGGCACAATCGTCTCATCGTTGCCAGCAGCTACCGTCTCCAGCACAGGGACAGCCTCAACTGGCACATCCGATGCTACATCGGACATGCTACACACACGTGCAGTTTGCTCCTCGCCTTCATCCTCACTGTCAGACGCCTCAACGAACGGTCCGGACTTTGTGGCTGTCTCTGCTGGCTGTTCGTTGATCGCATCGGTAAAGGATGTAGCTGAATCATGAAGGCTGCTATCTTCCTCCGCGACCTCAGGGTCCTCCAGTCGCCTCCGCTTGCTGGGCGTCTCCCGGTCTTCGAACTCATCATCGTGGCCGTTCTCGCCATCCTCATGGGCGATGACAGTCAACCCATTGGGTGACGCTTGCCGGTCCTCCACGAACAAGCCACTAGCTTCCTTCTTGAAGAAGCTCAGGATATTGCCATTGCCCGCCCCACCCAGCTTCGACTTCGCAGGCGCTTTCTTCGCGCTTCCCACCAGACCCTGCCTACCTATTGTCGGCAATGGAGTAGCTTTGGCTTTGGCCACTTTGATAGGCATGCTGGGTGGCGGCACTGTTGGTGCTACAGCTAGGGAGAAAGGTGTCTTGGCTGGTCCTCTGGTCGGGGAGGGGCGGCGGCCTACATCGGGAAGGTCTTGAGAGTCAGCACGAGGTTTGCGGAACATCGATGCTAGTGGGTGGACACTCTACATGAAAGATGGCCGAATGGCCCCGGGTCGATGATGGGGCAGAACGCGAAATCTCCACAGTGTCACGTGCAGAGTACTGTAGCCTCCAGGTCAGTCGCCGAGAGCTTTGCCGATGCCGGTTCACATCTACCGAGTTGCCGAAGCTCGCGGTGTCAGACCTTCACGCGACTTGATCACAGTACAAAGTACGACCGCTTCAAACCCAAGGACATGACACCTTGCTGAACTCGAAGCACTTGTCCATACTCACGAGACGGTCCTAAACGCTCCCTGGTTCACATATCTTCAAGCATATCCACCATGGGCCTCATAACCAAGACCATAGGCCTTACAGGCTGGGGTTCTCTCGCCGTGGTGGGAACTTTTGTAGCCTTCACGCGAAAATCCAGAATCGAGAACATTCCCCCGACAGACTACATCTTCAACACAACCTTGTTCAGGCGGTACAACCCCAACAACTCCCCGGTGACCCAGGACATCTGCATTCGACGCGTGCCCCTCGCGTCCATCAAGCCAGAACTTCTCGAGACCGAGGGAAAGCTGGCAGAAGCGTTCTGCGCAGGCGTGTGGAGCGGGATCGGCTTCCGCTACCAGCGTCGCTTTCTTGAGAAGAAGTGGCGGGGACCCAAGACTGCTGACCAACTTTGGGACCGCCCTGATTTAGCGGGAAGCTCCTACGATGTTGGCACCAAGTTGGTTGATCATTTTGAAGTCGTGAGCAAGACGCCTACATCAATCATCGTGCGGTGTGGAGATTCGCCTACTATCACGGAGGTGCGGGAGAGCGACGGACTTTTTGAGATGACCGCCGAGATCAAAGAAGCGGAGGGTATTGCCGAGTTTGGGCTGAAGAGTGTGTTCTACAATGGACTGAAGGGCTTTGAGGGCACGGATCAGCCTATGCCATGGCATGTGCAGTGGCTGCATCAGCTATATGATAAGGTGCTTATGGAGAGCGCTGTGAGGACGCTGAAGCCATAGGATCTCTCTACGGGAGCCGCCTGCGCAGCGTGTTCTCCCGCATGCGTATGTGCGAGCACAGCCTCAATCAAGGAATCGCGCATCGTCATCATACATCCACTCTATTCTGTCGCCCACAGCCTCTGGGCAGTGCTCATCGGTCTTCTTCAGCACTTCAACCGCTGCGTCTCTCAGCTTCTTCTTCATACCGGAAGTCATTCTCAACCAGAGATCGTCTGCAAATTCGCTAAAGCCGGTGCTCCATTGCTGGCCTTGGGTGACGATATTTTTCGCTGTCGAGGATTCCGTCGAGGTCGTTGAAATTGTGGAGACAGTGCTGGAGCGCGAGTGCTGCTGCTGGGCCGTGGTAGATGTGGATGAAGTCGTCATGGCGTCCCAGTCAGAGATTACGATGGGTAGGCCGACGAAGTCGTTCAGCATGCTGGGTTGGCTGGCCATGGTGTTTCCATTCCACCACTGGAATTCACTTCGAGCGGTCCGAACCCCGGAGTGTTGAACATTAGCACAGCGCAGCACGACGACTCATTGCGAGAATAGCGGCATGGATCTCATGCGTGGGAGCCGCTTTCGTACAATGATCTGGTCACTCGATGGAACAAAGGAAATCGCATAGCCAGCCATGTGTCGCTATCGAAGGCATTGTGTAGGGATGTGCTCTACTCTCCAGTGTACATAGCGTCGCAGCCGATATCTTGATACCTATACGCACAAGCTGGGGCAGTTTTACAAAGTAGTGTGTTGTCACCGGTCAGCGATCGTAAGGAATGTGCCATAGCTTGGTACGAGCAAAGTGAAGCTCAGGAAGCGCCATACCTGGTGCGGCTAGCTACATCGATGCACGGTCCACCAGAAGGGCGGCCTCAATTCACGCACCTCCACTTCGCCAACATCACGCCCTGTAATCCACTCAGCGCCCAGCCAAGTGCAAGCGTCATGTCGCATTGAGGCCGCGTCTTCTCATCCGCGGCATTTCCGCTGATCATCCTGCACATGCAATCGCACCGTTTCAGGGCGATGGATCCACCTGGGCGACACTCGGGGCGAAGAATCCCCTGCAGAGCGGCCTCGGTGACCATGATGGAGCACCGCTTCCGCGAGATCTCATTGGCTCGCGTCGCACTTCTTGCATGAATGTGTAGAGGACCATGTGGCTTGCCGTGAGGCCGCCCAAGTTGCCTTTTTCCTGACGACACCCATACTGGCAGTCAGAGGCAATGCAATGGGCACCCGCACCTATGAAAGCGTCTGCTCGCTGCCGTGAGCACATTGATGCTGTTGTGTTACTGGATAGGGACTTCCGGCATGTGACGGGAGATTCTGCGCTGCAGACCTCGTCGATTGCATGCATGTAGTCCTCCTTCTCATCAGCGGAAGATCTCCCCGAGTCCATGAGCCTCTAGCCAACAAGACAGCCCGCCCTATTGCTTCGCCTCACTACCATCGTACTTGTCTAGACATTTGCAGTCCTTCTGCGAGCTCTTACGGCAGCGTACATTGACGATGCACTGTGTCAAGTGCTAATAGGTCAAAGCAATTGTTACGCTGCTGCACTTCTTCCGTCCACCATCGCAGACGCAAGCCACACATGCTGCTCGCTTTGCCTCCAGATCTGCTGCTATAAGCTAGCAAGATTCGTGACTGGCCCGCCTTGTTCTTCTTTGAGCATTCCGACCACCTAGATCGGCATCCCTATGCTTGATGTAAGTATCCGCTTACGCCCTTCATCTTGGGCAGCACCAAAGTGTCTTTGGCTGATGAATAGGGATCGACAGATAAGACGAAACTCAATCTCGTTATTATAAGTCAGTCATGGAGTCGAGGAGAAACATTCACTCGTTCCCTGTGTACCACGGCACCTCGCCACAAGCAACGACCATCAACTGGCGTGGCGAAGCGAGTCCTACGCCAAACTATGGGCAGCATGGCAGCATTGACGCGATGGCCTACCCTGGTCAGGACACTCAGCATTACTGGCCGATTGATCCCACAGGCCGGGAGTGGAATCAGAATTCCTACCATGTCCGGTTTCCAATGGACGCCGGCCATGGGCAGACCATCTCGCCGGACGAGGATATCCTGCAGGACTTGTTCGCAGACCAGGACGCTGTGGAGAATACGCCGGTGGATGACCTAATCACCAACTCGCGTCTCGCACCCATAGCATTTCCTGGGCAACTCAATGTCACAATGGATCAGCGCTTCAACGACTTTGCTAGACACCGGTCTGCCATGTCAGATCCCGGCACGGGGCTCCCTCAGATCGTAGAATTCAGCGACGAGGAGTCTTCAGAACAGGATTCGGAGTATCAGACACAACCAACAGAGCTTGCGTCGAACGTAGACTACTCCAGTCAGCCGTCTGGGAATCATTGTCAGGCTGCAGGGCATGCGCAACGCCGCGAAAGTGTGGGATCTGCACAGCACACACATAGACCTCCGTTGAGTTCGCCTGTATCTGATGGTGTAGTGCACACTGCGAGCGGTCGAGGTCGACGTGTACCAAATATCGAGCATGGACTGTGCTCGATTTGCAATGTATATCGCCCAAAGAATGCGTCTGATGCAGCGTAAGTTGTCGAATTCGTGATACGTCAGCCAGATGCTGACGAGCCAAAGCAAACATGCGAATAAACATCTCAAGCCGTTCAAATGCCCGTTCTCACCCTGTCAAGAGAAGGCCACCGGGTTTGCAACGACGAACGACCTCGACCGTCACCTGAAGTCTGGCAGGCACAACATGCCGCCGCAGAAGGGTTCAGGGAAAGGCTACGTCTGTTCCGCATGTATCGCGCCCCCAGACAGCGAAGTCAAATGGTGGCCGAGACTGGACAATTTCAAGGCGCACATCAAAAGACGTCACAGAGAGATGCCTGTTGATCATCTTGTCAGAATGTGTGTACCCTTTGCGTCCTGCATGAGTACTATGAGCTTTACTGACTCGTCCGTAGGTCGGAGAGGGACGCCAGCAAGAGGCCAAGTAATACGGCTACGGAGTACGGCGATGCTTCAACATACTACCCTGGTACTTCCGTCGTTGATCGCAACGATAAATACCAGCACATGGACACCTCCGGTACCACGGACTCTGCAATGACTCGATCATACTCTGTCCAAGGTGAGCACTCACTTTGGCTGGATGGAGAGGCCACTCTGGTTTCAACATCAGAGCAGCTCGCTGGCGTGGGCAAAGCTCTGCATGTTACTAATACTTCCCCACGTAGACCCTTCATCACTGCTCGCACACATAGACCCGACGACCAGGCCACTGGACTACAGTTATCCTCCACAACAGATGCTGCGATGAATGGACTCGATCTGGCTGAGCGGAGCATGCCGAGGATCGTGCTGAGCGGCCCTCAGTCTATACCTGCCAAGCGGCCCGCGGACGACACATGGGAGCTGGGCACCGCCAAGCGACTGCCGGAGATACCAACGGACCACATCGTAGACATGTTGGATGATTTGGAAAGCGAAGGGCCTTTCACCTGCAGAGCATGTAACAAAACGAAGCAACGCAAATGCGACCTCAAGTAAGGGGCTTGCCATCTTCGTTGCAATCGCGCGATCGACTAATGCGCAGCAGGAAGCATCAGAAGCGGCACACACGACCCTACGGATGTACTGCACCACGTTGCTACGCACGTCAGGGCAGCCGCAGTGACTGGAAGCGACATGAAGAGAAACAGCACGTTGTGCGAACTTCGTGGAAATGCACCCTGACGCTCGCGAGTGGCAAAGTTTGCTACGTGAACTTCTATCTCGGTCAGCAATTTGACAAGCATCTCGCGCAAACGCACCGATGTTCGCAGAAGGACGTTGAGAAAAACCGTCAGGCCATGCAACTTGGTCGAGACGCCCATGGCCAGTTCTGGTGTGGGTTTTGCAAAGATATCGTGCCTTCAAAACCAGGGACGAATGTGACCGCAAAGCAATACCGTCTAGCACATATCGGAGAGCACTTCGATAAGGACCATAAGATCATTGACGATTGGGTGTGTTTGGAGCTGAACAAGCCTCATGGGGAGATCAGGAAGGAGGAGAAGAGGCAGGCGAGGGCGGATTACAATAAGCCTGGGTCGGATCATGGGATTGGTGAGCTGAAGTTGGACGACCGCAACGATATCGCGCCGCCTAGCTCTATGGTGGAGGGGAAGATTATGGTTGATGCTCCGTTGTTCAATGTCTGAGGTAATGGAGGATTCTCAATGCCTTTGTGTTCATGGGCGATGGCGTTCCGCCACACGTCTATACCTCGTGTCGATCAATCGACGAGTATAGAGATGTTTTCGCACGTATCGAGTCCTATTGTCTCTCCCTCGCTATGATCATCGTCTGCATGTTCGCGTCCTGTTCAAAGCTCTCACTTCACTCTTCACATGCCAGCAGCTCCGGACGTCGCTCCCCGATCTAGCCGAGGTACGCCAATGTTTTGTACTCTCACATGTCCATCCAATGCCGTCACGAGCTATAATGGCCACCCGTACGCAGCGTCTCCTCTATCTTACAAACAGCGTCCATCGATATTGTAGCCCTCCTTCTTTGATCAAGGGACTACCTCGCTCCCCTCTGCCATCGGCACATGGGATCACATAGCTTATAACGTTCCGCCTTGCCCTCAGCGGCGCCAATAGCTATGGACGACCTTCGCGCCGTTCAGGTATGTCCATGCCCTGGCGGACCGATGTATGATAGATCGTGGAGCTGATAACAGTCCCAGCACGAGCTTGAGAAGATCATTCTCGACCCAAAATACCACCAACCTCTCGTCCTGCTCAAAGCCGTCCGCAATGGCCTCGTCTACGGGACCAAGATCCGCTTCCCTCACGCCCTAGTAATGGTCACACTTTTCCGCTCCGGCACAGTGCGGCAAAAGATTGCACTCATACTGAAGGCCACGCGACAACATGCCATGAACTTGGCAAAGTTCGCGTTCTTATACAAAGGCAGTATGCTCGCGCTCAAGAATGTGAATGGCGGCAAAGAGGAGGGTGTGCATGCGTTCCTTGCCGGCTTGTTTGGAGGGTACTGGGTGTTTGGGCAAGGTGGTGGGGCACGAAGTAGTGTGAACCAGCAGATCGTCATCTACGTGTTCTCACGAGTAGTATTGGGGTTGGCGAAGATGGCCGTGCAGCCTCCTGGCGACAATGCACTCATCGGCGGCTCATATGGCGGGCACGGCGGAAAGGGCATACTGGGCCTGAACGAGCGGCAATTGGAGCTCGTGAGGAACAACACATGGCCCGTGTTCGCGAGTATGAGTTGGGCAGGGGTGATGTGGTTGTTCCGGTACTATCCGGAAACGCTGCAGCCGAGTCTGAGGAGCAGCATGACTTATATGTACGTTGATGCGTTTCTTTCACTTCTGCGATGCGAGCATGTATTCCTGCAACGATCGACTGACACAGGGCTGACTGGTGTTTTCCCCGACATAGATACGGCGACTCGGATCATTGGGATGGAGTGCGGAATCTACTATGGCATAACAAATAGCACGGCATGGCTCTCCTTTGAGTCTTCTTGTACAGGACTTTGGAGCCCTATTTTGACAATCTCCTATCACATTATTTGCGTGCTTACTGGACGGGCGGGACGAAGCTGTGCATTGCTGACAAGACCGCAGCTTTGCCAACTCGGAGCACTGGCACAGTCTAAATACGTTCGTCTTCCAACATAGCCAGCCAGCGCTACCCGGCATGCCGACGAAGCTCGACTGAGCTCGTTCGGCGTTGGCTGACGTGGTAGACTTGCTCTGACAGGACCTCCGGAAGATCGAGAACGCTGGCGCGCTTGGTTTGTCCGCAATGCTGTCTCCCACAGACATATGAGACCATAAATATACAGGCTTGGAGCTTTCATCGGGTATACATTGGGGGAGATGCAACACTTGTGGTACTACTGTATTCCCAGACTTCTGCTGAAGTATCTGGCGTAGCGTTGAGCAGGGACAGATATGCATTACACATGCCTCTATTTGACATCTTTGCCTTGATGTTCCTCAACTTTTCCACTCACCTGGTTCTTGGCCTTTGCCGCTGCCAGCGAGGTTCCGGAGCTGGAATATAGTGACTGCGAGAGGCAGATACTGCATACGATTATTGGTGCTTGTTTCCTGGTCTCACAGGTGTAGCAACATTAGACTTGACTACTGCGGTCGGGCATTCAGTAGTGTTGGCTACGTTCCCAAAGCCAGAGCAACCAAGAATGCTGAGCACCTGCATCAATCAAGCTTCGCCGAAGCCAGTCAAGCGTTCTTGGCCGCAAGTAGAGGCTACTCTCGGCTGGCTTAACCCTGGAGTCGCTCACGTCTGTGACGTACGCGCAGGTGGACGGCAAACTGAGTCCGAAGCAGTCTCCCTGTTGCTATTACGACTTGCCAAAGATGCTCCACTAGCGCTGTTTCTCGCTGTTCGGCTATGTCTTCTGCCCACGGCTTGTCGTCGGCTTCGTACCTTGCATGCAACCGACATTCAATGTCCGACCCCGCTCGCTTTCTCCACAACTATCTCCATCATTTCGCGGATTCTGGGGATAGCGCCGTTCGGCTATAGAAGCAACCGAAGATGAAGCGATGTCGACAGAATCCGGCAGACGAGACCATGAAGATCGTCGTGAGGAGTGGGAGAAGGCTCTTCCGACGTTCGCAAGTCAAAAGGATGGCCTACCATCACATCGTGACCAACTTCCCAGCCAGCTTGAAGCGTAAGCATCCTCCACTTGACAACATGAAGACTCAAATCCTACTTTTTGCTCTGGTCGCTGGCGCGGCATGTGTACCTACCTGGCCAAGTCACGGCAGGCCTGAACATGGAAGGCCCGATCATGGCTGGCATGGCAAAGGCGATGGTCTCTCAGTCCAGACGAGCAGCGGCCTCGTGCATGGCTTCGTCAACTCAACGGCTCCAGCAGTGCGCCAATTCATTGGAGTACCATACGCAGAACCACCTGTAGGCTCTCTTCGCTTCGCGCCTCCGGTCCATAAATCCGCGGCCGGACCCATCGACGCGACAAGCTGGGCTCCCAGCTGTATGCAGCAGGCTGGCTCTGGTAAGACGATCTATACGGAACAGGTGCCACAGTTCCTCATCAATGGTGGGCAGTCCGAGGATTGTTGTATCTTAGCATCTGGGCGCCAGCAGTCGAGGCTTGCGAGCGGGAGAAGCTGCCAGTCTTCGTGTGTGTCCCTGGTGGCGGCTTCACTAGTGGAGGCGCCGATTCGGTGTACAAGATCCCCGATGAGTGGATCCAGAGGACGCAAAATCACTTGGTCGTCGTGTTGAAGTGAGTGGAAAGTTGACTAAGCTGCAAAGACTCCGTTGAAGCTGACCACATTGTCTAGCTGCCGTGTCAATGTCTTCGGGTTCCCGAACGCCAAAGCGCTGGGCAATCGCAATGTCGGCCTTCTCGATCAGCGGATGGTGTACGCAAACCACGTGGACGTAACTCTCTGCCCCTATACTGACACGCATGCAGCATCGAGTGGACCCGTGACAACATTGCCGCTTTCGATGGTGACCCGGAGAGGATCACCTTCTGGGGTCAGGTCAGTGAAGTGTGCAACATGGGCTTGGACGGCCATTTACTGACATGCGCTCAGCTTCACGCCGGTGCCTGACGATATCACTGTCTTCTCCAACTACTCCGATCGTGCGGCAAAGGGTCTTGTGGCCAAAATCATGAGTTTTACCCTTGAGCTGCACCTACCAAGCGAGACAGCAGCTTACACCACATAGCCTGCTATCATAGGGTCCAACGCAAAGGAGGGAGCCGGGTTTGTACCGTTCACGCCTGACGGACCTGGTGCGATGACACTACAGAACGTCGCGAATAATATCATCGCTTGCCCGGTTGCAAGAGAAGTCGTGTACGTCCCATACCTCCGCTGGATGAGGTTTATGTCTAAACTCAGTCTGACAATTTTCTCAGCAATCGCGTGACGCGTAAGATTGTTCCAACCTACCGCTATCAGTATGCTGGTAATCTCAGCAACGTATCTTCATTGCCATGGATGGGCGCATACCACAGCTGTACATCTCCCTGCTTCAGTCACCCCATCTTGCTTCATTTAGAGATCCAACACACTCCTAGCCGAGCTCCCACTCATATTCGGCACGCACTACGAATTTCGAGGCAATTCCACTGAGTACGAGTACGAAGTGTCAGATTTCTTGAGGTTTTGTGGCTATCCTTCGCGTCCGACCCGTCCGTCGCACCTGCTGCACCGCTTCCTGGAGGCAGGAATTTCGTCTGGCCTGAGTACGACACGAGTACCAACAGCCTCGTGCGGTTTGCGAACGGCAATGAGCTAGTGGCAACGAGCAGTGATCAAGTGATTGATAAGTAGGGATTCATGGGTCGCATCGGCAAGATAGAGTAGCGTGCCGAAGTCGCCACAGGTACAAAGTTCAGATGGCACGAAACGGCGTTCGGAGCTACGTCCTACTGTACCTCGTGATGAGTGTCCGAGGTGATGAGCAGGTGGTGAGCAACAGCGGTTATGCACCGTATGGCTAGAGATTGCCCAATTTTATGACTCTGCCTGCGTGCTGCCTTTGTCGCTGTAAAGCATGGCTTGTCAAGCGTATGAACGCGATGCTTATCGCTGCACCGTTGCATGCTTGCGACATGCGCTTATCCCGGCTGTTTTTATATTACCGTGGGGGTGGAGCGGGTACATGCATGACGGGTGCAGATGCTGCCGCTGCGATATGGTACTTCGACCTTCCATTCTTTGATGGACCCCACCACAGAGAGTACCGAAGTCATCGCAACGAACCACTGTCACTGAGCCAACATCTCGGCGCAACCCATCTCGCCGGGATCTTTAGTGCACAAGATGTACTGCTGCTAGGCACAAGCACGCGACCATGCCGTTACCGCGCGATTGGGCAACTGCACACGCTACAGCCGATGAGGAAGGCCATATATATCATTCATCTAGCGCCGCTACCTCGACCAACCTTCTAGCGAAGATAGCGCCAGCGTTGGTTTCTACCCCTCGGCCTCTTGACCCACTACGATCAGAGCATCAGTTACCCCAGCGTCGGCCCAGGCACGACCCGTAGATGCCATCAAATCAAGATGCTCAAGTGGTCTTGTCGCAGTGCTTATCTACCATTGGCAATAACGGCTACTGCACGAGCGGCGCTCTAAGGTAATATGGCATGCTTGATCTTCGCCTAGCGACGTCGATCTCAAGATGGCGCCCATTTATGCTGTCCTTCTTGGGCAAGAGCGCGGCAGCGATGCAGACCAGCGACCGAGCTCTGCCGCCTACCACCCTCTCGATGAGGCAGGAGGAGAGCATGAAGGTATGCAGCCACTGTAGTCACGATGGCGCTGGCGATGTTTATAAGTGTTCCCATCCTTCTGGTGCTTCCCAAGGTTGCCCTACGACCAGCCTCTTCGCACTTCGAGAGAGCAGTCCATCATGTTATTCTCTACAGCCCTTGTTTCCAGCTTGCTGGTCGCTGGGTCTTTGGCTTCCCCAGTCTCTATTCCCAATGCAGTTCATGAGAAACGGAACAGCAATCCACATGGCTGGACACGACGCGATGCACTGGACCGAAGGGCTATTCTGCCCATGCGGATAGCCCTCGCACAGGGTGGCCTTGACCAAGGGTCAGACTGGCTCATGGACGTGTCCCACCCAGAATCCGAGAAGTACGGCCAGCACTGGTCTGCGAAGGATGTCGCGCAAGCGTTCGCTCCGAGGTACAGTGCGACACATCCCAAACTGCGTGGAACGTAAGACTGATGTTTGTGCGCAGTGACGAGACCGTCAGGTATGTCAAGGCTTGGCTGACGAGCTCTGGCATTGCTGCAGATCGCATTAAGCAATCGCAAAGCATGGGGTGGTTGCAATTCGACGCCACCGTGGACGAAGCCGAAGAGTTGCTTCAGACCAAGTATCATGTCTGGGAGCACACGTCTGGTCAGCCGCACGTTGCCTGCGACGAGTACAAACTGCCTGCGCACCTCACGAAGCACGTCGATTTCGTCACGCCTACTGTGCACTTCGATGCCAAGATCAAGGCCCGCGATCCGGCCAATACTTCGGTCAAGAAGCGCGACAACAAGATTCCCCTTGGCAACCCGTCATCTGGCTCTCTGCCTAAGCTTGGTCAATGGCTTGGAGGCAAGAACAATATCATCAAGGAGCTTGAAAAATGCGACACCCAGATCACGCCCAACTGCCTTCGTGCGCTGTACGAATTCCCACCCAACGTCTACGCTGCACCCGGCAACAGCTATGGTATTGTCGAGTACACTCCGCAAGCGTACGTTCCATCCGATCTCGATCTCTTCTTCGCCAACTTCAGCACTCGCCAAGTTGGCAACCGACCCATTCTCGATTCTATCGATGGTGGCGTTGTCCAATCGCAGGTCATGTCATTCAACTACAATGGTGAGAGTGACCTCGATCTCGAGTATGCAATGACCCTGGTCTACCCCCAGAAGGTTACCCTCTACCAAGTCGGCGACCTCGTTGAAGGCGCCAGCTTCAACAATTTCCTTGATGCTCTCGATGCCAGCTACTGCGGCGGCGATGACCCAACCCAAGATGGTATTTACCCAGACCCTTTGCCGGGAGGCTACAAGGGTCCAGAAAACTGCGGTGGCTTCGCCGCTACGAAAGTCATCAGCACGTCTTACAGCTACAACGAGTATGACCTCACCCCCGCCTACGAACGACGCCAGTGCAACGAGTATATGAAGCTTGGCCTACAAGGTGTCAGCATCCTGTACTCTTCCGGTGACTACGGTGTAGCTGGCAACGGTGGACAGTGCATAGCCCCAGGCGCCCCACCACCAGGCGTCGGACCCAACAATGTTACTTACACCGACGGCACCTCCGGCCGCTTCAACCCTTCATTCCCTGGCACGTGCCCGTACGTGACCTCCGTCGGCGCCACCCAGGTCAAGCCCGGAACGAACATCATCAAGGCGCTTGCCACCCACACACAGCCTGAGGAGGCTTGTGAGACCGTCATCTATTCCGGCGGTGGCTTCTCTAACGTCTTCCCTCTGCCATCTTACCAAGCGGCAGCGGTCAAGTCATGGTTCAAGAATCACCCTCCGCCATACGGCGCAGACCGATTCAACAACTCGCAGCAGACCCGCGGCCACCCCGACATCTCAGCCAACGGTGCCAACTACGTTGTTGCTGTTGATGGAGAGTTCGCGCTCGTCTACGGCACCTCTGCCTCCTCGCCAACACTCGGCAGCATCCTCACCCTCATCAACGAGGCTCGTCTTACCGCTGGTAAGAAGTCCATCGGCTTTATCAACCCGACTGCGTACGCTCATCCGGAGGTCTTTAACGATATCACGCAAGGTGGCAACCAGGGCTGTGGTACGCCGGGTTTCCAATCTGCGCCTGGATGGGATCCAGTAACTGGGCTAGGCACACCGAACTTTCCAAAGCTCTTGAAGCTCTTCTTGAGTCTTCCGTAAGCTGTTCAAAGCTTGCGATAGACAACATGAATGTACCAGAGGCTCAAGACAGCGCGGCAGGTGGTTCAGATACGATCGAATGAGACACGTTGCTCACGAGCACTTTTTCAACCTTTCATTGCTCATCGGCAGCAATGCCACATTGTGTCCAATGCATCCTAACGTCGTTGAGCTTCATGTCAACCTCATCGGTCTGTTTTCCTCAACAAAGGTAGCTGTCATGTGAACATATAGACATGACTCTTCGCAAGCGATCTCAGATGTCTCGAGTAAAGAAAATTACTTTCCGACAAGTCTCATGGCCGCTTCAGCGGTGAGTGAGTGGTTAGGATGGCGACTCCACTGCCTTGCGTCGCTGCGAACGCTCCCCCAATTCATCAATCAAACGAAACGCGTTTCCGGTAACTCACCATCTCGCAGTAACATCACGGCGAGGTACGATATTGTGAGTCTCTCTGTAGCAGCTCTTGACCATGTGGCTGACCTGGAGCAGTGGCGCTCACTGGGGACTGTAAAGCTCCACGATCCACCGATCGACAGGCACGGCTAGGGGTCCCGAGCGGACCGAGTGGCCGGTAAAGCCTATCAAACAATAGGCAAAACTTAACACCTACGCGAAGTGAGCGCGAAGTGAGCGTTAACTGTCAACACTCACTGGGATGCAGCCATACGCCCCCCAAGTTCACTATCGCCATCCCCCTGTCTCATTCCTTTCTGTGGTCATCTGAAGTGCGTGGAAAGCTAACGTGCGAAGACTCGATTGACAAATGCTCTTGTCACAAGGCGGAGGGCAAGTACACCGCGGCATCAACCGCTTACTGCATCGAAGCGAAGGTGCGAAGCGGAAGTTAACAAAGAAAGAGGGTAGATGCTAGCATCCGAACTCCCACAGACTATACTCGCTTTATCTCCGCAGTACGCTAATGCTCTCGAATTGCAGAGAGGCTGTATCGGCTGCCGTCTGTGAGCCTTGACACCACCGATCTTGACATCCTGAACGGCATGATCGGCGAGAAGCGGAGAGTCTCTGTAGCGAGAGTCATGAACGGGACGACACCGAGGCAGGACAGTGGAGGTGTCGAGAATGTCAAGCACGATGATCCTCCTCGCAAAGGGTCTCTTTCGCCAACGGCTGAGAACGGCCAATGGTCTTCAGCAGTCGGCCATGCCACCACCGCAGGCAAGAGCGGACGAGTGATCGAAACGCTCATGGCTGCAAACGATCGCCTGAGGAAGGAGTTGGAGCTGGTGCAACTCCGATCACAGGAACAGGATCGGACGATCCAGACCATGCAGCCCCAACTAGAAGCGCTGAGAACGGAGAAGGACAATTTGCAACATGCTAAGAACATGGACTCTTCACTTCTCAAGCGCCGGGACCGCAAGCTCGAATTGATGAAGGAGGAAATGGGTGTCGAGAGGGCAAGGAGGGAGGCAGCAGAGGGGCGTGCACGGCGATTGGAGGCGGAGCGGGATGAGGCTGTGGAGACGGCGAGGGTGGAGGTACAGCGGGCACACGATAAGGCGAAGCATTCGACGATACATGCGAGTATACTGGAGCAGAGCCATCGTCAATTGTCAACGGAGTACCAGCAACGCGCTGGGAGATTTCGCAAGGACTTCGCACAGCTCCGGAAGGATGCAGACGGGGATGCTCCGAAAGTGGCGCGGCTAGCAGTGATCTCAGGACAGATGTGTGCGGTGTTCGAGCAGAATTGCACCGCGCACGAGCAGTACGTGGAGATGCACGAGAAGCACAAGGCGGCCGTGGAGGAGTGGAAAAAGGGCGTGGAGCTGGCTGCGAGTGAGGAGACTGAGAAGACGAGGAAGTTAAGTCAGGATATGGAGACCGTGACGAATCAGATGAAGTGGGTGATGGGGATGGAGAAGTCGCGGGAGGGTGGGTGAAGGTTGACTGAGTGCCTCTCGACTTTTCCTCAAGGGACGTTGGCTAGTATGGTGAGAAATAATTGTAATGCGGCGTCGCCGATAACGAAGGTGGAGTGAAGTCTGGACATGAGCCACCAATGCTTGTACATGGACTGTGCGAACATCAGACAGCTCCATGTGCATCAGGGTGTCTCAGGTGAATGAAGTGCAGATTCATGTCAGGATGGTGAGCACCAGGCAGCGAAGGCGCGGTGGTCTGGGTTGCACTTTCTTAACTACAAGACTTCCGCCGCGCCTGCCTCCGGGGACATGCGCGACTGCCTGCTTCCGCTTCCGCTGCAACATCACCTCTGCTCGACAACACATCAATCGACGACAAAGCGTGAAGCACGATGGACCAGGCATGTTACGTCCACGGCTCGCTATACCGCTTTACTCCAAGCGCAGCTCGCACAGTCATCAAGCACTTTACCGACGGTGCTGCACACGTCGTGGCAGATCGCACGTCTTGGGATCTGGTACACGATGGAAACAACCAAGTCAGTTTGATGGCACGACTGTACCGAAGCACCACTGACATGCACTGCAGATCTTCGCTTTGACCTGCCATAGCACTGATGGCCTTGCTCTCGATGGATTGCTTCGCGATGTCACGGATCGCTACGTGGCGCAGGAGCTTGACGATGCAAGTGAAGAAGATCGGCTGCCGCAAGTTGAGCTTTTCGGAGAAATTGCACTGAACGCGAGCTTTGACGATGACGCGGTTCCCATTGTCAGTGATGAGCCAGTCGAAGCCGATAGAGAGACGGTATCGCTTTCCAGCCATGTTGTGCAACGCGATGGCATGAAATCACGTGAGAAGGTCTCAGCCACGCAGCTTTCACAACTACCTGTTCACCTCAGAGCGCGTTTCAGTGGCTTGGTGCCGGTCTCTTGCACAAAGAACCTGACCACGGTCCGTGCATCCCAATGGGATGGGCAGCAAGGGGCATACTGCTACAGTGGAGAGATTGGCACAGCCTTGTCACCTCTCAGTGGACAGGAGCACATGGATCTCACCGCGCTGCTCGATGAACTCACGCCCTTTCCACCACTTGAGCGCTTGACAAACATCCGCAAAGAGCCCCAACTACCTCTGGTTACTGCTTCACCTCCAATCGAGCGTCACTGGGAGTTTGTCGGCGAACAGCCCAGGACGAGTCAATGGCTGGTGGGTATGGGAGAGACGACAGAGCTGCTGAGCCCCGACGCTGCACCGGAGCCGAGCAAAGACGCAATTCGGTACCAGCAGATCGCTACGCAAACGCAAGAGACTTCCGGCCGCATCAGAATGCCGCAGGGCGTCTCGATCATGCCAAGTCAGGGCGAGAACGAGGACGATGAGCCAGAGCAGACCAAGGAACAGCTGGACGGTGCCTTTGCAGCACTCCTGAAGCGCCCTGCCGTCAACGACGAGGTGTCTGATGAGTCTGCTGAAGAGACGGAAAGCGATGAAGGATCGGGAGGCGCCGGCAATGCGGGCAGGACAGGCTTCGCAAAACTTGTAGGCAATGGTCAAAAGTTTCGCGACGACCATGTTAGGCAGGCGAACGTACAAAGCAGCGCTCTCACTTGCATGATGCCTCAAGTCTTCGTCAGCGACTCAGAATCCACTGACGGCACCGCAACTCCGGGATCAGTCCCTCCGACTTCTTCTCATGAGACGCCTGCGACGGTGGAGGAGCCCTTTCCCACCTACGAGCGCCGCTACGCCCAGGTAGATGGTATCGGACTGATGGGAGATGCTGCGAACCAGGCCAAGTGGGAGCTGGAGAATGGTCGGCCTTCAGCCTCTGTCAGTACGAGCCGTCCGCTCAGGACAAGAGACCAGCTCATGTTGGCACGCCATGCCGATGCCGATCCCGAAAGGAGTTTGCGCGATGTGCCCGGGTCCTCAAGGCTCAAGCATCAAGACAGAGATGCGATTCGCAGAGCTGCGCAGCACACATCTAGTCTGACACCCGCCAGGTACGCAGATACCATGTTGGGTGGCGCTGAGCCCTGGGCAGGGAAGGCGGTGCCAGCCCAGCCTCAGACCCGTACAGGTCATCTCGTTGACACCAGCTATGCTGCTAACTTATTTCGTGCGGACCCTGAGCAGTTCCCTGCCCTAACGTGTCGGATCTCCCCATCCATGCGGCTACCAGTGAAGCAAGCGCACGAGCCACAGGCGTGGCAAGGGGACAGTGGGCAGCCTGGATACGCTCACGCAGAAGGCCTCCTAATCGACATTTTAGAGCCGACCGCCACCAGCGAGAACATTTCCACTTCGACCGTGAAACTGCCTAAGCACAAAGCCTTGCCTCCGAAGATGTTGAAGATCGTAGATTGCGAACGTGGACCGCACAAGCGAACTGGTGATGATGATACGGTCATCGAGCGCCTACGACCTGACACATACGCGCCGCCGAAAGGGCGCTCCACCATGAAGCAAAAGGCACAGAACAAGGCGAAGAATGGCAAGGGGAGTAAGTCAAAGGCGAGCAAGCCAGTATCGAAGGGCAAAGCGATGCTGGAATTGCCCGATCCATTACCAATGCCGAAGGCAAGGAAAGTGCCGGAGCCTGTACCCTTGCAGGCAGCCTCCATGAAGCAAAAGGCCGAAATCTGTGATAGTGATCTTGATGACGAGCAGCAAGGGATCTTCACCGAGCGAGTGTCGAAATTGCTTCTCTCACAAGACGTCGAAGCCGCACAAGCTCTCGTAGTGCAATTTGGCATCGTATTAACGCATTGGCAAAAGCCTGAGACTGTGAGGCAGGCCGTCGCAGTGGCCGATATGCAGCGTCAGCTCGACGACGACAACGATGTGACGGGCCCATACAATCGCCAAGCGCAAATCGGATTCATGCCCCGTATGGCCATTGCTCAACAAGACATACAACATCTGTTGTCACTTCCTGGTATGCTCTCACGCCAGCACGATAGAGGCTCAAGGTCACTTGTGGACGCCTGGTTTGCAGAAGCACCATGGGATCTCCGATGCGAGATCTTGTACGAGGTGGAAGTCATGAATATTGACGAAGTTCGATGGCTTATCATGGTTCGCAGGAATGAAGCTTGCAGTGTTGATGTCAGCCATATTCAGCAAGAGCCATCGGCGGTCTACGTGCATTATCCTCATTACGTTTGGGATGCTAGGATTCAGCCACAGCGCAACGGTGGTCTGACGCCAAATGAAGATTTCTTGGATGCTGCAAAGACCTTTGCACAGACGTTCAATACTCCCGGAGAGGCCATGGGATTACCAGCCATCGAAGCTGACGTCCCGATCATTGGAGAGCTGCCAGCGTTCACGGTACAACGAGTCGTTACGAAGCGTCGCTTCTCGCAAGCCATACCGCTGAAGTCGCTGAACATGTCTACGGACATAGACCCAGATCCGCCCGTGGATCAGCAAATCCTAGCAACCTGGCATGTTGATCAATTATGGCACCTGATTTTCAGTATCAACAAGGCTTCCGATGGAGAGGCCGGGTTGCTTGCCGTTGCCGGGACTGAAGCAGAGATGCTTGAACGTGGTCGTCTGTGGTGGGAGGCTTCGCTTGAGTTGAACGATGGCTTGCTCAAGATTGCGACGGAGCCAGACAGTGAGCGCCGGACGCAGACGCTACATGCACTGGAGCGTACACTCGGCGAAATCATAGGCGACTGCGGTCTTGACAATATCGGATTGGGCCAGTACTACAGCATGGATTTCGAGGAGCTGACCGAGATATTACAGCCGGCCGTGCCACCCAAGACCAAGGGACGCGCTCGGAAAGGGAAGAGCAAGATCAGGTCGGCTGTAGAGGACGACGCGGGCTACATCCCATTCTGGTGAGCTCGGCATACTTGCTGTACTATGCTGGAGACTGCATGGTGTCGACCTCGATCAGCTAGGTAGAGGGATGAACGACCCGATAGTGCCTGAATCAGTCAGATCGTATGGTGTCTTCTTGAGATCCATCGATAGTGGATCAGCGATTGATTCCCGAGCTGGCGAACATGGGACGACCAGAATTGGCGGCTTCTTACTAGCCGATGTCCTTATCTACCAACTGCTCATCTAGATGACTACATGCAGGTACAGGCCGACAATCTCCCCGTCGTGACCGCTGCAGCGATACCGTTATGTGTCAATGCCTATGTGAGGGTTAGCCAGGTACCGATGGACTGATGCCCGATGCAGCCAGGGTTCAATGAAGCCGCCTGAAGTATTTGGTCTTGTAGAGCCACTCATGTAAGGATATACCAATCATCTCTTTACCAGCACAATCGGAGTAGTACTCTTCTTGCTTTCAAAGCCCACACTTGTCTGTCACGCTGAAGATGTCTGAGATATATATCATCCTCGTCCTGCCCTCGCAAGTTCAAGGGCTATGGAGAGAAAGGTCTTAAGGGTCTGAGGTGGTCAAAACAAGCGAAGATCGCAGTGTCATTCGTCATCAACTACGAAGAGGTAGATCGCCTTCGATATCACTTCTCCGCAACCACATTGACACCACGCAGGGTGGCGAGCGCTCAGTCTTTCTTGGCGATGGTGTTTCCGAGACGAACTTGAGAGAGTACCCAGCAGCGCCCGACATCGACGAGCGCAGCTACAGTGGCGAGTCGGAGTTCGAGTATGGTTCGAGAAGTGGATGGTGGAGGCTGTGCTAGTTGTTCAACGACTATAAGATGAAGTCCACGCTATATGCTGTGGCGAAGGCTTGTGAAGAGCAGCCGGAGGTCGTCACGCGCTGCGTCGAAATGGGTCACGATGTGGCAAGCCATGCCGACCGCTGGAGAGACCATTCGAACCTCTCTGTCGAAGCAGAGAAGCAACATATCCGCGAAGGCATCACTAGCGTAAATAAGCTCTCCGACTATGCCCCACACGGGTGGTACTATGGACGTCCCTCACCGCATTGTCGTGCTCTGATCCCCCAGGTGTGCGAGGCGGCTCAGGCGGCGAAGCAACCCTCTCGAAAGCCGCAGATCTCCTCCGCAACCACGGCGCCGAAGTCACCGAAATCTCACTCCCTACCGCCCTCGACGATCTCCCCAAATCGCACGCCACAGTCCTTCCCTCCGACGGACGCACCGCTTTCTTACCCGAGTACACTGTCGACAGATCGCAGATCTCCTCTCAACTCGTGGGTCACGTCGAAAACACAGAGAAGATCACGCGGAAAGCGCAGCTGGAAGCTTTCGATAAGGTAGCTGCTGCGAGACCCGTCGTCAATGAGATCCTTGGGAAATATGTGGCGGTCATCACGCCGAGCGTGCCTGATTCCGCGCCCGAGGGGATTGGGGGTACAGGGAGTGCGGCGTTTTGTACCACGTGGACGGTAAGTACCTGTCCTATGCCGGTAAAGGGAGCGAGAGCTGACATTGACATAGGCACTACATACCCCTGTTGTGAACGTGCCAGGCTTCGCGGGTTGTCATGGCATGCCGATCGGCGCTTCATTGGTGGCTCCAAGATACCATGACAGGCGTTTACTGGCTGTGAGTAAAAGTGTTGGACAGGTATCTGAGGCGGAAGGAGGGTGGAAGTCGTCCTTGTAGTGAGATCAAACCTTACTCATCGCCCTCGCCGCTTGACGTGACTTTTGCTGATTGGCTACTTTGAGCTCATCCTATCTCAGCTTCATTCAGCAGCCCGCCCTTTACACCTCCTCCCCATCACCCTCCCCAATCCCCAAACCCTCCCTCTTGATCCTCAAATCCTCCTCCAAACTCGCCAGCTGCCGCCCCATCTTATCCCTCAAAAGCTGATTCTTCTGCGCCGCGATCCTCTGCTTCTGCAACTCCACTTCCTTCTCCAGGTCGTGAATCTCCTCCATCTGCTGCGCGCGCTCAGCAGCACGCGCGACAGCATCCTCATCATCGATAGACTCCTCGTCGGAAGAATATTCGTCGTCGTCATCGTCGCCGCTGGATTGAGCCGGAGTTTCGGCTGGGGAGTTGGCGTCGAGGGGCGTGGGAGCTGTGGTAGGTGTTTCGTTGCCATTGGGTGAGGTGACTGTGGATTGGAGTTGGTTGAAGGCGGCGGTGATGGCTTGAGGAGTCGCAACGGTCGTGACTTCCTGGTCTGCGTCGAACAATCGGTCCATGTCTTCTTCGCCCATCTCCTCTTCCTCTTCGTACTGCTCTGTGTCTTCGGCATTGCCAGTCTCGATTGTAGACATGGCTTCACCTTCGGCGTCATCTTCGTCATCGTAGAGTTGACTGTCTTCTGGCTCTGCGGACCGCTCGAGTGACTCGCGGCTGATCATCTCGAAGCTCGTGGAGCCTCCGTCTGCGAGTGCTCTGTCATCGTCTGCGATGAGCTTGTTGACTTCTTCTTCCACGTTCGCCGTATCTCTGTAGCTCAGTCGCTTGCGGAACCGTCGTTTGCGAACCCAGTGCATGGGTGGCGTAAGACCGTGTGCGAACTGCATCGTCGTTGGATCAACTACACGCGCAGGCAGTGGCATGCTCTTAGCTTCGTGATCGTCGCTGCAACGACCGAGGACGAGCAGCATCTGGCTGAGATCCGACACCTTGTAGAACGCTTTCCTGTCCCAGCTCTTCATCGTCTCGACGATATTCGGGAGATCGACCATTGCCGCCGCGTACATCCTACCCTTGATAGTGATGACCGCGCGCCTGAAGTCGCGGTCTATGAACCTGATCATCGCGTCTGCGCCTCCGTCTGCTAGTGGTATGCCAATCTTCCGCTCGTTGATCGCATTGCGTAGGTAGTCGCAGTCTTCACCCGGCTGCATGCGTAAGACGAGATGCTGCTCGATCGACGGATCCTTCTCCCTCTCGCTATCTTCACTGTCGTACGCGTTTCCTGGTATCCGCTCCGGCGCCTGACCCCGAACATGCAGTGACCTGAGTATCTGCTTTGGAGCTTGCGACACTTTCTTCTTTAAGCTAATCTTCGTCTTAGCGGGTACATGTGCTGCTGGAGGTGCTGCCTTGTGAGGCAGCTTGATCAGGAGGGAAGGCTTTCGCTCGAGAGTCTCATTGGCGGGACGCTTTGGAGCGGGTGAGATGCTGTCGTCGTCCGCTTGGCGCTTCTTCGAGTCTGTATCCCGGTCTTTGCGCGCATAGTTGCGCTTCTTCTTCGCGCCGTCAACGTTGCCCTGGTCGACTACTGGGTCATGAGAAGGCGCGGGAGACTGTGCCGGCCTTGAGAACTTCAACTTGAAGCCACCGCCGCTTGATGGTGTCGCCGTTGCAGGAGTAGAAGGCTGTCCACTCGCGCTGCCACTTCCACCGCCACCGATCTTGATCTTGAGGCTCATGATCGATGCTGTAGCGGAGGAGACTGGGGTGGTGGGTAGGTCAATGTGGTCTACCTAGTCAACTGCACCCGCGCTATCGATCGGTAGGATGGCAGTCGATAGTTCATGAGGAATGTAGAGGCGAAGTGAAGGAGTCATTCACGAAGAGACGCGACTATAGTGAATGCCCGTGGAAGTGACGGTCTGTGGGGGTGCTGTCACGGTCCTGGATCCCTGTCAGTAGTCAGCCAGACTGCCGCAAGTCTAATCACCAACATATGATCTCAAATGAAACTCAAGAATGATGCTGCACATGATCGAGTGGTGGTCATTTCTGGCTAGTGCTCTTGTTACATTGCTACATATACAGGTCACGGCGAACCAAAGCAGCGCTGGATCAGCGCGTCAATCTCGTCGTGCCCGCCTCTTCCGCAAAGTCTCTACACACGCTTCGCTTCCTGCACCTGCGGCTATCTCGCTTGCTGTCTTCCAGTCCTGGTTCCTTGCCCCTCGATCTGCTCCGTATGCTAGTAACAGCTCCACTACTTCCACAAGCCCGCTCTGTGCGGCGTAATGCAATGATGTGCCGTCGTCGGCCATCCGCATATTTGGGTTCGCGCCCACTTCTAGCAGCAGGTGCAGGATTGGCATAGACTCTTTGCGAAATGGCAGCATGGCCCAGTGAATTACGTTCGTGCCGATCATGGACGTGATCCGCAAGTCAGGGTTGTAAGATAGAAGTAGCCGTACGATCTCTTCCGATGCATACCGTGCCGCGTACATGATCGGTGTAGACTTGTAAGTGTTTTGTTGGTTGATATCTGTACCTGCAGCGAGAAGGAAGTGCACCATCTCAATGTCGTCTGCCAGGCAGGCCTGGTGCAGCGGTGCGGAAGAAGAGTAGGCGATGTCCGGACTGACGTGTGCACCATGTGCTATGAGCAGCTTGGCAGCTTCGAACTGACCGTGCGTGGCTGCTCCAGCAAGTGGCGAAAGGTGACCGTGCTTAGCTGGCTTGAAAGCTGTGTATAGCTCTCTGACCAACGTTGAAGCGTTGATGGGTGCGCCGAGGTAGAGGAGCAGCTCTATGTGGGCGATATCGCCGGCGCAAGAGGCGGCGTAGAGCTGCGATGCCAGCAGGTTGTGGTCCCTGTGGCTGCTCGCAGGTGGCGGGCTGCTGCCAAAGCTACATCGCATCGGACTCGAAGAGGACGATGTGGTAGGTGATGTGTGGCGGGACCGGGGGGCCGACGTGGTCGGTGATGTTGGAGGACTCCATCGCGATGTTGCTGCTTCGAATGATGGCGTGCTGGGTGAAACAGGTGAACGAGGACTTGCTGTAGGACTGCCGAAAGATATTGCGCTGTCGGTTGGGTTTCTGCATTCAGGTCAGGATTTGCTTACTGGATGTTCCTGAACGAGACTCTACTGACCTCGAGTTTCTCTTTCTGTTCGCTTCGATCGTGTTCCGATCCCACGCAGCCATCGAGTCGAAGCCCATCTTGCTGACCAGACCTGCGCCGACGTAGCGACCGGACGTGTTGTCGATGTTATAGAAGATGGTGTAGTATCGGCAGGATCTGTTTGGCTGACCGAGCTGTATGTCTAGCCCAGCAAGCTGTACACAGCTGAGGTGCGGGTACTCAGCAGCAAGATTGCCACGAGCCAGTGGTATCACAGCAGCACCAATGCTGTCAAATAGTTGAGACACGAGAGACGATAGCGAGCGAGACGGACGAGTGGGGAACTTGCGGTTGTTGTAGTCGAGAGACTACAATTACTCATCTCACCGGGCCTCACCTAGAGCATATGTCGTGAAAGGTCAACACCTGCTCTGCAGTCACGACACCGACAAGGAAGTACTAAAGCATGTAGCATGAGAACGCCGCGAGGCTGTATCGCGTGTGAGTCGACAGGCACAAGCAGACTCCGATAGGCTTCACCGGCTATGAGATGACAGGCATGGCGTGAGATTGTGCCAGCGAGCCAGGGCGTAGCGTGGTAGAAGAATGCAGAGCTTGCGAAGGTGGTGGCTCCCCACGAACCCCTGTTCCGCCTTTTCGGGAGGTGGAGGCTGACTGGAGAGCTCTTTCTGGTGTGGGAAGTGCGGTGTGCTCTCATAGGGCTGAGCTGCTGCGCCGCAAGATAGTGGGGCGGGAACTGGGCAGATGGACCGGTCAACGTGGGGCGGGATGCTGCATGAGGGCGTGACGATATTGTGCGAGAATTTGCGACTTCGGATGAGGCGCGTCGCTGCGTGGGACTGCGACGGTAGCATCGGTGCTGTATCTGTCGTGGTGTGATAGTAGCGATGGCCAAGAGCCAATGAACGACTCCCGTGCTTGCTCCGGGTGCCGAAAGTGTAAATCCTACGGGTTGCGTTACATGGTTTAGAGCAGAATGAGCCTTCCACACTTGACGACATCGACAATTGCGGAACTGAGAACGGACGACTTGCAGGGCTTCGCACATTGTTCATATCGCTTTCGTTTAGAGACGAGAGCGTTACTGCGTAGGCATCGCTATCATTCTCACACGCCAGCATCGTGCCACGGTAGCAGCCACGGGTGACATGGCATGGTCGGAGTGACCGGAAGGTATACATCGAACATGATGACTCCGATCAGTCGACACCTCTTCCCAGATCGGATCTTTGCTGTCAGGCCAGACTGTAACAACGGACGATGCATTTCGCTACACATCTTACAGCGCCGTCGCCTATTGCGCTGGAAAGCTACCAACGGCTTGATGCTTTTCTTCATGTTCGAGCAGTTCCAGTGGTCGAAATCGGACTTCTAGACGACGTCGACTATCTGGACCGGTGACTGCAAAAGCTGCTTCGCAGCACTTGGAGCAATTATGCGATGCTTCGTTCGATGCGATCATGACACGGGGCTGACACTTCAGCCCTCCGCGTCTACAGAGGTCTGATCCGCGGCTTGGGCTGTGGTTTGCTCGGTCGGCATACTCAATCGCTGTACCACCCAATTTGGAAGCCATTGTTTGTTCCAATTTTTCATATCTCACAACTCCCCACCACGCACTATCTCAAAATCTCCCGCAAGACAGACGACTCCTCTCCCCGTCCTTGATCCTCGCATCAGCTCTGACCGTCCAATTCGCCGCTGGCGTCAGCCAAGTTACCTGTACTGCACACGTCAACAAGGTTTCGCCCTTGTCCGGCGGACATTGCGTCTCAGCCTCGTCTTCGACATCTAGCCACGTGCAAAAGTTCCAGGTATCGTCCTCTGGCGGAAACTCAGCGCTGATATTAGCGATGACTCTTATCGAAGCACCGGGAGCGATGTCTTGCTTCATGGTGCCGTTGAGCATGACTTGCACTCGATTCTCCCTTGATTTGGTCAGTGCACGCATAGCTTTCACTGACTTGAGGAAATCTCACATCTCTGGCGGATCAGGAATTAGAGTCACCCACATCACATCGTATGTGTCATCGGTCTGGTTGGCGGCGTTACAATGACGAAAGGGCGAGTTCCCTGGTATTGCACCCGGATGGGACGACAGATGTGGCTACAGAGCTATCTGCTCACTCGAAGGCGTTGTGTTCGAAAGACTGTTAGTATGAAGGATCGTGATTGCGGCTGCATACCAAGCGAGCGCCATGTTACTACTAAGCTTGCAGTAGAGGTGCTGGTGCAGCGTTATACGAGTGTAGCAGCTGCGCTCCTCTCAATTTCGAGGGTGCTCTCAAGGGCTCCTATGACTACCGTTGCAGTAGTGACGTTGGATGATGTAGAACTTGTCAAAGACTCGCAGGTTAGGTCTTTGGAAGGATGATCATGAGTGTGTATGGTAATTCTCACTCACCCTGTGCGCTAGTCGATGCTGCTACGATTCACTCGATGGGTGCACGACAGGCTTCGGCTTTTTCGAGCGACGAAGCCGGTTTGAGAGCTCACGCAACAAGGTGGTATCGGCAGCGATGAAGTCGTACAATTATCCAATCCTGCTCGGGGTTGATCTACAGTGTTGAGTAGCGATCCTGTGTCATATGATGACCTGCCTGTGCCGCACATGAGCGCTTAGCTCGAGCCTTGCGGCGCTTATTCCCGTGCACATGCTCACGGTGGCGCACAAGAGACTATAATCAATTCGGTTTGGCATGATTTGCACGACAGAGCGCAGAGCTGACGAAGAGCTTGTATCATAGTTCGATGGGTGAAGTAGTCTGTGTGACATGGTTCAGGAGGAGCTTGGCTGATAGCAGGGTCATCGGTTTGACAAGACAGTACTAGCTCAGAAACCCTTCTTACGCCACGCCAAGTGCGGAGTACTTTACTTCTCGTGCATTCTTAGTCCACTGGCTGATAACCATTGCCTGCATTCTCGACGTCGACTGGATCTGCCGTGCAGCTCGAGGAGTGTGGCGCGCCCAGATGCTGTAGTATTGCAGCCTCACTTTGCATGACCATTAGTCTGCTTCGCAGCCTTCTCAGCCTGCAACTTCTGCAGATCACCCTCAATCGCCTTGTCGAGCCTGGACTTGAGCTCGGGTCGGTACCCGAACATGAATAAGATCTCCATCCAGACGAAGAAGGGTGCCAGAAACAGTGCCTGTACCAGATTGTCAAGCAGAGCTGGAGCTCGTCCTTCGAAGACACCGTGGCCGACGAATTGCGCGACCCAGGAGAAGATGTGAAGACCGAGTGCCCATTGGTTGGCTGTCTTGGGGTAAGTCGATGTGAGGACGTTGGCGTAGGCAGTGCCGCCCATGATCAGAGGGGCGAGCATACAGCCTGCCACTGGTTCCATCAGGATGTAGAGGCCGCTGTATGTCGTTGCTAAAATCGTGCCGAGGTTCGCTGGCAGATTTGGGACGGTGGCCCAGGTTGGCAGCGGGATTGCTCCCGTGTTGGTGGCCTTGATTGATGGTGAGTGCGAGATGGACCGGGTCTAGATGACATGTACTCACGAAGAGGAAGGCTGTCATCATGATCATGGGCACGCATGTGACATGGATGGCAACGTTGACCTGAGCAGACGTGAGTCGATGAGCGCTGAGGATGGATCATCATCTGGGAACTTGGTACATACCGCATTGTGGTGATACGCGCCATACTATCGCTAGGTCAGCAGACATTTCTCGTTACCGTATACGATCATCATGGTGAACACACAAATTGCAGTTGCTTCTCCAAGTTCAAGGCCATATTACCGGGTTCAGCCGGGTGTGTGCTGATTTAGCAACGAAATGTAGAGGTCGGAGTATATGAACTCAGGACGTGGCAATTCACGGTGAAGGATGACACTCGCACCTGAACTCGAAGAACACCATCATCAAATAAACGCAATGTGATGAGAGGCAGCAACCTCACAAGTGAGGTGGAAGTAAGACGTCCGTGTTCACCCGAGCACAGGCGTGCGCAGGTGTCAGTCCAATGGCTACTGTTCGGGCCGAAGCTTGGCAGCAGCGACGGAAGCTCAAACTCGTCGGATCGCCTCCTCTCCAGCATCGACAGCACGTCTGCACTCACACCACCCACCCTCCTTCCATCAGCATCAGCTCAGGAAGCGCTCCATCGCACCCACGAGCTTCCTCACCAGCATCACAATGTTCAGGACTGCGCTGCGGACGAGCGCGCGCGCGGCCGGCGCTCTGTCTGCCACCTCGCGAGTCTCCGCTGTACGTATACCCCCTACACCGCCGCGGTGGAGCTTTATTGGTAGTTCGAAGTGGCCTTGGAGTACTCAATGGGTGCTTGGGTGAGCCTCAGGCCTGTATTGGAGTATGCTGGCAGCTTCAATGGAGTGCTAGAGACTCACCCGCGGCAATGAGGAAACATCAGGGACTAGCGCACTGACAACATGGCTTCATCTAGCAACGCGCAACACCCGCCATCACACAATCATTTACCCGCACCTACGCAAGCGACAAGGCCTCGCCGACTGAGGTCACCTCTATCCTCGAGCAGCGCATCCGTGGTGTTCAGGAGGAGTCGGGCCTTGCCGAGACCGGCCGTGTGCTTTCCGTCGGGTATGCTTGGATCAAAAGACAGCGGAGGCTGCACTACAAGTACTAACAAATCATTAGTGACGGTATTGCGCGTGTCCATGGTATGCAGAATGTCCAAGCCGAGGAGCTCGTTGAGTATGTTGACCATATGCCAAGCTTTACTGCCATTGGCTTGTCTGACAACAGCATAGGTTCGCCTCCGGTGTCAAGGGCATGTGCATGAACCTCGAGGCCGGTCAAGTCGGTGTCGTGCTGTTCGGCTCCGACAGATTGGTCAAGGAGGGCGAGACTGTCAAGCGTACTGGCCAGATTGTACGTGCCTTTAACATGAACTTCTCCCGCCTGCACTACTAACACGATATTTACAGGTCGAAGTCCCCGTCGGCATGGAGCTCCTCGGCCGTGTGGTCGACGCTCTCGGCAACCCCATCGACGGCAAGGGTCCCCTCAACGCATCCGGCACCCGCCGCGCCCAGATGAAGGCTCCTGGTATTCTGCCCCGCCGCTCCGTCAACCAGCCGGTGCAGACTGGTCTCAAGTCCGTCGATGCCATGGTGCCGATCGGTCGTGGTCAGCGTGAGTTGATCATTGGTGATCGTCAGACCGGCAAGACCGCTGTCGCCCTCGACGCCATCCTGAACCAGAAGAGGTGGAACGTGACCAACGACGAGACCAAGAAGCTCTACGTTATCTACGTCGCCGTTGGACAGAAGCGATCGACCGTTGCTCAGCTCGTCCAGACGCTTGAGGCCAACGATGCCATGAAGTACACCTGCATTGTCGCCGCTACTGCTTCCGAGGCTGTACGTTCTCCGTGGTTATTACACGTCGCCTATGCTTGCTAACACCGCACCAGGCCCCACTTCAGTACATTGCCCCATTTACGGGATGCAGTATCGGTGTAAGTATTGCTTGCTCTGCTTCCTTCTCGGGACAAAAACTGATCTTGACCAGGAATATTTCCGCGACAACGGAAAGCACGCCGTCATCGTCTACGACGATCTGTCCAAGCAGGCCGTCGCCTATAGGCAGATGAGTCTGTTGCTGAGGAGGTTCGGGCTGCCCAAGTATGTTCCCAGAGTGCGCTCACTGACAAATCGCGCAGACCTCCCGGACGTGAGGCTTACCCCGGAGACGTGTTCTATTTACACTCGCGCCTTTTGGAACGTGCAGCAAAGATGAGCGACAAGCACGGTGGCGGCTCCCTTACCGCCCTCCCCATCATCGAGACCCAGGGTGGTGATGTGTCCGCCTACATCCCAACGAACGTTATTTCCATCACCGACGGCCAGATCTTCTTGGAGGCCGAGCTCTTCTACAAGGGTGTACGCCCTGCCATCAACGTCGGTCTCTCCGTGTCCCGTGTCGGCTCCGCTGCCCAGCTCAAGGCCATGAAGCAAGTCGCCGGTTCCCTCAAGCTGTTCTTGGCCCAATACCGAGAAGTCGCGGCCTTCGCCCAGTTCGGTTCCGATCTCGATGCCGCCACCAAGCAGACGCTTAACCGTGGTGAGCGTCTGACCGAGCTCCTCAAGCAGAAGCAGTACAGCCCCATGGCCGTCAACGAGATGGTGCCGCTCATCTACGCCGGTGTCAACGGTCATCTCGACAGTGTGCCAGTTGCCAAGATCCTGCAGTGGGAGGCTGACTTTGTTGCGCACTTGAAGTCGAATGAGTCGGATCTGTTGGCGACGATTGACAAGGAGGGTGCGTTGAGCAAGGATCTCGAGGCGAAGTTGAAGAACGTGGTTGTGACCTTCACCAAGGCTTTCACATAGACTTGACGTGATTGTCGGACGTGAGGGGAAAAGCAAGGAGAGTACAAGTGAGCATTTCGTGTACAGTACAGAGCGTGGCTGTGTGAGCGGCGAGTATTGAGTGGTGTCTACATACAGCTGTTCCACTGGAAGGATGGAGAGGCAGTAGATACGCGAGTACCGTGTTCTTTGTTACCTTCGCTGTTCGTGCAGTTCGTGATTCCCCATTATTGTACATGGGACGGGAATCGAGCTCGTTCGTGGGTGGAGACCTGAGCTGAACATAGGACCCGGCTCCTCCAATCAACTCTGCCTACTCCTCCTCGTCTCCATCGGATGCTCGCTCACCGTGCCCGTGACCGAAGCTTCCCTTCCTAACCCACCTGCACTTTCCCCTCCACTCCCATTCCTGACGTACCCAGTGTGCCCAACTCGTTCCTCCAAACTATCCGCAAAAGGACTATACGGCGCAGCAACCACATGCTCTCGTCCCTTGTCCCTCTGCCCCGGCTGACTGCCAGGCCAGCGCCGCTGCTGTTCGTGAAGACTGTCCAGTCCTTCGCCCACAACATTGTACTTCTCCCAATTGATCGGCGGTGTGCGAACAATGTTCTGAGGTCCCGGAATCGGTGGGAAGGATACCGTAGTGGCAGCGGACGAGGAGTTCGGTCGGCTGGCTGTGGTAAACGACCCGGGTTGAGAGTCTGGGACTTCGCTCCTCGTCATGGGTGGATCGCGAGCAGCGCCTAGCACCACTTCCTCTTCGCCATCTGAGGCGTCTGAAGGGGCGTCGAGAATATCTTGCAGAGTGCCGAAGGAAGGTCGGTTTTCCTTCAGCCGGCCCGCTACGAGTTCATCCCGAAACTTTTCTGGGTTGGCGAGAGCTTGCTGTTTGAGCGTGTCGAGTATGGTGAGGTCTTGGCGCGCTTTCTGCTTCTGGAATTGCAGGGCTGAGAGCGCGGCGCGCAGGGCTATGGCGTCTGTTGAGTCTGCGCTTGAGAAGGGGAGAGGTGGAGGTTGCGAGATGTGTTGGGTCGGAGGAATGGGGGAGGCGGTGTTGATGCCTTGCGCCGCTGGTGATGTAGGCTCTTCTCGCTTGATCTCCGCATTGCAATTTATTGGATGGCCCGTCATGGTGGTGTCCGTATGTGAGGTAGGAGGCATCGCGGGGGGTGAAGGCGCATCGTGAGTAAATCCAACTGGAAGGACCGGTTGCGCTTTGGGCGTGATGGGACTGAAGGCAGGTGCGACGGGTGAAGGTGGTCGGACGCCGGTGAATGAGGTAGCGCTGGTGCTATTGTCACGAGCTGTGCCTGTCTCCGAAGGTCGTCGTGGGGGTTTGAGAGTCAGCAGCGGCATGTGAAGTGAAGTAGCCTAGAGTCCGTGCGCGGCATCTGCGAGTTCTGGATGTCTTATGGCTTCCCACCTGATCTCGTGAGATGGACGATGTTATGAGATTACTGCGGTGGTCAAACGGCTTGGAGTTAATGCAGATGAGGTGTTGTAATGATCTATGCAGAGAGTACGAATGCAGGCTGCTCTATGTTCGCCACTTCAACCCCGCTGACTCACAAAGCTGGACGCTTGTAAGGCCATCTGCTGGTGATGCATCGCTCGATACATGCATAGTGTGGGACACTCGCATCAGCGCCCCTCCACGATACGGCATTGCTGTCTGAGATGTCGCTCTCAGACTGTTCTCACATCATGCATCGGCTGCAGCTCCGTCCCCGCCGGTCTTTCGGATCACTTCTTCATCCAGACCTAGCACAAAGTGGGACCATTCAGGCTGCTCATGTTCGCAAGACGTGCCTTAGCTCTACCGCCCAAATTCAGCCTGGACTGACCTGCTCTGGTGCAGAATGCGCGAGGTTTATGCAGCCTTCGATCCCAGATCGAGTGGTGCCTTGCACGTTTTGATCTTTCGTTGTTTGGAGCATCTCAGATCATGTGCTGTATCTCCAGTGCTGACAACATCAAGCAATCGGTGATGTACACTGTTGAGGAATACAGCATCGTAGCCATCATCCTGACGGCCTGTGCGAGATCATTCTCATGAGTGGTGAATAATTGATTTAGCCCGCGGTGATAGGCTGCAAGTCAGAAGGCCCCTTCGCCGTATCTTCGTCACTAGCTTCACAATCATGGTGTAAAAGATCACTGGAGCAAAGGCCTGGGTATACTGTCAGCAATAGAGCAACAATACGATATGAGGAGTACAGCATACCCAAGGTAATCTTCCTTGATGCTGCCAACAGCATACATAGCGCCCATTTCTGATCGCAGCCCTTTAATCCGCAGTCGGACCTGCGTGTTCACTTCAATCGTGAAGCCGTCCGCCGTGACGTCCGAGAACGATGGTGTCGAACCTTCAACGGTGTATTGGAAGCTCGTGGGAATCATCTGAAGCGCACACTGTCAGCCTCCTGTATCCAACATCGCGCATGCGTGCCTTCAAGAACGTGACCCACCTGCCTGCTGACGAACACCTGCAGCGCTCCAACATCTACAAAGAACCCACTCATTAATACACTCGTGACACTCCCGTCCACCACCTCTCCTCGAAATGGCTGCCATACGAGCGCCTGAAATGACACCGTATATAGCGCGACACCCGTCCCCTGCATGACTTCCCCATCGCTCACGTCCGTTATCGACATGATGCGCACGATCATCATTGTGCCGGTGTTGCGCCCTTCCACGCGCTGATACAGCTCATCCAGGATCTTCGCCTCACTTTCGCCGGAGAAGTATGCGGGCTCGAGCGTCATGCGCTCTTCCATATCGTGGATGAAGAACATGGTTGCGACTGAAATGTGGTGGATGCAGCGTAATGATTCCGATGGTAGATATCCTGCGATCGGAAGCTTCGCAAGTCGGATATGAAGGGTGCGTGGCAGCGTTAGTGCTGCGGTAGAGCGCGCACAGTATGGAAGCCTTTCAGCATTTGAAAGGGCGACCCTCGAGGAAGGCTGTTCACGTGCATAAAGTTCTCGCGAAGTGAAGTCAAGCGCGATCGAGCTTAGTCATTTGTATCCTTGGCAGGGCTGATCACCTCCAAGACTTCACCTTTGCTCATTACAACTATCAGATCGTGCTCATGAATCTCAGCACGTACCTTGAAAGCCACTCATCACACTTTCGTCCTCTCTGGTGGCTCCCTCACGTAACTACAAACTTCCTTAAGTGTCTTGGACATCGCCCAATACCTCCTCGACTGACCGCCAACTTACTCCCAATCCTCAGATGTCCCGCTCTGACGCTGCATCGCCACTTGCAGGCTCATCTCCATCCGCAGGCTCGCCCACCCTCTCATCGTTCTCTTCAACCGACTGGATGAGTTCCCTTACTGCGGCCTCCCTGCACGCGACGTTCAGCGCAGCAACTTTAGCCCAGTGGGTGGTAATATCTTCGACCTGCTCCTAGACCTCGGCAGAGAAGAACACCTGACTTGCCTGGCATGTGCGTGTTGTGCACACGCTATCGGCCGGCTGACACGCGACGTAGTACTTGGTCTGCGGAGGGCTGCTGTCGTGCATCGGCACCACAACTCGAAGGTAGTGTTGCTCTTCCTTAATATCCATTTCCCTCCTTTCTTTCTCGAGTATCTTATTGCGCGATGGACCTTGAGTTGCAGTAGTATGCCTATTCGGATCTTTCGACAGGATGAGACCAACCACCATGAACTCCGCAGTGTCCAGCAGAGCTACTTTCTCCTCCGCAGTCGACTCCAAGCTCACAGGTTCGCTGGGTGCGTCGGTCTCCGGGTCATACTTCATGGTAGATCGACCAGCGCCCTTATCGCCTGCCCTTCGAAGATGGATGACCTCAAACTCCACGCGATCGGTGAAGTGCGTCCGGTACATGATACCATGGCTGTTAGTCGCAACGTCTTCGCTTGCGTCAGAGGCTCACTCTTGGACGTTGTCCACGACGGCTTAGGGGGACTGTTGTGGCTGATGTTGCCAGGTGATAACAGTACGACAGAGGAGGCCCAGAGAAGGTGGCGAGGCTCAGGGAGAGCGCGATGATTGGCGAACCTCCGAGGCAGTGTTGTGCAAGAGATTCCAAATGAGAATGTCCGTAAAGATGAGTGAATTGGTGTCATCGAGGGTTGATGCTGTAGCACAGGGACGAGACGCACCGAATAAGTGGATTGAAGCATGTGGTTGAGTCCCGGAGGAAGGAGTAAGTGATGGCAGGAAAGCGTGCGAGTGAGTGGAGCAAGTGATGAGCTCTGAGTTCTGAGTGATTCCTACATCTCAAGACATCTTTCTCGACGCCAACATACTCTCATCTTCCCACTCCCTCCACAGTCTAATCGAACAAGCCCTCCGAGTCCAACATGGCCGACTTATGTATTGACGCCGAATAGCCAAAAGCCCCGGCGCGGCAGATCCAAAGCGTCCGCACCGCAAGCCTTCCACGCAATCGTCAAACAAGCGGCGACCGCACTGTAGCTGTTCGACACGCCTTCCCCTAGGCTATAAGCATAGGCCTATGACACCGTTCGACGTCCCATCACGGCTGAAGCGCATCAACGTTGCCTCGAAGTGCCATTCCTTGCGTTATACATGTATGCGCTTCTGTACAGCAGCACTATTCGCCATGACTACTGAGACCTCTGTATTCCAGACTGGACCACCGAAATGCCAGGGCTTCTCTTCGACCGTCTCGCGCGGAACCCATAGGTCATTGAGGGATCGGAGTTCGCCCGAGCTGGAGACCCCCCAGCACCGCGGACGTCAAGCCAAAGGCAAGAGTCGAGGCTGCGATAACCAGACCAAGCCAGAACGTCCAGTACGCCATCGGATTACGCCGGTCCTTCCAGATACGCTTGAGATCTTTCGGCGGCGATTCGAACTCAATTATGAGCTCATTGAAACGCGCACGCCAGTATCTGAACTTTCGCAGGCTCTGCTGTTTCTGCGCGCCCAAATCCTGCAGATTGAACCAAGGCACCGGCTTTCCGTTTTCCTCATATGTCGCGACAAAATCCATCGTCTGACTGTCCCATGCTGGGAACAAGACGTCGAGGGAACGTAGCGTCTCCTCGTACAGTGCTGCCAATGCAGTCGTCTGGTCTCTGCACGCATTTGGTCAGAGGCACGATATCTGTTGGGAATTCTCGAGCTTACCCCTTGGCATCTGCAATCGGTCTGCATTGCTGCATACACGTACAAGATTTTGCAGTACTTGCTGCGGCTGGCGGCTGCGGTGCCGATGGTTGCGTTGCCACCACAGAGCTCTTTGCTGAGTGCTCTGCACTGGTGCGCTCCAACATATCATGAAGCCATTGGAAATCCATGAACAACTTGAGGGTCCTTGTGTCCTCGTTGAAGCGAAGATGCTGGTCCAGGTAGTATGTCTGTTCAATATGAATCCCGCTAATGTCGTGAAGACGTGCCGCACGGAACTTGGGTGGAAAGCGCGCGATTGAATCATCTACCTCGCCATCCGCTGGATCATCGAAGCGACTTGTCATGACGAAGTCGTACGCTGTATCATGATCCGGCCAACGTTTCCGTTTGTCGTACTCAGTTCCAGTGCAGTCAATCCCCGGCCATAAACATAGTGCAACATCGATGGCTTTGTCGACATTCGCATTATCGATGTGTCCTTGCTTGAGGAGTAGTGATCGTAGAGTGTACTTTGTAATCGATGGCCAACCAGCGTGCAAGATCTGTATTGTCGATTTGATAAGTGAGTGGAAGTCTCGCATGGCCTTCGTGGCAATGTCATTATTGTTGCTCCTGACACCTGCCACTGCAGCCATGCCAAGGCGATAGAGCTCTTCCTGACGATCCGACGTTCTTGCCGATCTTTGAGGACACTTTCCTCTGCACACATCACGAAGATCATCGTTTATTTCTCGCCAGATTGCTTGCAAGTCTTTGGACATGATCGCGCCTGACTATATGTGTAAGACAGCGTTTTCTGGGCGTGCTCGACAAGACATGTATGAAATCTAGTCAATAGCCTTGTGTCCGCACAGCCCATGCACTGCCTCGACGCCACCATCTGCAGGTGACCCGGCGCTATGATCGGACACGCTACCAACGATGTGATGGGGTCGCGATAGTTTACCGACAGCGCTTGCGATGTAGAGTACCGGATTACCCCCTTACTGGCTGCTCTGCCTATACAGATTGCTGTAGCAGTGTCCTACGTCGGAAAGCCCTGAATACAGCCATCTTCCCCCGGTTGCGGTGACGCCTCAAATCCAGGCCAAAAATCTCTTATTTGGTCCTCAGGCCCCATGAACATCACGACATCTCTGTGCCGGTTGCCTGGGTGGTTGTCCTTAGGCTGCAGGATAATCTAGATACGTGATCGCTCTGGAGGCTGAAGAATGGAACTCGTGCAGAATCCCAGTGAGAATGGACGCGTTCTGCAGGACTCGCAGTCCCAAAATGTCACAGAGCAGCGCACGTCTTCGCGCAAACCGAGCGGCAAAATACCCACCCTTGCCACAGCCTGGTTCACTAAGGTCACTGATCGCCAACGAAAGAACAAGACGTCCACGAAGCAACGTGCAACGGACGGCCTCGTTCGAGTAGACACCGTCGAGGATGCTTTAGAACCAGTGCAGGTGCCGCCAGCTAGCCCCGCGCCTCGGATTTTGATTTCAGCGGAGGCTCAGAGCCTTGCCCTGACGAGCCAGGATGCTGCCCCTACCTTGCCCGACGCGGCTAACAAGGCCGTCATCCCACCTCATGACCTCGCCTTAAACGGGGACCAAGTGGCCCAGAAACAGAGCGACGAGAGTAGTGCGCTTGTCAAACAAGACGACTCTGCTCCAACGCAAGCCCTGCAGCCCAGCAATCAGAGTGAGGGGAGCAGCAGCGGCCTCTTAAGTGATTCCGCTCCTGACGTCGAGTCGAACGGCGGTAAACTGTCTCTCGCAGTGCCCGCCTTCCAAAAGCAGCCTGCACCAACAATGATGGCGTCGCACAGCACTTTGGGTGCTATCGAGGAGTCATCCGAGTCACTGACCGATTATGCGAAGCGTGCCGAACTCGCCAAAAGCCGTATATGGACTTGGCTCCAGCACTATATGAGAGGTTTCGAGCGTGTCCAAGCTGCCATCAGCGTAGAGTCCACGCACCCCGATCGTCGCATACTGATAACCGTGACTTGTAGCGGCCGAGCCATCACTAAGCGAAAAGAGATTGAGTCTATACTGAGCCAGCGGTCAATGCGCTCGGAGCTTCGTGATTTCCGTGTGGAAGTGAAGGACGCGACTGAAGGTTCGGGCTTTTGGTTCATGGGTCTATCAATGATGACAGGGTCCGACGTGACTGTGTACGGCAACAGTCACATCGATGTCACTAATATCTACGCCAAGCAGGACTCACTTCAGTTCAATTGGGAGAAGGGGGTAAACGCAAGCGTCCCGTTCGCTGTTTCCCCTTACTGGACCACTGGAGCTGCCCTTGTCGAGTGCAGTGTTTCTAGAAGGCCGCGAAGTGACGAGGAGGCACTCTTTGGCACTCTTATTCGTACGCAGACCAAATCCACAGGCTCTGTTCCGGGCGAAATATTCTGGACCTATGGTGGGACCATCAAGGTTGATGAGCAATTGTACGGTTTTACAACTGCACACCCTCTAGTCTACTCGCATGCAAACGATCACGACGATCTTCCAAAGGGTGAGGGCAAACGGCCTGCCAAGAATGACGTTCCAGAAGGCGTGATAGACGGGTTATACGATGAATGGCAGCCTCTAGGCTTAGTCAGTAAATACGCCCTGGCGGACTTCGGTGCGGTGCCCGCCGGCAACGATTGGCTGCTCATTGATCTTATCAGTAAGACGATACCGCCGCCCGGCCAGACGTATATACGGAAGGGTCTTGTGGTCCAAACGCATCTGGGGACTGTAGCAGGCATTCTGCTGCCAGGATCTTCCTTCATAATCCTCGGGACATCCTCCTTCGAAGCCGCGAAGCTCGACCTAGCAAGACCCTTGAGTAAGTACTCGCGTACAGATGGTGGCTACGCGCCAGTCCCTCAATGTGAGCTGACTATGAGCAGTGAATGGGGACTCCGGCGCATTTGTAGTACGAGATGGCGATCTTTTCGGGGTTGTCATTGCTGGTGGTAAGGACCCGGCAGGACGGCCGTTCGCTTACGTCCTCAAAGCACAAGACGTGTGTAAAAGTGTCTCTGATGGGATGAACGGCGCTGCCGTACGTTTCCCTACGTCTAGCGAGAATGCGATCTTGGCGCATAAGACTCTCTATCCAGATAGTCGCTTTATCACGCTTGCAAGCCTGTATGTCGACCACCTCTTCAACGATACCCGCGTTTGCGCCCACATTGATATTGCTGCACCGCCTTTGCAGAACTCTTATGGACTTCAAGACCATCTGGTAGAAGCGCTGCTGGCACTTGGGGCTGGCCACGCAAGTGCACCTACGAGAAGAGTACCGACACTCTCGGCGCTACAGTCCAAGAGACACAGACTTGTAGCAATGATCAGATCATTCGCAGGGCGTAGCCCGTCCACAAGTTCATGGAAGAGGCTGGCTGTATCGCAACCAGGTATAGAAGCAGCAGCGGTTGTCATGACCCTTCTATACTGGTTCGAACCATCGATGGCCGTGGACATACTTCTTGAAGTCTTCAGAGAGCTTCAAGTGCATATCATACCGAGTCGCAAGATAGTTTCGAATGCTGTTTACGACATGAGTTCCATCCTTAGCGGAAACTCCATCGAAAAAGTCAGACGCATCGCCGGCCGCGAGAGACCAGGATTCGTGTTCACTTGCAAAGCTCTGGCGAGGATCATCTACGCCGCCCAGATATCAGCCTTCTATGTCTACACCGGACCGTGGGCGATGTGGTTGTACAAGCTCGCTAGGCTCTGGCTTGGGTACAATGGGGTGTATAAAGTGGCATCGGCCGAAGCCGAACGTGCCAAATTCGAGCATGCCATTGCAGACATGCCGATCGAATCAGACGGCAATCCGGTACCATTCATTTTCGTTCGATCGGCTGTCTCGGTGGCTGACTCAGTCCCTCCTGGCGGACCCACTGAAGACTACGGAGCTACGCCATACGGAGATATCATCGACTGCCCCGAACTGAAGTCTGTTCTGTCACGTATCTGGGACGATCCAAGCAGCATGATTGAGTCGGAAGCAGCAGGCCCCGTCGATGACCGCCGACTATGGTCGGCTTCTGATCTTGAGGACCCAGAGTTGACACGACGTGAGTTGAGGACTTGGGCACGGCAAAGGTCGCATGACATGCTTCCAATGTTAGTCTAGCGTGTACTGGTACCACGAATGAAGCCTCCAGGACTTTTGCTCGCAACGAAGTTCTGTCCCAGTCGAATGCTTCGACGGGCGATTTCCTTCCGGTACACTCTCCAATTGCTACAGCAATCTCGAACAGCCCGCGTCTTACGGAGAACCATTTACCATCCGCTATCATGTTGTGCGCTATGCTCGCACTTGGTGATGGAACGTTTCTCCGCCACACTCGACGCCGAGTCCGTCCTTAAGCTCGTGCACCTTCCAGTGGCCTGGGGTCATGTCCGTGTATGGGAGTGCGCCGGAGGGCTCGGGATGACAAGGACGATGCAGTGTCGACCAATGCATACTATCGGTCGCTCATGCTATACCGTGCTCACAGTCCAGTGTGGGCCGGTCAACTGGACTCCCATGTGGCAGTTCAGTCAGCTTGATCTGTCTTCGCTTCTCTTTCCCTACGAGTGACTTGAGCAGCACAGTGCGCACTATGGGAGCGCGCCGCAGCTCATCTAGACGACGTCTTCTTCTTGCGCCAATAAGACCCGTGGACGTCGTGCACGGGATGCGACATGATGAGGCCAAACTTGCCGCTCTTCGGTAGGGGATGTTTTGGTTGCGCGTTGTCTTCATTCACTACCAGGGAGTGGGGTATCAACCAGCCGAGTCCGGCGTCAAATCGTTCATCATCCATGCTGCTACTGTCGCTGCGCTTCTCCCATGCCTCCTAACCACCACCTCTAACACCCACTCTCCCTTCGCCCTGCCCCGCATCAAGTGGCCGGAAACCATGTCCATGCATGAACTGCGGGCCAGCATGTGGGCGTGGTAGTCCCGCTCCTGCTGCATCGTCTCGCCGCACCCCGTTCTGTGTCTCGTTTTGCGCTCTATCAGCGTCATCACGTCTCGCCGGCGCCTCGTAGCCAAATCCACCGGACTTCTCGGCAGAAAGTGGTGCATCGATCGTGGAAGTCCCACTGATGATTCGGGTTCCGTTCCCAGCAGGCAGTCCCTCTCGACTTGGATCTCGAGACGCATCGTGGACGTCATGTGCCATGCCGTTGGGTCGCTGCTTGATGACTTGTAATGGCGAGCTCGCGAAGACGCCTTGCCCGTGACTCTGCAACCTGATGTCTGTGGGTGGCGCGGCCAAGACTGAGCTGGGCACATCAGGCACGTCTCCTCGTTCAGCCTCCATTTGTCTCGCGCTTGGTATAGGTGTCGCGAAAGGACTCGACTGCTTCGACCCGTACGCGCTCCCTCCATTTCCGAGTCCGCTTAGGTTGCGCATAAGGTGTCGAGGACCACCTGTGGGTTGGTCAACCCAGTCGGCTGTGTGGGTCAGGTTCGGGGTGCCGTAGGCTGGGACCACGGTCTGCTGCGGTCGCGCCCAGGCGTTCTGCTCGAGGTATTGCTCGTGAGCTCTGCGTTCGCTGAAAGTCGAGGTCGGCTCCAGGGTAGCGGCGAAGTGACCAGGTAGGGGCGCAGCGATCGCTTGCTGCGGTATAGGCGGCTGTGAGATCGTGCGCTGTTGGGCGGGGGCTAAAGCGACTGGAACGCGTCTCGAGAGCTGCCAAGTGATTAGCAATGATCACTTTAATCGTCCCAGCAAAATGAGAACATACCTTCATGGCCTTCAGATCAGCCTCCAGCCCTCCGCCCTTCACTTCCGCAATATCTGGCGCCGCAGGGAAGCCAACATACTTTGCGACGCCGCTCAGCACGCTGACCTCCTGGTTGTACTTCGCCTGCTGCCGCACTTGCGCGCTCTTCTTCGTCGGAAACTTGTAGATATACCTGGCATCGTCGTCCAGATGTTGTTGTCGCCGCTCCGATTGTATCGCATACCAATCCTCGCCAAGCTGGTACATCACCTCCTCTCGCTGCTCGCGCACCTGCTGGAAATATTGCGAGTGTAGTTGTGCGCGCTCGCCGAGTATGCGCTCCTCATTCGCGCGTATTTTATAAGCGCGGAACGCGAGAGCTTCGCGCTGCTGCTTTGCTCGCCGGCTGTCTATGCATGCGACCGAGCGGAGGTACTCCGGGTGAGTGCAGTCTGGCTGACTGAGCAAGAGGAGCTCTTTGTCAATGTCCGCCAGCCGATCATCCAGTACTTGCGATCGCTGCGCGTGTACGAGCTTCGCCGCGCCGTCGAATGCTGTAGTTATTCTGCTCTTCCACCGAATTTCGGCTTCTGTTGGTGGTTTCGTATCTTTGGTTTCGTGCTCTTCCTGGGCTTCATCACCCTGTGCCCCGGCTTCATACACTTCAACGCCTTGCTCTTTCGCCTTTCGTCCCTTCTGCTTGCCCTTCTTACCCTTGGGTCCTTTCGCAATCTTCGAGATCACGCGGTCCTCCACGTGCGGTGTTGGCGCATCAACCTCATGAGACTCATCGTCACCCAGGACATCGTCTTCGACTGTCGCGTGCAGCTCCTCTTCAAGTGGGAGATCAAGGGTAGGCTCGCGACTTCGTTTTCGTGGCGACTCTTCAAGATCGGAGTCTTGGCTCGTGAGAGGACTGTCCTCCGCAGCGTCTGATCGCTTTCGCTTGACTCCTGTAGATGTCGCGTGAGCTCTACTCGACATGCGATACGTGTTATCACAGCTGTGCAAATTGCTGAGCGACTCACCAGCTGCTAGTGTACTCGTACTCGACACGGCTCCTTGTGTGTCGACAGCCGTAGCTTCCCGAAGCTTGCTGGGCGTCCTGCCTGTGCTTTCTGCTAACTTGCGCTGCTTTTCTGGAGTCTCTTCTAGCCTTTCTGTCTCTGCCTCGGAGTCGACCTCGCCTGGTATCGGCGCCGCAATCTCGCTCAAGACCTCATCCGGCTCATCCTCCAGCTCGTCTTCCATATCTTCATCGTCTTCGTCTGGCTCGCTTAAGCTACTGGAGCGACTATCGTCCAGATCGTCCGATTCGTCGCCGTGGGCAGCAATGCCATTGAGAGGCTTAAAGCTCTGCGTGGTGTCCCCTTCACGTGCCATGCTGTTCTTGGTGAGAGCTGGAGAGCTTTTGGCAGGTTTGGAGGTGGTGCTCAATGGCGAGATGGAAGGGCGGGGTGTCGGTGTGCGGGTGGTGTCGTGGTGGACGTTGCGAAGCGGAGAGTTGGTCGAGTCCATGTCTGCTGTCACCATAGCCGTCAGCATACAGTCGCGACAGTGGCAGCAACTCCCAAGTCTCATGGAAACTCCAGTGTCTTAGTGGAAGGAGGGGGGTTACCGACTGTTGCGACGCGGTGCCAATGTGGTCGTTGCCATGCACGTGGCAGCGATTGCTCCTCTTAGCACGTGGCAGCTAGTTTCACACTTCCCGTGCTCTTCCTAGCCAGTCAGCGTGCTGTCGTTGTCTTGTGTCGGCCTCGGGTCAATCGACAATATGCTCGGGCGCGCTGCTACGGTCTGGTCTGCGGTGATTCGAGCAAGTGCGGTCGGAGGGGTGTCGGTATGGTGAAAACGGCAGGAACGCTGTCACATGGTGGATGATGGACAGATATGGCAGCGAGCAGAAGATTGTATCGTGTCTGAGGAGGCCTGGTCATGGGGAAGTGCTAGCAGCGCAACCAAAGCAGCGCACCCACTCACACACTCCAAGCGCAGCCATGCACTCGGCTCCACTCCGTCATGGCTGATTATCAGATAGCGGATCTACCCGCCGATCAGCTGCCGAGATGTTCGAAGAAAGTCGAACGAGAGCTTCTCGAACTGAACGAGCGCCCTCGTGCATATACACTGACGGTCTGATAATCACATTTAACTCCTGGAATCCCTTAGAGAAGCACATACCGCGGATTCGAGTTTTGCGTGCGGAACTTTGGCTCACAGTGGATGTCAGCAGCCATTGACCTCGATCTAGACAGGTCCATCCTAGCACTATCAGTACAGTACCTTGGGGGAGCCCGGTCGAAGGTCTCAAGCAAACGACAAAAATTTAGTACTAGCCATGGCGACGAAAACGAAAGATGCGCAAGTCACTAAGGAAAAGCGGCAGAAGTCAAGCAAGGATGACAAGGTCGCAAAGTCCAAGAAGCCAAAGGTGGTAAAGAGTGAAGGGCCAGAAAAAGCTGCCAAAACAGCGCCATTCTCGCTACTCGCAGACGACAAGACAGTCAATCCTGCGCTTTCGTCGCTGTTCGTATCGAAGGTACAGTGCATTCGCGGACCATAGATTTGACTGCAGGTACTAACTTCTCACCAGCCTCTACCCCCCAGACCTCTGGTGCAGGCGCCTGCTCCCAAGGCTGAAGTGCGGCCTGTCATAGAGACCGAAGCTGATGCTGAGCTCAGCGAGGGAGACGAGGAGCTTGACGATGAAGCGGATATAGACGAGGAAATCACCGAGCCTACAGCTGAACCGGTAGCAGATGTCGCACCTGTAGCACCCGAATCGTCAATACGAAAACGAAAACGCAAAGATGCAGACGATAATCTCGAGGATGTCTACATGCGTAAGCTGGAGACCGAAGAGGCCAAGGATGCTGAGCAGGCGGCTGCAGAACGTGCTGCGAAGCGACAGAAGCCGGCTGTGGCAGAAATGACGGGAGCTACAATGGATGAGGACGAAGAGATTGAAGATGGAGATGTCGAGATTGACGTAGACTCGGGGGATGATATCGAGGAGCCTAAGGGCAAGGACGTCGACGATGAGGCATCTTCGCCTCCACCTCGACACGAGACGCAGCAATCTGAGGAAGACGCCGCCTCGAAGGCCAATCGCACCGTCTTTCTTGGAAATGTGTCGACCACAGCCATCACCTCGAAACCCGCACGCAAGACACTGATCGCACACTTGAAGTCGTTCTTCCCAAAGCTCAAGGAAGCAAAGACTGCAGAAGGCGCCCCAAAGCTTATCTCCATCCGTTTCCGGAGCACTGCATTCAACACTGCCCTCCCCAAGAAAGCCGCCTACGCCAAGAAGAAGCTCATGGCAACGACTACGACCTCCACAAACGCCTACGCAGTCTACAACTCCCCCGCCCTCGCGCGAGAGGCAGTGCGCCACTTGAATGCAACTTCCGTCCTCGACCGCCATCTTCGCGTAGACGAAGTCGCGCATCCAGCCAAAATCGACCACAAACGCTGCGTCTTCGTCGGCAACCTGCACTTCGTCTCGGACGAAACCGCCATCCAAGCCGCCAATGCAGAAGACGGTCGTGAACATCGCAAACCTGGCAAAGAGCCCGCAGACGTCGAGGAAGGACTCTGGCGCGCCATGGGCCGACATGGCAAAGTCGAGAGCGTGCGTGTGATCCGTGACAGCGCCACGCGAGTCGGCAAAGGCATCGCATACGTCCAATTCGTGGACGAGAACAGCGTTGAGGCTGCGCTCGGCGATGAGGGGAAGAAGTTCCCGCCTATGCTGCCCAGACGGCTCAGAGTACAGAGGGCCAAGGCAGTGAAGCGGAATGCCAAGGTCGGAAGTGGACGACCTGGTGCGCCGCGGCAGGAGGGTAAGAGTGGGTATCAGAGGAAGATCACTGCGGAGGAGGCTTCGCAGATGGGGCGGACGGGGAAGCTGTTCGGCAAGGCTGCGGCTGGGATGATGGGGAAGAAGGGTGGGAAGCCGTTTGCTACCGGTGCGAACGGCGATGTGATGGGGGATCGGGGAAGTGCTCCGCGGGTGGCGGTCGGTGGTGGGGCTGGGGAGAGTATCAGAGCGCCGGAGTCGTTTATTTTTGAGGGGCATCGGGCTACGATCAAGCAGGGAACGAAGGGGTTGAAGTTGGGTGGGAAGGCGAAGGGCGGTGGGGCGAAGAAGGGTGCGGGGAAGAAGGTATCGAAGCCGACGGGCAGAGCTGCGAAGAGGACGGCTGCGTTCAAGGCTGGCGGCAGCAAAAAGGGGAAGGCTGCTTGATGGCAAAACTAGAAATGACCTACTACAACACTCCATCCAGAGTCTTTGCACTGCACCGGACAGCCTTCGCTTCTCATGGAATCTGAGAGATCTTCAATGCGTCTGTAACGATCTCCAGAACAACGGATCCAGTATGCATCGCTAGCAGGAGACAGACGCAAAGTTCTTGCCATCTCTCCACCACACATGGACTCTCACAGACTGAGTATATGACCGTGTCACTGCCGCAGCTCGATCGAAAGCAGCATAACCTGTGTCTCGGACTTTTGGAGGAGCAGAAGCACGCTGCGAGTGCATCGACGCTGCTTGTTCTGTCAAGAGGGCGCTCGACCGAGTGGCCCTGAAGCGTAGAAGCTCGTGAGGGTATGGGTTCGGTAAGATCACCGCTGTTTAAACAAGTGATGATTTCAGGAAGTAAAGTTCAAGTCACATGCAGACGCGTTTCATGCCAAGACTCGCAGGGGTTTCAGCTTTGGACGTCTCTTCATGTGCTCAGCCAGCTGTCCAAAGGGATGCAAGCACAAGCTGCGAGGGCGATACATACGTGCGCCTTACTGTGACAACTTTGGCCGTATGGCTGTTCGCTTCCTCACACTCCTTTGATCTGCTTCGGCCCACGCTCAGGAATTTGCATTGCGACCACCGCGATGTCATCCTCCCCTAACAATATCCGCCAGCGCGGCGGCAAGCGAGCAACGACGCCGAACCCGGACTCGGATACAGCTCTTCTCAATGGATCGGCGAGCGAGAAGATTGAGCAGCTGAAGAGCGCGACCAAGGATGTAGTCACGAAGGAGTGGGACTATAAGCTTGCACTTGGGATCATCACGATACTGGCCTTCATTACGAGGTTCTGGGGCATAAGTCACCCGAACCAAGTCGTCTTCGACGAAGTGCACTTCGGGAAGGTATGCTGCAATCCCGCGCACTGGAGACAAAGGCAGGGCTAACCCAGCAACACAGTTCGCATCCTACTACCTCCAACGCACCTACTTCTTCGACGTCCACCCCCCCTTCGGCAAGCTACTCTTCGCCTTCGCCGGCTGGCTCGTAGGCTACGACGGCTCCTTCCTCTTCGAAAACATCGGCGACTCCTACATCACCAACAAAGTCCCCTACGTCGCCTACCGTAGCATGCCCGCGCTCATGGGCTCGCTGACAGTCAGCACCACCTTCCTCATCATGTGGGAGTCCGGCTACAGTCTCCCTGCCACGATTGTCGCAGCGAGTATAGTGCTATTCGATAATGCGCATATTGGGCAGACGAGGTTGATTCTGCTGGATGCGACGTTGGTGTTGTTTATGGCGCTGAGTGTGTTGTGTTATATTCGGTTTTATAAGTTGCGGCATGTGCCTTTTGGGAGGAAGTGGTGGAAGTGGTTGCTTTTGACGGGAATTAGCATGTCCTGCGTTATCAGCACGAAGTATGTGGGGGCTTTCACGTTCTTTTCGATTGGCGTGCCGGTCATGATCGATCTCTGGGATTTGCTGGACGTGAATCGCAAGCAGGGCGCGCTAGGTCTGCCCGATTTTGGAAAGCATCTTGGCGCAAGGATCATTGGACTGATTGTTGTGCCGTTCTTGATGTACCTCTTCTGGTTTCAGGTGCACTTCTCGATTTTGTCACGATCTGGACCCGGCGACGACTTCATGACACCGGAATTCCAGCAGACGCTGAGCGATAATCTCATGACGCAGCAGGCTGTTGGCATCGACTATTTCGACAATATTGCCATGAAGCACAAGGAGACGAAGGTGTATCTGCACTCGCATGTCGACAAGTACCCACTGCGCTACGACGATGGACGCATCTCATCGCAGGGCCAACAGGTCACCGGTTACCCTCACAACGACACAAACAATCTATGGCAAATCATTCCTTCAGCGCCGATGGAGGGACTGGGCCACAAGGTCAAGAACGGCGATGTTGTGCGCTTCCGGCATCTAGTGACTGACACTTGGCTGATGACCCACGATGTTGCCTCCCCTTTCTTCCCGACGAATCAGGAGTTCACTACCGCTCCTACGGAGGACGCGAATGGAGCTCGCCTCAACGACACCATGTTTGAGATCCGCATCGAGAATGGCAAGCCGGGGCAAGAGTTCAAGACCATGGCCTCGCATTTCAAGCTCGTGCATTTCCCTACTAAGGTCGCGATGTGGACGCACACTACGCCACTGCCGGACTGGGGTTACAAGCAAGCTGAGATCAACGGGAATAAGAACATTGCGCAGTCGAGCAATATCTGGTTCGTCGAGGAAGTGCCGGGACTGCCAATTGACTCGCCACGTTTGATCAAGGATGAGCGGAAGACGAAAAGTATGCCGTTCTTGAAGAAGTACTTTGAGCTTCAGCGGGCTATGTTCTTCCATAATAACGCGCTAACTTCGAGTCATCCGTATGCTTCGTTTCCGATACAGTGGCCGTTCTTGCTTAGGGGTGTGAGCTTCTGGACGGAGAATGAGACGAGGCAGCAAATCTACTTCTTGGGCAATCCCATCGGGTGGTGGTTCGCTTCGTCCATCCTGGCGGTCTTTGCAGGTATCTTGCTGGCAGACCAGGTGAGCATGAGACGTGGTGTTGATGCACTTGATCAACGTAAGTGGCGTCCAATTCCTGTCTAGCATACATGACTAATATGCTATAGGCACACGCTCCCGCCTTTACAATAGCACCGGCTTCTTCTTCCTCATCTGGGCCGCGCACTACATCCCCTTCTTCATCATGGGCCGCCAGCTCTTCCTGCACCACTACCTGCCCGCGCACCTCGCTTCTGCACTCGTAGCCGGCGCTCTTGTCGAATTCGTTTTCAACATCGAGCCCGGCGACATAGCAAGTCTTTCCATCAAAGATGGCAGCAGTAAGGTTGCTTCACGCACGCAACGGTCAAGACCTATACGGGAGAGGATCGCGGGACAGAGTCTGGTTACTACGTGGGCGGCTAGTGGTATAATTGTCGCGGGATTGATGTGGGGTTTCTGGTTCTTTGCGCCGTTGACTTATGGACGGCCGGGGTTGAGTGTCGATCAGGTGATGGCGAGGAAGTGGTTGAGCTATGATTTGCATTTTGCGAAGTAGGTGGGTGAGAGGAGAAGGGGAAGGGGGGAGGGAAAGGCGCGGCGTGTCGACTTAGCGAGGGTTAGGGGATGGGCTGCATGGCGGTGTACGGCGATACGTGATCAGAGTCTGCCTCTGTCGTCTCATCTACACTTTCTCTGCAGTGGAAGCGAATTACCACATAGAATCTCCATCTCATCGACTCGAGAGGCGATCATCCCCGAACTCCGCAACCACGTTTGCCAAGACCTTCAACGACCTCTGAACCTCGAGTCCCATGACATTTCTGTATAATCTAGTCCTTCCTTTGTCATAGTCCCGGCACTATCAACATTCTTCCGTCATGATCTGCACCGATTGCCTCCGCCGCCTAGCGCGCTCCTCTCGCCTGCCCTCCAAGCGTCCCTACTCCACTCCCGCACCCTCAGTCCTCCGCGCCGAGGCCCACTCAGCAGCGACATCACAGCCCATACACGCGAAGTCCGTCTCTACAGCATCCGCACCTTCCATGCCCGCCGCGAAGGTAGCACCGCCACGAATGCCGAGTTCAGTGCCTGCGGGTACGCTACTGAAGGGATTGAATTACATCAAAGGGAAGCAAGACCCTGTTGCGTTAGAGGACGAGGAGTACCCGGAGTGGTTATGGAGCGTACTTGAGAAAGCGCAGAAGAGCGATGGTGCTGCAGCGGGAGGTGACGAGAACGATCTGTTCTGTGCATAAGCCCCCCTTTCCCCTCACCCTATCCCTCCAGCTAATCCTCTCCTCTCCCAGCGAAATCCAAGAAACAACGTCAGCGCGCCGCCAAATCTCTGCGCAAACGAGCGCTGCTGCATCCAGAGGATATGGTCCCTAAAGTGCCGCTTTATGAGCAGAGCGTGGATCTACCGAAGGGCGATGGCAGTGTGAAGGGCGCACTGGAAGCCGGAGAAGCGAGAGAGGGTTTGACGAAGGCGATGAGGGGGGAGAGGAGGAGGGTTATCAAGGAGAAGAACTTCCTGAAGGCGATGGGATGAGCAAGTTGCTTTTGAAGGGATGTGCGAACAGCTGTCAGGATACTGCGTTGCGGCTGGAGTGTGGCCCGCATGTACTATCTGGACGACTTGTGGTCTGGGTGGACCGTCGATGCGGCTTGCTTTGGCTTGCTGCTACTGGGTAGAGTGCAAATTCTGGACATCACGCTACTATACAGCTGCGCATTTGACTAGGCCATTCCGGAGGATTGCGCCTCGATGTCTTGACGCACACCCTCTCGACAGGCTAGCCAGTGGCAAAGAGACAGCTGGGTACGGACTGTCATGAAACGGACCACCTGCGCACAATTGGCCAACACATCGGAGTGCACTCGGGACATACAGGCTCTGCCACATCCTCAAGCATCGGTCGACGGCTGTAAGTTATCCCCATCGGCAAGTCGTCCGGTGGAGGGGTGGCGTCATTCGAACGCAGTGGGAGGGCGGTCCGACTGAGCCACTTTTGGGTGCCGTATCTCCCCCACCGCGCCAGCCATGTCGATGACAGCTTTTAAAGGCTAGATATATAATGGCGCCCAGCCATGCTGACCGGCTCTATGGGTTAAGCAAGTGGCCAATGTCTACCTTATGCGACTCGAAAGTCGCGCCCATCAGCGGTTTCAAGTCGTGCGACGTCGCGAGTTTCACGAGTTTCAGAAAAGGAATCTTCGAGGCCACAGTAAAAGATGCAGGCGGATCATTTCGCTATCTTCCTTTTCCTTTATGTCTTCGTTCTTCTCACAGTTTCTCCTAAGCGAAGACAGCGAAACGATCCGATCGCGACTTTCCCGACGCCATCCCGGATAGCCGAACAACTAGACAATGCCATCATCAGCAACTCTCGTCAGCCTTCGCGCCTCCGTCCTCCTTCTCTCCATCGCGATCACGACTCTTCACATCTTCCTGGACACGTGGTGGTCCACCTTACGCGCGGGCTGCCAGTCCTTGCCATCCTGCAACGTCAAGCCCTTCGATCAGAAGCTGACAGCATGGAGACTCGGTATTGCAGTGGGAGTGCTGGGCATTGCAAGCAGCGCCGGCAGTCTGGCCGTAGCGTTCGTCCGGGAGAAGCAGGCCGTCAAGTACTGGGTAGCGATCATAGGTGTGGATGCGATGATGGCCGTGCTGTTCATCGCGGATGCAATAGTGAGTCCCACTCACGTCTATACCCGTGCGAAACTGACAATGCACTCAGCTCGACACCGCGCTGCTTCTCAGAGGCGTCTGCGATGCGGCAGGGCCGTACGCTGCAGAATGCCGACAGGTGCCTGCCGCTGCTGTGGTTCTGTATCTGGCTTTTGTCGTTACGCTCGTCGCGGTAGTAGCCGGTGTTTTGGGGTGCTCTAGGGCACAACACCGCCCGATGGGCGTGGCGAAGCAGATGTTTCCGGATCGCGGACTGCAGTAGATTGACATTTACCAAGATGTTGGAACCAGGACTGTTGATCGATAGTTCTTTATTCTGTTCATTGACTACCGTAAAGTACACTATGTGCACTCCCTATGCTAATGCTTAGCAGCCGCTACACCTCATAGCGAGCACCTGATGCTCCCAGAGCGTTCGCGACCGACGCCTCCCATGCCATACTGCTAGCATTATCCGACCTGGTACTTGCCCATTATCTAGTCCAAATCACTGTCCGCACCCCTCCTGTACCCACCCTCCCGCCTTCCCTTCTTCACAGGCGAGTTCTGCCTGCTTCCCCTCGCCCCTCGCCCGCCGTCAGATACATACCCGTCCTGATTCCTCGGCCTATACGCATCATAATAGCTAGCAGTCCTCTGGCTCTCCGAATTCGACCCTGTGTAAGCCGAGCTCAGCACCTCACTAGGCGCGCCTTGCTGGTACGAGAAATCGCGCTTTTTCGGGCTTGCAGAGCGTGAGTCGCGACGAAGTTTCTGCGCTGAAGGGGATCCGTTGGCTGGCGTTGACACTTTGCGTGGTGAAGGGGCGCGGTGATTGTTTTCGCGTGCGAGTGTGGCAGCAGCTTCTTCGGCTTCGCGCTTCCAGCGGCGTTCCATCTTCGCTGCTTCGATCTTGGCGTTACGCTCGGCTTCTTCGTGGGCGTTCCGGGTGTGGTCGCGGGTTGTGTGAGCTGGCTGCTGAGAGGCACGAGCTGAGGGCTTTCTGGTCTTGCTGACCAGTGGCTCTGCACTGACATCAGTGTAAGCGTCGCTGCGGTCGGAGTTGGTGTAGTCGTAATGGCTCCCATCGGCGACACGGTTTAGTCCTCCAACACGGGCGACTTTCTCGCGCTTGTAGTGGTGCACGTCGCGGTCGCGGTAACGCTTGCCGTGACCTTCATCATTATCTTTGTAAGGCGAGCCGCTGTGCATCTCTGTCATCTCGTCCGAGACCGTCTCTGTGCCCCAGGATTCGGTTTGGTAGTCGTCGCTTCCGCCCCAGACACTGTGAGTCTTGCCCCAGCCTCTTTTGGCTAAGATGCCCTTTCTACCCTTCTCGTCTTTACCTACAACGGTTCTGGCTACGCTCTTCGCACGCATGTAGTCCTGACCGTGTACCACGCTGCCTCCCCCAAGTCTGGTAGACTTTGTGGCATTGCTCAACGTCTTTCCATCTGGACCTTTTCGGCGAAGCACTGTCGACTTGTAGTCATCCCAGTCGTGTTGTTGGAAGTGGAAGCCGCCATTCTTGGCCCAGAAGAAGAACCAGATGGATGCCACGACCATGGCGGTGCCGAGGAGAGCGAAGAGTGTTATGTAGCCGGGGCCGTTGAAGTCTTGTGGTGGCTTCGAGCCAGCGCCTTTCACCCATGGGACTGTGGTTGTGGCGCGTTCGAGGATGGTGGAAGTCCTCGATAGATCTGCCGGGGAAGGACTGAGGGCGGCATCGCGGGTATGTAAAGATGCGAAGAAGGCAGTCGCTTGGGCACAGCGGCTGTCGAGCTCGAGGGAGGAGAGACTGAGATCACTGATGGCGGGTTGATCTGTGGAGGGATTGCGTCGGTCGAAGAGGAAGCCCAGCACGGGAGGTAGAGGTGCCATGGTGGCTCAGGAGATGTGTGTCCGTTGTACTCCAGCACTGGAGGCCGAAGCCTCAGCGTAGGTGGGATATCCCGCTCGTTACAGTACAGGGCGCTGAATCAGGTGGAGTAGCAATGCTACTTTGCAGTGCGAGAAAAGCCTGGATATGGGAAGTAGTGCGGCGTGGATTGGAATGCGGATAGCACAGGTGTTCCAACGGAAATGTTCGAGTGACTGTCAGGTGCAGGGCAGAAAGTGGCTAGCAACGAGGCTGGGAACTGTTGACGCATGACGTCTCCGCGTAGCAACCACTATAGTTCGGATCACGTCGGGCACGCGTGCGATTTCACGTGTGGGAATTGTCGCATATATTGATATTCTTCGGCCGAGGATACAAGATCACTCCTCTGTATCCCGTTGACTTAGTCGTGTACTATGGCCGTGACACAGGAATCAGGGACGTTGTTCCTGCCTTGCAGCCTCGAAGATGCACTTCGGGATCGCTTGAATGGGTAATTCCGTAAAACTCCGGTTAGTCAGCCCAAAGAAGTCCCACAACTGGAGAGCGATCGCGTATGTTCCTAGCCTCCAGCAGTGTAGCGAAGATGCTACTTCCCATCTATGCAGCAGTAGTTCTGCTCTTACGACCGGCGCTCGCAGTCTTTGCTGACGAAGCGTGGACTGTCGACTACCACCATGCCCTTCTTGGTCTGCCGAAGCAGTCGACCACCTTCTTCCACCGGCCAGATCCCAACTCCCGTGCATCTCTCATATACACCCTCTCTGAGCAAGGCGTGATCGGTGCTGTCAACCCCAGAGACGGTGCTGTGGTGTGGAGACATCTGCTGAACAGTACCAACGATGCGTCGCAGCCCAGCTTTCTCCGTGCTGGAGATGCACAGGACGCAGTGGTCAGCGGACTTGGAGGTCAAGTCACTGCATTCAGCGCCGCAGATGGACGAGTAGACTGGCAACACATCGCGCCAGACGCTTTGGTGGACCTCGAGATACTCGAGCTGGAAGACGGGAGAGGTACGCCAGGCGCAAAGGACACGTTGTGTATGAGCGCCGGCCAGCACCCGAGTGTGCAACGACTCGATGGTGCTACAGGTGCTGTCAAATGGGAGCACAAGATCGAGAGCGGAGACATGCCGTACCAGGTGTCTGCTTCGACAACGGAAGTCTTCGCCATCTTGCTGCATAAGACAGTGCTAGGCTATGTCAAGATCAACGTCGTCACACTGGATCCTGTGACTGGAAGGAAGACAGATGAATACACTTTAAGCTCCGAGAACGAGCTCGCGACTGCGGCCACAATCGTGGCTGTTGGCGCAAATTCGGCTTCACCCATCATCGCATGGACCGACTCTGCGTACAAGACCTTGCGGATCAACGTTATCGGAAAGAAAGCTATCGTGGACTTCCCAATCAACACACTTGGTGGCAGACCGCCACAACGTGTCGCCTTGCACGCGCCATACCTGACGACCTCGCTTGCCCACTTTTTGGTGCACTACCAATCGCTAGACGCGGACTGGGCCGAGGTCTATCATGTAGATGTGAAGAATGGCCGCATTGAGAAGGCTTACGATCTACCCAAGATTGAAGGCCGTAGTTCCTTCTCTACGAGCACGAACGGCGCCAACGTCTACTTCACGCGAGTTACGAAGGATCATGTGTTCACCGTGGCATCGACCTCGCATGGCATCCTTGGACGCTGGAACGTTGACTCGACTACATCAAGCCTAACTGACGGTACTGCTCGGCCTGTTCACGCCGCGTCGGAAGTGTCAGTCAAGGGCGAGTCAGTGTCTGCTGTACGCTCAGCCGTGCTTCTGTCCTCTGGCGAATGGCTCCTCCTTAGAGATGGCAGCCCCCAATGGACAAGACCCGAGATTCTGGCTGGCACCGTATCTGCCGCCTTCGCACTTCCGTCCGAGGTCAGTGACCTTGTCAACGAGCTGCAGGAAGAGGCACACAGCAACCCAGTGAGTGCCTACGTCCACCGCATCACACGACACATTGGTGATATCCAGAAATTGCCTTTACTTCTAGCAGCCTTGCCACAACGATTTGTGCACGGCTTTCTTGGAACAGGCTCGGACGGCAGCGATACTTTCGGCTTCCATAAGATCATCGTCAGTGCTACCAGCGATGGTCACCTTGTAGCAGTCAATGCTGGTCGACCCAGCGATGTCCTGTGGTCTTCAGCAGCTGTCATACTATCAAGTGGCCAAGTCTGGAATGCCCGTGTTGAAAGTGCTGCACCAGGTATCGTACGAGTGCTTGACGACATCTCGCCAATGCCAACGTTCTTCAATGCCTCGACAGGCGCTGCGATCGGCGAAGACGAAGTGACTTCTGATGCTGCTTTGCCAACTTCTGTTGAGGTTGACTTCACACTCAAAGATGGTCAGCTGTACGGCACTACAGCATCCCAGTCGGGCCACAATGAGCTCTGGCATTTTGGCCTCCAGAAGGGCGAGACCATACTGTCTCTGACACCCAGACCCGTCAACGATCCTGTCGCATCCATCGGCAAGGTGTTGGGAGATCGCAAGGTCCTCTATAAGTACCTGAACCCGAACCTCGCGCTCCTCGCAACTACATACGCGGGACAAAGCCGCTTGTCAATCTACGTGCTCAACACGGTCTCTGGCGCGATACTGTACTCAAACAGCCATCAGAACATCGATCTCGCTGCTCCAATCGCCGCGACGCTGTCAGAAAACTGGTTCGCGTACTCCTACACGGCCGAGTCGACCAGCACAGCGCCCAAGGGTCATCAGCTCGTAGTTGGCGAGCTCTTCGAGTCTCTCACTTCCAACGACCGTGGTCTGCTAAACGCCGCAACGAACGTATCTAGTCTTGCCAGCAGCACGCAGCCTTTGACCCTGACGCAGACCTACCACATTCCAGAGTCCATCTCCAAGATGTCCGTTACACAAACCCGCCAAGGCATTACTTCACGTCAATTACTGGCCGTCTTGGCTGACTCGAACGCGATCGTCGGCATACCGCGTGGCGTTATCGATCCCCGCCGGCCGGTCAATCGGGAGCCAACCAAGGACGAACAAATGGAGGGTCTTTTCCGGTATACACCTGTGCTCGACTTTGACCCGAAGTGGTATCTCAATCATCGAAGGGAGATACTTGGCGTGAAGGACGTGATCACCAGCCCTGCGATTCTGGAGAGCACCAGCTTGGTGTACGCCTACGGACTGGATGTCTTCGGCACAAGACTGAACCCGAGCTTCAACTTTGACATGTTGGGAAAGGACTTCAACAAGTTCCAGATGCTGGCTACTGTGGCGGCATTGGCTGTAGCTACGTTCGTCGTAGCTCCGTTGGTAAGCTAGAAGCCTAGATGGCCGAGAACTTGACCGTGCTGACATATAGCCAGGTGCAACGCAAACAGATCAACCAGAGATGGCAGTTTGCCTGAAATTGTTGTGGAGCTGAGAATCACAAACTCGCTGCACACTCTACAGGACGACGGTGGACGGTGAATACGCGCGGCCCGCGCCCGTCGCGTAGTCTGTCGACAAAAGTCGTACTTGATCGAGCGAAAGCCAGCTCTGATGTGGCAGATACGAGGTTTGCCGCGCATCGAGCATAACACAGGGGAAAATGATGCATGGTCGCGACTGGGACGGCTCTGCCATCACCGCCGCCCCGGGCTTGAGATGCCGAGGCACAACAAAAGTTTTAAGCCTCATCGTGCTGCACAGGAGAGAGCAGTGTATCGTCTTTACAGGCTATATTGGAGACAGTGCATTGCGATCGGATCTGCCGCGACTGTTGTGGTTGAAGTCGCTCACTTGTCTGACGTCAGGACGGTACAAGCGTGTAAGTCCGCGCCTAACTCCACTTGGCAGAGCTTGTACGTCTTTATATATCTGGATCCAATACGGCATTGTAACGCACTCATCGTCAATCAAAGCTGCTACAGACTCTCATCATTTCGATTTCGATTCAAGAAACTACATTGACCCAGTGCCTCACTTTCCTCAATCATATTCCTGAAACTCTCGTCACAATGCCAGACCAAGTCAAGTACAACAAGCTGCAAGGCAAACAGATCCTAATCATCGGCGGCTCATCCGGTTCGTAGCATCCAAGCACTTAATCGCCCAATCAGCACTGACCAATATCCCAGGCATCGGCTACGCAGTCGCAGAAGCCTCCCTCGAAGCCAGCGCCACCGTCACAATCTCCTCTTCAAACCCATCTCGGGTCGACAAAGCAGTCTCGACCCTGAAATCCGCGTATCCCTCAGCCAAAGACCGCGTGAGCGGCCATGCCTGCAATCTCGGCGACGAGAGCAGTCTGGACTCAAACATCGAGACGCTCTTGAAGGAGACCACCAAGAATGGTAAACTGGACCACATCGTCTACACGGCCGGCGATTCTCTCGCCTCAATGAAACTCGACACGATCGACATGGCCAAAGTGAAGCAGGCAGGCATGGTCCGCTTCTTCGGCCCGCTTTTCGTGGGCAAACACGCGTCTAAGTACCTCAACGCCGGCCCGGCTTCGTCTTATACAATCACCACTGGAGCCGTGAGCGAGAAGCCGATCCCCGACTGGAGTGTCGTGGGCTCCTACGCCACGGGTCTACAGGGTATGACGAGGCAGCTGGCGCTGGATCTGAAGCCCGTTCGCGTCAATCTCGTTTCACCTGGTGCTGTGGCTACTGAGCTGTGGCAGGGCATTCCTGAGGAGAGGAGGCAGGGATTGTATAAGTCTTTCGCGGATAAGATGACGACGGGGGTTGTTGGCAAGGCGGAGGATGTGGCGGAGAGTTATGTGTACTTGATGAAGGATTACAATGTGAGTGGGTCAATGGTCAGTACTAACGGGGGGCATCTGTTGTTGTAGACGGCTGTGCTGCTTCGATGATCGAGGATGACTAGAGCGAATTGACTTTTCATTCGTGCTTCAGCTGCCTCCCTTTTCACTCATCGCTTCGTGCCTGTACACTTTCCTCTAAGCCGCAATGCCGATCACACCGCAAGCCGGGCGCGCACCAGCGTTGCCAGTCTTCTTGCTGTCCGCGTGTCCGCCCTTGCCCAAGTCATCAGTGCCGCCGTGCACAACAATGGTGCGGCCGAGCACACTCTCGGGGCCGATAAGCTTGATCAGCTTGTCGGTCACGGAGCCCTGGGCATTGCCCTGACCGTCGGTCTTGAAGTTGCCCAAGTCACCTACGTGGCGCTCGGAGTCGGAGGGGGCGCCGTGGTCCTTGCTGTGGGGGTTGACTGTTGATGACAAGTCAGCTTCTGACGCGGGGATCAATGACAGAGTTGGTAGGACATACAGTGAGGTCCAGCACTGGTGCAGCCGTTGGTGTTGTCACCGAATGCGTGGACGTGCATGCCGCGCTCAGCGTTGGCATCGTTGCCGGTGATGTCCCATGAGATGGTTGTCTCGGCTCCCTCGGAGGCTTGCTCGAAGTGGACGGTGCCCTTTACGTTGGAGTCTCCACGGACGACGGCGACTGCATGTTGATGTCAGTCTAAGATGTGAGATGTATCACGACGCTGATTCCGATGCCATTGTCCATTGAGGTGCTAGGCCAGCTGTGGCCCAAGATGGTCTAGACAACGAGAGATCTCCGGACCGACTTCAAGCGGTCCATGTTGAGTCGATTTGCAGGCCGTGACCTTGATGGTAGGCCTTCAACGGTCCATGCCTTCAGGACATCCACCAGGCTATGTGCAAGTCTCGCAAACTTGCTCACTCTCATCAAGGTCCATCTCTTTCGGATCTAGGGCTAGGAGCGAAGGGTCCACCTACCGGCTTTGACCATTATGGCGATGTGTATAGGTTCTCTGAGAAGGCCTTGGATATGGGTTTGGGAGATTTGTGTTGCTAGCTTGATGGACGAGAATCAAATCTCACTCCATTGCTGTTACGAAGGGAGTGAGCGGACATCGACCCCTCCACCTGCCCCACCAATGACATCAAGCATCCGCTCTCGCTCAAACATTGCCAGATGAGGATTCGTAAGCAATCTGCGAGAGTCGCGTGATATTCGCAACAAAGTCGGTAGTGAGGACCTATATGCTAGTGTGACGTGCAAAAATATGTATGTAAGACAAGCCATACAGTGATGCGCATGTACGGTGGCATTTTCGATTATCCACGACTACACAATGTACGCCAAATTCTCGTTACTTGTGTTGCATCCTACCATGAGCATGTCAATCTCACAACGTTCAACTCTCGCCTCATCACTCTCACTTCTTCTCAATCTTCTCCTTAAGAATCCCCTTCAGCGTCACAGCATCAGCAGCAAACTTGCTAATCCCCTCTGACAACTTGTGCACAGCCATAGGATCCTCATTGAACTGGAAGCGGAATTCCGCCTCATCGTTCAAGTAGCTCTTCTTCTTGATATCCAACTTCGCCACATCATCCGCCTTCAATTTCTGCGGCACAGACTCCTGGCTGTTGAACAGCTGCTCTAGCAGATTGGGTGCGATGGTGAGGTAATCGCAGCCAGCGAGCTCGGTAATCTCGCCGATGTTGCGGAAGGACGCACCCATGACGATCGTCTTGTAGCCGTACTTCTTGTAGTAATTGAAGATCTCGCGGACGGACTTGACACCCGGGTCGGACTGGGCGTCGTACTCTTGCTTCGTATTGGCCTTGTACCAGTCGAGGATTCGGCCGACGAAAGGCGAGATCAGGAAGGCGCCGGCTTCGGCTGCGGCGATGGCTTGCACGAGGGAGAACATGAGGGTTAGATTGCAGTTGATGCCGTGTTTGCTTTGGAGCTCGTGGGCGGCTTGGATGCCTTCCCAGGTTGAGGCGAGCTTGATTAGCACGCGGGACTTGTCCACGCCCATGTCTTTGTAGAGCTAGTGAATCTGTTAGCTGTACTGCGAGTTGCCGGCGTATCCGACTTCTCCTTACCTCGATGATGTGCAGCGCCTTCTCAATGCTAGCCTGCTTGTCGAAGCTGAAACGCGCATCCACCTCCGTCGAGACCTTACCAGGCACAATCTTCAGGATCTCACTTCCGAACTGGACGAGGAGGTTGTCGAGGGTAGCATCAACTTGCTCATCGATGTCCTTGCCGTGCTTCTTACCGTATGCGACAGCATCGTCGATGAGCTTCGCATACTCCTCTTTCTTCGCCGCCTGGAGGATCAGAGAGGGGTTGGTGGTGGCATCTTGGGGCTTGTACTTCGCGATCGAAGCAAAGTCGCCGGAGTCGGATACGACAGTCTGCAAAGAGGTAGATTAGCCAATGCGACTGAGGTTAGATATCAGCACGCGATTGCGTACGGTGCCAGTGGCTTTCAGTTGATCGAGCGAGGAGGACATGATTGTGGTTTGATATGTGGCAGTGTGTGTGTTGCAAAAGAAAAGTAATAAGTACACGAGTATGTTTTTGCGGTAGCTACTCCCCAACCAAATGTTTAGACTCACAATTCGCTATGAACGCATATTTGCCCCACTATGCCTGACACGTGCGAGAGCCGCCACCAACGGCTCCATACTAAATTTCGCAAGACCAATGCTCACGTAACGGGTCACTTGCGCTGGTCAGCATTGCATATGGCGTGGAAGAGTGATCAGCTCCGCGCTCTTCCGTTGGCTGCATTGTGATTGTTACCATCTACAACACTTCAAGCCTGTATATCTGCGGCTTCATTACATCGCGTCTCAACAGAGAATATGTCTTTTCTCGGCCCCTGACCGCTTGTGCTATGTTTGCCGGCTAAAGCTAGACTTGCGCTGCGGTCAGTACGGCTGAATGCCTCCCTTCCGACTTCACGCCAAGTCGCGTCTTCGCTCTCTGGCAGCGCCGATGGCTGCCAATATACTCTCGCGATCATTGCGAATTGCGAACGTCGGACCCCATGTGCAAAAGAGTGGCCTTTGCATAGACCGTTGACAGGCACTCTCAGGGGCAAGAATTGCCGATTTTGTCACTAGAGCAAGCGGAGCCGCTCTCAATCGCCATCACGACTGCCAACCTCATTATTCTCAACACTTTCCTCCATCGACACCAACGTGACCTCCCATCTCGTGGCTGCTTCAGCACGTCCCGGCGCCAGATCCCCTGGCAAAAAGACTCCAACATCCTCCATGAACGTGTCCCGCGCCTTCTGATCAGCTCGCCACAGCCTGTCGAGATCTCGTCGTGCTTTCGAGGCAACAGCCCGCATCTGTTCAGCAGCCGCACTTCGACGGCCTGCTTCACGTAGGAGCTTCTTGTAACTGCTGTGAAACTGCTCGTAGAAGCCACAGAAGCCCGCCAGCTCCTCGGTCTTGGCGACAATTGAAACTTGCACGCTTGCCCAGCTTGCACGGAAGAGGTCGAGAGCCTCGACGTATAAGGGTAGACTGGTTTTGATGGCCAAGAGGCTCTTGTAGGCTTGTAAGAGCTGCGTCTGACTTCGTCTCGCGGCATCTGCACGGTCAGAGAGCTGAGCCCAAAGTGCTTCCATGTCGTCAGCGCGATCCTTAATCTCCGCTGCGACATCGTCCACCTCAACAGCATCGTTCTCAAGTACCCTCAGCATCTCAGCTCGTTCTGCATCGTCCATAGGATCAGGCACCTTCTTTGCATACAGACTGTCGTCAATTTCGACGTCTGCAGGTAGCGCTTGCTTTGCAGCTTCGCCACCGCCTTCCGTATGCTTCAGAGCGGATATACAGAGATCGTAGTGTGAGATCAACGACTGGAGTGAGCCTGCCATGTCCGATGCGTGCATTTCCATATCGTGCAACATTGTTGAGATAAGTAATGGCGGTTCGTCGTATGGTGGAGGCCGTTTGGGAGGGTCACTGTCTTTGTTTCGATCTAGCAATATCTCCATGACGTGAGCGATCGACTCCGTGAGACGTCCAACGTTATCATCCAAATCACTCTGCGAGTCTCTGTAAAGGTCTATAAACCCGCGTAGTGATGCGAGAACCTCTTCGTGATTTGCCTCGTCGACGAAATCATGAAGTGTACGCTGGCGGCTTTTCGTAGGCCCAGAGATGTCCATATTGGACGACAGTTCGCCCTGGGTGGATGTCTCTAAAGCAGGGGGAGCTGGCTGGCCGAGCGAAGGGTCAATCAACACCTTCCGCAAACCCACAAGCGTCGTCTGCAGGCGATCGTTCGCGACATCGAGACGAGCGATGGTCTGTTGGAACTCAACGTCGACTTTCTCGCCTGCATCATTGATGCCATTACGGATTGCTTCGAGCGTTTCGATCTGCTCGTCGACGCCTCGCCGTGCAAAGCCATTCTTGGCATTGAGTGTGGCTATCTCTTCGATGAGAGCGCGAGAGCCGGTGATAACATCGTTAGCACGGTGGACATACTGCGTGGATGTCAAGGCGCGTTTGGCCGAGACAAGATGCAGGACCAGGCGCTCGAGATCAGGTTGACCATGGAAGGAAGCCTCAGGAGATGAGGGAGGCGATGGAGATGGCGAGGAGTCGGAGGAGCTCATTGCGACAATATCCACCTAGCATACCGCGCCATCGCCACAGCCCAACGTGTGTCGCTCGTAGGGGTGTTGTACTGCAGTCATCAACACGACCGGCTCGCGGATGCTCGTCGCTAATTAGAGTGTACGCTGTGGAGAGCGGGCCCGCGGAAGCGTTGAGCCGAAACGTGGAGGCGATAAGGCTGAGAAATGCACGCCAGGGTCTCGCCAAGCCAACCTTCGTTCTGCGCTGCAGTCTTGATAAGATGCAACGTATACTATGCTCATATGTGCAGCACCCGAGACGAAGACACAGGGACTGCATTCACTGTGAGAGCGCCTAATATCGTAATTGAGCAAGTCGGCCTCAAAAGTCTCGGCCAAGCTCGCTGTCAAGTTCTCCCAAAACGCTCGGACTCACCCAGCACGACATATCCAAGCAGATCACGAATCCGTTCCTTGCGGCAGACTCGCCACCGACAATCGCGACCGGCACTTCCTCGCATCCTTGCAGCTAAGGCGTCTTTGATCGCGCAATAGTGTTGTCGTGCAAACAGTCACATCATATCGGAGCGCAGACCGCCTCGTCGCAGAAGGCTTGCGATGGTTCGTAATACTTGACCAAGCACCTCAGCGCGGACTGTTCCTTCCCGCCGAGCAACACATTCAGCTCAGACCTCCTCCTGGCAATGTCTGAGATGATGCCAGACTGGCGTGATCCGCGCGACCTCTTCGCCATGCCCTCAGCCGAGCACTCCGGGCAGTCCTTACTTCAGCAACCGACACCTGGCGCCGAGGACGAGCATCAGCATCACATCACACACGAGCACGGGGACTTATGTCGACACGATCACGAGCACGACTTGGGATTGCGAAGTCGCGAGCGGGTAGCTGAGGATCAGAGCTTGAAGATGTCGACCTCGTCAAAGCTGGCCGAGCAGACGATCGCGCCCTTTCTCACACAGCACATCCCTATGCAGTACAATCCCATCGGAGGCTCGCAGCGGACTTCGGTACAGCCTGCTTCAGCGAATGTTGTCGAAGCAGAGACCACTAGTAGCAAGTTCTGCTATCGACATCGCCCGGACCTGAAGTGCAGGAGGCAGGCAAACGAACCGTCCATGGACCAATTGCAGAACGAGCTGGCTTCACTGTCGCAGTCAGACCAGCAAGCCATTTCTCACGTTTGGTCACTGTTCTCAGCTGCGCCTGCCAAACATCGCAACCTCATGCTTCAGGGTGTTCTCACTCAATGCTGCTTCCCTCAACTGTCATTCATCTCTGCCAACGTCCGCGATCTCATCAAAATCGACTTTCTGTCCGCGCTCCCTGCCGAGCTCAGCTACCAGATTCTCTGCTCTCTGGACACTGTGTCCCTTTGCAAGGCTGCGCAAGTTAGCCAAAGATGGCGGGAGCTGGCGGATGATGATGTGGTATGGCACAAGATGTGCGAGCAACACATCGACAGGAAGTGCACAAAGTGCGGCTGGGGCTTGCCACTGTTGGAGAGAAAGAGGCTGCGGATAGAGAAGAGACAGATACAGCTGAGGGCGACTGGACGTGGGCTGAATGAGTGGTCGCCAGCCATCACACCACTACCCGAGCGGCCGCTCCCTACGGTGACTGACGCCAGTGCTTCTCAATCGTCGGCAGGGGATACATCGCCGACTGGCGCGAAGCGAGCCCTGGAGGATGACGGTATTGTCGCGGTAGCAAATGCGAAGCGCCAATGTACACAGTCGGCTTCTGGCTCGAAATCTGGAGACTACTTCGCACCACGGAAACGACCCTGGAAAGACGTCTACCGCGATCGATTTAAGGTTGGGACTGCTTGGAAGTACGGGCGATGTAGTACAAAGGTATTCAAGGGCCACACGAACGGCGTGATGTGTCTGCAGTTTGACGATAGCGTGCTCATCACGGGCTCGTATGACACGACAGCAAAGGTTTGGGACATCCAGACAGGCCAGGAGCTGCGAACACTACGTGGTCATACCTCTGGCATCCGCTGTCTGCAGTTTGACGACACCAAGCTTATGACTGGCGGTCTGGACGGAACGATGAAGCTGTGGAATTGGAAGACTGGCGAAATGCTGCGAAGTTTCCCAGCACACAATGACGGTATCATCGCACTGCACTTCGTCGACCGCTATGTGGCATCAGGCTCTTCGGACAAGACCATCCGGGTATGGGATTCCGAAGGCAAGTCGACGTTCTTGCTCCGTGGTCACACAGACTGGGTCAACAGTGTCAAGATCGACGAAGCTTCACGCACGCTGTTCTCGGCCTCTGACGACATGACTGTGAAGCTGTGGGATCTCGATACCAAGGAGTGCATCAAAACGTTTGAAGGTCACGTTGGTCAGGTGCAGCAAGTGCTACCTATGCCATCAGAGTTCGAGCTTGACGACGACATTACTGCTGCAGAGAAGGATGACGACACTAGTAGTGTCAGTTCAGCTGGACTCTCACAACATGACGAGTCGCCTCGCATCGACCGAGCGCACTTCTGGCCCAATGATCTCGACCGCCCTGCACCACCGAAGTACATGCTCACAGGCGCGCTGGACTCGACAATCCGACTGTGGAACGTGCACTTCAACCCTACTCCTCAACAACCAGAGCAACGAAGTCCCTCCGAATCCTCAAACCCATCATCCACCGCCTTCGTCGCGTTACCCACAGATCCGCTCACAAACTCCCACTTCCCTCGTGCACAAGCTTGCGTACGCACCTTCTTTGGTCACGTCGAGGGCATTTGGACGCTAGCTGCGGATCACCTTCGTCTTATCTCGGGTAGCCAGGACCGCATGATGAAGGTGTGGGATCCGCGGACTGGGAAGTGCGAGAGGACGTTCACCGGGCACGCGGGGCCAGTTACGTGTACTTGGTTGAGTGAGAGTCGGGTAGCGAGTGGGAGTGAGGATTGTGAGGTTAGGATGCTGGTATTTGGAGATAGCTGAGGGTATGAGCGCGGCGGTTGCCTTGATTTGGGTTGAGCGATATTTAGCGATGGACGTTGGCGGCGTTTGAGTCGGATTGGGGTTGGGAGGAATGATCAATGAAGACTTGACACAGTCAGTCATAGGGCGTCTGTCGATGTATCCCACAAACAGATGCTGCTACCTTAGTCATATTAGTACTCAACACTGACATACAGCTGTCCGTTGAATCAATTCTCATTATGTTGTTCGTGCTGTCTCGCCATGATCCGTCCGCCTTGACACTCGGCCTTGGCTACAGCTTCAGGGTCAGTCAAAGGCACTTTCGAGAACGCACCACTGCAGTTGGATTAGTGTAAAGCCGTCGGGATTCATGTCAATGCCGCGTCTCGGTAACTGATGTGCTGCTTGAGTGCATGATCAATCCATCCCTTCCCTGACACGATCGTAGCCAAACGACTCAAGCTTCTACATACTGTCTCATCATGGCAAATTCACGGCCGCAATGGCAGCCAGAAGCTGTGACCGTCTCGCTCCATGAATTGACCCATGGCGACGTATCACTGAACACTCTCGAGACCGCCTTCGGGCCCGAGAGTCTCGGTATCATCATTGTGCGCGACCTACCCAAGGAGTTTGTATCACTGCGGCAAAAGCTGCTGAGCATGAGCTCGTACCTGGCGAATCTGGAGGCTGAAGAACTGGGTAAGACGGGCTTTTATGACAAATTTCAACTCAATGTAGTGTACTAATCGAGATCTCAGCAAAGCTAGAGAAGGCCGAAGCGAACTACAGTGTCGGCTGGTCCTGTGGTAAAGAGACCTTGGCCGATGGACGATACGATACGCTCAAGGGATCGTATTACGCACAACCGATTCACAATACCGAGCTAGAAGCGAAAGCTCGCAGTCTCTATCCGAAGAATGTCGCGATGACGAGTCCGAATGTTTGGCCGGAGGAGTCTATCCTGCCTGGTTTCGAGGAGACGTTCGAGACAATGTGCCGACTGATTGTTGACGTTGCTGCACTTGTGGCGAGGAGTTGCGATCGCTATGGGGTCGCAAAACTGGATGGCTACGCTGAGGGCACGCTCGAGAATATAGTGAGGAGTAGTGTGAGCCCGAAGGCGAGGCTGCTGCATTACTTCCCTCCTCCGCCTTCAGTCACACCCACCGAACCCAAGGAAAGCACAGACTGGGGCGTGGACATCGACGATGACTGGTGTGCTACCCACGTCGACATCGGTGCTCTCACCGGTCTGACAAGCCAGATGTTCGTCAACGAAGCCATGCATACGCCGACTCGTCCCACCTCCGGCACCTTCCCTCCAAACCTCCCCGAGCTAGCAGCCCATCCCGATCCCAAAGCCGGCCTCTGGATCAAGTCTCGGAGTGGTCACACAACGCAAGTCCACATTCCTCGAGATTGTCTGGCTTTTCAGACAGGAATGGCTTTGCAACTTATCACGAGAGGAGCTTTCAGGGCTGTACCACATTTCGTGAGGGGTGGCAAGGTGGTAGGTGTTGGAGGTCGGATTGCAAGGAACACGTTGGCTGTATTCACGCAGCCGAATCTGTGGGAGGAGGTTGAGAAGGGGAAGACGTTTGCGGACTTTGCTGAGGCAGAGATCAAAGGAGGGCTGTAGTGGGATGAATCTAGGGTTGAGATTGGAGGACCTTTATGTCATAGCAGTAGGAGTGGACTGCGATTCGCCGATGCATATCTGCCAAAGCAGAATCAGAATGACAGGAGGCCAGTAGTCTCACAGGCAGATTGGGCAGCTCGCAGCTACCCAGAGCATGGTATCAAGGCTTAGCGAAGCTTCCGGCGGCTTATCTAGTGGTGATGTACCGATTTTAGCTCACCTTGCTGCGAATGGCTGTGGCGAAATCTTCCACGGACCGATTTTCCTGCCAAGCAATTTCGCGACGGTACATTGTATCGATCGTCCCAAACCCCACCCCAACACCCCAACAACATAGCGCAGTTTGCAGCCACTTAGTAATCTGTCCGTGGATAAATCGCTTTGCCGTTCGCCACAATGCTTCTTGTAAAGATTGTGCTCGTGAGAAGAGTCTACTGGCGCTCGCCAAGCGCAAGATGCTCAAAGATACAGTGGCCTCGTTGATCTTCATACGGACCACGATACTGCTGCTGCAGAGTATTGGACCGTCCTGCCTTGCTTGGACTTTGTGGAATGCCTGGCGCTTCTATACTGGAAGTCATGACAGGGTCCCAATCCTCTGGCGCGTACATCATGCTTACATATCTGCGGAGGCTGCCGTGTATGTTTTCTTTATCTGGTACCGGCGCTATCTTCAACGACAGGCTGTTCACCCACCCCTGCGCTCGCGCACAGACCGCGAGGCACTGTTCCATAAGGTCTGCGGTGAGATCGACAACATCGAGAGCTTCCTGTCAGGCTGGTTTCGCGGTGCCAAGATCGAGGAGATTGGGCGCGAGGAGCTGCGTCGTTTCTTGGACTGGGCCTTCTGGGAGGGTCGAGCGACCGATGGCGATGCCCAGGAGCTGAATGGCTACGTATACCAGGTGGAGGCCATGCTTGACCACCCGCTTGCGGATGGTAGTGGTCCTGCAAGGAGCTTGCGATTGACGATCGATCCCATCAACATGCAGCCGCGGTGTCTGTTGTGGTATGGTTTGATGATACTCATCGACACAATCGCCGCGCTGCGCTTGCGCTCGCATGGCTTCGTACACTACCGTACTGGCCTCGATGGTCCTTGGGTATTGCCACCTCGTCCTGCGATATTATATGCAAGCCATGTGTCTCCTGTGAAAGATCTGAGTTACTGGTGTAGACCGCACACTTCAAAGACGCGGCCGCCTGTCGTATTTCTGCATGGTGAGTACTAGTCTCCTCGTGGACGGCTGGTCTTCGACTTCGCTCGAGTCCCACTCTAGCGCTCTCGTACTCACACATGGGCTGACAGGCATCGGCATCGGCCTTCTTCCACATGTGAACTTCCTTCGTGAGCTGGACCGTCAATTCCCAGTCGAGTCTAGCGATAAGTACTCTGACGGCCAAGTGGGCCTCCTGGCTCTGGAGATCCTGCCTATCAGTTCTCGGCTGACAAGTCCCATCCTCGGCCGTGCACAATTCTTATCCCAGATCACGACAGTCATCAACGCGCACGGCTACGATAAATTCGTCCTGGTAGCTCACTCATATGGCTCTGTGCTTGGAACTCATATGCTCTATGACGAGGCACTTAGCTCTCGGATCACATCGAGTCTACTCATCGATCCGGTGACGATCAATCTACATCTCCCGGACGTAGCCTACAACTTCACAGTCCGCCAGCCCAGTAAAGCGAGCGAGTGGCAACTCTGGTGGTTCGCGAGTCAAGATCCAAGCATCTCTCATGTTCTGGGAAGGCACTTCTTCTGGTACGAGAATTGTTTGTGGAGAGATCGGCTGGAAGAGCTCGTGAGGCGAGGCCTGCGCGTTACTGTCTCCTTGGCCAGGAAGGACTTGATTGTCGACACCACTGGCGTGGCAAGGTGTCTGCTTGCCGAAGAGATGATAGATAGAAGCCGGATCCTCGGCGCTGAGACGCAGCAATCGCCGAGCACGCAGACTTGCGCCTCGTGGAAGGATCGTCCATGGCGAGGGCAAGGACTGGATATACTCTGGTGGGATGATCTTGACCATGCACAAGTTTTCGACGAGCCTGAGACAGTAGCGCGATTGGCGGAGGTGGTGATCGCCTACTGCCAGTCGATTTGACCGTGCGTTGGTAGATCGAAGGGTTGACTCGATGAGCGTCAGAGCATCTTCATGCGCAACGCTCAGGCACTCGTCGGCGTGGAAGACTCTGATGTCAAACTTGTCGATGTCGAAGTGCTTCCGCCGTCATCGTGCTTTCATGTGACGAGACCTAGCCTTGCATACCGCGTGGAACATGGGCTTCCGTTCCAGTAGCCTTCTGCACTTCAATCTAGCTTAAGCTCAACAGCTTCTACATCCAATGATACCACGCACCTTAAGAACCCGCAGCACTGGTGCAAGTCCATCGAGAGCGCGCATGAGCGGGCCGGCGACAGCTATCGGAGCAAGCGAATGATGTCGACACGCAAACTCAGTTGCCGACCAACATGCAGGTCCCGCTCGCGTGCTAAACAGGCATTGGGCCTGTTCAAAGCCAGAGCATCTCGGCCGGCCTAACCAGTCGTAGATATTAGAGCTCGTGTACTAGCTTAACGCAGTCATTTGTCGGCCACTGATGTCAGTCCGCAAACGCAACCCGCATTGCGCTGTCATGACAGGCTACCATCGCAGCTTCGTGCATTGGCGTATAACGCCGCCTCGGGATCTTCTAGCGCGGTAGAGCTTCAGGAACGGGCAAGAGAAATAAATGATCATAGCTCGGGCCATGCATTTCCTTCTTCGATGTCGTTCGTCTTGTTCCTGTCACCCTATCGTTGAGATAAGCTTCCAAGCGAATTTGAGATTCTCATGTCCGGACTTCACATCTCCGAAGCGAGCAGACTGCACCGATATAGGTCGCACGGCATCGGCTTGGTACTACATTGGTCTGAATCAGATCGCAAGGCTCGAATGTCCTGCTTTGCTCGGTGTTGGCCAGCAACCTAAGGAGTCCAGACTCCAGGAACAGGCTGTCGATATCCGACGTCCTGATCGCCTGACAGCCTGGGGCATTCACTGGATTGATCCTTCGATCGCATGCCATACACCTAGGACAGCAAGTTGCTCAATGCGCGTCCTTACGCAGTCGTGGAGTTCTGATGTGTGGTAATGTCGTCGCGAGCAGGACCACAACGGTACGCCAACTTTCGCGGATCTCCGCCTGGGATCGATACTGACAAGGAGAAGAGAGTATAACATAGCAGTGCTGGGCTCTGGCGGCGTTGGTAAAAGCGCATTGACTGGTATGTCGATCGTGGGATGGTTTCTACATTGCTCGAGTACTGAGATCAACCCCAGCGCAGTTCGTACAAGGAATTTTCATTGAGCGATATGACCCAACGATCGAAGACACGTATCGCAAGACGATCGACGTGGACGGACGACAAGTGATGCTGGAGATCATGGACACGGCCGGAACGGAACAGTTTAGTACGTCAATGTAGAACATGAGTAGGAGACACTCAGGCTGACCTTATCTCTAGCATCGATACGGTAGCTTTATCCCAATGCCCAGGTTCGCCGTTAGACAGTGCAACACTTGCTTACAGTGGGAATAGAGAGATGTACATGCGCTATGCCCAAGGCTTCCTCCTGGTCTTCAGCATCACCTCACCCTCCTCCCTGGCCGAGCTCGCCGAGCTCCGCGAACAAATAGTCCACATGAAGCAGCATGAGCCGAACATCCCCATAGTCCTCGTGGGCAACAAAGCAGATCTTGAAGATGACCGGCGGGTCACCCGCGCGCGAGCATTCCAGGTCAGCCAGCAGTGGGGAAATATACCTTACTACGAGACGAGCGCAAGGAGGAGGCTGAACGTTAACGAGGTTTTCGTGGATGTGTGTCGGCAGATCTTGCGGAAAGATATGAGTATGAGGAAAGACCAGCCAAGTCGACGACCGAAGAGAGGGGAAGGCAGGAGGCGGAGGGACAGAGATAAAGAAAGAGGGAGTCGATGTGTGATATTGTGACCACTTGTCTGAGGTGACTTGTTCAAAAAGCATTAGTTATAGATATGAAGCGCCACAGGTGGCCGGCATAGATGATCAAACGAACGAACAACACACGTGCTTCCCTAATATCACTGAACAATGTGACTCGCACGCGGATCTAGACGTGACCGAGCTGTTGCTGACGAACTGTGGGCGGTATCAACAGTGGGACATCTGTTTGAGACGGAAAACCCATCCTGAGGTTGTGCATTGATATCATCTACATGTAGTAGCTCGTCGAGGGCTTGCAGGTTCGTGTCAATAGCTATGCGTGTGGTGGCCGGAACCCAGACCACGTAGCGGGGCGCTCTATTTGCCGTGGACGAAGAGCCTCTTCTCAATCGGCGTCTGATCCTTCTTGGGCAGGTTCTCGCGAGCACCCTCAGCAACGCCACCGAAGACAAGCTGAGCGATAAGCGGCCACTCCTGGGGGATGCCCCAGATCTCTGACGCCTTCCTGCAGACACATACATGTCAGCCTCGTGCTTTCGTGTCAGTATAAGGTCCACTTACTGGTTTGGGAGAGGATTGTAGTGCTGCAAGTTGGCACCTAGTCCCTCGGCCTCCAAAGCGGTCCAGATGGCGTACTGGTGAATGGCTGAGGTATGCTCGGCCCAACCAGGGAACTTGTCTGCGTAGAGCGGCATCTTGGTCTGCAATCCCTTGGTGACTTCGGGGTCTTCGTAGAATAGAATCTTCACTCTGTCAGCCTGTGGCTTGTCATCATGCAGCCAGAAGGTCAAGCTTACGGTACCGTAGCCTCCGCTAAATCCCGTAAGACGCTGTGCCGTGTGCTCGAACTGGTCGGCAGGTACAATGGCCTTTAGAATATCCTCAACGACTTTCCAGAATTTGGTGTGTTCCTCTTTGAGAAGCACGACGATGCGAGTGGACTGGGAGTTGAATGTGGATGGGCAGTTCTCGAGAGCATCCTGGACGATCTCCACGATACGGTCGTCTGAGATGGTCGAGGTCTTGGTGAGCTGGTAGATAGATCGGCGAAGGTGGACAGCATCGTCCAGGCTGATCCTGCTCGTCATATTGGGCGTTGATGGGGCTGATGTCGAAGATGAGTGGCCGGAAGTGAAGATAGGACCGGTGCGTTGAGGTATTGAGGTGCGTGAGAAGATGACAGGAGTAAACCGCGACTTGATCGAGGAATGAAGAGGCTTTTGTACTGCCGTGCCATTCACCATAAACTTAGACAACGAGTGGGTCCTCATCGCGAAAGGTGCGGTAGAATGATGAAATCTCAAGCTACTGCAGCATGCGTGAATCGCAAAGAGTTACAGGAAGGGTACTTCAATCTAGAACAGGACGGAAGTGGACGTATGAGGCTTACTCTGCTTCCTCGTAGGCTAGGTTCAGTGCCCTATTCGCGGAAGGGCTAGTCACCAGTCGACATTGTTTACTACCAATCCGCGTATGTTAGGTGCGTATACGCCGAGAAGAGGCGCAAGGAAGACGGAATCCATTCCTCCCGCTGACGAGCTGCTGACCAAAGTTCGGCACCGAGACAGCGCGGAGAGCGCGAATCGGCAGTGGTGAAGATTATCACCCGAGTCATGTGAACGAACCCGGTGCATTAGATGCGATCTCATTCAATAGCTTGCGTATATCTGCTACGATCATGAACATGCTTCGGAATGATGCCAAAATGCCTGCTTATACTACACATAAGCTGGCGAGTTCTCACGGCTCTGACTGACCCTCTCCTCCAGCCACCCAGTCGCCAACCTTTGTCCTGGACTCCCACCATTCCCACCCGCATACGCAAGTTTGACTGGCGACGAGTACCTGGCCGCCGTATTTTGTTGACCGTTCAACGTCGATACAGACTTCTTACTCATCGGTCCGGCGAGCCACTCCGAGCTTGACAACGCGGGAAGACTCTCTTGATCACGCGGTGGAGTGTCCTCCCTATTCGTAGCATCAGTCCAAGGCGCAAGTGTGCCAGTGGTCTGCGGCCCGTACGGTCCTGCTGAAATGTTGCGAATTGTGTTGTCGTCGAAGATCGGCACCGCTGCCGTCTTGCGATGCACTTCTACTGAACGAGTGGCTCCGATAGTATTGACTTTGTGCTTCGCACGAAGGTCGAATACAGACTTGGCTTTGCCAGAGGCTTTTATGCCCGATTCGTGACGATAGTCAGCCCTGCCCTGGGCTGCGTCCATCTTAGCAGACTGCGTAGTAGAGGGCAAGTCATGGGATGGTTGGGAGGATTGGTAAGATATCGACTTCAGCACAGAGTCGCTGTCGTTCGTATCCTGGAAAGTGGCCGCGGAGCCATGCGCGCGAAGTGTTCGGTCGGCTGTAAAGTGCGTCGTGAAGACATCAGAGCTGGGCTGCATTACATCCTCTCCGCGCGAAATGTGAACAGGACGTTCGGAGTTAATCGACGAGAATTTACAGCTGTTCCTTGCGCTCTGTCGACTCTGACTTTGGCGACTCGAGTTGCGGCTAGACTCGATCATTGGGAAACGCTCGTTCATGTAGCTTGAGCGCCTACTCGTAGCCCGTGAGCGCCGATTCTTAGACTCCTTGTGCTTGCCTGTAGCAGGTGGTGAGTCAGATGTGTGTCGCTTGACCATGGGTCCGCGGCTGTCGTGGTCTTGCTTGCCAAGCACGGCCGAGGTCTCCTCTTCCTCCACTGACTTCTCCTGCTGCAGTCGCGGTAGGTCATCGCTTCCATCCGGTAATTCGGCGAATGTTTGAAGCTCATCGGACAGCCACTTGCGCCATTCACGACTACCTTGCACAGGCTGATCGACCGCTGTTGCTCGCTGCTTCGCTGGCGATAGCTCGTACCGCTTGACCGATCGACTAGTCACTGTGATCAGGGTCCCACCATGATCTTCCGGAAACATTGGCCGAGGCGACGCGTCGTCCGATGCACGAGAGTACAGGCTTGGAGAGATCAGAGCATTCCTCGCGACTGGCCTCGTCTCGGATACCCTCGAACATCGCGGCAACCCTCCAGCATCCTTGACGGGCTCATAGTATGAGTTTCGGCCTAATGATGGCAGCTCGTATGGGTTGTCTTCGACGTACTTCCCACTGAACTGGCTTTCGGCAGCAGGTGAAGCGGTGTCCAGTGGACCCTGCCATATGTTCTGAGCGCGTTGCATGCGACGTGCGATATGCTCCTGCGTTGGTAGTTTGGCGTACAGGGTGCTAGGTCGCTTCGTACGGCTAATATTTGGATATCTCTGCGTAGGCGTCGTACTGGGTGAGCTCGAACGCCGAGGTGCACGGTCTGGCGAGGCTTCGATGACGGGCGACATCATCTGCGGTCGAGGTAGCTCGACTTCAGAATGGATTGTCCGAACTGTGCCAGCCGAGGGGTCAACTGATCGCGAAACCTGCGATGGGAGAGAAGAGCGCTCATGCACTGATTCAGACACATTGTCTGCTTTGGTTTTGGGAGTCGATATACTGGGCGTCTGCTCTGGCTGGCGACTTCGGTCTTGCAGCGCCTCGAACAGAACTTGACTCTCTTCTGACCTTGCCATGTCAGCACGGCTAGCCTTTCGCAGACGAGTCTGGATTGCGCGGCCAAAGAACGAGCCTTTCTTTCGCAGTGTCGAGATGCTGGACACTCGCCGCATCCGACCATGTTCGTCGGCTGACTGCGGATTACATAAGAACCCCTGCGTGCTCATGGTGTCAGCTGCCGTCGAGTTAGTCCAACTCGTCACTCGAGACTTTGCGTCAGTGCTGTCGTGGCAAACACTGAGTCTGCTCCCAACGCTGTTAACGATGAGTTGTAGAGGTCCGTGTTCCCCTATTGGTGTCTCAAGCGACGTCATGACAAATGGATCACTAGTGTTGTCGGTATGTTGCTCATCTATTGGACTGCCAGTCGCCAGCACTGGGTGATGTAGAGTCTCGGCTCGGACCTGCTGAGCTGGATGACCGAAAGGTACATGCGAAGGCTTCCTGAAGAGCTTACTGAATCGTTCCTTGATTGATCCAGATACGCCACGCGGATTCTGCGCAAGGCTGCCTCGCATGCCGGAAAGAGGGGATCTCTGGTGTGCTGCGTCCGTGGATTTCCCTAATGGAACCGCATTGTTGACAGCTTCGATGATGCGTGCGGAAGACTCTTGCTGTGTAGAGCCTCGATCGTGTCGTAGGTCTGTCATGCTGCGTTTCTGCAGCTTCTGCACAGATCTGAAGAAGAGCGACTTCCGTTCGCGTGGTTTCTTCTGTTGGGAGTCCTGCAGATATCGATCTCGGGCCATCGCTACAATATCGTCGTCTGTCTGCGTCTCACGTATGGGCATGGCAGGCGGCGATGAAGCAATTCTGCTGATTCGCTCTGCGTAGCTACGCGGCTGTGTGTATCGGATCGACAGCCCCTCTTCATAGCTCTTGTCGGCATGACGAGGCGTCTGTTGATGTTGCGAGTCACGACAGACTGAAGTGAGTCGGGGTGCAGGACTTCCGTTCTCGACGCTGGACAGATACCGGCCGTGACGCCGGTCAACGCTCGGTGACAGAGCATGTCGTATCGGCTCAGTAATTACTACCGGGCTTGGCGGGATGACAGATCGCTTGCGAGTGATGATGGTCTCGCCAACTCGGGGCGAACGCGGCGGATCCGGCATGTACTGCTTCGATGATTCTATGCGTACTTGTGGAGCAGCGATGCAACTGTCGCGTCTTTGAGTAGATCTCCGTTGTCCAAGTCGCGCTTCTTCCAGATGGCTGCCTTCGGATCGACCTGATGCTTGACTCTTGCGCCGTTGCGGTCTAGCTGAGCTCGACCTGTGGGCCAGGGGAGCATCCTTCTCCGCTGCCTGCGCGCGCTTGTATGCTTCTGTAGCGGCCACCCCAGCATGTTGGTGAGAGATGAATGGATCTGAGATCGTGCCCGATCGCCGGCCAGATGCAGATGTCTTTGTGTGCCGTTGACGATCTCCGTTAGTACTGCTCGACCGGGAAAACATGCTAATCAGGTCGAAGTTGCTTCGTTGCGTTCGCATGTAAGCGACGACGTTCACGTATCAGCTGCTCTGATGTCCATGCAAGCGTGCGATGTTGAGATCCTTAACATGGCGACTCGAAATCGTTACACGCCACTAGGCAGTCAACAGACCTCATGCTCTTACCTTCACGCGTGCGGGCTGCAATGTCTTGTAGAAGCTACGATCTGAGCAGGCGATATTGTGCTTGACAAATATAAGGGTACCAACATGAACTACGGGACATGACAGGATGTAAAAGGGCAGGAAAGACTCAGCACCAATCACGCAGGCGGTTGTGAGCTGTCGACTGCATCATTGATGATGAGGTACTGCACAAACCTGTGCCGCCGCCAGCGCGTACCATCTCGAAGTGAGAAGTCCACCCCGACGAGGTGACCCGGTATCAGACCTAGGCATGACCGAAATCGTGTGTGATGCAGGATTTTGTGTGAGTCCCCCTCCGATGGTCTGAGGTTAGAAAGTGAACGATGATCGTCAGGAGTCGATCAACAGAGAGGTGAAGCCCGGGCCCGCTGTCCACTTCCCGAGTTGCGTCTCCTCTAAACGCGCCTTCTCACACTTCAGCTGATCAATATCGGAATGCGGGGAAGTGTATAAGGTAATGTCTTCTAACAAACGGCGCTTGTCAGACGAGCAGGAAGTTTGCCACGCCGCCAAACGACGACGAGGTGACGAGCAGCCCAAACCATTCGCGCTCAGGATCAGGCATGCCAACCACCCAGCTTCTGGCCGCGGCCACAACTTCCATGACGTTGCCTACCCACTGTCACTACTACCCTTCGACTCCTGGCATGCACTGCATGAGAAGGAGGACTGGCCGGGACAATGCGCGAAGTGTCGCAAGCGACGGGCCTTCTCACCCCAGGATTGCAAGCTTTTCCTGGTAGCAGAGCGGCTTTGCTGGGCTGATCGACCCGTCCCTGAACCGGAGCGTGAGCTGAATGAGATCAATCTTTGGAGTGTCAATGCCGATCCGGGTATTGTCGATCCTGCGATCGAGGACTCGGTAATAGTCGCGGGTGGACAGCAGAGTCAAACAAAGTGCTGGCATCCGTATGCCGGCGAAGCGGACGCAATGGCAGCCATGAGCCTTGCGAAGACTGCTGAGAGCCTTACGGATGCTTCCTTCACATCGTGGGCACGATTGCACACTGTCAGGAAACCTGAACTTCCACCTCTAAGACCGCCATCGCCCCTTGTATCCACTTCGTAATCTGGAACAATACTGCTTACGGCAGGGCAGGAGGTGTCGCGCTTTGACTGCTGTACAGTGAGCTGCATCGAGAAGCGCCTAGTTCAACCGAGGATGGTGACCGCTACTCGAGCACATCGTATCCTCGTTGATGTGAAGAGGTGTATGGGTGCGGTGGGTGATAGCTACCGTTCGCCTTACGCTCAAGCAGCAGAGGACGTAGCCACAACGTTGCCCTCCGGACCAATTACCAAGCTGATCGCAGGCCGGGCTGCATCGGATCCAGCGTTGAAGAAGACCATGCTCGCGGTCAGCAGAGGAAGCGCCAGACGTGAGCAGCTTCAAGCGTTCCAGAGGCACGTCACAGAACTCACAGCACTTCACGGAGCAAATGAGGCAACAGCGCGACACAAGGCAGCTATGGAGCAGAAGACCAGTTTAGTCAAGACCGCCGAAGCCGACTTAATGCGAATGTCATGCACGATTGCCGGGCTGGAGCGTCTAGCGAGCCAGAAAGCTGGTCGGTCATTGCTGAACAGTTGCACTGATTACAGACCAATCCGTGGCAGCATGTTGCTGAGCTTCACTGGCATCGATCGCGCGCAATCGCAACGAGACGCCTCGACCTTGTATGATGAGGTCTTCGACCGGTCAATCGAACTCCCACATCGCGAGTCACTGCACCACATGGCTGAGACTGCCACAGAATCACTCCCGAGACCGAAGGAAGCAAATGCACCTGAGTTGCATGATGGAGATCCTACGTTGACACAGCTTGAAGCTTACGTGATGAGTCTGCTGGAGAAGGCTGCTGAGCATGAAGAAGTACCCGAGATGTTGCTCGGGCAATTCCAGACGGAGGCCTTCTCAGTGCCACCAGAGGGCAAAGCTCGTCTGCGCGACGCAGCAGACTATTGCGCAGAGCATTGCGAAGAGCTTGATCCGGTCGTGCCGGACGTAGACGTGACTGGACTACTCACGCCAGAGTCGTCTGCAGCCGACGAGGACACATTGCACGCAGCGCGCGGTACAGCCAGTTGCACGTTGATCGAATTCTACAGTCAGCTTGACAAGCTTAAACGCCTGTCGCCCATGGCTACAGCATACTTGGAAGCATACGCCACGAGATTGCGCGATGACTTATGCAAGGACTGTTGGTTTGAACACAATGTGCTCTCAAACGATCAGCTTGCGAGCGAGAGGATGCTTGATGCGCACCCTGATTGGGTCCCAATTTGACCGGGTAACGATGGGATGCTCTTTATGTCGAGCGGTGCGCGTGCAGTACGGCATGGCCATGGTATATTTGGCCATGGTCTCGGCGGTCGTAAGATTGACCTGCAATCCGCATCGGTCGCTGGCAGGACAGCCATGCTTTCAGTGTGCTTCATCCCAGTGCGGTAAGTCCATCCCAGTATAATGGTTTCGGCAGAGATATGCCGACGCATTATCTTGCTTATCATTCTTCCGTATGTTGAGCTCCACCATGGCTCTGAAGTGGCCTTCAGACAGCCTGAGGAGACACAGATCTGCAAGATCGATATCAACACCCCGGCTTCATGCATAGCTACCGTGGGTCTGACGGTCTAACTACCATACCGCTGAGTGCCAGACTCCGAGCATCGCACTCCAACGATTGGCATCACTTTCTCGTGTTCAGAACATTGCAGCTCTTTCACATCAAAGTCGTACCGATCAGGTAGGGACACAGTTTTCATGCTCTCGTTGTTTATTTCCTAATTTCGTACCACCCGACTCAATCTTGGTCTCGATCTCAAGATCCCTTCCACATCATAATGGGCTTGTTTGCCCTAAAGGAGACGCACACAGATGCGTCGTCGCCAATCCCAGGAACCGTGCACCTCGTGGACTTGGAGGGCACACTACTGGCGCAACATGCTAAAGGCGGCGAACGAGACATTGTTCTCGTGCCGGCACCTTCTTCAGGTCCCGACGGCCCAGTAGCTACTTGCATAAGACTACCGTATCAACATATGCTGATTATTGTGTAGCTCAATTGGTCGCCCAGACGAAAGCTCCTGTCGACGATATGCATGTGCGTGTACACGCTTGTGGTTGGCATTGCTTCGGCTGCTATCTACTCCGTCCTCGAGCCCATCTCGGAAGCCACTGGGCTAACAATTGCGAACTTGAATGCTGGTACTGGGGTATCTCGACCGTTGAGCAAGTCATCGTAAGCGTGTGGACAACTGACATTGTCTCAGTACATGTTCCTGGCCTTTGGCTGGGGCTGTCTCTTCTGGCAACCCCTCGCTCTTCAATTCGGCAAACGCCCTGTCTACCTCTTCAGCATGCTCGCCACCATGTGCATCCAAGTCTGGGCGCCGCACACAGCGACCAATGGCCAGTGGATCGCCAACAAGATCTTGCAAGGATTCTTTGGCGCTCCGATCGAGTCCCTGTGCGAGATCAGCGTTACGGACATCTACTACCAACATGAACGAGGCCGATACATCGGGCTGTATGCACTTCTCTTGGCGGGGAGTAACTTCTTCGCGCCCATCATTGCCGGCTTCATTGATCGAGGGCAAGGGTGGGAGTGGGTGCTGTACTGGTGTGCGATCTTCTGCGCGATGGGATTCGTATTCTTGTTCTTCTTCATGGAGGAAACGAACTTCGACCGATCTCAGCTCGTTGGCCATGAGCCTGAGCCCGAGCACCGCGTTGCAGACACCACTCCGCCTAGCGTGTCCGATGATGAGAAGAAAGGCGTGGAGAGTTCGGCTCTGGAGGCTGCCTCGCCGTCACCAGTGCCCGCTACACGACGAAAGACCTACCTTGACAAGATCAAGCCCTTCCAGAGCGCCGATCTACGCAAGCCGATCCGTCTTGGCGGCATGGTGGCGCGGCCGCTGATCTTCCTGACTTTCCCAGTCATCTTTTACGCCGGCTTCTCGTACGGCTCGAACCTAGTCTGGTTTAACGTGATCAATGGTAGGCTCTTCGAAACCCCATGCGTCCTCACATACCAAGTTCTGACACCTTCACAGCCACCGCGTCACTCATCCTCGCCGGCCCAAACTACAACTTTGCTTCCTGGGCTGTCGGTCTGTCCTACGTCTCGCCCCTCATTGGCGTAGCCATCGGCAGTGCATACACAGGCTACGGCGGTGACCGTATCGTACTGTGGCTAGCACGTCGTAACAAAGGCATCCTCGAGGCTGAGCACAGACTCTGGCTCTTCACGCCATCGCTACTCCTGGTCCCTTTTGGGCTGATCCTATGGGGTGTGGGCGCCGCGCACGCCATTCACTGGTTTGGCTGCGTCTTCGTGAGTCACTCTAATCTGAACTCACGTTAGCTGTCGTGCTTACTGACCTTGTACTAGGCAATGGGCATTATAGCCCTCACCAACACCATCGGCCTGCAGCTATCCGTCTCCTACTGCATAGACTCCTACGGCGACCTCGGCGGCGAGGCGATCGTTACCGTGATCCTCGTGCGCAACACCATGAGCTTCGCGATAGGCTACGGCGTCACGCCTTGGGTCACGAACATGGGGCTGCAGAACGCGTTCATACTCGCGGCGTTTGCGGGCATGGCGCAGTGCGTGACTTTCCTAGTGTTCGTGAAGTACGGGAAGGGGCTGAGGGCGAGGAGCGCGGGGAGGTATGCGAAGTACGTGGAAGGGATGGGGAGGGCGGGGGTAGTGCATTGACCGCAGTCATGGTCTGCAGCACACTGATGATGGAAGCTTGGTTGCAGTGCTGCTCTGTGATTACATACACCTACTCCATCTTTACCCGCGCACCTCCACTGATTGTCGCAATCACCTGCTGTATGGACTTTGACCAGCCACTACTCACCGTCTCCCAGATACTCATTGCAATCACATACGGTATGCTCGCATCCGGATCGCTTGACAGGCCCTTGCCTAGCCTCTTCATGTTATAGTAGAAGAACTGAATAGGCAGACCAGCCCCGATGACTTTGATCGGCACCATATTACTCAGCCACTGTCCTCGGACAATGTGGCTCATACCGAGCGCCAGCTCGTCATCGTACTCCGGGTTCAGCAAGACCTTGCGCGGGAGCTCTGGCTCAAGAACAGCTGCGCGGCCGAGACCGATCATCTGGCAAATGCCAGAGTCCAATGCATCAGCCATGCCGGTTCGTGAGCGGAAGCCGCCGGAGAGCTGGATTGGTATAGGTGAGTCCAGAGATTGCACCTTCTCCGCGAATTCCGTAAAGAATGCTTCTCGTATCCTCGTGCTTTCCCTCATCTTTGGTGCCTTGTCGATCGTCTTCTTGCCAAACGACTGATGTAGCCCGCTCGTCTTGTTCTCCGCGTTGCCACCGCTAATCTCCACAAAATCCACCATACCACACTCAACGAGCCAGCGTACCTGTTCGAGTCCTTCGTCTTGCTGCAACCCGGTCCCAGCGTCCATGTAGTCTGCGCTGTTGAGCTTGACCGAGAGGCAGTAGGGCCGAGGACAGACTTCGCGAATCTCGGTTACGAGGCGGCGAAGAAGTTTCATGCGATTCTCTGGTGAGCCACCGTACGAGTCTGTGCGTCGATTTGTGTAGGGTGAGAGAAACTGTGAGAGGAGGAAGCCATGGGCTCCGTGTAGCTGACAGCCGGCGAATCCGGCTTCTCGGGCTACTACTGCGCCGTGGACGACTGTCACGGAAGTCAGCGTTGCACTGTAGCTGTGGATTCTAGTCCGAGATACTTACACATCGCAACCACCTCATCGATCTCGCTCTCCTCCATAGCTTTCGGCGTGCCCAGCACCTTCTCCAGCGCCATCTTGTCAAGCCACGAATCTCCTAGCTTTACGGGTACACTGCTAGGACACAGCGCTGGCATATCCGCGGGCCGGATGCCAGCACCCATCGGAGACATCCTGCCAGGATGCGCGATCTGAACGATACACGGCGTGCCCTCACTCTGCGCAGTTTGAGCCCACTGCTTCCAGATAGCTAGGATGTCTGATTCGAGACTCTTCTCATGTACACATACGTCCCCGGCAACCGACAAGAAGCGACGGTCGACCTGCACCTGCCCTGTGATGATCAAGCCGTAGCTTGACTTTGCCCACTTGCTGTATAGATTGCCAAAGGCTTCCATAGGAGGGTCAAAGTAGGGTCCTATTGCTAGAGTCTCTTGCATAGGGCACTTCACCAGGCGATTCGGTAGGGTAAGACCGCATTGTAACGTTAAAGGCTCCGAGATAAGTTCGATTGCGGTCTTCTCAACTTCAGTCTTGGTCTCGGTTGTGGTCGACATAGCTGCTTCGTAATATCACCTCAATCGTCTCGGTAGTCAACGAGAGTGCCTGAGTGCAGCACGCGAATATGAATCATGAGCATGGCCCGTTGGGTTCAATGCGCGTCCTGATGTTGAAGGAAGATCCATCGCAGTGGCGATCTAGATCCACGAACAATCATCGTTATCAGCGCCATTGTGCGTGTCGTCATGTGTATCTCCGGCGCGCACATCATTGACTTTGAAGTCCAGTCTGGCAGCTCTCGAGGTCATGCAGTAGTAGGCGGCATCTTATCGCAGACCCGCATATCTCCCCGGGCATATCGGGCATAAGCCAGAAGCTTTTTGGCACGTGATCATCAAGACCACGCGTCTCGTGCTCAGAGACAGCTGTGAACTGCAGCCTGCTCGCCTGCTCCAGTGCAGTGGCTTATTTCTAAGCGCGGCATCGATCAGTAATACATCACCCTACTCCTCGGATCCGGATTCCACTCCTCACTCTCCACACTAACCCTCAATGTCTCCATCAACCCCAGCGAACGCCTCATATATTCGTCCTCCCCCATCAGCGGCCGCGCCTCCGCCGCCTCAAGCGTGAAAGTCTGCGCCTTGGCATCATACTCCCAGCTCCACCAGACCTGCTCCAGGTTTGGCGGATCAACTAGGTACCGTTGCTCGTGGTCTATCTTTAGGATTAGCCCGATAAGCCGATTACACCAGGTCTTGAAACTGCCTTTGACGGACGCATTGTTGCGGACGAAGACGAGGCGTTTGAGATTGTGCAGGCGGCGGAGGAGCTGGATGAGGTCTCTGGTGTGGTCGAAGAGGAAGTGCCAGCGACTTGATGAGAGAAGAACGATCGCTAGAGTGTCCAGTTGCAGATTGGGCATATCGAACGGACAGTTGCCCCAGGCGATGAGCTTGCGGAAATGACGGTCGTCAGCGACGAACGTGAGCGAGCGAATTGCTGACTGAAGACTTGGTGCAAGTGAGATTAGCCGCGCATCGATATTGGCGAAAGGGCTGGTGATCGAGAAGCTTGTGTAGGCAAGGGCGAGGATTTGGTGGTCGTAGTAGAGCTGGCGACACGCTAGCAGTGGCCAGAGTTTGGAGCTTGCGGTGTAAGAACTGTTGAGGACTGCGATACCGTTTGGCATATGTGTGACTGGCCCGATGCTTGAGTCCTCGAAGACATACTCGATTATCTGTGTGAGCAGTTCCGTGGGTAATAGTAGCAGGCGGGACTCCTTGGGTCCTTCGGCTGTGAGATGGAGCACTGGTAGTGGACATGATTTATCGACCGTCTGTGTGGCAGCACTTATGCTGTGCAATGGGGTCGCCATCGTTGCCATGTTGTGCTCAGCAGCTGACGTGCGGGTGGATCGATCACTGAGAGTGTCGTCAGTAGTAAGCACTTGCGTATATGTGTAGCTATACCCCCACCAAGTACACATGCCGTATCCTTGGCCGAATTCGGAAGCTGTCAGGACTCAGCTGCGCGATAGTTGGTTGCATAGCTTGCACAGGAATAATTTGCACCGCCAGCGCACCTCGATGCTCTATGGACGAAGTCAGTAGCAGATGTCTTAGAGATGATGCGCAGATGAGTCTGGAACTTGGTCCCGGCTCTGACCTGAGCCAGTGTGTAGAATGCTTTTGTTACAGCGAATTGAACCGCTATGCTACACTGCTTCGCATTCAATAGCGCCTCACCTCTTCGTCGCCTTGAGATCTTGCTTTGGTTGCGCCGGCTTGCTGTACAGCCACAGCCCGACGAAGACCAACCATCCCACGACCGTCACCCAGATGCCCGAGATCCAGGGCCATGCGCCTGAGATGACATAACTTCTCGGCCACTCATCATGCGCGAAGTGCCTCACAGTGACAGTCCGCTTCTCCTCAACACTCGTCACGAATGGCCTCTGGTAGTTGACGTAGAAGTTGAAGATGCCGTGCTGGTCTGGCAGCTTGAAGGTCTGCGTAAAGATCGTGGCGTTTGCTGTCTGTTGCGAGGGAAGAAGGTTCAGACGGTGAAAGGGCGAGAGCATGCTGAACTCCAGTTGAACTGCATCGCCTGCTGCTGGCGTGAAGGGCGTCCAATTCGTGCCGGACCATTCGGAGATGGCAATGGAGTAGTACACGTCGTTCTTTATGCGGTAAATTGTGGGATTCAGCTCAACGCCTGCTTTGGTGATGTCGGTAGTCTTCTGTCCCGTCTCGTTCAGGGAGTGGGTGACTATTCCTGCCTTGATCACGCCAGCCTCCTTGAACGTCCAAGCTGAGAGCTTCTCTGCAAATGCGCGGTTGCTGGACTTGCTAGCTTTTGCGCCTGCAGTCGCAGCTTGCACTGACGCGTCGAACCACTTGTCTTCCAACGCCTCCACACTTCCCAGTACGGTGAAGCGTGCATTGTTCAGTGCCTGGAATGCGGTCACAAGGCTGATCTGCGAGCCAGTCGCGAACAAATCATCGGCCTCAGTATCATCCGACTTAGGGCTGTATGTGTACGCGGTCGCTGGTGCTTTCACAATGGAGGACAGCAGCGGGCTCTCATTGCCCAGGACTTGTCCGACTGCACGTGGCAGTGCTACAAGCCCTTCCACACCAAAGTAGTCCTTAATACCCTTCTTTCCGGAGCTTCCAGACGGCAGAAGCAGCACATCATGCTGTTCGCTCGCGCTCTTCGTGTCGTAATTGAAGTGATCCACTACTAAGCTCGTCCGGTCTGAGGGCAGAGTGATGTCGAGTTCCAGCAGTAGACTACTGATCGCGCTGGGCACTGAGCTGTCCCCGGACAGAGCAAGCAAGACGTTGGATCCAGCGTTAACGAATTCAATGATCAGCTTGGGCGTAAGGTTTGGGCCGAAGCCTTTCGATTTGGGTGGGAGTAGGAGGAGGTGCGAGTATGCGGGTTCGCCGAGATGGAAGAGGCCAAGAGACGTGTCTTTTGGTGTGGAGTATGTGAGTTGGAAGCCTCGTGCTGGTGTATCTCGTCAGTACTTTGTCTCTTCGTGTGTCCGTGAAGCCACTTACAAGTCAAATCCGACCAGAAAGTCGAATACTTTGCCTTGTCTGCTTCATCCTCAATGACAACTAGTAGAGTGTTGCCGGCTGCTGAGAGAGCCGCAGCGAGGCTCGTGAGGCCCAGCACCAGGCCGTATAGTATTGACCGCATTGTATGATCTTGTCACTGCACACACGAAATGTTCCTGGTGTTGGAGCATTGGAGCCAGCTGTTCGGCGTACTTGCATGACTCGCGCAGCGGCCGAGCTGTGCGACCATGCACTTCACCTCCTCCATCCTCACTCGGTACACACAACACGCCTCACTACCGTCTGCCTGTGATCGATCCTCAAGCGCACGTACTCGATCGCAGACATGGCGCCCGTCTCCTTCTGGACCGCTCCCACAACATACATCCACTGGGCAGCACGCGCAAAGCCAGCCATCTTCTGGAGCATAGTCATTGGCTGCATGGGACCTCTTACATTGGTACGACGAGACGGCGTGGTATGGACAGTCTGAACGGAACTAATGAAGTCGTAGATTGTCGTACCGCCACTTCGCGAACGCCTGGGAGACCCGATGCGATCACAGATCCCTCTTACGTACCCGAGTGAGTGGTCATATGTCTGGAGGATGTGAGACGCAGACTAAAGATGTGATGCAGTACCCCGAGGACGAAGGCAAATCCCATCCGGCTACGACGACTAAAATGCCAACTGAATATGAGATGGGGTGGTCATGAGGGAGTGGACTAGCTCGCGATGTAGCAGCTTGACCATTGGGAGTTACGGCGCACAGGAACAATTTCAGGAGGTTGCATTCGTGTACATACGCACTTGAACTGCCACCAAGTCACCGAACAGCTCGCCGTGCCCAGCAGAAGACAGAGTTGTGTCGATGAAGCTTTGCGAGCCTCGCTGCCCTACAGTTCCCATCGGAGGAAGTACACGGCTTTGTACCTCGTTACTCCACCGCTCCCATCAGTCCCGGTCGTCCTCTCACCAGTACGCAACTGCGCGATTTCGACCACCCTCGGCTCTGTCACGCCTAGTCTTGCCATCTTTCTGCGATAGTAGATCACCAACAACTCCAGTACAGATGCACGGTCTCGTCTCTTCCCCAAGAGCTTCATGTCCGCCGTAGTTTCCAGCCCCAGGTTACTGACCCGTTCCAGCTGACATCTTGATAGGTTCTGCACCCAAAGCCTCAAGAGGATTTAGCTGTCCACCAAGAAGTACGTGGTACCGTAGAATATTCGCGAGGCGTATGCGCGGAGCTGCTCGCACACTTGTATGAGCGCGGCTGGGCACTTGTGCTGCGTGGAATCTACGTTGTCGTTTCGCAGCTTGGCATAGATAAGCATAGGTGTCTCGCGCGTGAAGACGAGATGGAAGATCTGATTCTTGATTTCTACTGGGAGGCTGAGCAGGGCTAGACGAACAGGCGGGTCTCTCATGGATGTAGCCATGGCTGACTGAGTGTCTGGCCGAGCTTGATATGGTATTCCTCCACTAAAGCTATAATTCACAAATGTTATACAAATTACAAGTATTGGCTATACATTTCAGCACGAGCTTGCCATCTTGCGAGCGATGGTAGCACGGGTTGACAAAAATGAACGAGATGGTATAGAAAGTCTGTTGAACTGATGGCAAAGCCTGCAGTAGGCTGACTCTCTGATCTGCTTAGTCCCCGATATCTGGCATGCATCTGTCAGAGTCGACTGGACGTGACCGTTATCCTTGCTCCCGACCTCCTACTCGCCTGTTCGAGTCTCGAACCCCTGCAATGCTACTACGCCGAACTTGCCGCATCCACGTGCACCGCATCCTTTCGCCCCCGAAGCCAAAGCATGCTCTCCCCAGTATGCCACTGCACAAACTCCACTTTTTGCGGTTCCTTGACTCCCAGTCGCTGCAGCTCGTCCCGCCACCCCGTCGCCCAAGACTCCGCTTCACACCCTTTGACCACGTTTGAACAAATATGTCCGCCGAGATGCAAAGCTGGACATGCTCAATCGCATCAATCTGCTTGCTCGATAGGGTTGACAGCCAACGTGCGAAGATCAAACAGTGCCCGATAGAGAAGCTCATTCTGTTGTAGAAAATCAGCTGGGCTTCAGCGCGAATTTGTTGGTTGACTTGGATGAGTGCTGCCGGATGGGCTTCGTGCCTGTAGCGGATGAAGTCTGAGAAGCCTCGCCGTGCTGATTCATATGGCGTTATGGGCTGTTCGCGGGTCAGGACGTATTTGTAGATCTCGATCCTGAGTTCGGTTGGGAGGCGGGAAAGTGGAAATTGAGTATCGGTGTTATAGACGACGACTGGTCTAGACTCCATGGCTGATGATCTGTTGATCTTCCGCTACTGCGTGATACTTATTCTGTAGGTGTAGCAGCTTTGTGAGGAGGAGGTATGATGCATCAGGTAATATCAGAGACGTCTTCTGTGCAAACTTCGGCTCGATATGATTCCACGAGTGGGCGTGGTTGGTAGATAAAAGCTCATGGCAGCACGCGCTACGCAGTGAGATAGATGTGATACGAGACTGAGCGCTGCTGATGAGGGATGCGAATGAGCAGTGAAGGGTAAGGAAGAGCAAGCTCAGAAGGCCAGTGCCAAGTATACCTCAGTCAGTCCAGCTACCATCGACGATGACAACAACATCAACATACCTTTTCTGAGTCCCGCGACTCATCACCATAGCCCATAGCCTGACTCTCTCACTTGATCCCAAATTTCCTCAGCTCCGTCGCAGTCCACTCCCACAACCGCCCAGCCAACACATCATCCTTCCCATGCTTCGGCAACTTAGCCTCCACCCCCACCGGCTCATAGTAGACTCCACTCCTCACCATCTTCTCCCCACTCCCCAAAGGCGCCGTAGCGGCCCAAGTCTGGTTCCAGGCTGTTTGCTCGGCAGTCATCATGGGCATCACCATAGCAGCCGCTCTCACCATCATCTTGGTCGGTCCGGTGAAGTTGTCCTGCAAGCCGGTATTGCTCACGCCCGGATGGATCGCTACGGTAGTGATCGTGGGGTAACGGCGGGCGAGCTCGCGCGCATAGAGCTGATTGGCTAGTTTGGACTCTCCATAGCGGCGTTGTGGAGCGAGGGGCCCGTGGGCGGACTGCGTGGTGTGCATCTTGGAAAGGGAAATGGTGGAGGACATGAATTTGAATAGGTCAGAGGAGAGGATGACGATACGGATATCATGGCCTTGCTCTGCTGTCAGAGCGAGTGTCGGGAGGAGGAGGTTGATAAGCGTGGCGTGGCCTAGATGGTTCGTGCCGAATTGCACCTCATAACCATCCTTCGTGAGGCCGGGAGGTACCGCCATGACGCCTGCGTTTGCCATGAGGAGGTCTAGACGTGCTTCGCGACGAAAGAAATCCGCAGCGGCAGCTTTGACGGATTCAAACGAGGCGAGGTCCATCTTGAGGAAGTAAACTTGAGCGATTGGTTATCTGGCGTGGGCATCTTGGAGGAGCCTATCGGCTGAGGCTTGGGAGCGGTGAAGTAGATGCGCTCCGGACCGTGGGCGGCGAGGTTAAGGAGCGTTTCGCGGCCAAATCCTGAGGTCGCACCTGTAACGAACAGGATCTTGCCTTTCTGAGAGGGAATCTCCGTGGCCGGGTCGAAGTGGAAGGCGAGGCCTTTTGTCATGGCTGCTGGATTCCTTGCGCGGATTGGGCTTCGGAAATGACTGTATGGAAGTAGAACAGGAGCGATGATGAAGGGGATTTTTTACCACCTTGCACTGGCGACTCGCCTCTACTTATACGCACCTGATCAACGACCACGATCCTGTGCAGTCTGACAGTGAACATGTGCAATGACCGCGTGCTAGCACCTCGCCACGGCCACGATATCGAAAATAGTCCCCCAAGACCGGAGCTGAGTAGGCTTGTAGTATACATGCCATAGCGATGGGCGTTCATGTAGGAGGTCAGAATTGGCCAAACGGAGTTAGAGATCGAGAAGTTGATATTAGGCCGGTCAGCCTTATAGCCTCAGGCATTTGTTCCGGACTCCATTGTCGATGACCCCATCTGAAACTCGTGCAGTATCGTCGATTCTACATGCGCCATACCTAATTACAGCACCTGGAGGCTTCATCCCTGGAACTACCCTCATTCACCAATTATGGTGACACCATGTGTATAGACCTTGGATGACAAGAGAGAGGCACACTTCGGGTCCACGACGGCCACGATCCGGTGGGCATTGCTTGATGGCGGGCACTGCTGCTTTACACGGCGTCAAGACCACACAGAAGCTCTCGAGCCTGTCTAAGCGACGGCTTCCGTGAATCTCGCCACCATCGCACCTTCACCGGTAGATCTATACGCCCCTGGCTACACACAACGTCTCCGACCCTCGTTGTACTCCATACCATGAGCTTTGGGTTCGACCTGGCACTCCATCTGCCGTCGATGGCAATAACCTTCGAGGTGATGTTCATTGAAGGCACTTCGATCCATAATAACTAGCGCGTTCTGGTCATGGTGGCCAGCAAGTTCTGCGTTTGATCACCTTTGCAAATCTACTCCCGCCGTCTCGTATCTTCTGGCATTCCCTTGTCGCTTGTCAATAGGCTTTCAACGTCTTATGATACTCTTCTCCAGTCCTTTGACTTCTTACATGGGCGAGAAAGCGCCAATCGTTTACTTCATGGCAAGGAAGGCAAGCGCTGTGGCCTTGACAGTCTGGGTATATCAGGTAGTATGCTGCACACAGCTCACCGGCTACCTTTCCTCAGCATCTACGACTTGGTCAAGAGTCGTCCTTACTCTCTCAATCTCTCTCCACCTTATTCCTCCAACAATTACCCGCCCCCCGTCTTACCAAACAACTCCCACCAACTACTCTCGCCATGGGATCACCAGCCGACGAGACAGCCACAGAAGCGACTACTGCATCAAAGCAGTCGCATCATACTGCTCCCATCGCCATCTACCATGCCAAGCTCTCTCACCCACACCTCATCGGTGACTTGGTCCGCAAAGACACCTCTTTCGGGTACGGTGAGGTCAAGCTCTCACAGCTGTCTGCACTACAACATCATACAGCAAAGTTAGAGGGCAACCAGGTTCAGCTGCCAAAAGTGCCCATGATCATCGGCGAGCGTGACATGGGCCTTTGCACTCAGCGACCGGCCGTACCTGTTCCGCAACAGCCTGTCGCCGATCAGAGCTATGGCATGGCTGTCTTCACTTGGAATGGCGATGCCTTGCCGCCTGCTAAGCTTGTCGATGCCACCCGGCGCCATTTGCCGGCTCGGGCGTTGCATCGTGGCATGATCGAGAAGCGCGTGTGGGCCAAGAAGACTCCTGAATCTGATCGCCATCGCTGGCGCTGGGTTGGTACGAGTGTGTACCGCACATCTGATCTCTCCGAGGAGCACATCAAAGAGTGGGCAGGGAGTGTTTCGAACGAGCTGGATGCGCAAGGTGTCGCTGGACTACAAGAGTCATTTCAGCTACGCCGACTGCAAGTTGAAGTCACCTCGACAACAGCTGACCTACGGTCTGTCAATGCCAACGAATTCTTGTTGGTCGAAGACCACGACTTCGCTCACAACCACCAGAATGGTGTGTCTCGAGCCATCTGTGGCGCCTTGATCAGTCAGCGCCCCACGAAAGGCCTAATTGGCGATGCTGTTTTCGACATTAATGCGCAGAATACCATCACTGACAAAGGTTTGACCTTGTGCTTTGGTACACCAGAGCAGCCATGCTACAATGTCGAGACTGCACCACAAGCTACTCAGTCCCATATGCCGAAGCTTATCTTCGCGACTGGCGCTGTGTCTGACTTCCTGCTCGCACGTCTGCCGGCTTCACAGCTTGTGTCCATCGAGCAAGGTTCTCAGGCAGCCCTTGATGCGACACACGTCATCAAGTCCTACCTGCGGGGAGTTGTGGTTGCCTACATCGACAAGACCGGCCGCGACTGCGTACGGGCGATTGTGGACATTGGCGAATCTCCAGCTCCAATGGGGACAATTTTGGTCACAGGTGGTGATGCTTCATTGCTCGGGCATCCTCAAGTTCCTCTCATCAATGTTGGCTCAGTACGTCGTCCCCAGTAGCTTGCTGCCGAGCGTTGCATCATCCGCCCACTGCAGCCTTACGCTGGTAAGCGCCCGCATAAAGTCGAGTGGATGAATCAGATGATGCTGCGCCACCGGACGACTGCTGATCTCGTCGTAAAGCAAGCGGAATCTTCGGCAACTAAGAGTTCAGCAATCGCCAACATCGTGTCCGATGTCAAATTCATGCCTACGCCGCCTCCGTCGTCTCCTGTTGATAAGCAAGTTTCTACAATGATCATCCCCCACCTCTGCGTCGTGAAGGCTGCGTCTAGAAATCCTGACAGCATGGAATGGACGGACAGCGTTCGCAATGCACTCCACAATTGTACTTCGGTAGCCGAGACGATATTGTCGATGGAGGTCGAGCAGATTGTGGGCAAAGCTGGAGACTGGAAGTTATTCTTGCGTGGCTTCGTTGCCGAGCAGGAGTCCGCTACGAAGTCTGATCAGTACGCCATGGTGGTCTTTTGCCTTTCCTGCGAAGTTGGCGTTAAAGAAATGCCAGCATAAACCATATCAGGTGCTGAAAGCCTTCTGCGAGATCAACCTTGGGTTGAACAGCTTCTGCGTCAACGAGGTTACCTTACAAGGTGCAAAGGCTGATCGGCGTGACACTCTTCGGAGTTTAGATGCACATGCTACTCGCACTGCTCATCATTTCAAGGCTCGGTCAAAGAAGCGCCTCCTGCACCAGCTTCCGAGCCACCCACCATTCGGCGATCATGACCGGCCGATGGACCTGACCGTCGCCGTCCACCTCACTTTGATTACACTAGAGAAGTTCGCGCAGCATACTCATATCCTGCTTGCTGTTGTAAGTCGTGACTACGCCTTATCGAAGCAGTACAGCACATTCATCCAGTTGTACGAAGAGTCTGACAAGGTAGCGATGAGGGTGCAGCTTGCGCAGCGTCTTCACGACCTTTCTCAGAGGCACGCCGAGCGCTGGACTTCTCAGAAGCTGACAATCATTCGCTCAGGCGATTGGCTTGACGATACCAGGAACGAACTTGACCAGTTGATGGCTAGATTCGACGACGATGCGAGAAAGGGCATCGACTTCTCTCAACTTACTGTGTGCAATGACTCCAAGCTCAACGGCCTCATTGATGCGGACGCAGTGACTTCGGCGAGGGACCGCGAGACCGCAGCACTGCCGCATGCTCGCTCTACAGGGTCCTTTTACCTCACGCAAGATGACGGTTCAACGGCAGCGTTGAAGCCTGCACTGTACGTCAGTCAAGCTCAATGTGGGCCGCAGCTGAAGTTTATCAAGGCGCAGGTCATTCGTGGCTCGCTTGGGTACAGTCCACATGCTAGTGAGGATGGTGCGAGTACGACAGACAGTACCGACGCCGCTATTCCCACCGATCCATCGCCAGCTGCTGTCGCCTCTACATTTCCTCCGATTGCTACGACAGCAGCCGCCTCAGCCCTGTCTACGGGACAGATCGAGCGGCTGGCGTACATGTGGCGCGACGAGGCTCTTGGCCTGTACACTTGCAAGTGGCCTATCCCGACGTATTTGGTCCACTGTGCTACCGATTGTGCCTTGCTGCACACCAAAGTGTGCCATCCGAGCGGACCTATCAAGTCTACAATCACATCGTTTCCTCCTGTGTCGCCAACAGAAAGTGAGTCTTCCAAGAAGAGCGATGGCAGCGCCTCAACCTGCGTCTCGTCTTCCGAAGCTGGGCAGTCGGCTGAAGTGGAGACGGTGGACTCCAAGGGTGGGACACTGAAGACAGTTGACCATGCGAAGCCCACTCTGGTGTTGCTCCCAGTCCATGAGAGGCTGCGGAACACCCTGTACTATCTTTGAACGTGTTTACCAAAAGTAAACGAGGCTTACAACACCACATTCCTTACCGATACTTGCGAACCGAAAGACCTGCCTGCGCTCAGACCAGTCTGATCGGCAGACTTCGGCGTGATCTTGGCGTCATGGCTAATATCGCTGTCACTTATCTGCTACTTGCTGCTTGGGAGGATATCTGAAGGCTCGCCGGCAGCTGCTGGCGCTCTTGCTTTTGCGCGTAACTGTGTGAGGCAGCCTATGAGCATGCCTGGCGTTGGAATTTGCAAGGCTTTTGCCTCTTGGGGGAGAGATGGGTAGATTAACAGCATCATTACAGTGCTTGACTATATGTCGCACTATCAAAATGGTTTAACAAGACATCCAGCTGACATCGTCTGACTTCTATTACCTCTTTGCCCATATCCTCTACTTCTTCTCATGCCTCCCATCATCGCCATTCTCGTATGGCCCACCACTCTCCTTGACTAGTCCGTTCTTCTCATTGCTGTCCTTACTTTGCTGGCTCCACTCTGGTGCCTCATCCTTACCGGCATCCTCCTCCTCATCGCCCTCCTCTTTCGTCTTGTGCACCGTCTTGGGATCGTGTTCAGCTGGGCTATACACCGTCACGAGCTCCAGTGGTTGCGTCTTGGACGTGTTAATGAACTGATGTTGGGTTCCTGCGGGGACTACCACGACGTCGGATGCTTTGACAATCTGGGAGCCAATCCGTCAGCCCCGATCGTTCATGAAGCTAGCTCCCATGCTTACCTGATCCTTCCCAGCTATCGTCGCTTTACCCTCACCACTCGTAAAGATCAAGACTTGATCAACTGTGTGTACCTTCAGATGAACAATCAGCTACCTCTCTGCAGAAATATTGTTTGACTCAATCTTACCTCATCCCCAATGTCTCCGCCGACTGGAATCTCCATAGAGACCAGTTGAGAGTACAGGCCAGTGTGCAAGACCTTCCGGAATTGCCCAAACGCTCGCACTTCGGATGTGAGGCCCTTAAAGTAGACCAACTCATGCTTGGGCGGTTGAGACGACATCTTTGGATCTTTGCCTTGGCGGATGGGCGAGGTAGAGAGAAGCCTTGAGGTTACTGGAAGATGGAGTGGTTGAACTTTAGGAGCTACTCTTGCGATTGATCGAAGTGAGAGCATTGAAGTAATGCGCAAGAGAGATAGTTTGAGCTGTACTTATTCGATTTGAAGCTCTCCATATGCTCTTGCCTACTCCAGAACTACCGAACGCACGCCATGGTGGTGATGTCTGCTCGTCATCTTGATGTTTCAGGTACCGGACGACGTCACTTGTGAGCCGCGAAGTGCATGTGCACGGACTATTGTAGGCGCGCCCTCCGCTCCACGCCCTCCTTCTTAGTCTACTTCGATGATCGATGGTAAACTACTGGAATGATCCCAGGGTTTATCTATCAGTGAATCGTTGCAGTCGATGTCGATGTACGCGTTGTGCCGCTACGTCAAGACCTTCTCCAATGGCGAATTATGCGCTGTCCCCCGAACCTGTCCCAGAAAAGCCCTCCAGACTTTCGCACCGCACATTGTTTGTCTCGATGAAGGACAAATCCATTCGATATCCACTGGCTGCTAAAGTAGTCTTCTCTAGGTAGTAAGGAGGCCGGACGTACCCTGAACCCTGTACCTTTACCGGAGTGTAGACGCCCTGCGTGACGCTGGTGTTGTAGAGCGAGATGTAGTGATCGCACAAGTTGCCGACAGATGAGAAGCTAGGCTGGTTCGTCATATTCTTGAAGCTGTGAGGCAATAGGGAAGCTCGTTGGGGAATTGACCCGTGTAAGTTGAGCTGACGTACACGTTGAAAGCATATGACTTGCTCGAGGTGACTCGAAATGTGCCGCGAACGTCAACCTTGCTGCTGCCGACTCCAGTGCCCTCCAGGAACGTGTTACCGTGGCCGTCATCGGCATATGCATCGCAAGCAGATTTGAACGTTCCAGCGCGGATGTCGTTGCCAACGCTAGCTCCGACGAGAGCGACAAGGTTGTTCGGGCTCAGCATTACAGGGCCAGTGTACCGAAACGATGTGTGTCCATCGCCGAGGCGATCGATGAAAGGGAGTCTTATACTAGAGCGCTGCATAATCATTAGACAAGCACATTCCTAGAGCGTGTAGACGACTCGGCACACGAGCTGACCTGGAAATCCCCGATCTTTAGTGGCCCAACACCGACATCGTGGTCCAAGAGGCCTTCATATTAGGCTGGGTACATGTCCTTCGGCCATCTTGGGATCAGCGACTCATAGGCGTGTCTCAAGATGGCGTATTGCGATGGGACGATGGCCCTGGCGCTGGCGTACGGAATCGGAACGATAGCATGCGTGCCATTTATCGTGCCTGTGATCTGTGTGGGGTGTTGATTGTCGATGGGATTGGGCTGAGACTGCGAGGTGCAGAGAAGAGCAGTCTCCCTGTCGACACTTTGAAGACTGATACTGCCTACGCCAATTGGCAACCTGGTGGCGAGGAGATAGGACGAGATGATGCGAAAAGAATACATATCCGATGGTGAATGGTGCGCGAGTCGCAGAAATGGGAAGAGAGTAAGTCAAGCCAATGGGACACCAACTATATCCCCCAGACCCCTAATCCAGGAGACCATGCCGAGACACGGATGTTGATTTGGCTCAGTACGGACACGGGCAAGAGGGTCGAGATGACGCCCTATGTACCATGGCTGTGGTGAGAGCTTCGGCGGAATCGGGGAATCATGTGTCGTGGATCGCCGCCACCAGCCTACATAGCGGCGTGAACAATTGATCGATGTCCAGTGAGCGAATTACCTCATAGTGTCTGACTGCTGGCCACAATGTACAGTAAACGATATGACAGGTGTATGTTGTGATGGAGAGGAGAGGGATCAAAAAGGTTGCCTATATGTCGGGTTCTCCACATACCCTCTGCTGACAAGGTCGTGAGACGAGCAGTTGACCAGCCGCAACTAGCTTTCAAAGCTGAGGAGGCTCTGATGTTTGCCATATACCACTTCGCAACGTGTTCGAGCTCCGAGGACGACCGTGTGCGTCTCTTCGGACAGCCGAAGCACATTATTCAGGACTACTACCACGCCGCTCTGAAGCAAGCACTAGTCAATGCGAAGCTGCTCAAGACAACCGACATGATGGTCATGTAAGCATTCATTCTTTTCTTGTTGTCATCACGACACTCTATCGATCCGTCAACCTTCTGGATCCTTACCGGTGTGGCTGTGCGAATTGCTCAGAGAATAGGATTACATCGAGACGGTGAGGCTCTCGGCCTCTCGCCGTTCGACGTTCAGATGCGCAGACGAGTCTTCTATCAGTTGCTACCTCTAGATGGCATGGCGAGCCAAATGTCGGGGACCGGCATATCAATGCGTCCAGATTCATGGGACACTAAGCAACCCGTCAATCTTAACGATAGTGACATCTACCCTGGCATGACCGAATGGCCTGAGATTACCCTAGGCGCCACCGACATGATCTTCTGCCTTGCCAGAACAGAGCTTGGTCCATTGTTCGCAGCAAAGGCACTGGTACCTCATGGTGCAACTTGGCGCTTTCGGGACGTTGAAACTGTCATCCAACTCATGGACGAAGTCGAGACTTCCATCGAGACTCATCGTGGAGCCATTGCATCTTCTTGTTGTCGGTCTAGCCCGCGCATCAACAAATTCATCGCGACTTCGAGTGCGTGTGATGCACGCACGCGATCGCAAGATGACACAGCCAGAGCGTCGCGAGCTGTGGGAACTAGCTACGAAGGTCATCATGTGTGATTGCTCCCTTTATTCACAGCAGACAGTCCGCAAGTTCCGTTGGCACATCAATGCTTTTTCCCAATGGGATTCTTTGATTTTCATAATTCATACCCTACAGGACGCGGACCTTCTATCGCCAATGGAGATTGATGCGGCCTGGGACATACTGCAGTCGGTCTACGGGAACCATCCTGATATGTTCAATCAAACGCGCGCGCTGAACGTGGCCGCCTGTCGGCTTACGCTCAAAGCCTGGGAAGCGAGTCTACCGAGCAATGCGGCGTTTACGGGCGAGCCAGACTTCATTGTCACACTTCGAGATGCAAGACAAGCACACGCAACGAAGCGCGCAGCCGCACGAAACGGCAGCTTGAGTATGCCACAGCCGCCCAGCGGCGGTAGTACGATCTTCGACCCGTCGCCGGAAAGTGACGCAAGTGCATTGTTCGCAAGCATCGATGGCCTACAATACGATCTCGCCCCTGATTTCACACTAGATCAAGCCAATTGAACGTTTTGGGATCAGGTGATATCTGGCTATCAGCCACCGCCGCTCGACGAGACGGCGTACAAGTGACCTGTACACTCTTTGCGACAAAGTTCGTTACTGCACATGAGCGGTCCGTTTGAACAACACCCCTCCACCACTGACCGAACTCTTGCCAGCTTTCGTAGCCGACAATACGCCAGCAGCCACCAAGTCCTGCACGAGACCGAAGATCATGCCATCGCATCCTCTGGCTGCAAGGATGTCGACAGTGACTGGTAGAGTCTCTTGATGGAGCGTGACGTTAGAGAAGTAGGTCGCTTCGCCCACTATGAGAACCGTCAGTGGTACGCTACGTCTGTTTCACCAGGCTCGTAACTTACGAGGCAACACAAAGTCGGGACCCGACCAGAACGGACTGACTCTACCAATAGAAAATCCCACCGGGGGTCTGGGCGCAGGGCCATACTGATTGCGATAATTGGTACTGGCCTGCGAGCCAATGTAGAAAAGCAGACTGTTGCTGCACGTCTCGACATCTGAGATCAGCACTTGACTGGCGAACCAGTTGGAAAAGATCTCGCGTTTGGCGTTCTCGGCAGCGAGCTGAGATGTTGGGTAGCTGTCGCCGAATGCCCACTGCATAGGTGTCAGCATATCTTCATCCATTTAGAGGGCCTTCTACAGCGTTGTTACTCACCCGGACAAGAGGGGCAGGATCTACGAACGGCACCCGCCCATCATGTGCGGCCGCGTAAGCTGCGTAGAAAGGATCTCTCACGAGCTTGGTCTGCTCCTGAGCAATGATCAAAGCATATGTGATATTGAGATATGAGCTCAAGGTAGTGTTCAGCCCTGCCGGCCGCGAAGCACTCCACGCTGTATTGATGTTCCACGGTGTCACCGATGCCCCAAGGAACTTACTCAGCGTGCTGATGAAGTTGATGAGTATGTCGTCTCCGGGCTTTGTGACGTTAGTCGGGAAGCCAGACGTTAGAATGGTCTTGGGATAGGTATGCTGAATAGTGATGTTGCTTTGGTACAGCGCTTTCGACGCAGCCGCCCAAAGCAATGGGTCCCGAGTCAGGAATCCAGCAGTGTCCAGTTCTGGAGCCAGAGGCATCACGCCCTGCAACGAAATCAGGTCATGGCTCGGCCGATTGCCATAAAGCCCTCCAACCTCAGATGGCCCTCGAATGCTTCCTCCAGTATCAGATCCGATCGTAAGATCCAGCCACTCGTAGCTTGACACACCAGCACCCGGTCCAGAAGACGACGAACTCGGATCCTGATACCCGTCTCCGCGTGGCGAGAACGGGCTATGGTAGTCCACCCAATCCGCAGTCGCCTGCTCTCCATTCGCGAACTGCGAAGTCTTCATCTTGCCCACCACAATCGCACCAGCATCGATCAGCCGCTGTACCGCCACCGCGTTCGCAGTCGCGGGAGGGTACAAATGGTACCACGCCCTATTGCCGTCGCTCGTCCGCACGCCGGCTACGTCGTAGATGTCCTTCACACCAAGTCTTACGCCTGCGAGTGGCTTTGCGGCAGTCTTGGTGTAGTAGAGTCGCGACGGAATTGCGACTGCCAAGGCTTGGCCGGGGATGTTGGCGGGCAGGACTGTGAAGGTGCTGCGTGCTGAGGATGGGATGAGGGTTTCCGTGAAGGCACCGGCGAAGTCTGAGTACAGGCGCCATGCTGTGTACAGCGCTCCGGACGATGAGAGGAAGTATGGGCCGCTCGGGATTGCGGCTGCCGCATTCGGGACGCTGGAGGTGACTACTGTCGAGCCATTGACGCCGTGAGGGCCGCCGTAGCCCTGAGGAGAGTGGCCTAAAGTCTGGACGTAGAGAGCTGTGATGAATGCTGATGAGATCACATCGTCAATTGCGAGGAACCTGGAGATGGTCGCGCTGATGCTAGCTGCGCTAGGCGATGAATTATTGGTCGTGAGCACCGTGATGGGCTTCAAGCCGTCTCTGGGTTTGAGAGCACCGCTCGACCTCAATGTTGTGACTGGCGAAGCGGGAATGTAGTAGCTAACCCCATCGAGTTCTACAGTCTGGCCGGTAGACGACAGACTGTACGCTGAGGCAGTAGAAAGTAGCAATGCGTAAGAAGCAGCTTGGAGCAGAGGGAATATCATGGCTGGCAAGCTTGAAGCTGGACCTACCTGTTGGGGACGCAGTCCATATGCTGGGATCTGCGCGGCTATATACGTCTTGTTCCAGCTCTACGTACTGGCTTGCGTGCCGACATCCTCTCAGTCACAGCGTCACATCGTCAGATCTTCGGACGCCATTCACTCTACGTGGAGAGCAGCTATCCTCATCAACACCAGCAGGGCGCAGGTCCGCAGCTGTCCGTCAGCGGCAGCTATTCCACATACTGCAGGTCGACAGTATTCGAACGCCGAATGTCGCTCAATGGAGTTCAGACCACTGACTCTGGGAAGGCATAGCTTTGTGTACCTGCAGGCCACCGAAGAAAGTCCAGATAAGGTCGCATATGCGCATGTATGCCAAGCCTCGCGCCCAAGTTGGCCTATCAGGGCGTGGGGTGCCAGATAGCTGTCCGTTGCGTCGGGATTGGCTTCACGCCCAAGCAGCATTGTGCATGCATGGCTTTCTTCTTCCCTCCTTGCGTGCTTGTGTATGGCAAATTCGTGCAGAAAGTCTGCGCGAGATTGACGGTGTTCAGTGGCACATCCTCGCGGCCGATAATCAGCTTTTTCGTCGGCGTCCGCCCGTGTCATTGATGTAATGATGCCACATCTGAGCATCGGACTTGTTCACAAGCGGCCATTCCGCGCGCACACACGCAATGCGCGAAAGTTCCAGTGCTGACAAGTGTCCCTTCCAGATCCTCGACATGGTGCTCAATGAACGACCACGTAAGAAGAGCCAGTGTCTTCCACAGCATCCAGCAAATTCCTCACGCCCTCCCCAAAACCTCCCTCACGACCCTCCCCGCCCTCTCCCCGCCAATGAATCCCTCAACCCCCTCATCCTCATCAATCTCACTCACAACCTCAAATGCCCTCCTTACAGTCCCCTCCTCGACCTTCACTCCGGCCTCCCCAAGCACCCTAACGCACTCGGCCAACCTTGCGATCCCCCTCCGGACCTCATCCGAGATCTCATCGTTCTGACTTGTATACACCGCCTCAGTGACGGTGTCCGCCAGGGAGTTGATGCCGATCTCCTTGTTATCTGTAGCCGGCGGTGCGACGTGAGCTGAGATCCAGATGTACCCGTTCACACCTAGTATCACGTCTACCTCGCCACCTGGCGTGGCGACGCTGAAGATCTGCCTCCTTGCCCGCACGACGCCAGCGCCGCCGCCCGTACCCGCGACGCTGACGAAGACGCCATTGCGAAGTTTGCCGTACTTCAAACTCCGCGTGTGTAAACTTGCACCTCCGTCTTGGAAGAGCGCCTGTACTTCTGCGACCAACAAGTCCCCCTCCCCAAAGAACGACCGTATGTTCAACTCATCCACACTAGTCCTTTTCCTCAAAATCCCACCTGGCAGATTAATCGAGCTCAACAGCAAATTGGCCAGCAACGGCGCAGCAACATCTACCTTCCACCGCCTACTTTGCACCTCTACAATCCTGCCCACAACCAAATCGCCAATCTCAGGCGTGTACCTCGCCCTCAACGGCACCACACTCAACAACTTATTCGTTTTCTGCAGTGTGCCCGCGAGGGTCGAGGTTATGGATGCAGTGGTTGGGTGGGTGTAAGTGCCGTGGCCGCGCATCCATTGGGCGTCTGTGGTTACTGTTTGGCCCGGGAGGAGGATCTGCTGGGAGTGGGAGTGGCCGGAGGGGAGGGTGTCGATGTCCATTGCTGTATTGTCGTCATCGGAATCGGAGGATGGGGAGGTGGGGCGGCGGTGGAGGGAGGGAGGGGCGATGGTGGCAGGAGGGAGGATGGAGATGGGCATGTTGGCTACAATATGGTTCGAGGACGATGTAGGGTAGTAGTCATGGTCTATTCAAGGTGGACAATGTCAATGACAAGAGCGCTCTCGAAAATTTATAGCGGGAAGTGTGCATGCGCGAAATTTGCGCGACGTCACGTGCTGCATCAGATTGGATTGGGCGATAGGCTTGTTGACTCTTTAGAGGGTATCGGAAGGGTCTTTCGAGAGGTTCGACTCAAAAGCACTGCTCAAAAATGACGCTAAACCAACATGTGTGGGCTATGTAGCCCCAGGAGGAGCTCAAGTGCCTCCCATACTCTTCCCAAACTCCGTGCCTTTGGTTGTTCGCCAACGAGGCTGTCCCCCGGACTATGCAAAAGACCATCCGAGATACTGGCAGTACACTACCGCCTCGCAATGCAGGCCCAAATCCCGCTCCGTCCCAAGAACCACAAACACCCAAGGAATCTGATCAAACTCAACCCCGCCGTAGCATAAAGCAGTGCTCTGAAGAAGTTTGCCGTTCGCGCCGTGCTCCCTTCACTGAACCCAAGCCGGTTCACCTGATCGCTAGTAATCGCCACAGCAAGGAGAGCATTGCTGAACATCCACAGCGTCACCAGCCTCGTTCGGAAAGACTTATACGAGTCCTCCAACGTCTTCTTGGTCTCTTCCTTCGGCGCAACGTAAGGCTGCAGCGCACGCTTGACGGTAGCCTCGAACTGCGAGTCGATGTCCGCTTGTGCGAGGTCAATCTCCTCGATCACTGTCGCTTTGCCGTCGCCAGTTTTCTTCGTTTGCGCGGAAGGTAGGGCATCAGCTTTATCGCTTCCCTTCGTGCCCCAGGAAACGTCATGCCAGTTGCTGTAGGCGTAGACGTTCAGGATATTGACGTAAGAAGAAGCGATGAGCATGTACTGCCCGAAGCTCGTAAACATGTGCCAAGGGTCCAGGTAGAGGAAGGAGGCGACGAAGTAGAGACCGACAGTTGCTACCAAGGCAACAAGGATAATGCCAGCACCGTTGGGAGAGAAGAGGGATTCGACAGCGTTCCCGCCGCCTTTCGGGTCCGTGATTGCACCGCTGGTGAAGGCTTTGACGACTAGGTATATCGAGTCCATGATTACGTAGGCTTGGATGGTGGCGAAGACGCAGAAGGAAGTTATGTAGGACCAGCGCGAACCTTTCGGTCGGTTTCCGAGTGCGAGGATGAATTGGAGGAGAAGGAAAGCCAGGTAGATGTACTTAATGACGGTGTTGACGATTGGCGTCGCGGTGTTGCCAAAGGGGAAGGCGTAGTTGCCGTTCTGATTGCTGGGGTTGCCGACGAGGTCGAGGATGACGATCGTGGTGAGCCAGTAGGATGCTGTGATTGATGGTCAGTTGCGGAGAAACAAATTCTCTTGTGAAGATACTCACCAAGGGAGAACCAAGTCATGATCACGTTGGCCAGATTGTAGATCAGCTGCACATGCAACACGATCATCCTGATAATGTTGTGGCCAGACCTATACATCCGCCCGAAGTGCATTAGAGCGTAGATCGTAGCAGCAAAACTTCCGTTCAGCCATCTTCTTCTCTGCCCGATGAACTCTGCGGCACCTTCAGGCACATCAGTCTCACCCTTCGATGCCTTGACATAGGTAAGGTGCCATTTACTACCCGCCTTCGCCACAAGCTCGAAACACAGAATACGATCCTCAGCCAAGAACATGTTCTTCTTGAAGATGTTCATGCCCTCGATACCCTTAGGTCCGAGCTGTTTAGCAAGTGTGTGATCTCCGTGGAAGTACTGCTCGAGAGGCCGACCCATGATGGCGCGGAATCTGTAGGCCGAGAAAGCACCTGGCAACACAGACACATAGCCGAAGCTGGACTCTAGTGGCTTATCGAGAATGTTTGAGATCTTGTACTCGAAGTTTTGCGCTGCCACAAGTGGATTCACCAGGTTTCTCCAGCCGCGACCAAGCAGCGCGTGGATCTCACCACAAGCACCGCCCAGATCTTTGTCATTGTAGAACGCTTCCCAGAGTGACAACAGTGCCTTGTGGCCCGGCTTCGTTCCAGCGTCGAGCAAAATGCATACCTCAGGATTGAGAATGCGACCAAACGCAGTAAATAGCCAGCGATGCGAGTTGATCTTCTTGCTATTCTTTTGCTTCAAACAGAAGATCATCTGCACAGGCGGCAAAGTGGACGGTCCATCGTCCAGCGGTCGAATGAGCTGCTGGTTGGGCGTGACAGAAAGCTGTGTAGTGTACTCGAAGATGTGCGCTACTGTCTCCTTTCCATCGATGTCCTTCTTCATCACTCCATCCTGGTAGACGCCAACGGTCGCTAGCACATCAAGCGTGCCCTTGTCGCAAGGGTCGATTCCGTCGAAGACTAAGCACACTACGATCTTTTGCCATGCCGGTCCGCCCTTGTTCCAGAACTCGGACTTCTTGATATTGACGATATCACGGATGTTCTGCATCACGCCATGCAGCGTTCTCGCAGTCAACGTCTTGTCTTCGTTGTAGTACGTAATGGCAATCAGCAGCTCGGTATGTCTGTTATACATCGCGGGTCGCAGATTGTATCCATTCTTGAGGGTGAAGTCGTTTGGATCGCAAGTCGCGGCCGTGTAGCGCATGTGTGTGAACTCTTCGCTGCCGCTCTCGAGGTCGTTGCGGTACTTTGCCTGGACTGCGTTCTGGATGGCTGAAGGAACCGGGTAGTCGGCGCTCAGCACTGCGCCCTGGACCAGCTTGACCTTGCGCGTGGCATTGCGATTGAGGCCTCCTGCCTTCGCCGCTGCTGCACCAGGTACCTGCCGTTGTCGCCATGCCTCTGTGCTGGGCGCCTCGCTGGCTTGGTATGGGCTTGGAGGGCACTGGACGTTATAGCCTGGATCTGCCATTGAGTCGTTCTGATATGTGGTGTTGTGATAGTCGTAGGCAGGCATATGCCCGCCATTGCCGCGAGGGTCCATGTAGGATTCCTCGAGATTGTATGCGTGAGCGTGAGCGTCATGTCCTCCAGGGGTGCCAGCACGGCTGTGAGGATCGTCGAACGGGCCTGAAGCGTTTGCGTGGAGAAGGGATCTGCCGACTTCCGAGTCGCTGCTGTCGTGTCGTGGGAGCGGTGGGGGATAGCCCGTTTGCTGTGAAGGAGAGGGGTGTCAGTCGAAGGTGGGACTTGCAAGTGTTTCACATTGACAAACAGAGGACGCACGTGTGCACTGCTTGTCATGTCTCGCGGTTGGTGGCCTTCACCGAAGCCTCCGCTGCCATTGTAGGCCATGTTGGGTGGTGCGGTAGATGAGGGGCAGTATTGATGATTGTATGGAATGAGGAATTGACTATGCGGTGTTGGACAATACTGCCATGCAATAAGGCTAGACTTGAAGGAGTGTAAGAAGGGGAATGATACACAGGCAAAGGAAAAAGGTGAGCACAAAAGGCCGCGAAAACCAAGACAGAGTACGAAGCGACGTCCAATTGACTTCATCGCCGCGAGGCTGCGCGTCGCTTTGGAGTAGTACCGCGGCAGGGATCTTCTTCCAGGGGCTTTACGTCTGAGGTTCTAGCGGCCCTCCTGAAACTGCCACTGCAAGCCAATGAAACGTCCTGGCATCTCCTCTCATAAACGCTCGCTAGCGACGTGAGGCGCTGTCCATCTTCTCGGTGCTCTCAAATTCTTCCTTGAGTGTTAGTGACGTCTGAGACGCCTCCACTGCCATTGACCTCCGTTGAGAAGTACACAATGTACAACGCTAAAAACTGCGTGGCAAGATACCCTGCATGGGACCTGCGTCTCCCGGAAGTAGCGCCGGCACTGGGCAGGCGAATACCGGACCGCTGAGCCTCTCTTCGGTGGGGTCAATCAGGTTCGAGGTCATGCGCCGGACATCGAGATGGAAGCATAGGGTAGGACGGAAGCCCCCCTACGAGGCTCGACGCAGACGAGGGTACTTGGTAAGAGCTCTATGGAGTCGGATATATGCATGCCTGAGTCCTTTCACCGTCCTCCTACCTGTACCTGTCTCCATGCCGCCCCGGTCTCTCACACTCCTCGTCTACGAACAACTCAAGATAGATCCCTGAGCCAAACCGAGAGATTTCGCCAGCCATCGTTGAGGGGAATTGAGGGTCTGGTCCTTCGTAGGCATCGAACGAGCTATGGTCAAAGCATCGAATGGCTTGAGATCCTGACATTCTTGCACGTCGAATTGCCGTACAGATGGCGCTCCAGGTAGGGGGTACATGGTGTGAGAAATTGTGCCACGTCGAGAACATCCAAAGTTGGAATACCTTAGGTAGTATGTTTCTCTATATCTCACATACACTTCGAGGAGAAGATTTCGAAATGCACGCTTGGCTCATTGATTTACACATATTATCCGACAACGCGCTCAACCAGCCTGGTCCTAAATTTTGACCCCCAGGTTGGTCGTCCAGATTAAGATGACCAGACGTGTCGAGAAGACAAAGGACGTAACAACTCCCAGGCCCACATCCGGCATCGAAGGCTTTGACTGTATCGAACAAAGCCGGCATGCATTGCATGACACGCGAGAAGATCTCTTGGAGCGGGTGGCGTGTCGACCCTGGGGCTATCGAGAGTCAGGAATCGGCGCTGCAGGAACCCGGAGATCAACATGGCGCCCTTCATGTTCACACGCGCCTCAGTCTCGGCCGCTTCTCCAAGCGCGGCGATCCCAATTACAACCCTGAAACGGACCAATGCCTTCCGCCGTCCAGTCCGCCACAGCGAGCACCCAGCAGTCCACAAGAAACGACCCTCCAGACCGACGATCCAAATCCAACCCTCCGGCCCAACCCACGGCCCCTTCAGAAAGTTCTCCCACGTCCCCGAACCCTCCTACCACGGCGACGTAAATGCCTACTCCTACGTCTCCGACCGCGGCAGCGGGCCCTACGCCCACTCTCGAATCATGAGAGAGCGCGCCGAGTCCGGCCGCACCATGTTCTCGACCGGCGAGATAAACCAGCTCATCAACGCCAAGTCAGGCCGTGCACCGACGCTGGGCCGCTTTCACTTTGAAGGCGGGGACGGGAAGCCGGTGAGACATGCGAGCCATTTTGCGAGAAAGTTGATGAAAGTTGCTGATGCTATCGAGTATGGGCCGTTGCTTGAGGAGGATGAGATGGAGGTTGAGCAGCCGATGTGGAGGAGTGTTGGGAAGGCTTATGGGGGGTGGCGGGATGGTCAGGGGAGGCTATTTGGTGAGGGCGATATGAGGATGCCGGGGGAGTTGATTGATGAGGATGATGGGCGATTTGATATTAGAGGGCAATTCTTTGGGCGCGGGAAGATTAGGGAGCCGGGGTGGTAGGGTGGCGCAGTTTGTAATACTTGTTGATAGCCGTATGATGTTCGATCTTAATAATTTCGTCTATGCGCAGAAGCAGTGAACGTACAGGCGCTTGAAGGGTTTGGGTTGTCCTCCATTCTATTGAGTAAGAGGTGCACTCAGCATGCGAGACGGCCAACTCGGTTGAATATCAGGTTCAGCGATGCTGCCCTTGAAGTCGGCCCACTGGAGTAAGTCAATCGGAAGCTTGACGGGACAGAACTCGCTAGTAGGTAGATCAGCCCCAGCCTTCCTCGCCGCCACGTACTTCCGGACGAAGTCTGCCTTGGCGAGTCCCTCGCTCATCCGTGATGGTGTCTATTGATGCAGTTTCAGTCATGTTTCTCTGGCAAAGCTGTACGGGCGACATGGGAAACATACCCGATAATCTCCGCGTGGATCGATCCAGTCCGTGAATGTCGCGCTGGATGCGTCCCTCGACGACTGATACTTGCGCCCGCGCAAAGCTCCCCTTCCTTCCCTCAAAGTTCGCCAACATGTCACCATCGCGGCTGGGTCATAGCCTGCTTCAGCCATGAGGAGCATACCCACGTAATCAGCTTCGTCTATGTTGACTCGAGCGTTATCCCGGTGCAGGTACGCCACATATCGGTCGGGTGCTTCGAGTATGGCAGCGCTCATAAACATAGCGACGCCAAGCGGGTAGTTGAAGTAGTAGAGCAGTGGCGCCGCCAACACCGCAAGTACCCAGGTCTCAAAGTACAAGGCCCTGGATACAGGGTGCTGTAGAACACGACTTTCTACGCGTGAGCGATGGCTGAGCTCGCGATTGTGCTTAAGTAGGATCTGTGCCACTGCGTAGGACAGTACAGCCGCCATTTCGGCGTCAGATGCGGTGATCGAGAAGAGCCCACGCCCAGCCCTCAGAGTAGAACTGTCAGCGACAATACATCGACATTCGTCTGCAAACTTCCGTCAGCCCCTTCCGATTTGAACGTTACCTTTTAACGTACTAGCGATGTTCAGAACCGCCAACTTGATGCTGCCCAGGCCAGCAACAGCTGCGATGCCGTTGAGACTTCTCTGGGCATTCTGGATTTCAGGTACAGTCTCAGGGAGTATCAGGTTCGCCATGATCACAGATGGCGGCATCGCGACAAGAGTCCCGTCTTCATTGATGATGGTTCCTTGCAGACCATGAATTTCGAGTGGCGATCCGTCTGCTTCAGAGGCTGAAATTGGTTCGCCGGCGAATCGCTCTCAGCCAGTCAAAGGGACAGTCTCATGGCAAGCGGGTACAAGATGAGCATCAGTGCCATGCCAGTAAGCCGTGGCGACAAGCAGAGCAATCAGTGGAGCTGCCGGCGTAAGGATCTGTCTTGTTCTTGCATATGCCGCTCTTTGAGGCGACTAATACGCTTCGCCATAGCCCGGACGCGGTCCAGGTGGTCGCTGTTCGTTCTGTTAGAAGGGCGATCCCCGAGATTACTCTCTAATGCAGCTTGGCCGTAGACTTGGTTGGACCGTACCCCAACATCGTAATGATAGACGCGCATAACCACGGCGCGGAGCCATACGAAATCTGGGACGGTGCGGAACAGCGCACGAAAGTGTGCGCGGCTGACGTCAAAGAAAGAATGGTCAAATGAAAGCAATATGACGGCTCACATTGGGTGCTCTCTGCGAGATACGCGAGACCTCTTAGCGCCATGCTGTGTGACCATAACCCATGCGTACGGGTCGATCTCTAGGCATAACGTTGCCGCTCTGCCATCTACCAGCATCGCTTGTAGTAGACTTGTATGGTTAATATCGCGATTAATGGAAAGGTGTAGTCGCGCGTCTTAGATGAACGTAGGTGGCAGAGTGGAGAAGAAGTCAATGTGTCCTGAGGCATCAAGACGACACGGGATCTCACAGTGCTTATTATACAGGCATTACAGGCATTACAGGGAGCATTGGCCGAGCCTGTCATCAAACTATATCAATACCAAGCAAGTCTATCGAGAAAGAGAGCAGAGGCTCGGAAAGCTGCACAGGTACAGCATAGTTTGAACAGAGTCACATAGAGGTTTCGAACAAGGCTGGTCCTCAGCCTCTTGCACGGAACGCCCAGGCTTCGCATCCTGTACCTTGCCTCGCAGAGAACTGAAGTAACGCCCGCTTACGACCTTACATTAAACACTTTGCTTCATGTGCTGCTCCTCCTTCAAGGTCGTCCATCGGTGTAGAAGGTCTACGTTCGCTGGCTCTCTGAGACGTGAATCATATTTCGAGGTAGCTGGACTCGATCTCGTGGTCGCGACGATCGCGCGTGCCAGGGCAGCTGTTTTGAGTCCCTGTGCTGTTTGGTCGGTTGAATACATGGATATGAACAGTCAGCTAAGCTGGTCAAGTGGGGCGACACTGCCATGAAGAAGATGTACCCAACTGCGGACATCCGGCCAGTCCGACAGTGACCCTACCCGTGTCGTGCCATACCTCGAGTGAAGTCGCTGGTGCAACTGGGATCGCCGCGGTCCAAGGTCCCGCCAGTAGACTACCATAGCGCCAGGATCGTACCCCGGTACGGCCATGAGTAGCATGCCAAGGTAATCCACCTCATCTTCCCTAGCACGAGCGCTACGTTCGTGTGAGATGCGGAGAGCTGTGCGTGGTATGTGGAATATGGTCCCGCATACGGAGACCGTAGCAGCGCTTGATAATTCGAGCCGACACCCATCACGCCAAATGACATGCATAGAAGGATCTTTGACATGATACCATCGATGCCCTGGTGAAGTCGTACGTTCAGGAGCGCTTCATCATTGACCTCTTTGACGTGTCCGGCAAGGATCTGAGCCGTGCTATGGCTCAAGGCCGCGGCTAATTCTGCGTCATTCTCGAGGATACTGAATAAGCCAACGCCAGCGCATATGTTTGCGTTGTCTACTACAGTGCATCGGCAATCGTCTGATTTGATTCGTTAGTAGGGTCTTGTGGTATGGGTTGACGTGGCTACGTACTTATTGAGTTCGGCACAGTCAGCGTGATCTTCAATCCCGTGACCGCGGCAACCTTGTCGAGTAGGCTCTGTGCATATGCAACTTGAGGTAGATCAGGTGGCAGTGGCAAACCACCCGGCCGCACTATATGCTCGGCTACCTCGTTAAGTGAGGGTATTCGCTCTGCAATGTCCTTCACTGCAGCCGGAGGCTTCGACACCGACTCCGTGAGTGACGAGGCCCTGTCATACTGCGTCACGTCAAGTCCCTCCACATAACGTTCTCGTCCCGTCAGCGCCACGGTCTCGTGACGAAGCCACAAGTAACGTGCCTCAGATCCGATATAGTACACAACGACTGCGGCTACAGCGGGAAGGCAGATTCTCGCCGCTCCACGCAGCGTGTTCAGGCGGTAGTTGGGCGGCGAGGTGTCCACTGTGCCGATTTCTCCGCCGAAGCGACAGGCTTAGGCGCGCGGAACACTGGCAGACGTTGCCTCCCGGACTTGCCAGGGGACTTGGTAGAACAGCGTCCACCATGCAGGTATGATTTCAGCTGTAGCGACCGTTTGGCGGAGCAGATGCTCGCTCGTCGAGAGCCGCCGGAGACCACGAACATGACATGACCAGTCCTAACTGTGGGCTGGTCGCGTCAAGTACTCACTGTGAGTTAGTGTCTATCACGCAGAGGAGCACACCTGGTGGATAGACCTCTTGGCGGGCTGGAGTCCAAGCGAGATCACTTTATCGAGCGATGGAGCCATGTGCTCATCGTCGTGAATCAACACCTGAGACAACAACGATGTTCACGTGAATATAGTTCCGGACCGTCGCGGACTCGGTGTCAAGCTCAGCGGACAAGTGTGGCTTCATACATGTAACTGTTACACATGTATGTCCATCTGATTAAACTTAGTAGATTCAGTGGCCGGAGCGGGATTCCCGCACGCTAGGGCATTGGAGTTCGACACCAACGAGAGACACTCCCGAGCAGCAAGAAATCGATATCACATCGCGCAGTGAGCCTCACGTATCGAACCGCCCATCATGAACCCCTCCACGCCCCTTCGCCGCCTCGCTCCCCGCTGCAAAGCCCTAGACGCCACCAGCTCCCTCCCCCGAGCCCACTTCCAAACCCCCCTCCCCCTCCGCCAACGCCGCCACGCCTCCTCCTCCTCAGATCCTCCCTCAACAACCTCAAACCCCATCCTAGAAGCTTACAAACGCGACAACGTCAATACTCCCGATCTCGCCGCGCAACAAATGGCCCAAGCCCAACAACAAATGTCCACCCCCGGTGACCTACCCGCAAGCTCAATTTTCGAAGACGACCGCCGAGCCCGCGCTCAACAAACCCAGACAGCCTCCGAACCAATCTCTACCGAGCCGCCGCGAGATCCGGCGAATATGGCGCGGGTGCTTGATCCGGATCCGAATGCGCGGGAACGGTGGCTGAGGAAGAAGGTCATTCAGATGGTGCGGAAGGGCGGGCGGCTGAGTAAGGAGGAGTTTGTGAAACGGACGGAGCGCGAGCATTTACTCAAGAGTGAGAATTTGAAGACGAGTATCAAGAAGCTGGGGATGTTGGCCAGACAGATTCAGGGTAAAGGCCTGGAGGAGGCTATGGTGCAGATGCGGTTTTCGAAGAAGAAGGTTGCGGGGGAGGTGTTGAAGGTGCTTGAAGCGGCTAGGGATGAGGCGGTGGTTATGAGAGGGATGGGACTGGGTGGTGCTGGGACGGAAATCGCAGCTCCATCGCCGAAGTCAAGACTTATAGGTGCTGAGACGACAGAACCCTTATCAATCCAGTTGAAGGATGGGTCGAGGTATGCGGTCAAGGATGAGTCGAAGATTTATATCGATCAGGCGTGGGTTGGACGGGGACCGTATGGAAAGTTGCCGGATTATCGAGCACGAGGGAGGGTGTTCATCATGCGAACGCCATGGACGAGTCTTAGTGTGGTGCTCAAGGAGGAGGCTACACGGGTACGCGAGTGGCGGGAGAGGGAGGCGAAGAGGCTAAAGGAACGGTTGAACAAGGTGTGGGTGCCATTGCCGGATCGGCCGGTGCAGGGTATGAGAGGGCAGTACTACTCGTGGTAGATAGAGCTGTATAGATAGATGTACTACCATGATGCTGCAGAATCATGAACACTAAGCGCGGCAACTAAGACGATATGTTCAGAAGACAAAGATGTTGACTGTACAGCATCTCATCCATTATAGATCTCTCTCCGTCGAGCAAGATCCATCCTCCACTACAAAAGAGCCTATATGTACAAATCTCACCTCCATCTAGATCCCATTCCATCCATATGCCATTTCCCAGATCCAAGATATCGCTCGCTCATCCAACGCTCCACATAGGTAGTAATCCAAATCCATCCCCACTCCCACGCTTTCCCACCCTAAATACATAGCAAAGCCACGCAAGGTACATCACTTCCTCCCGCCCCACTTCACGCCCTGTCCCTCCCTCGCACTCCCATCACTCGATCCCTTTCTCCCCAGTCCCTTCGCAAAAGCCATGACACCACCCCACATCCCCTTCTTCTGCTTCACCTCCTTCTCCCCACTCCCCCTGCCAACCGCAGCAGCACTGCCCCTCCCTCCACTCCGGCCCACTACAGGAGCCGGCGCGCTACCGGCCGGCGGCTCAGAAGTGCGGAAGAACTCCGCTAGATCGCTAGTCGTCGACTTTGGGACGTTCGAGGGCTTCGTTACAGGTTCGCGGGCTTCTAGCTTCGGGCCGCGGGGCTTCGATGCCGTGGATGTGGATGTGATGGAAGCGGAGTAGGGAGTCTGCAGGGAGCGCGTGCGATCGGGGTCTAGTAGTGGCACTGCTGAGCTGTTTGCGGAGGTCAAGCTAGCTGCTCGGCCTGCTGCTGCATTTGCCACGATGGGTTTGGGTGCGTTATCGGAAGGCGGTTCGGTGTTGCGCAGGAAGTCTGCTAGACTTTCTTCCTGTCTACCACGAGTTGGTGGGAGAGCTGTGAGGAGATCGTCATTGTCTTCGTCCGAGTCCATGTCAATCGCGTACGGATCCTTGTTGCGATACCGCTTCTTCTCAAAGTCGCCGCCTGGCGGCTTGCCAGGCGCAGCGAGCAAGTTGCCCTCTGACAGACGGCTAGGCTGCCCGCTGTGAGCAGGATGTGCCGCAGCCGGCGTCGCGTAGCTTCCAGCTCCGTTCATCTTCGCAGCTGGCGGTGGTGGTGCAGACCCGTAACTCACAGCCGGAGACTTAACACTCCCAGCACTCTTCGGCCCGTCACCATTCACGTTGCCCACAGCAGTATTCAACGTCGAATACCCAGCATGCCCAGTGTGGAAATCCTCCCTCAATTGATCAGAGTCCATGGTATTCCTAAACGGCGCGACAGTCCTCGAAATCCGGTGATCCCCGTTTTTACCATCCGGCCCGTCGCGCAGGAAGTTGATCAAATCGTTATTGCTCGAGCTCACACCTGTGGCGCCCCTTGCTTCTCGCGAAGGGCGTGTGGACCCGGCGGGCATGGGTGGCACAGGAGGAATGTTGTTGTGAATCATGTCTTTCTGCGTCAGGGACTTTGTGCGGCCGACGTCTTTGTCGTTGGAGAGGCTCATGGCGCCTATGCTTTGCGAGCGTTCGCGGGTGCTACCTACAGTTGAGCGGAGAGAGTGCAGCGACGTGGTTGAGCGATTGTTGGTGGTAATCTGGTACAACGTCGGCTCCTTATCGGGACCTGTCGAGCGGATGAAGTCGGCGAAGTCACGAATGCTTTCGGTCACGACCTGAGGCTCGCGTGCTATGAGACCGCTGCGTCGATGCTCGCTCGTGTTACGCGGAGGCGGCTTCGAAGTGGATCGACGGCGAGCAATCTTCTCTTCCGTCGTCAGCTCCCTGCCAGCGGTCTTGTTGGTCGGTACCTGCGCAGACGTGGCTTGCTTGCTGGTCTGACTACGACTTGCTCGCCTGTCGTCCTCCTGTGGTTGCTCAAGCTTACGCAATGCTTCTGCTGGTCCAGACGGGGCTTCTGAAAGCTGTGTGGGAGTGCTCTCGACGGCCTGCGGGGCGATTCCGTTGGCTACCATCGACACCCGCTTGTTCTCCACCGGTCTGAGTTCCGCAGGGGGTTGAGACACCACCGCGGTCGGAACATCGCGTACAGTCTCCGGTGTAAGAGTATACTTCGCCGTGTCAGCACCCTGCACCAAAGCGTCGAAGTCCTCAGGCCCTCGAATGCTAGCACTTGTGATGGCGGGCGGCGTCACCGCTCCTGACATGGCAGCTGCAGCACCCGACTTCATTGGGGTGGACAGAAGCTGGGACGCCGGAATGTCGGAGGTCTCTTGCTTCTGTGGCGCTAGCGGCATAGGTGTGAGAAGTGACGTTTGCGGTGCTGTCATCTCATTGGAGGCCCCCACTGCAACTAGCGACTCTGTTGGAGCTTCAGACCCAGACTCGCCTGTGCTTACAATGCCACTTCCGGCAGCAGGCAAGGGAGTCGCGTCAACCTTTTGCTGTGGCGGCGCAGCACGAGTACTCTCATTCGGAGACATTCCGAGTCCTCGCATCTTGCCCTCGTCAAGTGTCGCCCTGCGCTCAAGGCTCGCCCTTCGACTTCGCGTCATGTAACCTTCTCTCTGCTCACCGTTCGGCGTCTGCGGTATCACTAAAGGTCGCATCTTATCTGCGTCAAGCGTAGCTCGCCTCTCGAGAGAGTTCCTGCGACTTCGACTGGGCAAGAAGTCCCGCTCATCCCGTGGCTTCTCTGATATAGGCGTCGCGTTGCCTGAGCCTGGCTGGACACGCTGTGGCGTTGTTGTACCTGACTGCGAGATAAGGGAAGAGGCGTACGCTGGCTGCTCGACGTGCTTGTTGACAATGCTTGCCGGTGCTGGCATATACAGCGGTGCGTCGCGTCTGCTCGCGCGTGATGGAGTGTCAGACTGACTTTCCGGTTGCTCAGTATTGAGCGCAGTGATGCCACGCAATCTCGACGCGCCTTCAGCGAACTGGGCGAAGGCAGAAGCATCTTGAGGCGTTTCTGCTCGACTTTCAAGGGCCGCTGTACCGAGTGCGGCGTCATGTGGATTGGTCCCTGTATTCGGCTGGGTTTCGCGGGCACCGGAGTCGACTGCATGTGGTCCAGGAGCCGCAAGTGACTTGTCACCGCGCGGCTCTCCGAGGGTAAAGCTCTTGTTCGAACTAGCAGACGACAGCTTGCGTTCTGACTCGTGTGGTGCTGCTATGCCATTAGCATGGGCAGGTCTTTGAACCTCAGCAGCAGACGCTGGCGCTAGCGACCCGCTCCTGGAGCTGCGCCCTTCCTGCTCAGCGATCACAGCCTTAATGTCCATCATTGACTTCCTCTTGTCTAGCTCCTCGATCTCCTCAGCCGAGCGCACACGGGCTGGTGAAAGCGATCTCTCTACTGCTGCTGTCTCGGGCTCTGCTCTCGACTTGTCCACATCGTCCTCATCACGCTTACCCAACACAGCTGCAGTCGCGACACCAGCTAGAGCAGTTGCACCAGCCACGCCCGCAGCGATCAAGCCATGATTTCGGCCTTTCGCCTTCTGCTCTTCGGTCTCCGGCTCCGCGGGCGCTCCACCAGCAACTTTGTCTAGCAATACCTTGACGTCCTCGGGCTTGTGATCCGGCCCGAGTGTATCATCCACTTCCGGCACCTTTTCCAACGGACTTTTAGCATCGTCATCCACTGCGACTGGCGCCACCTTCTCTTCATCCTCGTCTGGGAAGGTCGGAAACGCGCCGGGTATCTCAAGCATCGGTGTACGCAGCGGAGTTGGTACGGAGATCGAGCGTTGGCGCTGAAGCAGTGGCTTGAAGAAAGGCAACTTAGTCGGCGCTGGCGACGCTGGCGATGTCGAATTTGCAGGAGTCGGCAGACCATTCACCATGCCCGGAAGCATAGGATGTGTGAAGCTGTTCCGTCGCAGGGCTTTGCTTTCGATAGGTATGTCATCTTCTTCCGAGCTCCGATCAGGATCTCTGGCCAGTCCAGGCACTTCGATCTCGTCCACATCTCGCCGCGCATTGCCCATTGGCAGTGGGATATTCGAAGCAATGACGTGTTCCGGGTGCTCCATCTCTGGCACATCCACCGGCGAGAAACCCCTAGGCACTGCAGGCACCCCGTTCTCCTCTCCGCTCGACATGTGCTCGTCTTGCCTACCCAACGCGGCCGCAATCCCATCTCGATACGAGTTACGCCTTGACCTCATCATCCCTCGTTGAGTCGGTGTAGTCGGTCGGGTGTTATTACTTCGCAATGTCTTCCTCCACGTGCGCCAAAGCCTGCCCACACGTGAATCCAGCGCCACGCGTTCCACATCGTACTCTTCGACAAGCACTCGATCTTGCGATTGCAACGCCTTCAGCGCAGTGCGACTCTGGCGTCGGGCACGTGCATAAGCTGCCGATCCCGATATTTGCAGTGTCTGCTCAGCGACATACTCCAGCACTGAGGTCAAGAAGATGGCAGCAGACCATGAGACGAGGCCAGAATTGGCTGAGAACCTTCGGCTGTCCAACTCGCGGCCGGAGAACAACTCCTGCTCCTTGACGTACTTCTCCTCGTCGTCATCCTCCATCTCACCTAGGCGCATGTATACCATCACGCGTAGCCGTGTGCGTTTCCATACAAGCTCGAGGTCCCACTTCCGCGCATTCTCCTTTGGCGTCGTCTGGGCTTTGTCATCTTCTTCCTCTCCGCCAGCGAGTAGCTCTTGCAACTCCTCATCTGCGCTAGAGATGGCTTCTTTTGCCAGTCGTGACTTTAGCACATCCGTCACCGCAGGTCGCAGCGCAAACAGACTCGTCGACCGTGCGCTAGCTAAGATACTGTACAGAAGATTGTCAAGGAAGGAATTGATGAGCTCCAGAGCCGGCTCGCCGAACTGCACGTCATCCCTGTTGGCATTGCTGTCATCGTCGTCGCTCGACACAGTCTCCTTGTGCGTTCCGCGGTATTCACTGACAACTTGCGCAGCGCCCAGCTCAGCGACATACGCAGCAGCCGGGTGGACATGCAGAGGATTCTGCGGCCAGTATCCAGTAATGCCCGATACGGCTGAGAAGCGATCCGAGCCCGCGACGCTGGGACTGCGCGACATGATGGGACTCACGTCGTACGGACTAGTCCATGGCGCCAAGGAGGGGATGGATGCAGCTCGCTCGTGCTGCCGAGTAGGGGAGGGTGGAGGGTGCGGGTCAGTCTGCAGCGGAGGGAGGGTGTTTGCTCGTGAACTAGCAATGTAAGATGAGTAGTCGTAGGGCGGCACGTATTGATAGCGAGCGTGCGGTGCGTTCTGCGCCATGTGAATGCACGTGTAGTCCACGGCCGGATACCTGATGAGAGCACTCTATGCGGGCCGGGGTTGTATGCAAGGCAGAGTGGCACGAGTGGGTCAATCGCAGACACGATTGCGAATGCCGGGGATTAGCTGCCAATGAGACGGCGAGAACGCAGCTTGTAGTAACGATGTCGTGGAAGACTAGATCGCGAAAGTCGGAACATGAAACCGTAGAAAATGCAGCTCAGCCCATGCTCCTGCAGGTAGCCGTATAATGCTGTGCGATGGCGCGTGTACCGTTTGCTACGGTAGTCTCCCCCGTGAGCCGATGGGATCTGTTGCAACTATGCAGGAGAGAGGACCGTGGTAGCCGGCCCCATTGAGCGATGCTGCATGAATCGTGTGGATGTGCTCGACGAGACAGGGGTGGAGAGGAAGGCAGAGATAGGGGGGACTGCAGGGAAAGACGTGGTGGAGCTGCACGGAGATGGACGTCGTTGGCTGTTTTCGCAACGATGCCATGGGCACCTGCCAACGCTACATCATCTCTACCGATCTCGTTGTCCTGGCAAACCATCCTTTGGCCTTGATGTGGACATTGCTTAGTAACTTTCGGCTCCCGTACTCCGATCTAAGAATACCCTCCCACGCGTAGAGTGAAACGCGTAACTAGACGCGATTCGATCTTAGGGCTGTCCTGTCAACAACCATACAGATGTCTCTCAATGTACCACACGCTCTCGTCATGGGAGTGCCCATAGATGCTGCGATCAACTCGTCGCAGTCCTCGGCGCCCAGAGAGAGACGCCAGGTAGCACCGCACCGCAAAGTCGAGGCGGTTCCCTCGCAGCTGCTCGATCAATGCACCGTTTGCATCGAGGAGCAGCTCTTCACACAAGGCATCTCCTTGCTAGCTAGTGTTCTCACATCTGGTCAAGGGATATGTCGACCAGCGCTCGTTCCTCCCCCACAGCATCTCAGTCTGCTCGCCACATTGTCTGTTCACCCTTCCCTGACTACGCGGACAACGTCCAAAGATAGACATGCAGCGGCCGACGCAGCGTTGCAGTACTTACGCCACCTGCAGTACTTGACCAATGTTGACGAGTCAGGGCTAAGTCAGGCTTTGACACATCAGGACACCACACCTTCACGGAGCAAACGTGCGAAGCTACGACATAACACTGACAGTGACGAGGACTCTGTTCAGTTTGGATTCATCAACTCGCCGTACGCTGGCAAGGAGTCTCTGTTCAGCAATGCCGATGACTTTTGGGCGGTCGTTGGCTGGGCCCTAAATTGTTCTGTAACACAGCCCGCACGATGGGCCAGGTGGAAGCACTGGCTAGAAATGGTATTGGACGTGCTAGAAAGCGACCTTGAAGACCGCGATCGACGAGATCCGCGTACCGTTGATGCAAGCCTATTAGCACATTACCTCGCTCAGTACGCTGACCAAGGACGCAACATCAAGCGTCGCATCATGCGTGCGATCCTCGCAGATGGCAGTCAGACCTCCATGAACCAATTCCCAGAGATCTGGCGTAACGAGACTCGACCACCAAAAGTGAAGAGTGACGAGGTCACAGGCAGCAAGAAGCGCAAACTCGATCTTGAGCAAGGCGAGTTTGGCGACTACCTAGACTCGGACTCGGATCGCGATAGTCCCCTTGCCGATCTGCGAGCTTCACGCAATGCTACACGTACGCCGAGTGCATGTCTGAGTACTGCTCCGGACTCAGCATCTCGTCACGCATCGCCAACGGCAGACTCGGTGAAGGCACAGGCTACATATGGTGGCGAGTCTTCGATCGCAATACGAAAACGTTTGCTGGCCGTTCTCGCCTGCCTTGCCGCTTCAGCTCCAGACCTGTTCCTAGACACGGAGGACCTGTTCGATCTATACACCGAGTTCCTGCGCCCTTTACCACTGCCAGTGTTTACATCGTTCATGCTACCTTCAGCCCCGTGGCTAGACGCCAACACACAATCATCGTTGATCCAGATGCTGCTCCGGCCTCTGCTGTCAAGTGCAGCACCAGTATACAATGCCAATGCTCTGACGCAAGACGACTTCGAGACGCACTACGCCCTATTCGCAGCGAACGGCACTTCAGCAGTCGAGAACGCGAGGGTAGCTGTGCTGATCGAGGGCTTGCTGCGATTGCTATGGGAAACCAAAGCTCTAGATACGCAGCCATCATCGATGAAGCGACTGCAGCGTGCTGTCATGAACGGCTGCAAGGTCAGGCGGGACAAGGTCTCGTGGGATGGGAGGAAGAAAAGCGGACTGCGGGCGAGGGAAGAGGAGGACGCGATGGCGATGATCGAGGCGGGCGAGGCGAGAATGGTAGTGATACTAGAGACTGCTGGTTGATGTGCAATGATGTGATGATCTCGACGTCGACCACATGTGACCACTGAGCAGTCGCTTCAGGCCATGACATCGTATCGTTGTGCATCTCAAATCACTCCTAGTGGAAAAGTGTCGATACACACGCAAGCTCCGCTAAGATATATCAAGTCGCGTACCGATAGCTCGGCTACGCAAATGCAATGTTTCGAGATTGCGGTGAGTTCACTGTGCCTCAGCACAGATCCCACGGGAGGATCATCCGCAGCAAGCGATTCGACGACCACCATGCATTGAGAACTGGAGGCGCCCGGCTCCTCCAGGCAGCACAATGTTGGTATACGTGGTGCCTCAGGATGTGAGTCAATGGAGCCTAGTAGCTGTGCCCCAATCTCGAAATACTATACTTGTAGATGCGAGTAGGTCTGTTTCCTTTCACTCTCAAGATCTGGATCTCCTTGTACCGAGAAGTGCGTGCGACGATGCCTCGACTTCTCTTCAGACGCGCTGCATCCCAAGCACCACCCTCCCCACCACGCCCTAGTCTCCTCTCACCTTACGCGGACCCTAATCGCCCAGTCCTAAAACTCCCCTACGCCTCCCACCCTCTCTACCATCTCCGCCTCGCAGTCATAGTCGTCGACTGCATCGGTATTATCCTCGTCACCTTAGCCGCGCTCTCAGACGGAGGCTACTCATACAACACCGTGGTTCCCGTAGCAATCTACTCCGGTGTGCTGTTGGCCCTGTCAGCATTACTCTCGTATTGGGATCTCCGCGCCTATGCTTCGAAGCAGCTTCGAGACCCGGAGCGCAAGCCAGCGTGGCCGAGTCGGCCGATCATGTGGGCTGATCTAGCGTTGGCGGTGGTGATGGTTTGGTCGTTCTGTGGGGTTGTAGGTGACATTGCTTGGGCTTATCGGCCGAATCTAGTGTTGGCTTATGGTGTGCTGGCTGAGCTCCTGGGAGGGTGAGTCTACTCGCCATTCCAGATTTGAAAGCTGGAATGTCACTTGCTAATCCAATCCCAGACTCGCCCACGCTTGGGCGTTTGAGAAGCAACTCCTGGCGTCGTATGAGAGGTCTTTTCTCGCGAAGCTCGAGAGGTCCAGAGCTTGCGCGCGGTGCGGGTTTGAAGAGGACCTGATAGTCAGCTCTCCCTTCCGTGATGAAGCTGTCGAAGCGCCAGCCCCAGACACGACCTCTGGCCAAGACCAAGCCAACCCGAATTTGCAAAGCTACGTTGGACCAGATGCTAGTGTACAGAGCAGCAGCACGCCCACGCCAGCGACAACAGAACACGCGATGGAAGAGGGCCTCATAGGAGCGGTTAGTGGCGAAGCGAGCAGCTCGCGTTCAGCAGTTCTGGAGCCCGAAGAGCACATCCTCGATCAGCCAGAGGATGTGATTGTGAAGAAGGGCAAGATGAGAAAGAGCAGTAGCCGAACTTCCTTAGCTGCGGAATAATATGCTGACCGCAGAGCGCCTATTGAGCCGAAAATGCGACAGCATGCTTTGACTGAGAGAACGTAAGAACTATTGTACAATATCAATACAATCATATCATCGTCTCGCAGCCGCGCCAGGTGTCCACGGCTTCGGCGCATAGTTCTCATCCGGATTGCCTCTCGAGGGTTTACCCCAGGGACTTTCTTCCTTGACCTGTTCCTTCGTCTGCCCTCGAAATCTGCCTTCGTCCACCCTCTTACCCTCAGCCGCAGCAAGTATCTTGTCCATGTCCTCGACAGCATTCCTCACGCCTTGCTTGGACTCTGGCTCAGTCTGGCCAGCGTAGCCTCCGGGGTCTTTCACCTGCAGCGCAGGCTCCGGCTGCTGCTTCGCCGGCGCATCAAGGAATGACTCGCTGTCTTTCCACTTCTGATCAGCGATCGCAGCCAGCTCGGTCGTGCGTAGTCGTCTCGTGACGTCCATTTGCTGTTCCTTCGCACTTGGGGCGAACTCTCGAGTATGTCGCAGCCATTGGTGCCATTGCGCTGGTGCAGTAATCAGCGAATAAAACCACCTCCTCGATCTCTTTAGCGGACCTACGCGATATGATCACATCACTATAGTGTGACTTCGTGTTGTACTTGACAATCCTCCGCCACCGTCCAGCGTTCAAGGCATCTCGAAACTCCCAGAAAGTATTACCGGCCAGGTCTGCGCCGGCGAGGAATTGGCGTCGCCATGGGAGGCGCAGCGCTTTCCATCTAAAGTAGAGTTGTTTGATAACTCCAGGTGGTCGCGCGGACATTTAGGTGGTTAATCGAGGCATTGCAGAAGTAGAGAGATGATCAATTGACAAGACGAAGGTGAGCCAGGACCCTAACCCTGGTGACCTCATGGGGAAAGAGCGACTGAGCACGACTGGATGAACAATACATGTCATTTCCGCGGCGCAATATTGCGCCTGCATGTGCCAAATAAACTCTCAGAGGACGGAAATCTGCTGTGGGAAAATGCTGGTGCTGCTTGTTCGGGATTTCATGTGATCAGCGTGACATGAACACCATCGGGGCTCAGAAGCACTAACGCGTATCTCTGAGTGTATCTGTCAAGTGAGTATAAGACCAGCATGCCAGAACACTTGCTTATCACGGACTTCCTACACGCAGCTTCGGATCCTGAGACAATCGAGAGCCAAAGACTCGACAAGCCGAACTACTGGACGGCTGATCCTTCTTCTCTTCTTACAGCATGCACCCCAGGACGGTTCGATCTAGGTACCGGCGAAGACATATATGCCTCCATACTTCCCGCCATCGAAGTAGCCGAGTATGAAATCATACTCGTCACCTGCTTCTGGGCTCGTTCACGTACCCTAGATCGGCTGATTGATAGTCTTCGCAAGCTTTCTGCATCTGCCATTGCACGGAAGAGGAAAGTAGACGTCCGAATTTGCTTCTCCTCGTCCTCTCTCTGGCAGAAGTTGTTCCATACGACTTCACTTGATGGATCTATAGTACCAGCATCAAGATGGCCGAGTCAGCTGGGTCTGCCTGCGAAGATCGAGCTGCCTGGGCTGGATCTTGAAATCAAGAGCATCTTCGTACTGCCGTTCAGTGTCATGCACCCGAAATTCATCGTGGTTGACCGAGAAGTGGCGTTCCTTCCCAGCTGTAATGTTAGCTGGGAGGACTGGTTTGAGGGATGCATCGAGCTGCGTGGTAGTATCGTAGCGCAATTCGTAAGGTTCTGGCAGGCTTTCTGGGCGGACGACCAGTCTGACGGATATATTCTACCACGAGACCTCTCACAGAGAGTCGGCGATAGTTACGGCTCGCCACACGATATAGACCAAACACAGGCATTATTCCTGCCTTCACCACATCACCGCCACCCACGCTTCAGCTTCTCCTGGCAAGCCGCAGTGACTCCACCTCCAACGCCGCTGAACGTCTTCCTGCTCACTGCGCTGTCGAACGCTGAGCGTAGCATCTTCATGCAGACGCCGAATCTCACAGCGCAGGCTGTGATAGCAGCTTTACTGGCAGCAGTCGAACGAGGTGTAGACGTCCGGATTGTGACCAGCGAGAAGCTCATGCGACTGGAACAGATGGTCACGGCTGGGAGTACGACAGCGAGGTGCGTCCAACAGCTCATAGCGCGATACAAGAGTGTAGACCGACAGCACGGTGACGATCATGATCTAGAGGCCGGTCCTCTCTTGCGCACCGGCCAATTATCTATCTCGTACTACACTCCGCGGTCAGCTGCTGACGCAGAGTCCAACGAGCCTGTGCAATCACACCTCAAGCTTACTGTGATTGACAATGAGGTCGTTGTACTAGGGAGTGGAAACATGGATCGCGCAAGCTGGTACAACAGCCAGGAGCTCGGGGTTGCGTTCTTCTCTTGCGATTTTGCTACGCGGGTCACCGAAGACCTACGAGTCGCAATGAAGGGTAGAGAGAAGTTAATGTTCGTTAGTCAGCGCTAAGCAGGAAACTCCATGATATGTCCTTTACTATCACCCCACGCTATGCTTCATGTACGATCACTGCTTTGTCTACTCCTCCTCACTCTCCGGCTCACTATCACCATTTCCCTCATCATGGTGCATCCCATCTAGCGGGTCCGTCTCAGCAGCGAACACGCTTGCTCTATTCTCCTTTGGCCTTCGAAAGTGTGCTACGACACTCAGCGCCAATACGCTCAGTCCATGCACGAGCGTCGAGCCCATGACAACAAAGCACACCACTGGCCAGATTGTCATGACTGCCTTCTCGCGATCGTTGTATGGGTGACGGTAGTGCGGCGGATGCGTCTCGGGCGATGCAGTACCGTTCTCGAGCAACGCGCGTCCTTCGATGGCCAAGAAGAGCCCACCGAGACCCATCGGGCCGAAATGACCACAGAACCACGCTTCACGCCAGGTGCGGATGTCTGGGATCCAACGTTTCAGGGCGAGAATTGCGGGTATGCGGCGGAACAGCAGCACCAAGACGAGAAATGCCAGCAGACGTCCGATAGTGATGTTTGGTGTGAGCCCAGTAGATTGGAAGTCATACCATGGTATGATGGCGCCCAGGTAGACGAACATCGCGCTGTTGAGCATAAGATCAATGATCTGAGGCGTGTGAGATTCCTTGGTTTTCTTGGCAAACCAGCCGTCTCGTGCAAAGCCGTAGCCACAGCCAAACGCCACAAGGAAGTCATCTAGACCCAGTGTGCTCCCAATACCAACGCTCAGGATCGCGAGCAGAAGGTAGAAGGCAGTGAAAGACGGTGCGTCGATGAAACGGTGGTTAGTGCTGAAGCGGAGAATTCTATTGAAGACTGTGCCAAGAATCAGACCGACTGTAATACCAAGCGTGCATTGCCAAAGTATCGTGATCAAGAAGTAGTCCTTGAGTGCGTCGGCTGCAGTTGATTGAGTGATCCAGAAGACGCCTGCATATAGAAACGGGAAGCTCGTTCCGTCGTTGCAACCCGACTCAGCAGAGAGCATGTGCTTGATCCGCTTCGGCACCCGGCTGCTGAACTGACTGTGGCTGAGGATAGATGCTGCCAGCACAGGATCTGTCGGGGTGAGGCAGGCAGCAATCGTGAGTGCAGTCGGGACGTTCGTCTTGAAGATCAGGTAGACGAATAGAGCGCAAATCAGCCAGCCAAAGATCATGACAGGTCCTAGTAACATTGCCACTGACCGCCAATGGCGGGCCATGTAGAACTTGGGCAGCTCAACGCCAACAGCGAAGACCTGAATGCCAACAATCACACGGGTAGCTTCTTGAACGACATTATCACCCAGCTCCCATCCGCCAATGGAGGGCCCGCCTGCGCAGCCATTGACGCCGCAGTAGGTTGGCGCAATCCAGCCGAGGAGTCGAGGTCCGAGGACGATACCAATCAGCAGAGCGATAGGTGGCTCGCTGAGGTGGAGGCGGTTGCGGATGAACTTCTCGAATAGAGCATACGTGATGAGGAAGATGGAGAGCAGGAGGTAGGTAGCATGGGCAGGCGTGAACTCGATCTGACTCCAGACCATGATTGCGGCGGCGATTGGGGGAGATCGAATGGCGAGGATGAAATACAGCTTGCAGCAGTACCAGCAACCTTCATGGCGACTCTTCTGTCAATCTATAGATCCCGTCACCGGTAGCAAATACCGCGTGGCTGCACGGGCTATCGCAGCCTAGGCACGTTGCCAAGCAGCCTACCTTCAGAGTATAACGTGGCCGACGATGTCGAGACGCTCTCATTTCACGACGATCACTCCTGTCCCTCGAGGTGTAACGCGAAGTGCAGCGGTCGACTGGCTTCACGATCATCGGGAGCTGATCAGGCTGAATCCTCTTGTCCTCCGATTCGATCAGTCAACCCCTCCAGCAACTGCTCCACCAGACGAGCAGGAGTGCACCTGGTACGAGATTACAGATCAAATCAACTATGGCCTAGTCAAGAGCGAGGTGACGTACAAAGCGTGCTTCAACGATCTACCCAACGGTGTTCAGACGCACGTGTATGCGCCAGCTGGACTGGACATTCGCGAGCGATGGACCGTTGGCGGTAATGAAGCTGGCGAACCGAGAGAGATCTTGGAATTAGGCGTCGACGCGCCGAGAGATGGTCTGTACGTGCGGGAGGATGTTCAGATGCGATGTAACGTCTTCTTGTCGCGCTATGTCAAGCGCAATCTGAACAAGGCACACAAGGTCGTCATACAGCGTGTGGGCGCGTTGGCAGAGACGACGGAGGAATCTGGCGCCAATCCTGAAACGATGTACCGAAACAATCGCATGCTGTCAAGGCCGATCTCGCGGAACGAGAGCATTGTGTCGATGGACACTTCGCCCTATCAGCACCCTTCCTCGCTGTACTCTGGCTACTCAATACCGGACAATCTCCAGCGCCCTGCCGCACAGAGTCGACCAAGCTCAGCAACCACACCCTGCTATTGTGTTGGTAGACACGACCCTGAATGCTCACAATATATCAGGACCCCGACCCACCCCAAGCGAGACGACTGGTCGCCGGCAGTAGACGACAAAGATTTACCTCGATTGCCTCGCAACAGCGGACTGACAGCGGCATGGCATCATATTGAGATACCAGCGATGGATGACTTGACTCCTGTTGAAGCGAAGGCACCTCCTATCACGGCCGGCCCCAGCAGCACTAGTGGCGCATTTGTGGTGCCCCGGAAGCCGATCAGTCCCAGATCACCACTCGGGCTACGAACGACGTCGGATGCGTTCGTGAGTCAAGACGAGATGGGTTCGCCGACTAGCTCGAGACACGAAGCTCTAGAGGCTTTACGACCACAGCCTTTGATGACCCGGAGAGTCATCTCTGAAGGATACGGGGCGTGAAATGTATGACGGAATGACTTCATGTTAGCTTAGCGCAGCGTGCATTGATCGGGAGAAGTGTGTGTACACATCATAGTGTGCATGTTCAATGACCATATGTGATGATATCAAATGTAACGTTATCCACCCAGTCAGTCGACCATTGCCTCAGTCATCCCCGCATCTACAGAAACGCCCACGTTTGAGGCTGCAGTTCCTTTGGTCACGCCACGCTGCAGCACCACACCTTTCGTGCAGGAAGTGGCTGCCCTGTGCATGAGCTCCTTCCCAGAGTCTCACCGGCCTGTGCCTGCCTGTTCAAGTTCACTGGCAGGCACTGTAGATGCATTTCCAAGGTTTGCTGTCTTTCCCATCATCAAGCTTCCTGTCACATCCACATCTTCCAACAGTTAAGACGGACAAATCAGCTTACCAGCAGCATCCACACCACAAGCAATGCTATGATGGCCTCCCTGGTAGCGCTTCCAATAGAATTGGTCGAGCGTGTCGTGACCTCCCTCGAGACCGAGGAGACCGGCATCCTCCGCCTTGTATGCCATGAGCTGTGCGACAAAGCTTCACGAGGTACCTACTTGAAGCTCTTCACCGACCGAAGCGTGGACGTTACCCAGGATGGACTGAACGCTCTCAAGGAAGCACTTGCAGGCGATGGACTGCCCCGACAGCTGCGCAACCTCACCTTGGTGGCCGTGGTCTACCATCCGAGGATGGAGCGCATGCGATCGCCGGCTACCTCTCCGGATGCCTGGTCGCCGGCTGCACAAACGATGCTGCACCGGGGAGACTGCCCGGGCAAGTTCAAGCAGTCGCATAGTGACAGGCGCTTTGCAGCGAGGCGAGAAGTCGCGGAACTACGACTTCAGCAGGCCAGGCATCAATACAATGTCGAGACTGGAGTCTATGTAGAGTTGCTGGCGTTGGCGTTCGAGTCGATCAAGAGCACTTGCTCGAAGGATGGACTAGCTTCTCTTGTACTCTCCGTGGCAGTCCAGACCTCGAAACGCCTCAGATTCGTCCCAGATGCCATGGACCTGCGAGCTGCGGCAAGTGAAGAGTCGCATCTGCTTGCTCTCGCCATGCAGTCTTTGATGACTACTCACCTTCCGGTGAAGCACTTCGATATGTTCTCGAAGACAAGGCTGTGCTCGATAGCCTGCACCGAGCTCGCAGCGTGGCTCAATGTCATACCTGCGTCCTCACTGCGATCCTTCGGCCGACAATTGAGTTCACTATCGATCAGCTATTGCCGACTGACTTCAAACTGTAATCTTAGAGCCGTTTGTTGCAACTGCAATGGCCGACAATTCAGGGCCTCAGGCTCTTCTCGAATTTGCCACAACCATAGCTGCAAGTTCGACGAGGACGACGATGAGCATTGTGGATACGAGAGCAGTCTGGCGAGCTTCATGGCGAACTTCACTAGTCTCAAGACTCTCGATTTGCACGAATATCAGACAGAGTGGTCCTCGGGAGACGCTGAGGACGGTAGTACGCTCATGTTCGACCACCTGTACGTCTCGGTGCCATCTTCACTCCGCTCGAGAGATTATAGTCACTGACTTAAATGTGCAGGTCGGAAAGGGTTCAACTGCCCGTGCTGAACGAGTTGACGTTGCGCGGCAACAATACTACCGAAGAGTCACTGCTTCGCTTTCTGTCGAAGCTCCCCGATCTCCAACGCCTTGAGATGACACATGTGAACCTCTCCGAAGGTATCTGGATGCCGACCTTCGACTACGTCAAGGACAAGACCAAGGTGCAGTATCTCGAGTTGACAGATCTCTTCCAAGGCAAGCATGGAGAAAGCCTGAATGGGCAAGGCATCGGACCTGGTGGCGGCGGCGGCGGCAACAACAATAATCCTTTTGGACCACCGGGCATGCCGCCACCCCCTCCACCGCCTCCGCCAGGCATGTTTAGTCATAGCTATACGCCATATTCGCATGGCTCATACTCCAACCCGCAGCAGACAGAAACGTAAGTCTATCCTCCCTCTACATCATCTCGCGAAACCACTGACTTCTCCCTTGCAGCTACGTGAATAGCCTGCTTAGCTTCCGCGCCTCGAGCGTCCCCAAGAATGAGTGTAAGATCGACGGCTGCTTCGGCTCGAATCACGTGCTGCTGAAGGGCATGTGGGTGTCGAAGGCAGTGCTGTCATACTCAACGTTCTCTCATTCAAGTTTGAAAGCGAAGGTCGAGTCGCGATGGGATCGGGAGAGAATGAGGGAGTATGGTCCGGGCAACAACGATGTCATCATCATGGACTGATTACGCTGTGGCATCAATTTCGGTGGCATTATTAACCAACGCTCGAAGACAGTTCACTCAAATGCTCGCTAAGTGGACATTGCTGTACGCCGATATTCATGTATGAGGTTTCGAACTATGTTTGTTCAGCTCTGTTCAATGAAACGGCACAGCCGCACCATCGCCCCTCTGATCACTCCCCGCGCTCCACATCCCTACACCATCAACAGGATCAAGATGCCACCTGATGATCTGGCCTCGTCCGAACAAGCCTCTCGCCATGCCTTTGACGACCTCTACTTTGTGCCCAAGATCCTGCATTCCCTTGACTGTCTCCTCAGGAACACCCTCTTCAAGGTAGACAGTTTTGTCGAATACATCACCCGCTTCAGGCATGCCAGCACCAATGCACAACCGCGGCGCATCTAGAGCTGCTTGAGGCGTGTGGTGGAAGATGAGCTGATTGAGCAGGACCTGCACGTGACCTTGAGGCTGCATGAAGCCGCCCATGACGCCGTAAACGCTGTGCAGACTGCCATCGGAGACGTTCGTGACCAGAGCCGGGATGATGGTGTGGTATGGTCGCTTGTTTGGCTCCAGCAAGTTGGGATGATCCGCAGGCTGAAGCACGAAATTCGCCCCACGGTTCTGCAGCGTAAAGCCGCAGCCTTTAGGGATAATGCAAGTCCCGAAGCCGCCGTAGTTACTATTGATGAAGCTGATACCGTTGCCTTCGCTGTCGCTGCAGGCGAAGTAGACTGTATCGCTATGTTGATGCGCTGGAGAGCCGTGGTCGAGTTTGTCAGAAGCTTTCTTGGGGCTGAAGATTTTGGCGCGCTCAGCGAGATAGGCCGGGGAGATGAGATCGGCTGTGGGGACTTTGGCGACTGAGGGGTCGGCGACCCACCAGTTGGCGTCTGCGAAGGCGATGCGGAGGACTTCGACAAGGGCGTGGAGGTAGGGTGCTGTGTTGTGGTCTGAGGGGCAGAATGTGGGGATTTGGCCTGATTTCTCGAGTTCTTGAAGCATGCCTAGTGCCATCAAAGCTACGATACCTTGACCGTTCGGCGGGTGCTCCCAGACGTCGACACCTTCGGATGACTTGTCTTGCATGTGCTTGCCGTGGAGCGCCGCAGAGTTCTGACCTGTGAAGCGGAGCTTGATGGGATCTGTTTCCTCTGTGCCGAGCTCCATGTGCTTCTTCAAATCTTCGGTCGTGATGTGGCCGCCGAGGTCGTTCACTACCTTTGCCAGCTCTTCCGCGACCTTGCCGGAATAGAACCCAGCTTTGCCCTGCTTGCCTACGAGTCTGAACGTGTTCGCAAGTGTTGGATTCTTCATGAGCTCTCCTGGCTTCGGCGCTCGCACGCCGTCCTTCGCAGCTGAATCCTTCTTCAGCATCTCCGCACCATTTGGAGATGCTTGACGGAGCTGCCCTTCAGCTTTGCCCCAGTAATACCCCATGAGCTCGCTGACAGGGAAACCTTCCTCTCCAAGCCTCGCTGCAGGATCAAGGATGTCCTCCATGCTCAGCTTGCCGCTCCCGAACTTCTCGACTGTGTCCACCCATCCTGCTGCGGCACCTGGCACAGTTACAGATTGTACGCTGTCCATGGGTATCTTGCCCACCTCGCCGTCCTTGAAGCCTAGACTACTCCTGACTGCCTCGAGCGTGCATTTCGATCCTGTTCTGCCGCTGCCATTGAGCGAGTGGACCTTCTTCGTCTTGGCATCGTAGAAGAGGCAGAACATGTCTCCGCCGATGCCAGTGCTGCCGGGCTCGGTCATGTTCAGCCCGGCGGCCACGGCAACCGCTGCATCTGCTGCATTGCCGCCTTTGCGGAGGACTTCAAGGCCACAGGCACTGGCTAGAGGCTGAGTAGATGAGACGATGCCTTTGGTCGAATGGACGACTGATCTTCTTGAGGGAAAGTAAGTGAAGTCAGGATCGCTCGCAGGGTAGATTGAGGATGAGTGGAGAGGCATGATTGCGGTATTGTTTCAGAGACTGGTATTAGGAGAACGTGAGAGAATGTGAGAACAGCGGTCGTGCTGCATAGACTTACAAACAAGTCATTGCATAGAAGCGGGTATTGCGGGCAGCTGTACCTACCTACTTGCTATCCTCCAACAATTACGTAGGTCGCGATTGCTACAGTATGGGGTTGGATGATGGTAGCACATGGCAAGTGGGAACAAATGCCCGCCGCCCTGCTCGAGCTGCCGTATCGAGCCTTGCCAAGACCAGCGCCGGCATCACTTCGCATCACTTACCGAGGCGAGAATGCCAAACGAGACCCTCACGTGTTCTTGGTGAAGGATGTCGACATCACAAGTCGCTGCTGGACGACAGCTCATCGCCCCTGCCGATGGAAGAGGCGCCCGTGGACTATGTGAGCTAGAGGTCTGGGAATCCCTGTCGAGAGGACACTGAGGCGAGACGACCCACGACATGGCTAGAAGCGCGTGCGAGATTCAACGTGCTCTTCTTGGGCGACTCTTCCTTGGAGGTCCTACGCGCCGATCACTCCCAGTATCTGCTATATAGCGTCGGACTTGACATTGTAGTCGCACCTCGGACATGTACTGCGAGGCAACATCCAGCCCAGACGGTATCCTGGACTGCTTGCTCATGCCACGAAGCTCCCGATGAGCATGCCGGCCGTACGACCGTAAATGCGCTTCATATCAGGCTGCACCGTCCGTCAACACTGCAGATGTCTTCATGCCGTCAGCTTTGGGTTGCGATGCATCTGCCTCAGCTGTGATGCAACCGTCGAAGCACTGGTAGTCGGCGTCTTGGCGGAGCCTCAAGACACCATTGAAACACCATTGAATGTACGACTAGTAATCAATACGAACGCAAAGAGTCGTGGCAGTGGTGCAGCAGCGCCGAGCCCTGGCAAAATCTCCCCTTGAGCGGTCTGGCATGCGTACACGATGAGCTTGTCAGCCTTCGCCATGAGCGGGCATGCCGACTCGGCCAGCTGCTCGGTTGTGCATGCTGAAGCTGCACACGGCCTACTAGATTTGCATCATATCGAAGATCGCTATGACTGTCCAAAAGTCTACATAAGCTGGTAAGTCCTGCTCCAGCCGAGTATCCAATTTCACATACGTTCGTGCTTCAATTCCTACCACCATGAACATATTCTCACTCTCCTCATTATAGTTGCTCACGGGAACGGTCGTCGTGCAGGGCGTACCTTTCGACGGCGAGTTCGTCGGCGAGTCGGGCGACTTGCTCCCACTGAAAGCCATCGACGAGCCCATTCCTCCTCCGTCGATGGAGTCGACCCCGACCATAGAGACGATCCCAGTCATGGGGAACAGCCAGACGCACGCAAATGAGACCCGCATGCTGGAGAACGATGACCGGGAAGCCAGATGGGACCAGATGCGTTTCATGGCCTGTTCAGACTATGGCGGCCACGTCATTGGGTACTACGGTCATTCACCTAGGAGCATGGAGCCGCCGACGCAGACTGCATATCGCAAGCGTAATACTCCGGAGTGGGCCGAGGGCTGTCAAGGGCACGCACAAGCGTTGACCGACAGTGCTGCATGGGCCTGCGACATCGACCCTTATGGTACATTCGACGAGAAGGCTCGTGGCACCTTCATGGGCACGATCACGTATGGCTATACCGGCTTCAATTGTGTCATGGACGACGGCCATGCCACTCATTTGGACAAGGACTATGGCATGTGCTACGCGGAGATGTACTGCACCCACCAGCGAGCTTTATCAATTGAGCTGGGGGCATCGACGGCGACGGCTCCAGTCATTTATCGGTCTACTGTGACGGAGGGTAAGACGCCAAACCAAGCAAAGATGCACAAGGGCCTGTCCTAAGCTACCTCGAGAAAGCCAGGGAGCGCATAGGCGGACAGCAATGCGGCCTGGACCCAATTTCAATGTCAGGCACTGCTTGTTCGATGACTGTGGAGTGTGTGGGAGATAAGCCATACCTTGAGAAGTTGGCCGACACGCTATTGACAATCTTCAAGACGGACGCGAAGGATTTGTAAGAGACAACAACCCCTTACATATCTGAGTCCTTGCTGATATGATCTATCAGGTTCAAGCCCTACGATAAGAAAGACTGCACGCCACAGCCACCGATCTGCGATCCCGACGGCAAGACATGCAAGTACCTACCAGACATCCGCGACGACTATAAAGGCGTCGAGATGCCTAGTCAGTACGTAGTGTCAGTCATTGACAAGGCTCCACCGAACTCGGGCGAGACGTCTCCGCTCCTCGGGAACATGAAGGTTACGATGACTTGTGCAGCGAAGGGATCGAGCAATGTGTTCTGCAGTGCGCTGAGTCTACTACTACGCGGGCTTTCCGTGGCACTTGCTGTCGGTGGCGTGTTCGGAGCGGGTAGAACGATGCTCAGGGGTTCTTGTATGTGAGCGGGAGAGAAAGGACTTGGTTTTACCCTTCATTGCCAGTGGTGGGCAAATTGGGGCCAGACAATACAGGCGGAGAACTCATTGCATGACCATATGGACATGGGTAAAATGCTGTGGGAAAGCGATAAAATTACTGATGATGTTTCCGCTAAGTCGATCATGTACATAGACAAAAAGTCGGAAGGCCACCCAGCCACATCGACATGCTTCCGTCCCTTTGCAAAGACCCTTCCCATTCGAACTTTTGATCGTGCCCAGAACGCCTTGCTAAACCCAAAGATGATAGCCGCAAGTCAACTCGACCACTACGACCTGCTCGACAAGACCCTTCCCAGCCGTCCCACAGCGCTCCTCACACTACTCGCGGCACTTCCTCCCGAGGACACAGAGTCGGCACTACCCGTGCTCCCCATCCTCGCCACCCTCGGCTTCGCATCGTTAACAAAGTTCGCCGCGCCACCCCGTCCGATGTGGTAGACAGGTGCCTGCGTCTCCCGTCGCTTCACCATCTCCTCGTCGAATTGGAAGATCCGTTGGGGCTCCTCCACCGTATTGGACGAAGAGCGACTGAAGTTCCCAGCACCGCCCCGACCAGTCCGGACGACGCGTTGAGGTTGCTTTGCGAGGGCTACGAGGGATGCTGGGCCGGTTGCTGAAGGGCCGGCGGTGAGATCTGAGGCGTTGTAGCGCTTGTAGTTGCCTGCGCCGCCGATGCCTGAGCTGATGATGTAGGAGCCGGACTTGGAGACTGAGGGGTGGGGCTCGGTGACTGAGTAGTTGCGAGACATGTTGTTGGTGTTGTGATTGTGTCGTGTATAAGTTCGAGTAGTATATGAGTGCAAGTGGCAAATGAGCTTTGAGTGTTGTTTGCTTTGTTTTAACAGATCAGGTGACTTGAGATAGCTTTCGACGACTTCACTCCATCCAAAGCAAAGAAGAAGGAAACAGCCGGCCTACCATCTTATACCAAGCAAAGCCCATACATAACGAGGCGTCATGGGCCGCAAAAATTGCGCGACCGTACGGACCAACATCACATGGCCCAGGAAGCAACGGCTTCCACTCGCGAGCCAAGCAGACCGCACGTCTTCGCCTCTGGATGTGACTGCAGTTAACGGCAGCGACTTTGCAGTTAACGGCATAGTACAAAGTGTTGCAGAGATTTTCTTATGTAAACGTGCGTGCGTGGCTCACGTGCGTCAACTAGCGCGACGGAGCTCGGCTGGCGGCTGGCGCTGGGGTCATGCGGCGGAGTTTGTGAAAGAGTATCTCGAGACTTCGATTGTTGAATCTCCGTCAGCATGGTCCCGTTGCTCTCAAGGCGAAGTAATCACTGCTGTATTCTACCAGAACCTTCGAATGCGTGGCCATCCTGCTATTGTTGATCGCTGTTTGCGGCGAAGCCATGTCGGCATCTAGACGGCACGTTCCAACATCACGCGGTGCACAACGGCAGGGCTGACTGGCGCGTCGCGGGTGCAGCGGGCGCCAGTTATAAGTTTGCATTACCCCCAGGAAACCTCACCTCTTGCCAAGGTAGCATACGGAGTGGAATCGAGGGGGTAATCGATTGCTTCGTACTGTCGCGCGCGCGGACTTCGCGGTTACGATCAACCGCGTCACGCAGTCGACGATATCCAGTCGCTGGTTAGGTTGCTGGCCACGTTGTTCCGCATACGATGATGCGAAGCGTGAAATTGACACTCGCGCGCTACGAGTCGTGGGTTGGTCATGAGTAGGTGCCCGCCTGACCTCGTCGTGGCTCTTACATTCGCGTCTAGCCTCGTCTGCGAACTAGACAGCAAGCCACTACTTTGTTTTCCCCCTCTTCTGGTCAGCTTTTCCATACCTGCCGGATCCAGGCGGTACGGTACCTGATATACCCTCGCCGCGTACGAGATGCAAAACTCTGACTGCGACCCGTAAACTCTCTGTCAACGGGTTCCCCGCATTCTCCACACCGCTACTGCACTCCCGCAGTGGATGCCAATGCTCTAGCCGCCTCAATGGCTGTGCCGCGCCTAGGCGTTTGTCGTCGGCGTGGTCCGATGACAGTTGTGGCCGAGTACTGCGAGACATTTCCGCAGCCACGTGGGCTCGTCCAGACAATCACCCAGACCGCAACGCCCTCAAGTCGTCAAAGCTGCCAGCGTTCTCATAGTCGCCGCTGCAGTCGCAGCATCGAGGGTCATACATCCGTACCGGAGCCAGCTCCTGTCGTTCGCTCAGAGGCCTCCACTAAATCAACGTGGAGACTTCGGCCATCGCACGCAGCGCAGTGGTCCTCCGTGCCGTCCTACTCGAGTGGCCTTCGATATGCCTTGCAAATACGAACGGTCTTTCAAGCGAACTTCTGATGAATGATGTCTGGATCTGTGGTCTTGTCAGCGAGCCCATATAACCTCTGAAAAGAAGAAGAGTCCCACTCACTCTCATGCCAATCATCAACACTAACCCACATCTTCCTGAACGTACTCAAGCCCGCCAAGATACTCCCTCCAATCCACGTACTATACAGCCTTTCCGGCGGCGCGAAGATCTTGATCCGCATATCCTTCACGGCCAGCCGCTGCACCTCCTGCAACAAGCGGTCCCCAAAGCCCTTGATCATCGTAGACCCGCCTGAAAGTACAATATTCCCAAACAGCGCCTTCCGCAAGTCCATGTCCGTGCGATTGATGGAGTCCACAACAATCTGATGCAAACCCGGCCACTCAAGCCCAATAGTCCCCGGATCGAACAGAATCTCTGCCGCGCGGAAGCGCTCGGTGCCTACTTTGAGCTTCTGTCCATCGGGCAACGTATACTCAACACTCTTGTCCTCGCCTCCCCTAGCCGCGACACTCCCCCATTCCTTCTCCTCCTTTTTCGGATCGAGCGCAACAAAACTCGTCTTCTCCTTGATATTGCGTACAATCTCCTTCTCCGCGCTCGTCTGGAACACCCGTCCCTGCTTCCTAAACAGCACCTGTAACTGCTCCGTGACATCCCTGCCCGCAACATCAATCCGCCTTATCGCGCTCGGCACCGCAAACCCCTCATACACAGGCACAGCATGGCTTACGCCATCCCCGCTATCCAGCACAATCCCCGTAGTCCTCCCACTCGCATACAATGACAGCACAGCCTGTATACTCGTATACAGCGCCGGCACATTGAACGTCTCAAACAGCACCTGCGCCGCCGTCTCCCGATTCGCCCTGGGATTCAACGGCGCCTCGGTCAACAGTACCGGATGCTCCTCACTCAGCGTCTTCAACTCCTCGCCATAAACATACGTCCATATTCGTTCCATGTCCTCCCAATCCGTCACCACGCCATGCTCCAACGGGTAATTCAGCTTGAGCAAGCCGCGGAGTTCTTGCGCGCGGGACCCGATGAAGATGTCGCCTTCTAGGCCGCCGGCCAGGACGCGGGGGTGTTTGGGGCGGCCTACACAGGAGGGGAAGAAGGCTTTGGGGAGGTCTTCGCCGGCGTAGCCGGCGCGGATTGTGCCGCTGCCGTTGTCGAAGACTATGGGGGTGTTGTGGAGGTCAGACATGGTTGGGGAAGGAGGGCGAGAGGCCCAGAAGTGGGAGGGGAGGGCGGAGATGTGTAGGTGTAGTGAGGTTGAGGTCTTTCTTGAGGTGTAGAGAGGTTGATATGCCAAGACTGAGCTTCGACACGCGCCTGCACGCGTCTTGAGACGGAGAGTTTCACTACAGATAAAGTCCCGATGAGAGATGGACAAGGGTCGATGAGTAGTCGCGCAAATGCTTCTATACACAAAACTAGTGAACGCCATCTCCAAGCCCATCCGCCCAAGTCATGCACAGCCAGCGAGCTGTAACTGTGCCTTTTCCTTCCCGATGGTCTGAACGAACGCCGAAGCAGACCCTACGAGTCTCTTATTTACATCCACCCCGCCTTCTCGGATTCGTCCAGATACATCTCCAAGACGCTGTCTACAAGGTCGTCCTTGTCCTGATGCTGCTGCCTCTCCGCAGCCAGCTTTCTGATCTCCCCCACGGCCGCCCACCAACTAGTCATATCCAGCGCCCCTTTGCCACGGGCTCGGTGCGGCATTTCCTTGACCGCGAAACGATCCATTCCGTGAATTATCGTAAGGGCTCGCAGTACCGCCTCTGCTCTGGAAGCTGGGCGGTGCTGCATGCCTCCCACTCGCAGAATCTGACTGGAACCCCGGGCTCCTTGGCGGCGCGTCCGAGTACGAGTTATTGTGGCTGCCCATATACGCCGTCTGGCCCTGCACTCCATGCTTCGGGTCCCCACTAGCGCCCGACCACGAGTCGTCGTCGTCTTCAATTCTCGCTCCCTTGTGGTGGCGGGACTCGCCGCGGGCCGTAGCGCCAAGAGCGTCAAGCTCAGTGTTCAAGTTGTTGGAAGACTTGATGAAGCTGCCGCGGTCGTCGCGCATGGGCTGATAACGCGTGTCCGGGTTCTTCGCGAAGACGGCGATGACGCTAGCGACGAGGACGATGATGAGGAGAATTAGGGAGAAGGCTGCGTTGTAGACGAAAAAGATCACGCCCATGGCGCCGGTGACGATGCCCTGTTTGTTGTGTCAGCGATAAAACATGATCAGAGTTATCGAGAGTACTTACGGGCTGGTTGAAGATCTCGGTGAAGACAAGCAAGAAGATCGAGCTCAGAAAGTTGATCACACAGATCGAAATGTTGAATCCGTTCGTCTTCTTGTCCATGTATGGCCGCATCACACAGACCGCAATGAGGTAGAGCGCCTCGATCACCACGAATGCGATGGCTTGAATAATGCCACTGCTTTGTACGAGAGCAACGAACAGTCCCTTGATCAGAATGTAGATCAAAGAAGGCACAACCCAGAAGTATGCCGTAGCCTTAAACTGGACATAAAGGAAGCCCCACTTGTTAAGAGATACCGGGTCCGAGTAGAGAATGTATGCCGGGTTCTTGTGCATCGAGATACTGCGCCTCGCAAGTCGAATGACCTTGCTCGCAGCCCATGCTAGGATAGACAGCATAGCGAAGATGGTGAAGACAGCCAAGACGACGATCGCTCCAGAGTCGCGCTGTGTAAACTCCCAGAAGCACAAGACGACCATCTGCGGGAAGCCAATGAGCACAATACGGAACATGATGCCCTTCAGTACAGTCGTCCAGCCATTGCGGAAGTCCTTGAACTTGTCACCCTTCATGCGGCCAGCTCGGGTGAGCAGCTCGCAAACGCCCTTGAAGAGAAGCACGCCAATGATCGTGAACATGACAAAGGCGATGAAGATCATATAGCCAGTCATGAAGATGTTCGACTCCTCGATACCAGCTCGGAAGCCCACGCGGTCGATGCCTTTGACAACGACGGTGTTTGAGGAGTCGGTGTTGCTGGGCCCGCCAGCGTTACTGCGGGCACCCAGAACACTTCGCTTGAGGTTGCTGATTGCGGCTTCCATGGCGTGGGAGTATGCGTCGATGCTGCGCTTCTGCACCTGCACTGACGTCTGACTAAGATTCGACAGTACGGTGGAAGGCGTGCCGCCAGTAGCGCGCTGGTACCATGTTGCGATGTCTTGCAGGAAGCCCAAGCGAATGATGCCCATGCTCCACTGGAAGTTTTGTGTCCATGCCGAAACGATAGGCGGCAATGACACAGCAGTCATGCCAATGAAGGCCTGCGCCTGGAAGTATCCGAACAACGCCATCGCGTTCGCAGCCACATGCGCAGCAGCATTCGAGTGTCCAAGTCCAGCCGTCACAGCAGAAGCCAGCAGCGCCAGTCCAGACACACAAGCGATACTCCATCCGACAGCCGACTGATACACAGTCTTTCCGTTCGACAGCTCAGCCTCCACGCAAGCCACAGACTGCCCCGTACTCGTCAAGTTGAAGTAAACCTGCACCTTCGCATCCAGATCCGGTACTGTGTACGTAATGCCCGGAATCTGCCTGAGTGCATCCGCAGGTACCTGCGTGTTACTCTTGATATTCAATGGCGCCTGTTGCATCGGACACAGCCCCTCCAGATTTGACTGGCAGGGGTCGATGGTCTTCGTGTACGCCTTGAGCCCATACGCGAAGACGACCAGCTCGATTGTGACATTGCCTTGCACGGTACTCACACCGGTGATGTTGAAGTCTAAGATACCATCGTCGGCTGTGAAGAGGACATCAAAGAGGGAGGCGCTGAAGCTGCTATTCTGCTGACATTGCGCAAGCGAGCGCGATTGGAGTATGCCGCTGCTTGCTGTGACAAAGGGGGTGAAGGCCAGGAGGGCGGATAGGAATGCTGCGAAAGTGAAGCGCATGGTGGCGGCGTGGCCAGTATTGGCGTGTTCGTAATGTTGACAGTGGCGGAAGCGCCGGGAGCGACGAGGGGTTCGTCAGCAGGGCGCGGAGGGAGTGCGCAGTGTACGCGGCGGTGGGGTGGTGAATAAAATGCTGTTGTCGATGGGTGTTGCTGGTAGCGAGTGTCGTATGTGTGGCAGGAGTCGCAAAGCAGGGTGTCGCTTTGGTTGTCGCGCAACGACTCTTGGGTGGTGACGAATCAGGTGACGAGGCGGGCTTAATCGGTAGGAACGACCCTGAAACGACTGTGATTCTGTCGTGAAGTGAATACTCCAAAAGAATGTGTCTGATGAAGTGTGTGATATCCTGCTCCTTCTCACATCGATGCACGAAAACAGGAGTTGCTGCAGCATTCGGGGTCAGCGGTGCCGGCGCCTCGTGTTCATCGTACAGTTACATGCATGATCAGCCTGGGTGGCGGAGCATGTCACGTGCATGTCTACCCCGGAATGGAAATAGAAAGGGGACTCTTAGCGGCCCCGACGATGACAATCTGCGAACTGTTGGGAGACAAGGCCTTCATCGCCATTCTCTTCAACTGCAACACATTGGAGTAACTGACCTGAAAGACTCCGTGCGATATTGGGACCAACGCACAGTAACAACGGCCATGCTCTGCTAAACTATCAGGCTATCTACATTGGCAATGCCTAGCTAAGTATTCTCATTCCAGTGTCGTCTACTTGCGAAGATATTCTGCTCCTCTCAAAGTCTGTCTTCAAAGATGCAACATCCAGCCGACTGTTCCACCATCCATGTCCCTCTTTCCAAACTCCATAATGTCAAGCCTTCGCGGAAATGGACGCCAGCCACTAGTGGTCGCGCTGTCCACTCGCCCTCGGTGAGCGCAAGTCATTCGTCGTATCCGAATCACTCGCATTCGCGTCATGCACTCCAACAGAACCAACACCACCCTCCGTCCCCTTCTCAAGATCACCATGCTCCTGCACCGGCTGCAAGACATGTCCGCGATGTGCCTGGCCCATCATAGCCCCACCAGCCGTGGCATTGCTGACTCCCCTGCGATGTCCCAGCGCACTTTCACCACGCATCCCAATCGCAGTCTCGAGCTCGAGGAACTTCGTCAACCTGTAAAAACCTGCTGCGAGGATGCCACCGAGGATTGGCGCAAGCCAGTAAATCCAGTGGTAGGTCGGGAAGTGGCGGTTCAGGACTGCGGTGGCGAAAGAGCGGGCTGGGTTTAAACCTGCGCCGGTGAAGGGGAGGCCGACGAGCTGGGTGAGGAAGAGGGAGAGGCCGATGCCGATGGGTACTAGGAACTGCGATCGAAATCAGTCTAAGTCTTGATGTGGCAGGTTGAGATGAATATGAACAGTTCCCTTGTGCTTATCGGCGGCCAGCACAAACACCGCAAACACGAAGGCAGACGTCAAAAGCATCTCGATGACTACTTTCTTATCAGCATCTCTCTCCTCTTCTTGCCCTCTCCTAAAGTCACTCACAAAACCCCCTCACAACACTAGTTCCCGCACCCAACATCGTCTCCCCCCTCAACCTGCCCGGAAACAAGCATGACACCAACCCTGCCGCCGCCAATCCCCCCGCAAACTGCACAAAGATCACCCCAACCGCCCTCCCCTTTCCCAAAGTCCCAAGCACAACCATCCCCACCGCCACAGCCGGACTGAACAACGCCCCCGTAACCTTGAAGAAAACCCATCCCCAAACCAGCAAGCTAAACCCGAACCCCAACGCCGTATAAATCATCGGCGCCGTCGGGTTCAGCACGGCGATCGCCACGTCCGCGGCCGGCACGCCGGGTAGGGCGGGCGTGTGAGCGATCCGAGAGCAGGACAGGGCGAAGAAGAGGTAGAAGGTTGTGCCGAGGAATTCTGAGAGGATGGCGATCAGGAAGTTGTAGAGGGCGGGGGAGAGGAAGGCGAGGTGGCGGTCGCGGAGGGAGGTACCAAGGGGTTTAGTGGCTTTAGTCGAGATTGCTGGGTGAGGAGCAGGGGGAGGAGGGCCGCGATGGAATGGCAGGGTTGTGGATGCCATTGATGGTGTTGTGAGGGGAGGGGAAGTGAAGCGAGTGTTGCAATCTATGTGGGCGGACAGTCGAGTGAATGAGTTGTGGAGGCAAGGGAGTGTATAGATGGTGATCATCGTGAAGAGTGCGTGAGGGCAGAACATGGATGGCTTTGTTGATCTCCGTCGGTTGGATCAAGGCAATCGCACCTCTTACACTTGAGACTGGGAAAGCGCCGTAGGGACTGGCAAGAGCGCGCTTGCTCGAAGCATCTTGTGTTCTCGATGGTGTATGACTTTTTGGATTTGCCAGGTTTAACCTGTTGCTGGTCCCCATATGCACCCTAGTCCTACATCTACTGCTCCCTCTCTCCACAACGCCATATACAGATCGCCCCAGCCCATCCTCCCTCGCACACATCAATCCTCTACCGTGCGTGCACCGCCCGTCCCCCATTCGCCACTCCATTCCCATGTGCTTTCACCCCACCCGTCCCATGATTCGCCACGAGCAACTTGAACCCATTCTTCAACGCCCTCATATCCGGATACTTATTCCCCTGCAACTGGAAACCCGAAGGAATAACTTTGACAGGCCAGAAGAACGTCCCCGCGTCACGGCCAGGTTTGAAGCACAGGTGGAAGTAGCCTGGGTACGAGCGGTCGATGCAGAAGACGTACATGCTGCGCTTGGGGTTGGCGTCGGTGTAGGTTGTTAGCCAGGCCTCTGTGAGGGTGTTAGTAACAAGACTACAAAGATTAGGAGTAAGACCAAAGACGTACCAGCCTGCTGCTTAGTTCCACTCTGGTACCGATCATCACCCATCATCTCGTCCACTTTCTTTGCCATGGCCTTGACATGGAGCACAATCAATTCGTCGAGATCGCTGTAAGTGGCTTTGTCGACACGCAGCGTCTTGCCAACGCTGAATTCATTCTCCTTGTCGAGTTCCAGCACGTCTTCGTGTTTGAAGACTCCGTCGTGCACCTTCCAAGTGATGACGAGATGGTCGGTCCCCTTACTGCTAGGTCTGATGATGCAGTCACCACGACCCTGCTTAGCCAGCTCAGCCTCAGCCTGCGCAGAGTTGAAAGCGCGGTAAAGTGAGTGCTTGATAACACGCTGGATTCGAGCAGAAGAGTCAGTCGATGTGGCCTTCTTCATCTCTCGTGTGTCCCGAGCCTCTTGATCATCGTCCCACTCATCGACACCGTGGTACATTTCCCGCTTGAATGGCTTCCGCAGCTCTTGTTCACGCATAGTCAACTGCGCAGTGAGCTTTCTCGTATCGAGATGCGTGATCTTGGCCTGTATGACCTGATTCGATTGCCAAACTTGACGAGCTTCAAGACCATTCTTCTCCATGTCTTCTGGGAACTCGGTCGACGAGATGCCTCCATCGATGCCGCAGTCGAGCTTAACTTCGAGGTGGTCGCCGAATGTGCGGCGGACTGAGACAGAGATGACCATGCCTTCTTGAAGCGTCTTCTCCGTCTCACCAGTAAGCATGGTGAATGTCTCGCTGCTGTTGAGGTAGGTGAAGTTGCGTCGCAGCTCTTCGAAGGGGTTCTGCAACTCCGCACGGATGCTCTCGAGCGTGGCTCGCTTATGCTGGCCGAACTTGGTCTCTAGCTGCTCAGCATACTGCTCAAGCAAGAGATCGTTGACCTTGTCTTGTGCATCGTCCGCAACGAGCTTCCGTACAACAGCACCAGGCCCACCATGATCGACCTCAGTCTTGATGTCTTCCTCGTCGAACTCGAGCGCGTCAGCAGCGATCTTGCGCGCAATGTCATAGTCCTCAGGGTGGATACGCGTATTGTCAAGGTAGTCGGCGTCATTCTCCGTCTGATCGTACACGATGTACAGAAAGCTTGCGCAATTCTCGAAGCACTTCGCACCCACGGACGGGCGCAGACCGTGTTCCATGTCACCGACAAGTTGGCCTCGAGTGATCATTTCGTGACCCCAGCCATTGACAGTCTTGATCATCTGACCGGCTTTACGTTGGCCAAGGCCGCATATGTACTGCAGGAGATTCTCGGTAGACTTGTCGTTAACGGCATCGTTAATGTCAATCCCGACAAGATTAACCATGTCGACCATTGCAGTATCGAGGTGCTTCTTCAGCTTTGCTTTGGGGATGAGCTGCTGGTTTGGATCGAAGGTGATCGAGGTGATGTTATCACCAAGTGCAGCGTACTCTTTCATGGGGTTCTGCATGTACATAGCGAGCGCAATGCAGTACCGAGTGAGAGGAGGTACTCCCGGATGGTCGATGGCTGCTCGTGGGAGTGCATGATAGAGTCTGGCGACTTCATCATTGATCATGACCACCTCGAGTGGGTCCGACACTTCCTTGTCCTCGTCTGGGTCCTCATATGCAGTGCTCATGAGCTTGTGCAGCTCGACAATGTCCTGCAGATCGCGATAGAGTCGCTTGGCCTCCACTGACCAGCCAGAGACAGCAATGACATCGGGCTTCCGGCGCTCAACAAGCTCAACGAACGGCGCGATGTCCTTACCATCGGGAATATACTTCTCCTGGTTACCCAGACGCAGATCGCCGAACTTGCCGTTCTCTAGCACTCTGCCGTTTTCGTCCACGTAGGCCCAACAGATAGCATCGACTCGCTCACCTGCGCCGTTGCTGAGGGCAAGCACGCGTGGCGTAGTACCCAAGACCATGCCTTTGGGCTTGTACGGCGCTTGATCAAGCTTCCTGCTGTACTCATCTCGACAGATGACCGCAATTTTGTTCTCGCATTGGTTCTTGAGGTGATCTTTCAGTCCTTTCGTGATGACTACGTGCAGCTTTTGCAGCGCCTTCTCGAGCGCTTCCCGCCGCAGAGTGTTCCACTGCTCAGCAGCCTCGGACAAGCCATCTGATTCGATGCCTCTGCGCAACTCGTCGCGAAGCCGTCGCTCGTTTTGTAGGCGGATCTTGATCTCGATCAGACCTTGCTCCTCCGCTTCCAACATGCGGAGAAACATCTCTGGACGGTCGACAAACGCTCGGATGTCGTAGTTGCGCAGGTACTTGAACTCGTAGTACTGGTGATCGACGTCGATCTGCTTCATGCCCTTGTCCGTGCGGACAGCATCGAAGAGCATGTTCGTCGCATAGAGCACCCGCATGTGCTTCCGTAGACGAGGGCTCATTGCCAGCTCTTCGACAAACATCGCCTTGCCAGAAGTCATCACATCAGCTCCAGTGCGGTAGTCTGGGTCCTGTACGAGCGTGTCTGCGAAGTCATCGGGCCGGGACTGAATGTCTTCGGTGTAGTGCTTACGCCCGACATTTGACGCGTTCTGCGCGAAAGCGTCCGCTGTGATGCCGAATGCTCGGACGTAGTGGTATGCTGGACCCGCCCGGATCTTGTCCCATACGCCGCGTGCGCCTCGAGCACGCTTCGGAGCGCCGTTCGCCCCATTCGTGCCATCTAGGTCAGCATCGAGAGCAAAGTCCTTCAATTGTTGCGAGTACGTGAAGTTGAGGTAATCTTGGATGTCCTGCAACTCTCCAATCTCAGCAGCCGCAGGCACCAAGTCGTCGAACACGGCATCCTCAAAGTCCGCGTTCGCTTCCTTCAGCGCTGCAACGCTGTTGCGGATCACCTCCCGCTTCTCTGCGAAGGCACGATACTGAAGGTCAAAGTCGAACAGCTCCCAGAGGTTGGTCTGGGTAATGAGCTTCTCAGCATGCATCTCGTGTTGCGGCTCATCCGGATAACGTGGATCCGGGGTACGTGCAATCCGCTCGGTGTGGATGAGATAATCCTTGCGATTCTGAAAGATGTAGGGCGGCTCGAGGTTCTCCACATTCATGAAGTGCAAAACCTTCGCGACTGCCTGCTCGAAAGGTTCTCGCAAGTTGTCCAGTCTCCGGCCTTGCCGAGGGTACATGATGTTCGAGATCCACTTCGCCTCTTCTGCAGAACGCTCGATCTGCTCCTCCTCAGTCAAGTCCATGATATCCTTGTATGGCTTGCGCGCAAGCTGGAATCTCTCCGGCACGTCGGTCATGCGTATAAGGTCGTCTTCCGGAGTCAGCATTTTCTCTTTCAGCTGCGATGGCTCGAAGACATCTTTCAACTCTGTCGGGCGACCGGAGTCGGCTTCATCTGCCATGATGTCCTTCTCCACAGCGAGAGCCCACTCGAACTCGTTGCCTTCTCCGAAAGCTCCCATGATATCCTCTTGCTCGGCTTCTGTCAGACCAGACTCTTTCAGCTTTTGCAAGCTTGTGTAGCCTGACTTCGAAGGCTGTCGGATCTCCAGATCATCTCGCAACCTCTCGCCGTCCTCGTCAGGGAACTCATCCTGCTCGATGAAATCGTCCATCTCGTCGCCATAGCCACCAAAGGCGCGCGCTCTTGCAGCTGCCCCAGCACCCTCGCCGCCCTCTTCCTCGTCCGAGAAGATGTCTTGTACGCCCCTCGCTTCTACGCTTGCACGGTCTTCGCGATGGCCTCTCTTCAATCGCTTGAACTTGCTCTCCTTCGCCGGCCTCTGTTCTCCACCATGCGTCTCACCGATCAGGTCCAGATCCTCATCGTCCAGCATATCATCCTCAGCCTCCTCCCTCCGCCGCTTCTTCCTCTCCTCCTTGCGCTCCTGCCGCTTTCGTGCCTTCTCTTCCTCGTCGTCCTCATCCTCGTCTACGATGAAACCTTCCCGAATGGCTCGCGCGGCCTCCTCATCGTCATCGTCGTCCTCCTCACTGGAATCATCCATATCGGCATCGCGGGTCTTCCTGCCGGGGCGAGTGGTGGGATTGCCGTCTTCATCGAGCTCCTCCTCTTCCTCCTCTTCGCTGGCCTCCTGAGCAGCCGTGTCGAAATAAGGGTTACTCGCCATCTTTTGAGCTCGCTACAGGAACTTTCTGATGGATAAGAAGAACTGGGACGTAGGCAGTGCAGGGACGGTGGGTCACGCTCCGATGTGAAGTAGGCAGAGGGCGGAGGTTTGGCTAGGAATGGCTGATGAAGAGGGTGTTGCGTACAAGTGGCTTGGCGAAAGCGTGGAACACCTCTGAAGCAAGTGAAGCCCTGCTTTCCCGTGAGGATGCGGCGATCACAACGATGAAGAGATGGATGCAGTGTCGGAGGTGAGGTGGTATGTGTACTGGAGGAGAAGTTCGCGTGTTCCATGTCAGGAAGTCGCGACTCCCGACTCGCGCAGGCTTGGCACTTCCGTCACGTGGCCATGTGGTACAGTACAGTATGTTCACCACGATGTCAACGGAACGAAATGAGCGGCAAGAACTGATGTAGCGCAATTCGTCAGAAGTAAAGTCGTATATACATCGTCTCATAATCAAGTCATTCAGCGTCATCTACCCAACGTATTCATGCAGCCCACACGCTGATCAAGAACGCCATCATTGCAAGCCGTTCCAGTCTACCGCTTCCTTCGTACCACTTTCTTTAGCGTTGAGAACCCCGACGTAACAGACCTCGATCTGGTTTTCGTTCCTCCGCACTGCGAGCCCCTGTTCGCAGTAGGATAGTACACTCTGGGCTGCCCAAGACCCATGGGCACGGCGATGCTTCCCGAGCTATCGGCTGTCAGGGTAGTGCAACCCAGCAACTCGGTCACCACAGTGCCTGCAGTATAGCCAGCTGGGATGACTTGAGTGTAATTTGCACCAGTAGAACCCTTGTTGGAAGTCACAGTTACGAGCTTGCCCTTCTTCGTCGCTATCGTGGTGGTATCCGTGTAGATCGGCCAGCTCTGATACGATAGGTAGGTGCTATCATCCCTGATAGCATTCTTGCGCGCCCAGTTGAGTTTCTTGATCAGACCATACAGTGGCGCTGCGGTGTTGTACTGCGAGAACCAGATCGCCTCTCGGTTGAAGGGGTCATTGCCACCATTGTTGCTGCCGCTCGCGCTGTAGCGTTGCTCCTGGCCTTGGTAAATGATCGGGATCCCATCAGCGAGCATCGTGAACGAAATGATGTTCATCGCCGCAGCCAGGTCTCCTTGGACGAACGCAAAACGTGGGTTGTCGTGATTCTCGCTGAAGGTGCCGAGGAGAGACGTGTCTTTGCATTTGCTCTTTACATTGTTGACTGCAGTCGCCAAGTCGGTCATCGCATTCGTCGGTGCCGTGGTTGTGGACTTGAAGGCGTTGAAGAGAGCGAAGTATCTGCGACAAAATTAGCTTTCATGAACGGTACACCACTTCAGGAAGGTCTGACTGACAGTCCATAGTTCAGCACACCAGGCAAGTAGTTCTGATACTTGCAGACGAAGGACGCATCATTGATGTAGACCTCGCCGAACATATAGGTATTCGCTGCAGCCAAGAAAGTGCTCCAGAAGCCAGTGTTGACTTGCAAGACCGTATCAAGGCGAATGCCGTCAATGCCGTATTGCGGTATGAGGCCTGCGATCCAGGCGGCATAGCCGAGTTGGACGACAGGATCTTCCGTCCGCAGATCAGGAAGTGGCACTTGAGTATCGCCGATCCAGCAGTCTTGGATTTGGGTCTGCGAGAAATCGTCAGCATGCATCTTGAAATGTATGCGAGCAGTGCTGGGCACCGAGCCGAACTTACCATGTTGGCGAGGTTGTTGTAATCGATCGTGCAGTAAGGGAAGTGATAGTTCGACTTCTTGTTGAAGGGTCGGAACTTGGTGTAGTCGATATTGTCAATGCTTCCCTTCGCATTATACGCCATGTGGTTGACGACAACGTCGACCATCAAATACTGCAAACATGGTCAGCGGACGGGTAGCGAATACGAAAGAGCTCTATGCATACCATGCCACGCGCGTGTAAAGCAGCGGAAAGCGCCTTCAGGTCTCCAGAAGTACCAAAGTGCGAGTTGAGCGACGTGATGTCCTGTGCCCAGTAGCCATGGTAAGCGTCTCCATACGCAGTCGTGTCTGCCGAACAGTCAGTCTCGTATGGCATACATCTGCACTCATGGTCTAGTTACCTTCGATATTCTTCACAATCGGCGAGATCCATATCGCATCGAAACCCATCCCTTGGATATAGTCCAGCTTGCTTATGATGCCTTGGTAGTTGCCGCCGCAGTAACGTCCTTGAGATGCATCGCAAGTCGCACTTGTCGAGCCGTCCGCTCTTGCGAAGCGATCTGTGAGGACTTGGTATATGGACCGACTTCGCCACGCTGCATTGGAGGCCGCATGTGCGCTGTGACAGAGCGCCAGGCTCAATGTCGTTGTGAAGATACTCGAGATATGCATGCTGATGAGAAATTCAATTGCCAGATGTTGTGGTACCCAATGGGTCTGATCAAAGAATGACGTGTGATGATCATGCAGTCATGTTGTCTATTGTGGCAAGGTCGATGATCTTGAGTACGGGCGAATCGGCAGTAATCACAGTAGACAATGAAACGGCCTACCGGCGGACATCGAGTTCCTTTGATATGCGGATATAGGCGTGGAGTGTCTCACATGCCCCGATGGTCTGGTTGGATCAACACCAGCACGCGCACATGTTAGCTATGTTAGTGGCGGGTGAAGTGCTCCATCTTCAAGAGGCGCAGTAGCATAAGATGGGGCAGGAATGCTACCGTGGTGCCACTTGACTGCTGTCGTCAAGGCGCATGACAAAGGCGTAGCTCGGTTGCCGGAGGTATATGCTTTGTGACGCGCCGGCTCTCGCGGGTTCAGCATATGGAAGCATCTGATCTGTCGACGAAGCTGTTGAGCCCTTCGATGTGGGCCGCGAAAGTAGGGTGGCTGTTGCGCCATATTGTGGATATGGCTTAGCCTAACGGTCAGCATCTTGACGCTACTCGGTAGATTAGATTGCATACCAATGGACGGCGGCTATAGCCGCCGTCAACAAAGCGAATTGAATAATGGAGAAAATGTTCTTTCTTCTCGAGCATTTTCCTTGACTCGCGAAGGCCCAGCTTACCCTGCCGGTAAATGTTGATGGAAATCCCGGCGAAGTGCTGCCACTGGCTGGTGGTGTACCTCCTTGCGTTTTGGAAAAGGCAGCTGGCCAAAGCCTTAGCACCCACTAGCAAGGAACTGCTCGAGCGTGACCTCGACGACCATCGTTTCGACAGCAGTACGGGAAGACGATCCTCCAAGAGCTCTACACCCACTTGCAGTCTAGCCCTGTGCGTGATTTCGTCATGCCGTCGTGATCAGTAGCGGCGGAGGCGACGTGCAGTAAGGCGGCATTAGGCGCAAGTGCTCGTGCAAGCGTACCAGTCGTACACATGGTCGGTAAATCGTCTCAGATAGAAAGTCTCGCATCTCTACGGACGCTGCGGGCACGTTTTACTGGTCGTAGAAATGGAGGAAGAAACCCCTCGCATGCGGGTTGACAAGCCGAGGCGGGTGGTCCACGACAAGCGATAGGACTAGGGAAAGCTCCATCATTATTGTGAGACCTGACTACGGCTAGTGCGATGATGGCGAATGTGCGGGCATAGGGTTCGCAGTTGAGCGTTGTGAGATGCATGGTGGAGGTGAGGTCGACCGGAGAAGGGCACAGAAAGAAGGTTGGGCGCCCGGCTGCGGCGATCGTGGTGCGTGCACATGCATGTCCATTTTGTACCACTCGAAACAACTCATTAAGCATGAGCTGTCTATGTGTTACATGCTTCACATATCCCGCCGTTGACTTCAGGCGGCCGGCTTGGACCACCCATTGATCTCAAGCCATACACATCGTCTTGCCTGTCGCTTTTCTGTACTCTGTGCCGCTCGGATTAGCCCCGATGTCTCGCAGGCTAGATGGCTGGCGAGCTTATTCCCACAAGCCTCCCTTCACCGCACAATACTAGCAGGATCTCTGATCCGCAGACTCCACTCCAAGACCTCCCATCACCCAACAAGAGCATGATGTCTCACCACCATCTACACCACTCTTCGCCAGTCCGGCACTATCTGTACCAGCCGCGAAGCAGACTCCACTATGCTGATCCTGCGGGGTTTGCATATGCCCTTTTTAGGCAATCTAACTTTCAGCAATGGGATCCAAAGTTCTCCACTATGCCCACCTCACCTCACGGACTACAGCAGTGAAAGCCGTTCACGTGCGGCTGGAAGTCTCCACAGCAACGTGAGTCCACTCGGCCGGACGCCCAGCAGTGGACTGTTCTATCGTGCCAGTGAAGGCCCGATCTCCAGCGACTACATGTCTCGGAAGCCTCTGAAAGAAACGCACGAGCAGTGTGTGTTGCAGTGCGATCAGCCACGCCGCCTCAACTTGGCAGAATCGGCGTAAGCCATCTTCGCCGCCTTGCTTGACGTCTCAAGTAGGCTGCAAGGAGTGGTGCAGCTATGTCCCAGCAAACGACCTCACGATCATCATATGATCTGTAGTCGTTCCCACTCACCATCTCCAAACATGTCTACAGGCTCACCACCGCCGTTAACATATACTTCACCAACGAAGTAAGCCCGCGGCATTGGCGCGACCGTAGGACGCTCTAAATCGCCTTGCGCTGGGCGCAGTAGAAAGGGTGCCGCAGAGCCAGCAACAAGACAAACTTCGTCACCCACCTCAACAGCCTGCGGCACAATAGCTAGCAGCTTCGCAACAGGACACGCTGGAGCACCCAAGGTATTCAATAGCACCAGCCGCCGGCCGACCAAAGGAATCTGTGGAATAAAGACGTCCGATGTCCTGTTCTTGAAAAGCTCATCCTGCTTCGCAGGGAAAGGTAGAATCTCGCTCCAGAAGTCGTAGTCTGGTATAGTGTGACTTTCATCCTCGCGCGCAAGTCGCAACAACGAGAGCTGATTCCGGAAAAAGTCAGCCGCATCTGTAAGTCTACCGGCTTTCGATTCGCGCTGTATCTTTCGGCATGTCAGCCAGCGTATCCAGTGTGCAAACGCTGCGCGGGTCTCTTCATCACATGGTCGCACGCTCTCGCGACATAGGAAGGTATCCATCCACCAATGAAGCCGAGTCCGGCCATGGCAATTGATGATTGCCGGACATGTGAGAAGGAGGTCGGCTGTGCGGTTGACGTCGGCGTCATCGATCATTTGATTGTAGGAGTTGCCGATGTGCGTTACCTTACCAATGCGCTTGGAACTGACTTCTAGGATTGAGCCCTTGATCTGCGGTCGTAGCGAACTGATGCATAGTGCGGTGGCTTGACTGAGGCCGGGTTGTTCCTCGCGAAGCCGAATCGGATACGGTTCGGAAGGCTTGCTCGCGGTGAAGTCAACTACCCACGACGGCGTGCCGATGTCTATGCACCCCTTCAACGATCGTCGCTCATGCATCAGGGCTAGAATCCAAAGCCATCCGCTCTCCTCTATCACCCTGGTAGTCGCCTCCTTAAATACCATCGCAGCCGGAATAGAGTAGTCAATCGACAGAGGTAGCTCTGGAAACCCATACACCGAAGCAATTTGCTTCATGATCACCAGTGGAACGAAGACTCTGTCTCGAGGATCTGTCGTCTCGCTGAGAAAGCAAGCCTGCAGCTGCCGTGCAAAAGTTCGTAACACATACGTCCGACCCTCGCCAATAGTGTTCGCTTGCGAGGCACCAACAAGACGATCAGCTTACATCCTTGCGACTGACATCTCAGACCTATCGCCAGCGATTATATTCCGCAAAGCTTGGAAGCGCATTGGCATGAAACCGAGCATCTGTCCCTCATAGCTCCTGTCCATCATCGACGTTCCATACCGTAACGCCCGCAGTGTAATGCCCAACTGGCTCCGCGAGTAAAAATACGACGTCTCGTTGAGCTCTTGCCGCGTGAACCAAGTCGGTCCGCACCAGATCTCCGCCTGCTTCGCCAGCGCGATTCCCTGGATCACCCAGGATCGGCTGAAGTAAGCGCGGTCCCAAAATCTCACTGTAGCTCTCCAGATCGCGGCTTCAAAACGGGGCGGATTGGTACCCTCCAGTGAGTGATGTTGGAATCTGTTAAGAAAGCCAGTTTCGTAACTGTAGTGGCCACGCATTTGGTAGTACTGCTGCAGTAGGGCGCGAAAGAACTCCCGAACTTGATAGAGCTCGTTATCAGGATCGGGACCTAGCCACACGAGGACTTTGACAGCGTTTCTATAGATTATATGCATAATTGACACTTGGATCGTCCGCTCCTCGAAGTCCGCTTGATTGATACAAACAGCATCTATCCAGAACCACGCAGTTCCACCCTCATTGCGGTAAGGCTCTGCGTACACAGCTGCGATTCGTTGCCGCATCGCGTGCGCAAGATTCGGCGCTATTGTCGTTTCGACACCGTTGACGAGTGCTGTAGATTCGACATGCTCACGATTGGCTAGTGGCTCGTCCCATGCGTATGATATGCATTCATAGGCTGGACAAGCGTCCAAGGAAAATGTGGTTAGAGTGCAGGATATGGAAGTGCGTACGCTCGCATTCAAGAAGTCCTCTATGGGCGGTATGGCCAGCTCAAGCAGACGGAAGTTTGAGTCTGTGAGGCGCTCGGGGTATGCGGTCTGAAGCTCGGGGTCCATGATACTGAGCAACAGCTATCTGCTCTCTGCTTCCGTGGCCAATCGTCAAAGGCTTCGACGTGTGACGCCGCCAGTGGTACCGCTCGATGAGATAGACACGGAGAGAGATTGAGACAGATACTTACTGTCAACGAGCGCGACAAGAACTGCACAGGGGCCAATCCAGGACCGGTGAACATTCGCCGCATCATGGACACCAGTGCATACTCACGCAGTATTGCTCTAGGGCGTCGAGACACATGTACGGAGTGATGGTGTATCTTATCGTGAAATGTGAAACTGGAGGTAGTTACGTGTAGTATGTTAGGCTCGAACGCTGGGTGCACTTGAAGTTCAAGGGTCTCAAAAGGGCATCGCCGAGTCAACACAAGCGCTGGAGCTTGCACAATATAGAGATGTCAATGCAAAGGGTATCTAAACCTCCTCTTCCTCTTCCAAGCGATCAGATAGCGTGATTGTGTCTCACCGTCTCTTCGCACCGACCCGGTACACCAGCGCCACCACATCGACTGCGCTCGCAACGAGCGTGCCACAACCACTGATCTCGTGGCTAGTGTCACGCGTTCCACGTTGGATGCCTTCAGTGCGCTGTCACACGAGTCCACAGCGCACACAGCGTGGTCTGCAAGGCCAAAGCAGTCATGCGTGCACTCCATGTTGGTCACACTATCTCGTTGTGCCCTTTCTTATCGCGCATTGCTTGAGCCTCGCGACTTTCGCGACTTGCGTCATCAGACCCTCATCGATAGCTTTCAACATATCGCCCATTCTCGCCGTTTCCATAGCTACTCCGCGGCACCTCAGGATACTGTGCTCGTGGCGCTCGCCTCGTGCTATCGCTGCGATCGCTTCCCGATGTATCGGGTCTGTGCTGTGGCTGTAGCTGCTGCTGTAGCGACTCAGGTCTCCGACTCGTACGTGGAGGTGCCTGTCGTATGGGCAGGTTCCATTGCGGTTGCTGTTGTTGTTGCGCGTATCCGCTATCTCCAGGCGTTTGCTGCGAGCTACTTGTCCGTGTAGGAAACGCTGGTCTCGCGGTAGCGGGTGTAGAGACGCCATTGAGAGGAGCAGAAGATATGGGTATTGTGCCTAGCGTCGGAGTTCGTTCGGAAGACGGCGCTTGCGCAGTGATCAATGGCGTGTCTTGACCTCGAAGAAGGGCTTGTGTGGAGGGAGTAAGAGGTGGCACGAGATGAGATTTGCGATTGTGCTTCTCCATCATGGTGACTGCCCATTGCTCAAGGTCTACGGGTGTGCGCTTCGCTGCTCGAAGAAATGGGTCGGTATCAAACAGTTCCTTGGGTGTTGGTCGTTCCTCTGGGTTCTTCATTAGGCATTTTGCTATGACGTCCTCCAGTATTGACGGGAAGGCGTCGCTTTTGGGTAGCTTTGGCGCAGGCTCCAGAACGATCTGCTGTAGCAGGTCCAGGATACCTTGCGGACCTGCCGTATCCTCGTCTCCATCTTCGCTCTCGATGCTGAAAGGGAACTTGCCAATCGCCAGCTCCATAAGAGTAAGTCCAACACTCCACACGTCACTCTTGACGGTATATGGACTGCCTTGTATCCGCTCCGGTGCCATGTACGTGCCGGTACCCACGAACGTGTCTGCCACGCTGTTCTCCAGCTCGCTGCTAACACCAAAGTCACACAGCTTGATCTGCCCTCTGCTGTTCACCAACACGTTCGAAGGTTTGATATCTCGATGCATGATTCGATGCGCCTGGTACAAGTATGACAGTCCGCCTAGTATGGCCTCTGCAATCTTCCCCAGCACATCCACCCGTACAGGTCCGAAATTCTTCGATATGCTGTCCAGTGATCTGCACTCCTCGTCAGCACACCATCCCTTTCCTCGCCCTCCTGATGCTCAGGCAAACTCACCCAACATCAGCATACTCCATACACATCGTCACATCCCCACTCTCATTCATAAAAGCCCCGTAGAACCCCACAATATACGGACTGTTACACTCAAACATGATCTGCAGCTCCCGCACAATCCGTTTCCTAACCTCTTTCTTCGCCTCAACATGGATGATCTTCCGTGCCATCACAACCTTCGTAGCCGCATGCATCACCTTGCTGACTGTCCCGCCGTTCCCGGCGCCGAGCTCTTTAAGCACGACGAGGTCCTCGGACCGCAAGTCGAGACGGAACTCGACGCCGATTTCGAGCGTGTCGGGGCGGTCGTTCAGCGAATCGCTGAGGGCGCCGGGGAGCTGGGAGTCTTGGGCTGAGGGCGGAAGGGGTTTGGGAGGCGCCGAGAGGGCGAGGCCTTTGACGTTTTTGCGTTTCATGGTGCGGGCTTGGAATGGGTCGGCCATAGTTGGTGTTGGGGGCGCCGCTACGGGCGGGTATGGCAAGGTGTGGTGGCAGTCGTAAAATGCAGGCGACGTACCCGGCAAGTCCGTCTCGTCTGTGTTCGCTGATTCGTCTGGTCTATTGTATATTCCTCGTACGTATTGTCTCCCTACCCATGCATGGTACGTCAGACGAAGGTGTCAATCCGAATCCAGGCGGCTGCGTTGGCCAATCTCCTCGCGCCGCGGCTATTTCTACACTGCTCTTTGCCAGCACCTCTGGTCCCGACTGATCGACCAGTGCTTCCGAGGAATATCTTCGTGCGACAGGGAATATGCAGCGAGTATCGGGAATGCAATCGACTCCCACGTTTCATGCGGTGTTGCGTGCCCCGCCGATAGCGTTCATGCTAGCAAGGTTAGCCCGCTTTCGTCTCGTCTGTTCAGGGCAGTCCGGTCTGATACGAGCACGAAACAAATGAATGGAGATTAAGTTAGACATCAGTTCGGATGGGAGAAGATGGCTTCGGATGTCATTCCACGGCAGGTTGGCAGCTTAGTGCAAGGAACAGCGCATATGCTGTGACGAGCCCTTCGATAAGTTGTACGTCGAGTGTTGTAAAGTACATATATACATGAGCAACACAGACAGGTACTCGTGCACGCCATGACAGCCGATCAAGGGCGATCAAAGTTTCGCAGCTCAGGCATGAATGCCATACCCTTCCCCTGACTCTCGACTACAATGTCAGGCCCGGCAATATCATGCACATTGCCTCCAGCCTTCCTCGCCTCAACATGCTTCCTCAGCATAGCCAAGACCTCGCTGTTCTTCCACCGCTGAGGCACAGGTCGATACGCCGGCTTGAAAGTCCCCACAGTCTGCGCCCACTCGCCTGACCGCGGCTTGTTCTGCCGCCAGTTGTCTGTGAATGATGCAGGACCGCCATCTGGTGCCTTCGCCTCCGGCTGTCCTGGAGCAGCCTGGCCTTGTGCTTCCGGTGCAGCGTGCTCCGGTCCAGCACCCTCCGCGTAAGCCATCGAGGTCGGCGTCGGCTCTTGCGTGACCCAGTAGTAGATGTCCCAGTCATTCTCGTCAAGGAAGATGTCGTACTGCTTCAGCTGCGAGGAAGTCATGTGGCCGAGGTTCGCGTCCGCGAAAGTCGAGAGCAGTAGGTCGGATTCTAGTGTGCCGCGTTTCCGGCTTTGGTCTGTGTGAGAACGATCAGTGTCAGCGCTGAGGCTCTACATGCATACAAGTAAACTGACAGATGAGACGGGCACGCATAGTGTTGTCGTCCTCGCCCGTGCGGCGGAGGGGCTCGACTTTGAAGGTTCCTCCGTCGATTTCACCTACATCTAGGTCGGCGTTCTTGCCATCTTTGGGCGCGCCGGCTTGAGTGCCGCCTGTCATGCGCTCGGTGTTCTCGGGCACCGAGTCCTTGGGAGTGAAGTTTGGATCCACATTCGTGATAAGTTCTGGTGGCGCGTTGTCTTTGCCAATACTGGGCATCTCGTTCGCGATCGTGGAAGTAGTGTTCGTCATGTGAGGATTAAGAGGCTTCTCCATCTGGAACTTGCGGTACTGCTCGGCGGTGTCTTGATGTCGGTCATTGGTATTGACGGAGCGGGAGGGAGTGGTGGAGAATGAGCGGAGGCTGCGCGTCGCGAGCCTGGCGGAGCGGACAACGAGGCGCGCGGAAGACATGGCGAGGGGTCTGTGGGTGGAGTCTGGGTGATGGAGCTGGCGGTGTACTTTGTATCGAGAGATGCACTTCTGCGAGGTCTAGATGGCAAAGTCGAGGCATTGAACTCTAGCAGTAGTCGACGTCATGACAGGCGTGTATTTTCCAGCACGGCTTCTCGGCTCGGCAACTACTGCGCGAAGTCCCCACATAAAAGTTCGAGGTGCAGAAAGCGCAGACGGCAGAAATGGTAGTCGGGCTTGATCTCCTCCAAAGACATGCTCTATGCTAGCTCCGACGACTTTGTAAGGCCGATTCGAGAGCGCAAGGCAAGGTTCTTCTATCGCAAGCCAGCAAAGCCTGCATTCATGTCTGGAGGTTTGCCCGATCCGGTAGCTGAGACAGCTAACATGGATGTTGAGGCACGAGCGGCGAAGAAGCTGAGGAAGGAGGAGAGGAAGAAGCGGAAGCTAGAAGACGAGAGCGCCGCAACAGAGGACGCGGTGAATGGTGTATCACAGGTGAATGGGCATGCGTCAGGAAGTGACGACGAGCCTGACGTGGAGCCTGCAACCAAGCGAGCGAAGAAGGAGCACAAGAGGGAGCGGAAGCGGAAGGAGAAGAAGGTTGTCGAAGTAGCGGGTGAAGTAATCACAGAGCCTGCAGTCGTAGCGCAAGTGCAAGCGGAGCTGCGAGAGGCAGCAGGAGAGGCTGAGCCCGAAGCGCAAGACGATGCAGAGGCTGTTGAGCAGGCTCCAATCGTTGATGGTGACGACGACGACGATTTTGCTGGATTCGACGAGGAAAATGTCACGGCTGAGGCAACTGCAGAGCAGCCTAGCGCAGACGAATCAACATCAAAAAGCACGCCCGAACAGGCAAATGGGACCGAAGACGACCATGAGGAACTCGAGGATGCTGGCCAAGTCAAGCTGCCAAGCGACCTGCCCTCTGCGCTTGGAGTCTCGCTACCAGATACGGCTTCAGAGCCACAGAAATTTACAGAGCTCAAGCTGTCGGAGCGCACGATGAAAGCAATCGACGGCATGCCATACGACACGATGACCGAGATTCAAAGAAGAGCGATACCTCCCCTACTGGCTGGCCGAGATGTGCTGGGTGCTGCAAAAACCGGATCAGGCAAGACTCTGGCGTTCCTCATACCCGCTATCGAGATGCTGCACTCCCTCCGCTTCAAGCCTCGTAACGGTACCGGTGTAATTGTGGTCTCGCCGACACGAGAGCTTGCGTTGCAAATCTTCGGTGTCGCGCGCGAACTCATGGAGCACCACTCGCAGACCTATGGAATCGTGATTGGTGGCGCGAACCGACGAGCTGAAGCTGAGAAGCTGGGGAAAGGCGTGAATCTTCTGATCGCCACACCTGGCCGCCTGCTCGATCACCTGCAAAACACTCAAGGCTTTGTGTTCAAGAATGTAAAGGCACTCATCATCGACGAGGCCGATCGGATTCTGGAAGTCGGGTTCGAAGATGAGATGCGGCAAGTCATCAAAATCCTGCCGAAAGAGGAGCGACAAACAATGCTCTTCTCCGCAACACAGACGACGAAAGTCGAGGATCTGGCACGCATATCGCTCCGTCCAGGTCCTCTGTACATTAACGTCGATCACGCACAAGAGCACTCCACAGTCGCTGGCCTCGAGCAAGGCTACGTGATCTGCGACTCTGACATGCGATTCCGTCTGCTCTTCACATTCCTCAAGAAGCACCCCAAGAAGAAGATCATCGTGTTCTTCTCATCCTGCAATTGTGTGAAGTACTACTCCGAGCTCCTCAACTACATCGACCTACCCGTGCTCGATCTACATGGCAAGCAAAAGCAGCAGAAGCGGACCAATACTTTCTTCGAATTCATCAATGCGAAGCATGGCACACTCATCTGTACCGACGTTGCTGCGAGAGGACTCGACATTCCCGCGGTAGACTGGATCGTTCAATTCGACCCGCCTGATGACCCACGAGACTACATTCATCGCGTTGGCCGAACAGCGCGAGGCGCACATGGCAAGGGCAAGAGTCTGATGTTCTTGCAACCGAGCGAGGTGGGCTTCCTTGCACATCTGAAGGAGGCGAAGGTACCGCTTGTGGAGTTTGAACTACCGCCGAAGAAGATTCTGGACATACAGAGCCAGCTAGAGATGTTGGTTGGGAAGAACTACTATTTGAACAAGGTAAGCTCTGCTTCTCATTTGCGCATGTTCGACACTACTGACTTATCCCTTAGTCTGCCAAAGATGGCTACCGATCATACCTGCAAGCGTACGCAAGTCACAGTTTGCGAAGTGTGTTCAATGTCAACGCACTGGACTTGAAGAAAGTGGCGAAAAGCTTCGGGTTTGCGACACCACCGAGAGTGGATATAAACTTGGGTGCGAGCATGAAGTCGAAGGACCAGGTTGGCGGACGACGGGCATATGGGAGTCAGCCGAAGCAGAAGTCGTTTGGGGCGAGGCGATGAGCTGTCCCTCGGCCCTGCTATTTCTCTGTACATCACAGCACTGTTCTAAGCGACTGCTCCTTGTATCACACACGTCCTAATCAAACCTAACAACATTCTAATAACATGAGAATAAAACACTCATGACTTGAACCGTCACGTGATGCATTTCTGCTCCTTCCGGTTTCGGCACAGTGGGGGCCTCTCGGTCGCGCGCAGCTCATCTTCAAGTACCGGTGCTGCAGTCGCTCATCCTTGCTACTGCATGACATCGCTCATGTTGCATGCATGAGGCACAGGAACGCACCAAGGAGTTGTAGCTCGTAGGGATCAGGTAGTACAGCTCTCTCTCCTCTACCGTCAGGCCTTCTCTTCCTTGACATCAGTGTGCCCAGACCGAACGAGCTTACCCACCAGCCCATAGACAGAGCCATAGCCATGCCCCTCCACGAGACCTCTAAAGGCCGCAAAGCAGTCCCCTCCTTCATCAACGGCTCACCCCTTCCCCTCGACGACTCCCGCCTGAAGCCCGTTTTCAACTCCCCCGACGCCGACACACCGATTCACCACTACGCCTCCGCCACGACCGCCGACTGCTCCGCAGCCTGCAACGCAGCATGGGAAGCCTTCTCCGGCACCACCTTGGACACCGGCCGCTCGGGCTGGAAACGCGCCTCAGCCAACACGCGCCGCGACATCATCCTGCGCGCCGCCTCGCTCTTCGAGCAGCGCAAAGCCGAGCTCATCAAAGCGCAGAAAGATGAAACGGCCTGTGCGGAAGGATGGGCGATCAACAACGTCGTCACAACGGTGGGGTATATGCGGGAGATTGCGAGTTGTGTATCACAGATCAGGGGCGAGATTCCCACCATAGACAAGCCCGATACGTTTGCGTTCGTGTTCAAAGAGCCTGTGGGCCCGGTGCTGGTTATACCGCCTTGGAATGCTGCGTTGGTGCTGGCTACCAGGGCTGTGACGAGCGCGGTTGGCGCGGGGTGTACCGTTGTGTTGAAGAGTAGTGAGCTCTCACCTCTCACGCACAGCATGATAGTGGATATCTATCATGAGGCTGGGTTGCCGCCCGGCGTGCTGAACTCGCTTTCGAGTTCGAGGGAAGAGGCGGCGGAGACCACGGAGGCACTGATTGCGAATCCGCATATTAGGAAGATTGAGTTCATTGGGTCTGCGGCTGTGGGAAGGATCATTGGCGCGACGGCTGCGAAGTACCTCAAGCCTGTGCTCATGGAGCTGGGAGGGAAGTGCCCTGCGATTGTGCTCGACGATGCGAACCTAGTAAAAGCTGCAGTACTGTGCGCGAAAGGCGCTGTGCTGCATCACGGACAGATCTGCTTTAGCACGGAACGGATCATTGTGCTCGAAAAGGTCGCAAAGCAATTTCAGGAGTTGCTCGTGAAGATGGTCTCGAATGAGCAGGGTGGCACAGCCATACACGCCGGGATCGCTGAGAAAGGTCTTGCGATCCTGAAAGATGCGCAAGCGAACGGCGCTGAGTTCCTTGTCGGTGCGCCAGACTACGCAGCTAAGAATGGACTGAAACCAAGCATCGTCCTCATACCCGCCAACGCCAACCCCGACCTCCAAATCCTCGACGAAGAAACCTTCTCCCCTTCAGCATCGCTCTACGTCGTCTCCTCGGACGCTGAGGCAGTGAAGATTGCGAACGCTTCAGCTTACGGGCTGAACGCTACGATTCATAGTGAGAATATGGAGCGAGCGTTGAAGTTGGGCAGAGAGCTGGAGTATGGGCAGGTGCATGTCAATAGCATCAGTGTGTACACCAGCTGGACTGGACCACAGGGCGGAGTGAAAGGTAGTGGATGGGGGAGGCAGAATGCGCATTGGGGACTTGAGGAGTTTCTGAAGGATAAGTTCATTATATATCATGGGAAGGATAGCGGAGTGTAAGTGGCGAGACGCATCGGAACGGAGAGTCAAGCGCAGGTCACCAGCAGACGGCAAGATCGCATCGGATGCTGTGAAGGACCGTTACATTAAGTCGAAGCAAGTGCAAGTCCTGCAGACTCGATCGATCCAATTCCCGTCAACCTCAAACTTCGCATTTCTTCACGACATGTCTGCACTAGAAGTCTGCAAGCCGTGAGGCATCCTTTCATCTCATTGTTTCGCTTAGCATTCTTTCCATCCGCGCACACGCCCATTTTCATATCTCCACTTACGCGGCCGACACTGAAGCGCCATCAAAGACGCCAATATCGCGAAGCCCTGCATTGAACCTGGCAAGTTCCTAAGCTGTCAGCTGCAATGTCTCTCAATATCGTGCACCCGTACGTCACCAAGAAGCACTCCTCATCATCATCCCTCCGCCACACCCACGTCGAACACGTAGACGACCTCGCGCCTCTCAGCCGCGGCTCGCGTCCAGGATCCGAAGGCTCCATCACGCCCACAGTCGAACGCCCTTCGATTCGTCATGCCGAACGTGCCCACTTTGCCTCAGCTGTGGATCAGGCAGTTGACCTTGATCCGACACCTCGCGCAGACTCAGCTGTGATACTTATCGAGGAGCCCGAGTCCGGTCCAGGCTGGAATGCGGACGATGCAGCGTTCGAACAGATCGGTACAACGACGACCTTACTCATCGGGTCGTCTCGCAAAAGGCACGACATTCCCACACAGACGCTGAAAGCGGCATCGCCATTCTTCGCACAGCTGCTGGCTACTCACGACAAGAGCGAGCCAGTGCGCTTTGCGGACGTTGAGGAATTCACATTCAAGGTGTGGATGCAGTATCTGTACACCGGGGCGTTTGGCAACTTGACGGGAGCTGGCGCGGAGGACTTCCACCCTCTGACGCATTACTTGGGAGTGTATTGTCTGAGCAAGCGGTGGATGATGGAGGAGCTCGGGAACAAAGGTATTCTCTGTTCTCATCAAGTCGCCACGTCGGAACTATCCCTCTAACTCTACCACAGTCATGGACCTGATCAGAGGCTACTACGCGCAACATTTACTCACTGCGGCTCCATACCGCCTGGAGTGCGTGTACAAGAACACTGACACGGCCAATCCGATGCGCACCTTTCTGGTCTCGACAGCGGCATAGCGTGTCGCGCATGAGGCGAAGCTCTCGGACAGCATGCGTACGAGCCTGGCCAAGGGTGGCGACCTGACGGTTGACTTCGTGGAAGCGCTGATGCTGCATGCTCGTGATCTCAACCTCGACGAAAGGGTGGGGGAGGCGTGCAAGTGGCACGAGCACTTCGATACTCCAGCTTGCTGTGCTTTATTCGCAGTGCCGGAGAGCGAGCCTGAGCCGGAGGAGGAGATCGCTCAGAACGACGGCACGGCAGACTCAAGGCCTGCATCCAGTAGGCCACCTCGCCACTCCTGTCACCTCGCACTGAACACAAGCTAACAAGTCAAGAGCCAACCCAGCGATCGCCAGCTCGCCTAATCCCAGCGGGAATGGACGACCTCCCACCGCAACCTGCGCTCAGAGGGCTCTTTCACAAGAAGGTGAGCCCCTTATACGACCCGGTTCCTTTCGGTGCGGATCAAATCCCGGCGACCCGACGACAGCGTCCCCAAACTCACTTTTTGGGAGGCCAACAGGACGGCTCCCCTTCAGCAAAAAGTTCCAAACACGGCTTGACGCAGAAAGGGTCTACGTCTGCTACACCGAGTCGGAAGCCTTCGCGGACCGACGTGACGACGACGGAATCGAAGGCTGCAACTCCAGCACAAAAGCAGTCGCAGATCGATCCAATGAAGGCCGAGTCTTTGTCCGGCACTCCGACGTGCAAGCCATCGCGAACCGATCTGAAGCCGACGGACCCGGTTCTTGCGATATTTACACGGAAGAAGTCGCAGGCCAATTTGGCGAAGACCGAGTCGTCCTCCAGTACCCCAACGCGGAACCCCTCGCAGGTAGACCTGCAACGCATCGACATGTTGTCTGCAGTCCCAGCGCGCAAGGTATCGCAGCCGCAGGTCCCACCTACAACATCTAATTCAACATCGCAACCTAGTGAATCTGTAATCCAATCCTTACGCCGCTCTTCAACTATCCCTCGCACGAATCCTCTGCCCTCCGCTCCACTCACAACCAAGATCCAACTTAAGACGCTGCCAGAGCGCTCACCTACCGCGACACCTAAGCCAAGCCGTCCCTCTCAGGACCCCTTACCCTTCACCGCACGCCTCAGACTCTCCCCTCGTGCCTGCCACGCCAGTCACAAAGTCTCACAAGTCCAGGATTCAAGACTGCGTCTGCACTCTACTTGGCTACCCGCCCTGCGATAACCACATCGCGATCACTAGGTGGTGTGATTGCACTTCTGCCAGTCACCACGCACCTGCAGCCGTTGAGGCGGGGAGGAGCGATAGCTGCAAGAGTGTGTCTGACTGTAGTGAGGGGAGGAGGAAGAACAGTAAGGGAAAGGAGGCGGTGCAGTGGGGGGGCGTGGATGCGGCATTAGAAGAGACGGATGGGGAGGAGTGTGGCGGGCAGGTGGCAGTGAAGGGGGTGGCGAGGAAGTTGGGTTGTGGTGGTGACAATTGATGGGAGGAAGAGAGCACAATTTCCTGAGACTGTCGAAAAGGAGGGTGTACTTGACCTAGAGACCTGGTAACCTTTACGGTGACCATACTAATTTGTGGAGTTTGTCTGCTCCGTTCAAATGTAAGGAGTCTGGTAGATTGATTACTTTTGTATTCACGCACATCGCGTATGGTCAGGCGGCTGTGCCTTTAAAATACGAGCTGGACTTATTGGTATGCCGAATCCGCCCTTTAGCGCTTTGCGCTTGCCAGTGCGAGACGTCCTGCGAATCCTTGCAAGCGAGTAGTCACTGCAGAGTCGCACCATCTGAGTCCTGTGCTGTCATGACTGGGGTCACCACACTCTCCCTCTGGTCCCGTTGCTTTTCGGTCGTGACACCGCTCATGCGCTCTGAGTGCCTGTCTGATAGCCATTCGGAGACTAGTGGCTCAAATCAAGTGCTTGCTTCGGAAGTACGCCCTCAAATATACAATCTGCCACGCTCCCAGTCCGACAAGCGTGCCCATGACTCCCACAGCAAACCACTTCACGCGCTCGTTCGTACTCTCATTCGTGTCCCGTAGCTTAATCTCCCGCGTCCGCAAGTACTCCAGCTCGTTCACAACCTCGTTCGCGACCTCTGCCACCCGTCGCAGCTCAGCTTCGACAGGCTTGAGCTTCTCCCCAGCCTGGATCGCACTCCAGTCCTTTGCGTCGGCGCCGATGTCGATGTCGAGCTCCACGGATCGTGAAGGCGACATCACAGGGTGGGTCGCAGTGAGGATGTTCTCAAAGCAGACGTCGAAGGCGGAGTCGGAGTGGGAGGTGAAGGCGTAGCGGTTCTCGCCTGCGACGTCGCGGGGCCGGGCGTAGTCGTTACCGATTGCATCCTTGATCTATGCAGTCACGTGTCAGCGCGCGCCCTGTAGTAAGCTATGGGAAAGGGCTTACGTGAAGATTCAAGACCATGCCATCGCCCCTGCTGCCGCTGATCTTGGCCGTGACGACCACGAGTTGGTCCTTGGCGACGAAGTTGCGGATGCAGCGTTCCTTGCTGGCGGATTCGTGACCGGGGTGGGCTTGAATATCGAACTTGAGGGCGAAGGTGAGGAGGGGGAGGATGAAGGTGAGGAGAAGCCGGAGGAGAGTGAGAGGTGAGGCCATGGTGGCGGGACGGTGGATCAGCTCTATGATAGGGGAGGGGGGGTGTTCGAGGAGATGTGGTTCGTGTCGTGCGTACTTGGTAGGGTTAGGGTCGACAGCGACACGTGTGTTCAATGGCTGAGAATACGAGATGAACCACGATGCGCCGCAACGGATACTGTACAGTTCCCGTCTCAGGTCGCACATCGGGGGAGTGTACGACCATGTCGCCACGGTCCAGACAGCGACCCTATCGGCGATAACCCTTCTGGCCGTTGACTATGCCCCTCGTCTCCGCCCCGGCATTGAACTCCCGCTTCACCCAGCTAGTCCTCGCTGCGGCGTGCTCAGTCGTCCTGCTATGGCTGCTAGCAACATCCTATGATGTGCCGCAGCGCTTCCACGTTCCTGGTGTACCATCATGGCGGCAGTCTGGAAATACAAAGCCGCCAAAGCCGCCAAAGACGACTCCGACACACTCGACTCCGGCCGGCGACCACCCCATTGATCGCTTGATCGCCTCGGCGCAAAAGGACTTCGATGCTCTGTTGACTCGCGAGACTCACACATTAGAGGATGCAGCACGTGCATATCGTCGCAGCAGAGGCAGGCGGCCACCCCCGGGCTTCGATAAATGGTACGCCTTCGCGCAGAACCACAGCGCCTCGATTGTGGAGGACTTCTTCGATCAGATCTACGATGATATCAATCCCTTCTGGGGCGTGCCAGCGAAGCAGATCCGAGAGCAGGCAACCACATACATCCACAGGATCAGCGTGCGGAGTGGGAATGTCACACAGCGGACAGACATCCCTCAGCGGGATTGGATGGATCTGTGGCAAGACATGATCGCGACTGTCATTGCTGAGGGTGGCTGGCTGCCGGACGTGGATGTGCCGATCAATGAAATGGACGAAAGTCGGATGGTTGTGCCGTGGGAGGAGATCGATGGGTACATGGCGACAGCACGAAAGGAAAGGAAAGATGTACCCGCGGAGCAGCTCAGGACAGAGTATCATAGCTTGTCAGATCTCGACATTCACCCACCAGCAGACTTCGACCCAGGATTCAATGGCATAGGCCCGTACTGGCCACAGGTAGTAGTCGGCTGCCCACCAGAAAGCCAAGCACGAGAGGCATACATCGACACCCAGTTCGACACCCCTCCGCCCTTGCCAGTCGGCTTCCCAGACCATTCGTATGAAGGCTACGTCCATAACTGGACTCTCGCCAAGTCTCCGTGCGACAACGGGCATCTGCAAGGCCTCCACGGCACCTTCGTCGAGCCAATCTCGATTGCGAACACCAAGAAGTTCTTCCCGCTCTTTGGCGGCTCAAAGCTGCCTATGAATAACGAGATTCTCCTGCCAGCAGCTATGTACTGGACCAAAGATCCCTTCTACTCCGGTGGCGACTCTCACGGCACATCGTGGTCAAGCAAAGAGGACAAGCTTGTCTGGCGTGGCAGCGCGAGTGGTGGCCGCAATAAGGCCGAGAACTGGATTCGCTTCCAGCGTCACCGCTTCGTCAGTATGGTCAACAGTACCTCCGTGGCTTTGGCAGAGTCTGGCCTCACGCCTCCGAACTTCGTGCTGCCTAGCAAGGACTCTTACCCTCTCGCATCCTCTGGCGCTCTTGCACCCTGGCTCGCAAATTGGTCCGATGCGGCAGTAGTGCATCTCCTCTGCTTCCCAAATGACAACAATGCGCCTACATGTCCATACACAGATCCTTACTTCCACGTCGCCAAAGCACTTCCCATGTCCTCGCAATACTCCGCCAAGTACCTCCCCGACATCGATGGCAACAGCTTCTCCGGCCGCTACCTCGCATTCCTTGGCTCTACATCATTACCCATCAAAGCCACCATCTACAACGAGTGGCACGACTCTCGTCTCATACCCTGGATTCACTTTGTCCCCATGGACAACACGTTTGCGGATGTGTACGGCATCATGGAGTACTTTCTGGGGAATGAAAGGGTCGGGTTAGAGGGTCATGATGAGGTTGCTGAGAAAATTGCGAGCGCTGGGAAGAAGTGGAAGGAGAAAGTATTGAGGAGGGAAGATATGTTAGTGTATGTATATAGGGTGCTGTTGGAGTTCGCGAGGGTGTGTGATGAGGGGAGGGGGAGTATGGGGTGGGCTGGGGAGGGCTGAGGAAGAGATGGACCACAGTGAGCGTTGCGTCAGTCTAATGAAGTACACATGTGTCATGTTGATGCTGATTTGATCACCTTACGAAGTAAACTCGTCCGTCACTCTAAATCTCAATGTTTGCTGTGGCGTATTGTGGCTACAAGTGAAAACGCCACATTTCGCGACCTCCTTCCACCGTTCGCAACATGCACAATTCCACTTCGATCGGAAACATTACGAGTCAACCTCACTACCGCTACATGTACCCTTCCCATCTTGTGCATGACTAATCTGCCTTCAATCGCACGCTCCTTGGCCCGCTCTCGAATTCCCTGCAGCGATTTTTCGTTCGCAAAGACTTTGACTCGGAGCTTGACTCACCAGACTGCATGGTCGCCAGATCGGGACTCTACTCGAATTGCAAGACCAAAGCAACTTCAGCACCCTCATTCACCATTTCAAACCAGGATGGCGCACAGCAATGGCGATAGCTCGCAACTTCAGCACATCACATCGCAACTCCAGAAACTCGGACTACCCGACTTGCCTTCACATCCAGATGTCCTGCTGTACCCGCAAAACAACCCCGTCGACGTTTACCGAGCACACATCATCCAGCAAGTCCAGGAGATCACTGGCGCAGAACCGAAGGCCATCGACGGTGCGTTAGCATGGACTCTGGATCTCAAGCATGGCGATCTGGTGCTGCCTGTTCCTGCTCTTCGACTGAAAGGCAAGAAACCAGATGAGACTGCCAAGGAGATTGCGGAGAAGTTCTCATCACCTCTACTTGCGAAACCGACAGCGGACAAGACTTTCGTTCGTTTCTTCTTTGAGCCAGGATCTTTAGCTGGGTTTACGCTGCCAACGATACTCTCGAAGAAGGATGGCTATGGCTTCAACTCGCTTCTCGGACGCAAAGATCCGAAGGATTCGTCGAGTCCACAGAAATTGGTTATTGTAGAGTATTCGAGTCCCAACATTGCAAAGGAGTTTCACACCGGTCATCTGCGGAGTACGATCATTGGCGGCTTCCTAGTGAAGCTGTACGAGCGTGCAGGATGGAAAGCGCTCTCGATGAACTATCTCGGCGATTGGGGAAAGCAGTATGGTGTGCTTTCGCAGGGCTTCGATAAGTACGGAAACGAGGAATCGCTCAAGACGGATGCTGTCAAGCATCTGAATGAGGTGTACGTCAAGATCAACCAAGACAATTACGCCGAGCAGAAGCCCGTGGTAGAATTAAAGGCGAAGATCGACGAGCTGAAGAAGCTCAAGACGCCACCGAAACCGAAGAAGCCTGCAAAGGGCGAGCAACCGAAGCCTGTGCCGGAGCATGTGTGGACCGATGAGCAGGAAACGGAGCTGGAAGACACAGTCAAGCAGCTTCAAGCCAAGCTGAAAGAGCTTGAAGCTTTGCCAAGTATCGATGAGAAGGCCCGGCAATTCTTCAGGCGCATGGTGGACGGCGAGCCAGAAGCAATAGCAAACTGGCAGCGATTCCGCGACTACTCGATCGAGAGGTACAAGGACATGTACGCTCGTCTGAACATCTTCTTCGACGACTACAGCGGCGAGTCCACAGTCAAGGAGGCAGATATGGAGGCCGCAGCCAAGGTCATGGAGTCGAAAGGCCTGAGCGAGGAGAGTGAGGGCGCCATCGTAGTCGACTTCGCAAAGCATGGCAAGCCTAAGTTGGGCAAAACATTGGTCAAGAAACGGGACGGAACCTCGCTCTACCTCACGCGAGACATCGCTGCAAACAAGGAGCGAGACGACAAGTATCACTTCGACAAGATGATCTATGTCATTGCTTCCCAGCAAGACACCCACGTCGCTCAATTCTTCGAGATCCTCCGCCTCATGAGCCCACCATACAGCGACATCGTAGCCAAATGTCAGCACCTCTCTTTCGGCCTGGTAAAAGACCCCAAAGGCCAGACGATGAGCACGCGAAAAGGCACAGTCATCTCCCTCGCGGACAGCTTAGACGACGTACACAACTACATGCACGAAGTAATGAAGAAGAACGCAGACAAATACGCGCAAATCGAAGACCCCGAAGCCACAGCCGACCTCCTCGGAATCTCCGCAATCATGGTCCAAGACTTCAGCGGCAAAATGGTCAACGGCTACAACTTCGACATGGAGCGCATGACCTCTTTCGAAGGCGACACAGGGCCCTACCTCCAATACGCCCACGCGCGTCTCTGCAGCATGAAACGCCGCTCCGAGATCCCCGACTCCGAGCTCCCATCCGCAGACCTTTCCCTAATCATGGGCGCGAAGGAAGGCGTTGAGTTGATCCGCACGCTGGCGCAGTGGCCGGATGTGGTGCTCAATACGCTCAAGACTCACGAGCCGGTTACGGTGTTGACGTATTTGTTCAAGATGAGTAAGGCGTTGAGTTCGTGTTATGATGCGAAGGATACGGCGAATAAGAATGCGAAGACTATGAGTGTTGTTTATGCGGAGAGTAGGGAGAAGAAGGTGGCGCTTATGGCGCTGTATGAGAGTGCGAGGTTGGTGTTGAGTAATGGGATGAAGTTGTTGGGGTTGACGCCTGTGGAGAGGATGTGAGATGGTCATTAAGGGGTAGGAGATGGTAGGAGAAAATCGTGTAAGCTAGGTCGGTTATCGCGTGGGCTTAACGCCACTGCTCGAAGAGCCTGAAAAGTCTCATGCCACTATCAGGCTCACCGTGAGTGTCATCTCGAACTGTGTTACATGGAAAAGAGATCGTCTAGTACGCAGTCGAGCCATCGACTCAAGAGTGCTTTGCCAGACCTTGTGTTATCATGATACAACCGATCAATGCATAGGGAATGTGCTTCAAATTCCAAAATCTTTCAAGGAGTGGCGGTCATTGTGACCCGCGTGGTCAGTCGGGCGTGCGTCTGAGGTAGCACGACGTGAAGCAACCCCACGTGGACCTCTGACAGCACCTGGTATCCAACCGCATGTAAATCTAAACGCAGCACCAGCTTTTGTCGCTTATGGTTACTGCGTTCTCTGTCAACTCGGAATGTGCCTATGGCCAAGCCCGCAATATTGTTACAGTGAGTGAAGGTCAGGCTCCGCATAGGGAAGATCGTCAACTGACATTGCGCTTGCCGTCCAGTGCCGGCTCTAACGACACATGATCCACGAAAGCTTTCACCAAAGCTTCCGAGCAGTTTGTTGATGGCCATCCTTCGCCACAAGAGCGGTGTGGAAGAGCTCATATACGCTATCGACCGTGAGGGTGCACAGCATGTACTATTGTACTGCGACAAGCACGTGTCCGTGACAGAGTGATGACCGCGGGTGTGGCAGCCTGCGTGTGATTAAGAGCAACGTAGATCGGCCGCCGATGTCTTGCAGCGACTTGCAGGAGACTCCGGTGTAGAGACGCAGCGGGTGGCGTATGGGCTACGTGGCGGACTACTCGCTAAGGTGCTTCCGAAAGTTCGCGATGGCAGAGATGCGTTGCGCGAAAACTGAGGCGAGGAGACTATCACTCCCGAGATCTGAGACATCGCCGTCTGGTAGTGCTGATGGGGTTGGGCCTCAATGGCAAGGTGAGGTGGGATTAAACCTCCGCTTTATTACAATTGTGAAGGGCATCCCGGCAGTCGAAGAACAGACAAGGTAGTGGAGCCTCCGCTAGCGTGGAGGTGGTCTCTCGGCGACATGAGCGCAATCCGGTTCTCGTCCACTATAGATGCGCAGGAGGAGTGGTGGCTCATCTAAGGCGCATTTGCTTCGTATTGTCGTTCGAATGCTTCGCAGCTGCCACCACACCCTCTCCAGAATGGCAGTCATCGATGGAACGGAGCTCAGCCGATACGCTGACAGCAACGTGGGCTACGTGATCATGCAGCAGTCAACAGAGTCCGGTCCAGTCACAACGACGGATGTGCTGCAGGGTTGCTCCGACGCACTCTAGACTGGCAATCTCACGCTCCGTCCGGCTGCTGGAGAGCTTTGCTTCTTCCATGTAGTCGGGCAGCAGTAGCTCCATTCCTCATCGCGAAGGTTATCGCTGCTTGATCAGAGACCTTCCCCACGTTCTCGCGCTTACCTTTCCAAGTGCCGTGCTTCTCGCTTTCATCAACTTCTTGTCGAGACATCCCGGTGTTGGCCACACACCTCTCCGCGTTTGAGATTGGCTGGTCGGGGGATTGTCGTTCGTCGTCGCGGTGCCACGATGGCTCGGCAGCCGCAGGAGCCCACCACTTCGCATGCAAGCCATCTTCCACTCTAAAACTCCTCGTGCATGCGGGCCGAGCAAGCAGCAGGCGGCGCCCTCAAACAGTCATCCGCGACTTTTGTGAGTTTGTGTGATGAATGTCTCAGCGTAACAATACCTTCTTGTCATCCTAGACATCGCACTCTGTCAGGCGTGATGTAGACGGCAGGAGTAGTGTACTCGCGAATTTCTGCACTCTCTCGCTTTTCCAGGGCTGGCACGGACGGATCGGCGGTGACTTTTCGTTTGATCTTCGCGGACGGCGCCACGGGCCCGCCAACACCAGGCCATCTTCGCCACTTACTGAGGCAACATAGACGTTATGCCTCAAGTCGCTCACGCTGAGGAGTACGACAGCGATGTCAGCGCTGTCAAACCCGGCACCCGCGTCGACGCTCGCGCCAGCGCCACATACGGGCGGTCAAGCCGAACACCCAGGACTGGCCCATATGCTACGAGCGACTCCGGCTACTCATCATATACGAATGCAAGCAACACTACTGGAGCTGTGGTCGCCACCGTTGGCCAATCCAAGCAGGCCGTGCAACCAACAACGTCGTCTTCACGGAGCAAGCCCGTCATTCATCGCGCTGAGAGTCAACGGATTCAAAAACGACCTGCATCGCGATCAGTATCGACTTCGAGGCCATCTGCTGACTGCAGAGATCCGAATTGCCGTGACCCAACATGCTTAAGCACGAAGAACTCCGACCGCCGGTACACGTTGCCTCACCAGCCCACACAGCAGCCAGCAAGGCCACTGTCTGGAGTCCAGTATCCAGTCCAGCAGCCAGGGCCTGGCGGACAATATCAGATTCCACCTGACTACCGCTACCCCACAGCTGCGCCACCGACTGCAGCACCAATCCTCAACCCTCAACCGACACCTCGCGCGCGGACTGGATCAACCCCGCGAGACCGACCGGGCAGCTGGGCTGGACCACCTTATGCGGGTCCGACGTACGGCAGTACGCCACCGCAAGGTGGGATGCAAGCGAAACGCGGTCCACCACCATCGCCCTCCGCGTATCATCAGCAGCAATTGCAAGACCAGTACACAGCAGCCTATCATCGCGCAATAGCAGAAGCACAGTTAGCATCAACACCTCTCGCCACCGCAATGGGAACGTATGCGCCCGCACAGATGCAGCCGCCATCGCCGCAGCGTCCTGCCCTTCCTCACCCCTACTCCGCTAGGGCTGGAATTGCTGCACCTGGCTATGCGACGGGCATTCTGCCCACAACTCGGGAGCAAGTCCCAGCTGCCACGTATTCGGCGAGACGAGCTTCAATGATGCCCGGCAGCTTTCCAAATGACTATGCTATCCACGACTCACCATCAAGCTCAGACTCAAGCTCACAGTCAGACTCTGCATCCGACTCTGAGGATTCTGAGTACAAACGAAAATTGCGACACGCCATTGACAAGGAGAAGCGCAAGCGCGACAGTCGACTGATGCCACCGCCTTCCACCTCGCGCCGACCATCATTCAGAACTACCCACAGCACTCCAGCAATCTCTACGCGATCATCTCGCGAGCCACTACGACGGTCGAGCAGGTCGGAGGTAGACTTCGATCACCCTTCCTCATCTGACTACGTCGACTCCGACCGCACAACCCGCCCGGTAGTCGACAAGCGACTTAGCTACACGTCCACCCAGTCATCTCGCAGCGCCCGTCAACCCTCAGTCTCCACCACCTCCTCTGGCGGCCGCACAAGGGCTACGACGGATACTAGTGTCTCCGGCTCCGGCCGCTACATCGCCGAAGACTCTCGCGGCCGGCGCACAGTCTATCCATCCCGCGAAGAAGCTGAGCGAATAGCTCGCCATCTCAAGAAGACGACGCTCGAAGACGACGTCGAAGCTTACCAGACCCGTGTCCGCGGTGGTCTCAGCCCAGAGCTCACAGCCGAAAACATCAAGCGCAGCCAACAACCTCCATCCCGCCGCCCATCCTCCAGTCGCGCTTCAGCCTCAAGTCGTAAGTCCGGCCAATCGAAGACGTCCAAGTCCAACGTCCCTGCCGGCTTCCAGATCCGCTCTGGCGGCACGGTGCTACATTTCACTGGCGATGCGAAGATCGAGATGCGCCAGGGCGAGGATGGAGAGCAGATGATGATCATTGGGTCTGGCAGCTCGTCAGCGAGAGGCGAGGGAAGTCATTACAGGTACGGCAGCTCGGCTGCGGGCAAGAGTGAAGGGAGTAGCAGAGTTGGGAGAAGCAGGGCGAGTAGTAAGTTAGGGAGACGGGATACCATACATGAGGAGGATGGGAATGAAGTTGGTGTCTGAGAACGCGGGGAGAGAATGGGAACGTGACTGGGCAGCAATCGGAGAGTTCAGCGAGGGCGTTTGGCTTTCCTTGGTTCTATTTCTTGGGCGTGCGTCCATGCTGGACCTGGGCGTCTGGCGAGAAGTCTCTCGACGAATCAAAAGCGCGGTAGACGGGCTGGATTTTCTGCTTTCGAGCGTTGGAGCACTGCTTGCATGCGAAAAGCCGCGAGTGACAATCGCACTGCGCAGAGCGATCTAGACGAGGTAATGACATTGACGAATCACGGCTGTACGGGATATGAGAGGCATGTAGCAAGAGCTTTGTTCGTTTGCTCATTTGATGAGCGGTAGTCTAGCTGCTCGATGAAGAGACCAAGGGACATCTCTACCTTCATTCGCTTTTCATGCTGCGCGTCTTATCTATCGTGTGTCGTGCCACACTTCTGGTTCGATCATGGTCAACGCGAGCTAATCGCTCTCGAATCATTGCTTTTCGCAGCCATCGCGCGCTAGAACGCAGTCAACGCTCTGATCGCATGTGCTCTCTCCCGCATGCATGCATCACATCGCTCAGTCAAACATCTTCGCATAAGCCTTCTTCTCCTTCGCCTTCCGGTCCGCAGCAGCCTTTTTCACAGCCGCCAACTCCTTCCCAATGCCCGCATCCTGCGGCGCCAGCTTCCCAGCTTGCGTGAGCAGATCCAGCGCCTCCTCCTCGTTCTTCGTATCCTTAGCCACCAAACCTTTCCGGTACAACGCTTTGGCCTTCTCAATGTCCGAAATGCCCTCAATCGCCAGCACATTGTCCGCAGAGCGCGTCGAGCCGGAGAAGTCCTTCAGCTTATACTGCAGCAGCGCCGAATTGGTGTGTAACGAGATCCGCAGCTTCTTGATCCGCGTCTGCAGCTCCTCTACATCGTTGTCGACCGGCCCATACTCATTCAAATACCGCAGCGCCTTCTGATACTTGCTCAAACCCAGCTCGTTCTCCCCACCCTTGAAAGCCGCATTCCCCATTCCCTTCAACTCCTCCGCGATCTTCGCGATCTCCTCTCCAGTCCACTCCTCCCCAGCCTTCGCCTGATCCTCAGGGAACTCTTCATACGTATCCCCCGTGCTATCCGGTGCCTTCTTCGTGAAATCATCCAGCGAAGCGCCCTCAGGCACTTCCCCACAATCCTCGATCTTGACTTCCTCTTCTGGCTTATCGTTCGCGCCAGTCTTGCCGTTCTCGACTTGCCGGATGATGCTCTTGCCCGCTATCACCTCGCCGAAGACGACATGCTTGCCGTCGAGATGCGGTGTGGGGACTGTAGTGACGAAGAACTGGCTGCCGTTTGTGCCTGGGCCGGCGTTTGCCATGGAGAGGAGGAAGGGTTTCTCGTGCTTGAGCTCAAAGTTCTCGTCTTCGAATTTCTCGCCGTAGATTGACTCGCCGCCTGTGCCGTTGCCGGCTGTGAAGTCTCCGCCCTGTAGCATGAAGCTTTTGATCACGCGGTGGAAGGACGAGCCTTTGTAGTGTCTTGAGATCCTCCAGTCAGCTCTCTTATTCATAACCAGTGAGGCCTCGATACCAGCTTACAGAGGTTTGCCTGACTCCCCATCGCCCTTCTCGCCTGTACAGAGACAGCGGAAGTTCTCCACGGTCTTGGGCACGACATCGTTGTAAAGCTCGAAGACTACCTTGCCGGCCTTCGCTCCTCCAATGCTGATGTCGAACCAGACGCGAGGGCGAGCGGAGGGTGCCATGTTTGCGGTGATGAGGGGATCGGGGGAGTGATTAAGGTAGCTGAGGCAGAGGAACGCTGCACAAATTGAGTGATGGGGTGTTTGTTTACGAAACGGCGACTCTTTGTATCGATCGACCTAATCATGTATATTTTGTCGAACTTTCTGGAGCTACTCCTCCACCAAGTGACGAGGTGGGGCTGATGCAAACGCAGGCACAGAAGTCACTCTTGGCGCGTAACCATATTGCTTAATGTTGACATTACTATAAAGACCCCGCCCGGCTCAAGGCGCTCATAGTCTAGGTACTTTCCCTTCCCAACTTGCCCAGCTCGCCCAAGAAGCTCCCAGCGTCGACCAGCTCCGTGCTTCCATACACTACCCTCTTCCTGGCCACAGCAGCGCCAGAAGCCCCACCAGAGGTCCGTTTCGCCCACTCCTGCAGATTGCCGTACTCGTCCATGCTCCCACCGCCAACAGTGAATACAATAGCCTCGCTAAAGCCTTGTCTCCGCTGACCGAAGCTTGCTTCAATGCCGCGACTTTGAGCAGTGCCAGATCGAGCGTCTTTGGCGGTAGGCGGCACAGTGCCTCTGGCATTTGCGCTTCGCGGATCAAAGTACAAGAAGCCTTCGGTCTTCTGCAGAGCGCTTGTGCTAGCATTCTGCGGGTCCATCAAGCTCTCGGTGATCTTGGTGAGAGTAAGATCCTTGTTGGCGGGTAGGAAGTTTTTGACGCCGGATATGAGATTGTCGAAGTTTGCGCCGAGGCCAGCGTCCTTAAAGCGGTCTGTGAGGCGAGAGGAAATGCTGCTGAAGCCTCTGAAAAGCTCGGCGGACGTGGACTGAGTGGGTTGAGGTTGCGTGGGTGCAGAAGTAATCATGGTCATCCGGGTGACTTCGCGTACTCTGTAATCTCGTTAGTGCCATACCACAGTTGGCGAACAGGTCCACATGCCTTCGAATATATGCCAAAGGTGTTATGTCGACTTCAGACTTCTTGAGTGCCTCCTCGAAGCGCTCCATGTCCGCTCTTGACACTTCTTGCTCGGTGCTCAAGAACCAGATAATGAATAATCGGAGCTTGTCTGCTGCCTCTTTACCCTTGTCTGAATCGTTGATGAGCTCCAGTATCTGTGCTTTCGTCTGCTTTTTGATGTCTTCCTCCAGCTGGAAGAAGTTGTCAAGCTGACGATCTTTGATCCCCTTCAGGAGTGCGGTGGCGATGTTCATATGCATGTCTAGTAATGCCTTTCGCTCTCGTAGTTCTGGCAGCAGCGTGATGGCTGCTTTCAGGTGCTGAGCAGAGGCTCCGGTATCGTTCTGCAAATCCTCGATCGAGTTGGCTCCAGTCTTCTTCGTGACCTCTGCCGCATCGTCCTTGTACCGTGTGAGCTCGGCGTCGATGTCTTCTGCGACTTGCGGAAATGGCACACTGGCATTCTTATTCCAGAAGAAGTCGCTTTGCGTAAGGTCGTATGACTTTTTCGTGCTACCTTTCGAGGGATCCGCCTCGTCCACTGGCATCTCTACAGTGATGCGATTCAGACGCATGCTAAGCACATCATGTATGAGTGACTGGTAGGTCCACGAATGTGACAACATTGGTACAAGGTCCACGTTGCGATCCACAATAATTAGCACAGGTCGGGAGGAGGTTGCGACAGCTCCATTGGCAGATGTCTTGGTAGAGAAGAGATTGTCCTTGGCATTGAGAATGTGATCTCGAAGCTTGCGGTCCAGCTTTGCGGCGATCATCTCAGCTGCACCACCTTTCGGACATCGTATGATGGGAATCGTGCCCATTGTGACCGCCACACTGAACAAACCAGACATGATTCGGTCGACGTTCGCGTCCATCTCGTCATCGCTGATCTGTGCACTGTTCATGGCCCAGTAGGTGTCCTTGCCCATGCCCAGACTGAAGAGGTTCGGCTCGCTCACGATGAAGTTCAGATACTGGTCGTAGACCTGACTTATACTCTCCGATGTGCCAGCTTGTGCAGTCTGGGACGCAAAGTCCTCCAGCAGAGGTCTTGAGATAGAGGTCAAGAAGTTGATGTATGCAGGCGAGTACAAGCCTGCCTGAAGGTCCTTCGTGATAAGCTCCAGGTTCTTCGCCGTAGGCTCAACGAAGTAGATGACCGGTACATCTGGAATAGGATGTCGGTTGGCATTGATATTTCTGACATCCGACTGTCAGCGCTCGCTGTTTGCAAGTCTCAGCATGCGTGTGAGCAAAAACTCGAAATTGGGACGTACAGGTGTATGGTTATTCCCCATCCTCGCAAGTCGTTCACTCGTAGCACGCTGCTTATCACATCGCTTCCGAGTCCGTCAAACACGAGCACTTTCCATATCGGCTCGCCATCCGAGTTGAGAATGGGTGTCGACTTGGGGATCAGGCCATTCGAAGAGGGCGACTCATGGTGTAGCTCGGTCTCCTGAGGAACGTGATTGAGGTTTAGTATGCGCTCGATTGAGGCTACACACTGATCAGCATACTGCCAGGCGCATTCCTCGCTATGCTGTACCAACCTACTTGTCGATCGCGGAGGCTTTGATATGTGGAAGACATCGTTGCGTTGGCTGCGTACCAGCCGAGCTTTGGACTACTGCATTTGATATTCTGGAGGACGGGCGAGAACAGCTCTCACGGACAGTATATTGCAGATACGTCTTCACTACCACCTGTTCTCTCTTTCACCTGCAGTGAATGCCAGAGAGTCGCGGCTGCCAAGGTCCACACGAGTCACGCGGTACCTGCCGCTCCCGCAATCAAACAATGACTTCCACCGACGTGCTCTTCTGCTCCTCTCCATCACGCACCACCACCACAACATCCCCCCTTCACAACATCGACACTGCGTGGGCAAGACCGCCTACACTTCTCATCATCCCTTACTGCTTGATCTGATCACTGGCACTCGCCAGTCGCGTATGTGCCGGCAGTGATCTTGAGGTGGCCATTGAACGTAGCAGATTGCGCCCGGTGAAGGCACATCACGACGCATACAGTCGCGGTGTACGGCATTTAAGCCTCACTACTCACGCTCTTTACTTCACAGCTACTCTTGATACTCAGCTCAGCGCGTCGGAATCTCCTGTAATCGGTGTCATCAGCGTTCTAAAGACGCGACATCAGCGTGCGCGGGAGGCGAGTTTGCCTCGCATTTGAGTCAAAGAGGCTGAATGCGGCAGTCGACGTGCACAGACCACCTTCATCTTGAGTACACAATCGCCAACCTCGAAGATGGATCAAATGCCACGCGGTAACGAGAACTACGCCAACGGCAATCAATATGGGGATAGTCAGGGCCTCCCATATGACACTCTGTTTCCTGCCGACAACGAGACTTCGTTTGACGAGCCTCGTTGGGGCGTAAACACTAGCAATTCTTACAATACTCTGTCACGTGCCTCCAATCAAGCGCCAAGCTGGCCTCAGACTGCATCACACCTTTCTGCTCCCAATGCACACGGAACATATCACATTCCCTCGGAGACATACGGCCGATTGCCAGTACACAGTCCTGCACCTTACACGCAGGGTAGTGTTTATGGCAACTTCAATGGCGCCGATCAAGCCTATCAACAGCAATATGTACAGCATGTTCCGCCACAGAATCTGCAAGCATTTCAGAGCTACCACAAGCAAGCCGTCCATGCTCCAACGATCGCACCTCAGGCCCTTGCTCCACCTCAACGGGCTATACCTCAACGGCTGATCGACCCGGCTTTGGCAAACCCATCGAATGCCTCCAATACTCAAGTCGTCACAGATAACCAAGATGCCTTGATCCGAGCCATCCCGAAAGGAGGCGACAATGGACGATTCCTTACAATTGACTTCACGCAATTGCTTAGAGCTACTAATGCCGAGCGCATCGCTCCTTACGCCAACCTTGGTGGCCAACAGCAGGAATTCCCTGTTAATCGAGCTACAGTCCTGCCAGCCTATGCAAGGCGTCACTCCCGAAATGACTTGAAGCGTCTCGCGAAGAACGACCCAAAACTCGTGGCCAAGCTCAGCTCGAAGCAGCCAAAGTCTGTGGTTGCCCCTCGTATCGGCCAAGTTGCAGCAAATGGTGCACGACTGGATCTGACGCAGGTAGCAAACGGCATCAAGTACGAAGGCGATGAGAGCAGCAGCGACAGTAGTTCGGATGATTCCGATGTGTCACTCTACTCCGACGAAGAGGAGGCTACGGCCGGCACGCCCCTGCCCTCGAAGCGACCCGATGACGACCCCAAGGCAGCAGTCGAATATGATGTGATCAAGGCGCTCTGGCGCAATAAGAAGCAGACCATCGAGGCTCAGAGTATCCGTGACGGTCTCAAGGATTTCTGGGAAGTCGTGAAGACCATTAGAGACCGATGGAAGGCTGATGGCGAGGCTGTCAAGGCGGCCGAGGGCAAGAAGCAAGTTGGTGATCTGCCTCTACTGAAGAGCCGAGTGAAGGCGCAGCGGGAGATGATCGAGGTAGCGTTCAGGACTGCAATGAAGCATGGCTTCAAGCAGATTGTTGAGTTGTAAGTTGACATCCCTTCCTCGTTTCGAGCTAACCTGATACCTGTGTTGAACATCTGCATCGGCTACTTCGTATTTTGGCTTGTGAGGCGCGGTGCCACAGTCATTGTCCGCTTGTTTATTACAGCGTTGCCTGCTTTCACCATGATGTGATGCACCTGGCGCGTTTGTGGCGTCACAGATTTCTGAACCTGGACATCATGTTTTGTGACTAAGTGTCGCGAGCAGAACATATTGAGTGTTGTACACATATACTGCTTCTACATAATCATCGTGCGCGCAATTAGCAAGACTACTCGTTCACATGGAATCATTTCGTACTCTCGATTCAACACCCATGCTGACTTGCGCTGTCCAGATTCTCCGAAAACCAATCTCTGCTTTTTCTGTGCCACCAATTCCTTCTGGACCGCGCAAAGGTCGAGGAGTGGCACAGTAGCCTGTCACACATCATACTGGAAACGCTGGCTACTACAACGTCGATCACAGAAGAGAAGCTGATCAAAACTCACCTGATCAAATCGCTCACATCTTACGCCAAGTCCGGACATGCGAAACTCAGGTTCTATGCAAAACGAATGCTCGAAGCCGCCGCCGCCGCCGCTGCTTCGCCGACCAATGCGGTCTCGAGGAAGGCAGAGCCTGAATCTACCGCTGGCGTGAAGCGATCATCTGCTGTAGCGGGCAATGCAGTACCGGCCGCCGCATCGAAGAGACCAGCGACCAATGGCGTAGTCGCGGCAACGAAGACAGCGGGCACTGTGAAGAAGGCAGGCACTAGTCTCGATGCCGTCAAGAAGCCAGTCACCCCAGCAACAACCGCAGCCGTGAAGCCCAAGGCAGTCGTGGCCAAGCCATCTGGGTTCTTCAATCTGCAGTCTGCGGCCAAGAAACCCGGAACCTCTAACGCCGAGAAGGCTGCAAAGCCGGCCGACCGCAAGCCCGTAATCAGTACCAACGCAAAGCCCGCTTTTAATTTGGCTGAAACCCTCGCGAACTTGGGCAAGCCGAGAGAGGAACCGAAGAAGGCCGAGCCAAAGCCCGAGGCACCGCGGGAAGTCATCTCGCCCGAGAAAGAGGCAAAGCGCGCAGCGAGACTGTCACGTGGAGCGACCAATGTCCGCTTCAAGGACGGATCCGATCTTGTGCAGATCCGCATCTTCGAGCACGACCCAGCTGAGGAGATAGATCACGATGCCAGTCAAGTCCGTGACGTCAAGGATGTCGGGGGCGAAGGTCGTATGCTCAAGCAGCATCAAGAACAGATGGATGTTGATGACGACGACGACTCTGACGATGAAAGCAAGGCCAAGTTCAAGGCTTTCCACTTGCCGAAGGATATCGACTTCAGTCCCGTGGACCCGGAGGAGCGCAATAGGCTTTACGCACCGTACGGTGGTGGACCATTGAAGGCAGACTCACCCGAGACTGTGCAACGGAAACAGTACGAGGCAAGTACCTTGATGGTCTTCTACACCGATGCAAGCGAGATCCCGCCAAACCCTAGAGAGCCGGCAGACCCAAACAATGGTGAGCAGCTCAGCAACTCGAAGCAGTTCGGTGGTCCACCCGAGAGATATATTACACGCGGTCGTCAAAAGAGTCAGCAGCGCGCTGCTACTGCATTCAGGTATATGCCGCCTGCCATGCCAGGCTTCAACCCTCATCAGCAGATTCCTCCGGGCCCCCAAGTGCAAGCTCCTCCAGTACCTACAGGCGGAGCTACGGACATCCAAGCACTTCTCAAGACCTTGGCAGCCAATGGTCTAATGGCACCCCAGCCGCCGGCACCTCAACCTCTTGCCGCGCCGCCCATGCAGATGCCTGCCTTTCCCGGCTTCCCCATACCTCAGAACTTCCCTCCGCCACCTCCGAATCTGCCCAAGCTAGCAAATGGTGAGCCAGATCTTGCCGCCATCCTCGCCACCCTGCAAGCTTCCAGCGCGCAGCCGCAGCAACAGCCGAATTTCGCCGGTTTCCCTATCTATCAGCCACCACCTGCTGGCATGTCTGGAGGTGAAGGCAAGAATGATGGCGCTAAGCACCCCTTTTACAAGACGAAAGTGTGCAGCTATTGGCAGGAAGGCAAGTGCAAGAAAGGGGCCGAGTGTAGTTATCTGCATGAGTAGCATTCAGCATCTGATGAACATACCTTGGAGAACACTTCTAAGAAAAGCAAGACCAAGAAGGCAATCGATAGCAGCGAGAAGGTCGGAAAGCAGCCGAAGAAGGTGGCTGAAGAGCTCCGATGCCCTCTCTGGGTAGGTCACGGTCTGGGAACGAAGGGCCAGAGCTGCAAACATAAGCGTCGTGAGCTCAAGGCTTTGGAGACAGCAGAGAAGATGCGCAATTACATGAAAACCATGAGGCATAAGCTGTATGTTCAGCGCCAGGGGTTCGTGTGCAGGTGCGACGTGTGCGATTCGGATGATGACCATGAGGTCTAGATGGACTGCGTGGACGAGTAGCTGTAGAGAAGGAGCAGCAATGGGTTTGCGACTCTGTATCGCTTCGAAGCTGAGTGTGTGGAGGCAGCTGGTAGCATATGAGAGCTTTAAGACAACACTGCTAGCAACATACTCAGGTCCGTGTCCTATGTACTCGATCAGTAGCGTAGCTATAGCGTAGTGATCACTTCATCATACATGCTTAATTACTCTCATGTCATCGTAGCCACAATGCTGTCGGGTGAAGCAGGCCCCTTCGCCACTATCGTACATGCACCTGGCAGCACGGGCCAAGCATTTGTCGAGGTCACTTCGAAACAAACACAGACTCCACACTCGCAACTATCAACGCAACACCGCCCTCCACATCGCCGTTGCGAAAGTACTCAGCGATGTCAGCACATCCATTGCGCCTATCGCGCCGAGTGGAGCAGTCGTACAAAAGCCTCGAACTGCCGCTTCCACGTCTCACTCCGACGCACCGCGGGTAATAATCCAAAGACAGTGCCATCGTTATTAAAACAGCGATCGAGAGCGCCTTCTCTTCGAGACTGTGACTCTGCGACAACAGGCAGGGTAGCACTCACGCATGCCTGAGTGAGCTGCGAACGAATGAGCTATGCCGGACTCACTGCTTGCCATGAGCAGCGTGACTTTCACTTCACTCGAAGTCATCACTCTACAAAGTCTCACTGGTAGAGGAAGTCTATCACGCGGAATTACAGGTTGATCCCTAGGCCGTACATTTCGTTCCTGTTGAACGTGTTTCTTCCTTGAACCAAAACAACAACTCACGGCCAGATCGTTTAAGAGATTCAAACTTACACAATGGCAGCAACACGGACAGAAGCTATCCGCAAAGCAATCGCTGGGTGAGATCTTCCACACTGTTTCTGCATGCCGCTTGCCTGACTTTGCTGCAGGTTACGTAACATTGACGAGCTTTGCGACTTCGAGATCAAATGCGGATCATACTCCTTCAAGGTGCACAAGGTTATTCTTGCAGCGCAGTCCGAGTACTTCCGGACCGTATTCAAGACGGGCGGATTCGAGGTAGGATGTCAGCACCTCGAGTAGGAACGGAGCCGCTGACTGTCTCACAGGAAGGTCAGGAGTGCAGCATTGCCCTCAAAGCAGCTGAAAGTGGCTCACACGAGGTCGACGATGCTTGCGACAATCCGGAGATCATCAAGATCATGGTCGACTATTTCTACAAGCACGATTACAAGGTGAAGAATCACGTGAATGCGACGCCTCAGCCAGCAGCGACGAAGCCCACCCCATCTGGTCTTAGAGGCTCTGCCTATCGTGCGCATATTGCGAAAGTCGCGAGCAGTCAGAAGCGCGCAAGACCTTCTGACTCTTCTGACGACGAAGCATCCAATGTCGTTGGGAGCGATAGTCCTAAGACTGTGCAGCCCTTGACACTAGCCTCGAATGGCACCAAGGATACACAGCTTCTGGAACATGCTGCGGTGTTTGCGACGGCTACAAGATATCAGGTGACTGGCTTACAGCAGCTGGCGGCCGAAAAATTCAAAGTCGCACTCACAACCGGCTGGAACCATATAGCTATGGCCAACGTGATCTCATTCGTGTTTGCGTCGACGCCTACTACGGCACCTGCGATTCGAGATCTCATCGTGGCCACTCTACTTTGCAGCAAGGCTCTCGCGGAGAGAATCGACGTCGAGACAGCAGTGTCCTCGATCGATTCGCTGGCCTATACGCTGTTCAGAAAGAAGTTCTGAGCTGCCAAGGTTGGGGTCTATGGAGGCTGTATTGAAAGCACCTCAGGCAAACGGTGTGTGGTATTGAAGCAGGGAGGCGAGAAAGAGCCGTGAATGGTCGGAGTCGACAGCAGAGACCGATGCATAGCCTGCGTGGGCTTCCTTGCTGAACACGTGCCAGCATAAGGAAGTTCCAGAGAGGCTATTGCCGGTGGTACCCCGTGGTGTCTATAAGCTGGTAGATTTGGGCCAGGGCTCGTTTGCTAGTCTCCATGATTGTTTCTACAGTCAAAGGTATGTAGAACTACTCACGGTGTTCACGATCTGGGAGATTTCAACATGAGTACACACGAGCTGAGAGCCGACCATGTCAAGTACTACTTCCTTGATTCTGCTCTTGCTGAATGTCATGCTTTTCCTTCGCAACAGGTCTGAACTCCCTAGGATCGATACTGTTGCAAAGTCCCTACACCCGAATGCGTCCGCTGTGACGAGGCGCTGGATAGGCGTTCAGCCGATCAAAGACAACAAAGTCATTGGTGGTTACGGCCCATGGCCAGTCCTGTGCGCGGGACCCCAACAGACGCAGCCTGTGCGCTTCTGCTTCAAGGACGACCGATCAGAAAGGAACCTCCAACCCATACTCGACAAAGCGATCGCCAAATGGGCACATGCTATGACAGTCTCAACGATGGCTATCGTCCCTGACAACGCTGATACACTCTCATGCAGCGACCCGAAGGTCAGAGACGACGCTCTCGTCATCGTTGACGGAACGAAAGATGGTAATGACGAGTATAATTGGAACGAATGCAGCACAGAAAGTGCTACCACAGGCTACGACTATGCTGGGAAGCAGCCTGGCCGACATCTACTTACGTTCTGTCACTTGATTCCAAGAGAAGACTCGACTCATGACAAGGCTGTGAAGGCTATGACACATGAACTTGGGCATGTGATGGGACTGAATCAGTGAGCTGGCCGCTCATACTCACGATAGACGACCAGTACTGACCGTGGCAGCGAACATCAGCGACCTGATCGCGACAATTACCTCACCTTTCACTGCGAGAACCTCGATGGCTACTCCAAGGCTGTGGCAGACGTCAAGATAGACGAGCATGCATTGTTCGACGACGACATGAACGACGATGCTCGTGTGCGTGTAGTGTGAGTGTCTTCAGTGTTGCATCCATCCGCCTGCACTTTCATCTATATCGTACGAATCGAAAGGCTGATCAATGTCCATACAGATGTGCAGACGATGTCGCAGCCGGCACCTACCTCCCCTCGGCCCTCTCCTTCCTCCGTCCCCAGGACGTCCGCTCGAAAGCCCAACGTCGCAAATGGAAAGCCTACCAGAACAGCCAGAAATTCGACATCGACAGCATCATGATCTACGACTCCTTTTCTGGCTCACCAGCGGGCACAAACCTGGATGACCACAAGAAGTGGGTGCTGACCAGAAAGGACGGAGGTGCGGTAGTGCAGGGAGGCGATGTCGATGCTGTGAAGGCGAAGGTGAGTGAGGGCGATGTGAAGGCCGTGGCGAGGCTCTATCCCAAGCCTGGGGTGCAGGAAGGGCTGCGGGAGTGGGATGTGGCGATGGGACGGAGGCTGAAGGTCCTGATTAGGGGACTAGAGCATGTAGTCGACCCGCCGAGGAAGGCGAGCAGATGAGAGATCATCACTACGGCTGGGCGATGAGTAAAGTAGAACGAGAAATACTAAGTCTATGTATCATCAGCCCGTGCACCCTGTACACCCTTGCAACGACATGTCCATGTTCACAAACAACGAAAGCATCCCGCAAACGCTACACTATACCCACAAGTTCTCCCATACCTCAAGCGACAGCTTCCTAAGCCCTCGCGAGCCTCTTGAGCACCTCCTCCTTCTCAGCCACAGGCAACATACTCAGCACCTGCGCAACACCAGCCAAGCCACCCTCCTTGTTACCCCTCAGCAGAGACGCAACATCATAAGCCACAGCCTCCATCTTGATCTTCTCGATCTTCTCCGCGACAACCTTGCGGTTCTCCTCAAACCAAAGCGCGACGTTCATATCGTCGGTGCCGAACTTAGGCTGTCCGAACCACGCCTCAAGAGTCTTGAGGTTCTGGGAGCGCGAGACGAGCTCCTTGGAGGATGCAGTCGCCATGCGCTTGAGGACGTACTCTTCGTTCAAACGGCGGCGGAGACGCCAGTAGAAGAATCGCCTTGCATTCTTCCATTGCAGCGGCATGCGGATCGTATCCTTGGCTTGCATACGGCCGGCGCGGTCATGCAGATCGGCGTATTGCAGGGAGATCTGGAGGTAGACGGGCAGGAGCAGGGTCTCACGCTCAGTCATCTGATCCTTGATCTTCTTCTGCTCTTCGGGTGTGAGAGTCTTCTCGAGCGAGCGGCGCTTGAGGTCGCCGTATGCCGGGTCGAGGCGGGCCATGGTCTCGAGTTGGCGCTCTTTGCGGTATTTGATACCGACGATACCTTCGGGCTCGAGGACACCACCGCGGGCCTCTTCGTCGGCATACATCTCCATGAATTGCGGGTTGATCGTGGGATCGACGACGACCTGTGTATTGTCAGTATTGTGTTACCAATGTTGGAAATAGCTTCACTTACCCATGAACCTCCACGCAACTCGCCAAACGGCGGGATGTACACGAACACCGGCTGCTCGTACTTGACAAGCGCATCGACAATGTAGGACCCATACTTGAGCACCTCATTGTACATGTCTCTCTGACCACCGGAGAAACCACGCCAATTGGCCAAGATCATCAACGGCAATTGCTCGCCGTGGTTGAAATCCTTGATCGCCTGTGCAGTCTTGAAGGCCGAGTTCGGGTACCACACACCACCGGCCTCATTCGTGACCTGCTCGATGGAGTCTGGGTTGGCAGGGTCGGCAGGCGTGACGTTCTCGACAGAACGAGTCTCAACACCAATGACACCGATCGGAATGCCACCGAGGCGTGCACGGCCGACGACGACAGTGCGGGCCCAGCCACCAAGAGACTCTTCGAAGGAGTTTTTATCAAATAGACCAGAGAGGAACCCGTCCGGTGACTGATTTCCAGCGATCAAGTGCCTTACATCGTAAGGCTGCTTCTGTGGCGGGAAGAACGTGATGTCGCGGTCCCAAGAATCGGCGCTAGGTGAGATGGGTACAGGGCTGCCCTTCTTGTCGGGCACAAACGACATCCACTTGACGATCTTGGAGACACCCTCGAAGTCGTCATTGGCAGTCATGTGCGAGACACCGTTCTTGTACATGATCTGCGTGCCACCGAGTTGCAAGTTGGAGGTGTACACCTCACGACCGAGAAGCTTGTTGATGGCGGGCGCACCGGTGAGGATGATTGGCTGGCCTTCGATTTGAATTGCTCGCTGACCGAGACGGACGAGATAGGCACCGATGCCGACTGATCGGCAAGTGACGAGTGTGACCGTGAAAATGTCTTCGTATGCGCGTGCGGTCTCACCAGCGATCAAGCCAGAGCCCTTCAAGCACTCCACACCGAGACCCTCTTCGGCGCCAATGATGGTAGTGATGACATGTCGTGTCTCACCGCCAACCTTGACCTCCTTCGTCTGGACAGCCTTGAGCGCACCGTCCTCGAATCGTGCCTTCTTCTCGGATGTCAAGTAAAGGTACTCAAAGCCAGCCTCAGGCCTGGATTCATCCTTCCATGCAACAGAGAAGTGAGGGATGAGCTCTTCAGCCATGCCAATGCGTGCACCAGAGTTGGCAGAGAGGTAAATTCTCGGGATACCGAGCTTGCGTGCAAGCTCAGAGCACTTGTGGAAGAACTTATCTTCCTGTGGGCCGAAGGATCCGATCTTGAAGGTGATATCGTTGGCGATGATGATGAAGCGACGACCGCGAGGGTACTCGGGTGTCTTCGCAGTGACGAGCCAGCCGATCATGCCGATGGTGTTGGTGCCAGGATCACGGTTGACCTCAGCGAGCTGGTCGTGCTCGTCAAGCACAAGCTCGCTGTACTCGATGCAATCGCCTTGCACAGGCTTCTTGTCCTTGAGACCAGGATGAAGCTCTACTATGGCCTTCCAGCTGTTCTCGATAGCTTGCCTGAAGAGCTCCGGGAAGTCGTACACGTACTGCGTACCCATGATATGGGCCTTGTATCGCTTCGGCTGCAGCGCGCCCTTGGTCTCGTAGGGAGCAGACACGGGTCGCAGGTGCATTGAGCCGAATTTTGTCGTACCGCCGATGTAGTGGAACAACCATTGGCCACCCTTGTCGGACTTACGCTCCTCGTACAACTCGACCTGCACTATATAGCCAGAGGTGTTCGTGATGATGACGCGCAGAGGGTAGGGCGCGCCAGTCTCCGGGTTCGTGCAGATGATCCTAATCTCGGCACCAGTCACACGAAGTCTCCATGCGCGGCGACCGAAGCGATCCAAGAACGTACCCAGGGCTTCCTCGACCTCCTTCGGCTGTAATGGGAAAACGGCAGAGAAGTTGATAAAGATGTGGTTCATGTCAGAGTTGTTGTTACCAACGATCTCCATAGCGTCCAGAATGTCCGTCATCAAGCGATCAGCTTCGGAGATCATGTACTCGGCGGTCGGGATATCCTCGCGCAGACGTCCTGGTCGGACGACAGCGCGTGTGAAGTAGCGCTTGTCGTTCTCTGCGTTCTTGCCGATAGCCTCGTACATGTGGATGCCGCGGTTCTCGGTGAAGACAGGCTTGATGTGGAACTTTGACAAACGTCCCAACTCAAGCTGGAAAGCGGTGGCGGGCTCGCTGTGCCGAATGCTGGCGTCTTCCTCGTATGCAGGCCCGCGGAAGGTGTAGTAACCTGGGTAAGTGCCGTCCTTGTGACCGCAGATGAATGTCAAGCGGCGAACACGTCGTGAGAGCAGCTCGTCACGGTACTCGTTGACAATGGGTATCAAGCGCGCGAGGATCTCCTTGTCATCTTGGCTCTCGGCATCGCGGACAGCGACATTGCACACGGCAGTAAGGTCGTCGTTGGACTCTAGCTTTGGCGCCTGCGGAGTGCGACGCTTGCTCAGATCGGCCATGAGGCTGCCACCGTTCTTCTCCTTCTCCCCGCTGACTGGGAAGACCTCAAGAGCCTTCATGAGTACCTCGTCAATCTCGTCGAGGTACTGCACAGGCACGACCGCACCCTTGCGAGTAGGCTCAGTGCCTTGTGCTTGTCGCGTAAGGTAGCTCATGTCGCTAAGCGAAGTCACTCTAGCAAAGCCTTCCGCCGGTGTACCCGGTGTCGAAGGATGCGACGACTCGATTGGCAGGCCGAATGCGGACTCGCCAACCTTTCGTAGTGAGAAGTCCCAGGTAAGCACGTAAGGCGTATCGTTCTCCGTGACGTAGTCGATCGAAGTAAGCTGGTACGCGCGGTATGCACGACGAGTGTAGACCTCCAGCGCCGCAAGTGACACCCACGGGTCCTGGTGGACGAAAAACTGTGGCAGGACATCGAATACAGTATATTTCGAGTCGACCACCTCCTTGATGATGTCGAAGTTCGGCGCCCGGTGGTCCCAGCCAGACTCGCCATACCTTGACTCCAAGACCGAAGAGCGCAAGATGTGTTCCATCTGGGATGTGCGCTCCTCGAGCGAAGGCATGGCGCACTGAATGAGCAGCTCTCGCGCCTTGAGTGCGACCTTTGCTGTTGCGCGACCCTCGAGCTCTGCCAGAATCTGCAGAGATGGCTTGAAGTACTTGGCCACGTTGCCGACATTTGGCAGGTTGGGTCGGTATGCTTGCAGGATCTCGACCATAAGATTGTTCTTCGCGCTTACTCTGGTATGCGACAACACAATGTTAACAACATTGCTGACCTTCTCCTTGTTAGCATCGCGCAGGGCGAGGATGACCTCCTCATCTCTCGTCTGCCTCGAAGCAAAGATGCTCTCCACAGATGAGTATTGCTCGAACAATGAGACGAAAACGCCAAGCTCGTGCGCCTTGAGGCCGTCCGAGTACTTTGTCATGATGGCCAAGATGGGCGAAAGTGAGCCTCGGAGCAGATCGGCATCACCTGCGGACACGGTCTCTTGCACGAATTTGTCGAAGACCTTCTGCAGTGGCTTGGCAGGGAACTCAGAGCCACGCGAGTGTGCTCGGTCGACAGTCTGCTCGAAAAGAGTGTCCAGCTTCTGCGGCATGCGAGAGTGCAGAGCGGAGGCTTGTGCGCGCCATTCGGCGTAAGGTAGCTCAGGATCGCGAAGGACCGCAATGAGGTCCTTGACGGTCTGCTTCATGACCATCTGGTTGTCGTAGCCCTGGAGAATGTCTTGCAGCACACCCATGAGGTACGCGTACTTTTGTGGCGGCTTGGCACCGGGCACAACAGGTGGACCGATGTCAGGAAGCTGATCCAGGAACGGCTGTGCGGACTTGACCTTTGACGGGTCATCGAGCGCAAGTATGCCAATAACGTCACCAGCCTCGAGGGTTGCGCCAGGTTGCTTGATAAGGTTGACCAGGCCGTCCTCGAGTGCGACAAGTGGGAGGTACATCTTCATGACCTCGACTTCGGCGAATGTCTGACCCTTGCTCACGTGCTCGCCGTTCTCGACCGTGAACTTGACAAGCTTACCTGGCGAAGGTGTGCGGAGCTGTGTAGGATCGTTCTCTTGCTCGAGCAGGCACGTCTTGCCATCGACAGACATGCGAATGGCACCCACCTCCTCCTTCCAGTAGACGCTGTGAGAGTGACCGCCAAGCAGGACAAGGAGACCACCATCGGAGAGTGCTCGTGTGCCAACGACAGCTCGGCTTCCGTTGATGAACAGAGTGTAGCTGTCCACGCTCGACCGCGTTACGGTGAACTTGTATTTCATTCCATCGTAGATGAACTCGATCGGGAACACCGTCTTGAGCACATCTTTGCTGGGTACCTGACCCTTCTCGAGTCCAGTGCGGTATTCTCCGATGCACTTCTCGGCGGCCATGTGTGCCTTGGTGACAGCTCCGCAGACAATCGCCTTCATCGGATCAGGGCGCTCGGCTGTGAGCTTCTTGCTGATTAGCTCATCGAGCCAGCCGGTCGTAATTGTGTTGTCCTCGAAGGCAGGTGTCTCAAGCAGTTTGATCAAGTATTCCACCGTTGTCCTAAAATCACCACGAATGCTCAGCTCTTTCAAGGCTACGACCATGTGCTTTCGGGATGCTTGTCGGCTCTCGCCGTAGGCGAAGATGTGACCGAACTGGGAATCTGCGAAGTTGTGAATCGCTGATGCAGCGCTGACGGAGAAGTAACCCCAGACGTTGGAGCTGGACCTGAAGTTGAGCTCGTGCATAGTACCGGATGAAGGCTTGAAGCCCTCGCCAGGATCCTCAGATGTAATACGACAAGCCGTGCAGTGCCCCTTGGGTTGTGGTCGTCGCTGATTGACGACTGAGCCCTCCTTCTCGAAGTTGAAGTCGATCTCAGTCGATGAGTGCGGGTCAGATCCGTAGAGCAAGCGAATGTCACGGATGCGGTGAAGAGGGATACCCATGGCAACTTGCAGCTGGGCAGCTGGAAGATTCACACCGGACACCATCTCGGTGGTAGGATGCTCGACCTGGAGACGAGGGTTGAGCTCGAGGAAGTAGAAGCTGTCCTCAGCGTGCGAGTAGAGGTACTCGACTGTACCAGCAGAGACGTATCCGACGAGTCTGCCAAGTGAGACAGCTGCCTTCTCCATCTCTCGGAAGACCTTGGGCCCGGCGATCGTGACTGGCGCCTCCTCGATGATTTTTTGATGTCTTCGCTGGACGGAACAATCACGTCCGAAGAGCGAAATGTTGTTGCCATACTGGTCAGCGAGAAGTTGTACCTCCAAATGTCGGGCATTGCCAGCCAGCTTCATGATGAAGATGGGCGAACCGGGTATCTCGCTTGCAGCCTCCTTGTACAAAGCCGCGAAGCGCTCTTCGCTATCGACCTTTCGGATACCCTTGCCACCACCTCCTTCTGATGCTTTGACCATGACAGGGAAGCCAATGCGCTTTGCGGCGACCAGACCCTCCTCTGCGTTGTTAACACATCCTTTGGCGTATGTCTCATCATCGACTGTAACGATGCCGTTGTTGCCTGTGATAACCTTGTCCACGCCTGTGCCTGACCAGGGAATGCAAGGCACCTTCGCGTGCTGTGCAACGATCGTGGAGGAAATCTTGTCACCAAGCGAGCGCATGGCTGATCCAGGAGGCCCAATGAAGACAATCTTGTGAGGTGATGCCGCGAGCGACTCGGGTAACTTCGGGTTTTCTGAGGCATGTCCCCTATCGAGAACTTAGTTCCAGCTCTCTGCAAGTCACGTTCATGTTTTCTTACCATCCTGCCCACACAGCATGTACGCCCATACGCTCCGCCACGTCCACGATCAGTTCCACGTTGGCATAGTTGTTGTTGTTCGTGCCACCCGGCACTTCGACGTATTTGTCGGCCATGCGAATATAATCGGCATTAGCACCCAAGTCCTCAGGCGTGGCCATGACCACGAATTGGATGGCCTTCTCATCGCCGAAGGTCTCGTACGCCCATTTCCGCACTGATCGAATCTCCTTGACTGCCGCAATACCGTTGTTTGCAATCAGAATCTGTCGTCATGTCAGAATTCGCTACGCTTTGTCTCGTCAGCTGCTAGATACTCACACTCGTGATGACCGTGTGCCCATCGCTCGCCGCTACAAAGTCCTTCACCTTGCTCGGTGGTGCTCGCGACAACTCGTTGCCACCGATGAAATGATCCGCAAGATCGAATTTTGACGAATAGCTCGCCTTCTCGCCATTAGTGTGACCGTTGGTCTTTGGCGTCGCTCCGCCTACTGCGTCCGCCATGTTGCGGTCCGTCGTGTTCATACAATGGTGCTAGATTCGGCCAAAGGAAAGAAACAGCGAAATGCTGGGTATAAGCACTATCGCTGCTGAAGGCTCAATTATGTGCTGTAATCGTGAGAGTTGCGCGGACGAGAATAGGAGTCCAGCTGCAGTGCCTCGAAATGTAGCTGAGATTCTTCAAAGTCCCCCAATGTCCGGAAGTGACGTGGGGTCCGCTGTTGCGGCTTCTTCGCGAATATCGTATGTGGTCCGGTGAGAGGGTGTATGACCACGAGACTACTCGCGAGGGAATGATGATAATGCAGACGTAGGGAGTGAATGTTGCAGGGAGGGGGAGGAAAGTGGGAAGGGAAGGATCTGGTGAGGGCTATCGGTATATCCTATCCACTGCCCCCAATGAGTTGTCCAAAGCTCTTCGACGCACGGACAAGTCAACAGATCTCCCAAGCCAAAAGCGGATACAGCTGACTTCGGAACAGATGCACCAAGCCATCAACGAGGGACCCCCATCAAATCACCGGCTGCATGGTCGCGAGATGCTCGCGCCGGGCCCACGGCACTGCAGGTCGAGGATCCTCATATTGCTGCAAGGCTGACCACCAACACCAGCAAGACACTATCGCTTCCTTCGAGAGGTACTTCGCCTCCATCGCGCTAATCATCTACTCTCGTGTACAGAAGACTCGACGTTGAGCCAACGCGCGCATATCCAGCCATTGCGGAGTACATGCACACTCCAAGACCCTAGTCCAAGGTACAGTACATAATTTCTGGTGGACCTCCGGTTGAGGTCATCAACCATGCAGGCACCGTCACCGAAAACCTCCGCAGCTTTCCCCAACATTGGCGAAGCTCTCAACCGGAGTCAACTGGTGGAGTTATGGCATAGAGATCATGCCCACATTGAGCCTCTTTGTTCCTCGCGCACGTTTGGCAAATGTGAAGATGCTGCGACACTTGTACGTATCGCATGGACGAATAATGAGGCTGATGATGGAAGGAAGCACGGGCGCTCGGAGGAGGAAGAAGAGCGGATAGGGATCTGCGGGCGCTAGATAAACATAGAAGCACGCGACCCGGCGCCCGAGTACCACGACCCTTCGATTTCTTCCCTGATTGTAAAGTATGTGTCTACGCAATCCTTCGAGGTCATTGCGCTCGGCTTCGGATAATGTATCGTGAAGTAATCTCCAAAAAAAATAACAGCGTTGCAATGAGCTTCACTGAGTAGCGTTGTGCTCGTGTGCGGACTGGTAGTACAATCGGCTCTCCGTGCACGCCGGAGATGGTCTGCTAGTGGTGCATTTACATAGGGCTGAATGTGCAGTTTGCGACACATGATCTTGTGCAGTGGTGCTTGATCCAAGCGTATCCAATGCTTATTCGATCATGTCGATGTCGTCGTCCACAGCCGCTGGCGCTGTAGTCGCAGCCGCTGTGCTTCCAGTCCCGTTCTGCGCCTTCCCCGCACTTCCATTCTGAGAACCACCGCCGCCACCGAAGTAGTCATCCATCTCGGCGTCCAGCTGCTCGGCGGTCTTCACTCCTCTACGTCCGCCACCTCGAGGTGCGCCATCGGTACCTCTTCCTCCTCTGCCTCCACCACGAGTGCCGTCCTCACGTCGTGCACCGGGTCGCCTTCCACGCTCGCGTCCTCCGCCACGTCCGACGGGTGACCGTGAGTCCCTCTGCCCAGGTACGTAGCGATCGATATTGTCGGGTACGCGTAGCAGCCTGTCCTTCTCCGGGCTATAGCTTCTTTCCGGCCTGCCTCCCCTTCCACCTCGTCTCCCTACAGGCTCGCGGCTATCGTCCCTACTGCTGGGTCCATTGTCAATGCGGTCGAATAGACTTCTCGCTGGCCGTTCCACCCGTTCGAAAAGGGAGCCTTTGCTCGGTGCTGCTCGTGGCCCCGTAGCTGGTCCACCCGGCATAAGCGTAAGGCGAATTGGCTGGCCATGCGCGTTTGCACCATCATACTCGCGGATTGCGTCGCGAGCATCGCGTGGGTCGACGTAGGTGATGAAAGCTGTGCCTTGAGAGCGGTCCATGCGGTCGTACAGCATCTGAGCCGATTCCACTGGGCCAATGCGCTCGAAGAGTTCCTATGAAGGTTAGACAGCGCTTGTAGCAATGCCAACCTGGGGTGACTGTACCTTTATGTCCTTCTCTTGGATGTCGTAGTGGATGTTGTCGACCCGTATCTTCTTGGCCTCGCTACTACGTGTCAGTGAGATCCTGCAGTCAATGTTTTAGCTGTCACTCACGGCTCACGTGCTCGTGTATCGACGGCCGCTGGAGGCGCCCGGTCATCATAGCCGTAATCACCACCACGGCCTCCTCTGCGGTCGTGTCGATCCTCCTCGAACCGGTCGTGTACCCAGTCGCTGCAAGTCTCATCAGTAACTCACCACGAGCTGACTGTGGTGTTGTATACTCACGTGTCGAGGTGTGCTGCGTCTTCGCGTCGTGGCTACAAAGGGAGGTTAGGTCAGTGTCGTCTCGGGTGGATCCGCCGGTCGAGATCGCTGGCGAGCGGAGCTCAGGTCGATGTCACTACGGAAGAGGATGCACCTGAAACACATTGGCTTGTCAGCGCTGCATCTCGTGTGCTGTGCGCAGCCCCATGCGGGTTTTTGCTGTGAAGCCTTTCCCAATGCGCCCCCTCATTGCTATGCCTACTAACCTTTCTTACGCCATCGCGAGGATACTCTTCTCTGCGCGGTGCTCTCGGAGGAGGAGCTCGTCGATCGCCTCTATCAGCTCTGTCGCCCCGATCTCCTCTGTCGTTACGGTCACCTCCTCGCCCACCTCTGCGAGCCTGAGATCTTGATCAGCGTTGCCTCAATGACCAAGTCTATAGCAACATACCGGTCGCTCCGATATGATCTCGTCAAGTGATCGATCCATGGTGTCTACAAACAATATATAGCTCCCTTGTGCCAAATTGGGTCGAGAGTGAACTTCTGGAGAGCTGGTATCCAGAGCACTGAGGTTCTGCGGGAGTGACCGTTTAAACTAAAAGCTTGATCCGCAGCCACGGGTTTGCTCTCTGATGGACCAGGTGGCTTTCTTCCTTTTGCTGGATCAAAGCAAACGCTTCCAACAGCGCCACCTGGCTCATAGTGAGTGGTCAAACGCGATCATATACGTCTAGTCCCTAGTCTTGTACACTGGCCTGGCTCTCAGCGGCTGCCACAGCCTTGCGCCATGCATGCGAAGCGCGTACATGCATCTCCGTATGAGTGGCCTCACGAGGGCGCTCTGAGTTCCCAGACGACAGCGCTGCTCATCATCGACATGCAGCGAGATTGTAAGTACACGACAGAACTCAGCATCTTGTCTCAGCTTCTTCCCTTGTCCCGATCCGTCTGATCTTCCTTCCAAGTCTGCGAAGAAGGCGGCTACCTCACTCACCAGGGCTACTCTGTTGCTGCCACTCGTGCCATCATACCAACGCTGCAGAATCTGCTGGCTGTCTTCCGACGGCAGGGACACCCTATCTTCCACACTTGCGAAGGCCACCGCGCAGACCTCTCCGATCTTCCCTCTCGCGAGCTCTTCCGATCACGCAATAATTCGTCAGGTCTAGGCATTGGCGACCCTGGACCACTAGGACGTCTGCTCGTTCGCGGTGAGGCAGGTCACGACTTTACACCGGAGCTGTATCCTCTGCCAGGCGAGCCGATAATCGACAAGCCCGGCAAGGGAGCATTCACGAATACCGATTTTGACCTGCTGCTGAGGGTGAAGGGAGTGAGAAATTTGATCATCTGTGGAGTGACGACGGATGTCTGCGTAAGTACTACTATGAGGGAGGCCAACGATCGAGGGTATGACTGTCTGCTAGTCGAGGACTGCTGTGCTGCTTCGAGCAAAACGTTGCACTTGGCTGCTATGGAGATGGTGAAGACTGAGGGTGGAATCTTCGGTGCCGTTGCGAAGGCGAGCAATGTCATTGCGGTCCTGGAGAGTTCTTCATAGCGCCTTCTTCATAGCGCCTCGGTATGGACTCTGTCTTCGGGGTCCTCGTTGTGCCTGAGTTCCAACCATCATCGCCAGTGAGCACATCTGACCTCGCGCTTGGCGAACGGAATTATCGCTCTATGCTTCCGTGACTAACCCGGTCTCCCCCGACCAGGATCATCAGCTGACCCCACATCCGCGTTCCCCACACACAAGATCAATTACAAGTGACTGTACTGGTGCTCGACATATAACATTGTTGTCCAGAACAATCACACCGCCGTGCTCACGTGTCAACGCTTACCGTCCTCACGATCACGATCGCAGTCAAAGCCAGCTTCATGGACTTCCGAGCCAGTATCCATCTATCATTCACTGACCGCTCCCACACACCCATACGATAGCTCGAGGCTGCCAGCGAGTCATTGTGACTCATTGACTTGAACATACCCAACCACACAGAAGGGCGTTTCTTGGAGGCTCTTTGGGAAGATTTCTCAGGCCTCTCTAACTCAGCAAAAACCGAGTGTAATCAACCATGCACGACCTTCGCAAGCAAGTCCTGCTCGAGAGCGGCAAAACCCAGTCTCGCAAGCAGCGCTCAAAGCAAGGCACACCCGCTGCCAGCAGCGCAGGCTCACCTACACCGTCACGGAGTGGCTCACGCGTACCTTCGCGCAATGTATCGGACGACGAGAGTGAAGGCAGCGACGCCTCGGCGTGGGGCACAACAAGCCTCGAGGATCTTCAGCATGAGGAGGATGCGCATACACCTGCCGATGTGGTGATCGCGGACCTGTATCAGCGGATTGACGCGATATGCGATCGCAAGCGGAGCTCAGCCGAGGGGAGGGAGATCGCGCTGGCTGGACTCGGGGTGGACCTGCAGCGGTATGTTGCGAAAGCTGAGCTGGGGAGGAAGCTGGATGAGCTTGTGCCGGCAATAATGAAGAGTGTCAAGGCTGGCCAGTCGGATAAGGAGACTGTGCAGGCACTGAAGGCACTCGCTCTGATCTTGGTCACTTCTACGGGCGAAGCGCTGTACACCTCTACGGCTCGGACTGTTCAGTCTTTGGTTACGGACTCGCCTGAGCCAACTATTAAACATGCAGCAATTCAAGCCTTCGGTACCATAGCCTTTTTTGGCGACGCGCCTGAAGACGACATCGAAGAGTCCATGGACCTCCTTCTCGAGATTATCTCCTCAGACGGTTCCTCGATAGACTGCCCCGACAATGCCTCGATCGTCACGGCCGCACTCCAGACCTGGGGTCTCCTAGCGACGAAGATTCAAGACCTCGAAGACATCACCGAAGGCGCCATGGAAGCCTTCACCGACCAGCTGCAGTCCTCTGACGCAGAGGTGCAAATCGCAGCAGGCGAGGATATCGCCTTTCTCTTCGAGCGTAGCTACACCGAAGCGGAGGAAGACGAGGCGCCACCATCACCTAGCTCAGACTCCTCGGACCATGCCAACGGTAACGGGCCACATATGATTCAACGCTACACCGCCCATCGACAGCCTGAGCTCCTAATCTCGCAACTCGAAGCTCTCGCTCAGGTGTCCTCGAAACGTCTCTCGAAGAAGTCCCGGCGCGCGCTGCATCAGACATTTTCGGACGTGCTGGCTACCGTCGAAAAGCCTACGCGAGGACCAAGATACAGCAAGGCGCTCGATGAGGACGGTAGGGAGTACGGAAGTCGACTGAACGTTGCTGTAGGCGGCAAGGGAGGGCGTAGCTGGGTGATAGACAAGTGGTGGATGTACCTGCGGTTAGGCGCGCTACGGACAGTGCTGCAGGGCGGGCTACTAGTGCATTTGGAGGGGAATGAGGGTGTAAGGGACGCCTTGGAGCAGGAGTTTGCAGGCATTGAAGGGTAATGCAGACGCGGTGTGGGAAGAGGCAATGGCGGTCATGACGATGATACTATGATGATGCATTATACCCTCTGAGTCTTTCTGGATCACGGCGTTCTGCGAGGGGTGGGCAATGTCCATAGATGCAGTAGAAAATTACTCCTCACTCTCAAATCGTCTCACTGCTGGTATGAGCTTCAGGCTAAGTAGTCCACGTCGCTGGTCGCTGTCGGTTTGCGATATACCGGACCGGCTGGTCCTCAGGGCGGCGTGTGGCAATCGTATTTGAACGATCCTTCTCAGCTTCACAAGGAGTACACACCTGCTTTTCCGAGTAGAGATCGGTGAACATTGCATACATATACAATACTCAGGGTCTGTCGATCACGATTCGTCTCCGCTGCCTAGCATCCATCCCAGGATGACCTATTTTCCTCCGAACCAGCTTGAAAGCGTGCCCTTTGCCTCCTTGGCACCCTACCACGTAAGTCAGCTTCCACACTCTACCAGACCACGTCTTCATATATGATATATGTTCATTTCCTCACCTGCTGCACATTCCGATCAAACTTATCCGCCGCCTCGTTCACCTTGCTGCTCGTCTCGGCATACGCGCCCTCGAGCTTCTTCGCCGCATCCGCGCGGTAAGCCTCGAGCTTGGCATCCACCTCGCTGCCCTTGGCCTTGGCTTGATTGGCGAGACGCTCGACTTCGGCGCGCGCGTCCGAGGCGAGTACGGAGGCGTTCTTCTGTAGCTCGGAGCCTTTGTTTTGGACTTCGGAGGTGTTGGTCGTGGAGGCTTTGCTGCGGAGTTTGGCTGCGTCGGCTAAGGTGGGGGAGGGGTGTTAGTGGTGTGGTCTCGCGGGGGAAAGCTCGGCGAGAAGACTGAGGTGTTGAGCGATTGAGTGTTAGGCTATCATGGCGCACCTTCAAGACGCTTCTCGGCGGCCTTTGGGTCGCCTCCGGATTGGTAGAGGTAGTAGCCGGCCGCTGCGGCGACGGCAACACCGACGGCGGGGATTGCGCGGTTAGACATGACGGCGGTGGTAGTTGCAGTTGAGTGAGTGGGCTTGAGAGACAGTGGGATGCAGATGGTGAGATGAGGGTCAGGTGAGGTGAGCCTGAGAGAATGCAGCTGGTTGTTATGCACCAGTCTCGGCCTTGTATTGCTAGCACGTTTCTGTGACGTATTTACCGAGGGAGCTTCAGCCACACACGCTAGGAAGGCACGTTCAAGACATGCAGAACGAATATTACTCCATGCCACTTGGCTATTTCAGCACAGAAAAGCAGGTCTGGCTTGGACTTCTTGAGCGACTCACCTCCAAATTCCATTACCAGATATCGTACGAGCGCTGTCGATTCTTCCACGGGCAGGAATCTCGAGCGGGTTCGCCCGCCGCTAGTAAAGTTGGTCGATCATCTGGAAGTCGCAGCCTCTGGGGCGCTGTTTGGGACAAGCATTGTACGATCATCACATCAATCGTTTGACCAGACCTAGTCTTCAACCGCACCAAGGTCGGCCACCGATCATGCCAAGATGAATGTGACAGAAACAGCAGCAGTACAGTCCTCGTCCGAGTCATCGACGACCCCTCACGAGACGCAGTCCGAGTTTACCTCGAACGTGCCGAGTCGGTCCATCAAGCCGGAAGACGAGTGGGAGGAAGATTCTGGGGTTGATGATGGGGGGGCAATACGAATGAATGACAGGTGAAGACGATCCAGCCTCCCAGAGCATAGCATTGTATATTATACGACATGTCGCGCAACCCATCAATACTCAACACCCTCACGGAGGTTCCCGAGGAGGGTACTCCTCAAGCAAATCAGATCACCCTTATAGACCAGACACGGCCTACAGCCCCGGTCGATCCTCCTGAAAATGGCTTGGAGAGTGCTGAAGAAGAGGACAGTGACAGTACTCGAGCACTGACGCCCCTCGAACCGTTGTCGAAGCGCCTCACGAGCAGTTCCTTACGTCAGACCGTCAAACAGCAAGTCGACAAGCAGAAGTACAGGCGCTACCAACAGGACCGCTTCCATGATCCTGATGCAGAGGCACCGCAGCCTGGCGACGAGGCCACGCCCGCGCAGAAAGGCTATCTTGGACGTGGGACCGCGCGAGCGAAAGGCATGCTACGACGCAAGCGCACTCTCGGGCGTGGCACGGAAGAGGACAGCGTGATCGACATTCTATATGAGAACCAGCGCGGCGCTTTTCTCTTCGGCATCCCCATGTTCAGCAGCAGCTCATTGCTAAACTTCGATCCGAAGTCCTGGCAGAACAATACATTCCGCACTTCGCCAGTCGACATTCGCAATGCGCAAGTGCCTGACCCTAGCTGGGAGTGGGCGTGGCATAATTGGTATGTTGACATGAGTCGGGATGTCGACGAGGAAGGGTGGGAGTACAGCTTCTCGTTCCAGAAAGGCTTCGCATGGCACGGCAACCATCCTTGGTTCCACTCTTTCGTCCGACGGAGGAGGTGGCTGCGGAAGAGAGTGAGGAAGCACACTGTCCATCACACGAAGGAGCGTAGTCACGAGCTCACGGCAGACTACTTCACAATACGCCCAAGCACGGTCCGACCTCGTTCCCTCGACAGCAGTGCCATGCTTTCCAGCGCGCAAGCCCGCGCTTTCGCCAAGGTTGACGACGAGCCCGATATCGAGAAAGTCGAAATTCCCGACATTGGCACGCTCCTTCACCTAATGCGCAAAGCTGCGGTAGATCGTGAGAAGCTCGTTGGTGTCCGTAAATTCATCGACCACGGCGGAGACGAGTTGTTCTACCTGTCAGACCGTATGCCGGAGATAATGTCTCTCTTCGTGTACCAGTCTTCCCGTCGCCAGCTACTCACAGACCTCATGCAGCGATTCGAGCACGCTAGCACGCGCAAGGAGTCGCTAGCAGATCACACTCATGATGACGAAGAGACGAGGAAGAAGCACGAAGCCGCGGCCAAGCACGCTGACAACTTACTCAAAGCTGTTAATGCGGCTGATGATCAAGTCAAGAAGCTAGAGTACTGGTCTGACATCAAGTCCATGGCGCACGAAGGGCAAGCCCTACACGCTACTGACAGTGTGCACTGGGATGAGAAGAAGTGGCAAGGTCTTGACCCTGCTGCCGCGCCTCACGATCAGGAGAGCTTCAAGAGCAAACAGCATCCCAGCGAGCTTCCGCCAGAGCTGCACAAGCATCCGGAGCATGTGGATGAGAAAGCAGCCAATGGGAAGGCGAGAGTGCAGAGGGAGAGCGACGAGACGGATGCAGGCTATGTCACGGCTGCTTCGCAGACTCCAGCCGTGAACGGTGCAAAGGGTGTCACCAGAGTTCCTGAGCCTGAGTCTGAGGTAGAGAAGTATGAGACGCCTGCTGAGACGCCGACGCCCTCTGTCAAGGGGAAGGGCAAATCCCAGTATGCTACTCTTGATGGTGTTGTGGAGGATGAGGAGGACGAGGAGCAACTTGATGGACCACCGCTTGAGCGGGTGAAAGAAGAGCAGCGTTTTGAGGACGCGCAGGAAGAGCCCTCTCACGGGACGACGGCGGAGGCTGAGAAACAGACACCAGTCGAGGTTGTGATGCCGAAGGGTATTGACGCCGACTTCGGGCAGGACCCTGTGATCATGGAGTAATCAATTGCGTTTGACATGGGTTTAGCATGGCGTTAAGGGGCGTGTAGAGAGTGTTGCATGAGCGTGACTTAGCATGGTTGGGAGCATTGCGGAGCACATGAGGGGTCGGCGACTGTATGGTAGCGATACACAGCATGGCGAGTATATGATCATTACTGAAATACCTCTTTACGAGAACATCGTACTACAATAAAGTACTCACTGTGTTGTCTTCACAGTCAACGACTGAAGGCCCCCACCGAACCCCCACCACAACAGTCGCGTCGCACTTCACGCGTCTGCATACGGTAATTATCTCCTACCAAGTAAGCGACGACTCCAAAGCATGCACGCACAATGTTGCGCACAACAACATGAGCACCACCGCCCCTCCCACACGCCTCGACTCCGCCCTCTCCTCCCTCCTCTCGCGCCTCATCCCCGACCGCCTGCCCCACGAAACCCAAGAGCAAGCCGACGCCCGCTGGGAAGCCGCTAATGACCGTGCGCGAAGTCTCATCAATAGTGCGGCGGATGCTGAGGCGGATGAGGGCAGTGATGGGAGGTGGGAGGATGTCGAGTTTGTGGCTGAGGAGTTGAGGCGACGGTTGAGAGATGAGGGGAATGATGACGGGAGCGGGGACGGGGAGGAAGGGGCGAGGCGACTGGGTGGGTTGGTGGAGAGGCTGCAGGCGCAAAAGGTGCTGGGGAGAAAGGGGGGGATTTTGTGGTTTTTGGGACGGGTTGCTGAGGATATGAGGCGGGAGGAGAAGCGGGATGAGGAGGATGATCGGGAGGCAGGGGAGGGGAGGTTTGTGGGTGTGCCAAGGAGTCGAGGGATGGAGAGTCCGAGGACGAGGCCCGTGGGAGACAGAGCTACGGGTCTACGACCGCAGGAAGCTACTATGGGTGCGGAGCAGAAGGACGATAGGGAGAGTGGAGCCAGTGGAAGGAGTGACAGGCCGACAGAAGCAGCGCTCATGAGGGATTTGCCATTCACGTTGCAAGGCTTATCGTCTACAAATATGGTGTTCGAGGACGACGTGTCGCTCAAGCTACCGCCAACTCTGCCTGTGCCGATGATCGCTTTACTGCATGCACTTGCGGAGCCTGCACTGCTGTACAGGTCACTTGCAAAGTTTGCAGAGAAGTCAGAGACTGGAGGGCTGGTGAGTCAGAGTCTGCAGTCTGCTATTGGAATGGAGTTGCGATCCTACCTCACTCTGGTTGCACAGCTCGAAGGTCAGATCAGGCGGGCACTGCAGTCTGTGGACGAGCATGCGCCGAGAGGAGGGCTTGGGAAGACCGGCGTGACACTCAAGAGGCTGGTGGTCTGGACGCGAGATGCCACGATTGCACTGCGTCTGATGAGTCTGATCGTGGAGAGCTCGAGTGGCAAGAAAGGCGGAGAGCTGATCAGCTGCATACACGATTATGCCACCTCACACGGCGACCCATCCGTCCACACATTCGCCGAGCGACTACTGGGCAATATCACAAAGCCCTTCTACAGCATGCTGCGACGCTGGGTGTACGACGGCGAGTTAGAAGACCCTTACCAAGAGTTCTTCGTGCATGAGAACAGCGACAACGAAGATGGTATGGGACCTGGTGCCAGTAGCGTGTGGGAGCACAAATATGCCATGAAGCCCGCAATGGTCCCCAGCATAATGACACCAGACTTCGCCAATCGCGTCTTCCTCATTGGCAAGTCACTAAACTTCATCCGATACTCCTGTGGCGACTCACCTTGGGTCGAATCGCACTCCCTCACTTCGTCTCGCGAGCTCAGCTACGGCGACACAGCGACTCTCTCTTCGAGCATAGACACCGCCTACACGGCAGTCATGGCCCGTCTGCTTTCACTGATGGAAACAAAGTTCGCGCTGTTCACACACCTCACAGCTTTGAAGAAATATCTCCTACTCGGCCAAGGCGACTTCATAGCTCTACTCATGGAGTCGCTAGCGGACAATCTCGACCAGCCAGCAAATTCACAGTATCGTCACACCTTAACCGCACAACTAGAACACGCCATCCGGAACTCCAACGCCCAACACGATAATGCCGACGTCCTCCGCCGCTTAGACGCCCGTATGCTGGAGCTCAGCCACGGCGAAATAGGCTGGGACGTCTTCACACTGGAATACCGGATCGACTCACCTCTAGACGTCATCGTCACGCCTTGGGCCAGTAAGCAATACCTCAAAGTCTTCAACTTCCTATGGCGCGTGAAGCGGGTGGAGTTTGCGCTGGGAACGACGTGGCGGAAATGCATGACCGGCGCTCGAGGCGTGCTGGCAGCTGTGGACGATAAGCTGGGTGCCGACTGGAAGTTAGCGCGAGGTGCTATGGCGGAGATGATTCATTTTGTGGATCAGCTGCAATGGTATATTTTGTTCGAAGTCATCGAGGCGGGCTGGGAGGGGCTGCAGAAGAGTATCCGCAGACCCGATGCAACGCTGGATACGCTCATCTCGGCTCACACCGCGTACTTGAAGAGTATCACGAGGAAGGGCTTGCTAGGAGGCGGTGCTATCGACTTTCCAACGCAACTACATGAGCTGCTGAAGCTCATGCTCTCCTACAAAGAAGCCATCGACGCACTCTGGTCCATCTCCATCGACGAGTTCGGCCGCCGCCAAGAACGAGCCGCGAAGATCGAGACCCGCACCAAGGCTGGCCGCTGGGGTCTCACAGAAGCCGACGACGACACTCCATTCCTCAGCACACGCTCTCCGATCCCCGCACTGCTGGCCATAGGCAACAGCAAGCCGCTGGACGAGCACGCTGTGCTCGAGACTTTGCGGCAAAGACTGAGGGGACTGAGAGGGGAGTTTAGAGCAAAGATCACGGTGCTGCTGGGTGATTTGCGGGACCAGCCGGATACGGATATGAGGTTTTTGGGGGTTGTGATGAATTTCAATGATGTTTACCAGCCGGCTAGGAGGCGACGGGCTGCTGGAGGTAAGGCGAAGGGGTAAAGGGACATACAGGATTCGAGGATTGATGACTTATGATACACCCACGAGAGTCAAGAGCACGACCAGAGTGATCTTGTTGGACGGCGTGCTCAGCATCGTCCCGCGCCGTGCTCTGAGCGCTTCGGTGCGAGTCGGTAAGTACGAAGGCGGAGATGCGGAAGACCTCTGCCGGGTCAGTTGCACTTGTTGTCCTGGATAGGATAACAGCGGAAAGCAGATGGCCAGATTGCGGGGGAAATCGCCCTGCATAAATGGCGCCAGATGAGTAGACTCAACGATATCACATCGTGTGATGCCATCACGCTGAAAGACCAGATGCGGATTTCTACATCAGTGGGCAGAGCTACCACTCGATGCTCTCTTCTCTCCGCTACTGTCGGGAGGTGCCTACGCTACTGAGCATGGACTCACAATAGTAAGGTGCTCATGAGACGCTCTGGAAAGAAACTCATTGCTGAACGGTGCAATGTGCACAGATGTTTGGTCTCTCGTAGATACAGTAGCCTGGTCCCTTGTCGTCGCAACCATACTCATAGCAGCGTTACCTACATTCCAGATAATTGGAGATGCGGCGCTACCACTTAACATGACTCCATGGATCATCGTACGTTCCCCGAGATGCTCCGTTCGTTGTCGAGTCTACCAATGTCCATTCGGACCCTTGGTCGCCAGCTTCAACAGAGCAGGGAAGTTAGGTGTTCCGTAGCCAGTTACAGGATCTACGAGTCACGTCTTGTCAGTATATTCCTTTGCTAAAACAGGGCAACAACAGAGTCACTCACCCCATCCAGGGGTAGCGTTCCAGCTTGCATACGGCACAAAGGGTGTCTTCAGCCCACTGTAGATGTCCTTGCCCGGACAGCCAGTAGACCCACCATCGACGATATCCGTCAATCCTTTGAAACCCTCGCTGTAGATCCAAGGATTAAGAAAGCCAAGTACCGGTTTTCCAGCTTTCAATCGATACGCGTTCAACAACGCCACTACCCCAGCAAAGGCTGGAGAAGACGCTGAGGTCCCACCAACGAGGATCTCTTTCTGCGTATCGACTACGTGGAATATATAAGACTGAGCTGCCACATCAGGGAAGCCACGTCCTCCTGGGTTATAAAGTCCTTGCCAGCGTGAACCGAGGATGTTGAGGTATCGACGAACCGCGGTCTGCTGGTATGCAGGTGTGGGCCAAGTATCCGAGAAGCCTCCTGATGAGAATGAAATCGCACGTTCCGGTTTGACGCGGTAAGTCCCGCCGACGCTTGTCACGGAGGGACAAGCGGCTGGGAAGATGGGAAGGAAGCGTGTTGTGTTCTTGCCGTCATTTGTTTGGCAGGCTGAGCTGACGCCTGTATCGCCACTGGAGACTTGAGGAGGGTCAGTATGAGGCGTCTTTGAAGTGATGGGGTAACATGGAATGGGAGTCAGCGAAACCATGCTTTGAGCGATGGAGTTCCGGTGATGGGGCGGGAGTGATGGAGCGTGAGTGACGTGGTGGGAGTGATGTGGCGCGAGTGATGGAGCGTGAGTGACGGGGCGTGAAGTGGCCAAGGGTGACGGATTCTAGAGTGAAGTGATGAGGCTTGATAGCTGTCCACTCTGAATGATATAATTTCGTGTAATGGGGCTTCGTCTGAGGGAACTTCGTCTGATAAAGCGCGAGGTGACCACGCTCGGGTCGAGAAGGGAGAGAAGGAGTGATGCAACACTTACAAAGTGCGCTCACGCCACGAGCACCAAGCTGACCAAACATATTGCACACCTTCTTTCGGTAGGCCAATGGCACAGACTGTTCGTCTTCGCCATACGAAGTCGAAATAGTGTGTGGTAGGGCACGGTCGGGCTGTGCGGGTAGATACGTGAGTGCGTTGGGATACGGCTCGTTTTGACCAGGGCCCTGAGGTTGATCGAGATCTGGGACAAGTGGACCAAGACCTGGTGTTGAATAGGCATTGATAGGAACAGGGTAGCCAATAGAGAGAATGTATTGCGCGTCCAGATTGGCTTCGACACTGTCCTCGGTGGAGTTCTGGTCGAAATCTATGCCCCATGTAGAAGGTCTTCAAGCTACGATAAGTGCTGCCAAGTCGCACAGATGATGCCAATGTGAGTCTTGACACTGTGAGGGGCGGTCAAGGATGCATGGCGGCTTGGTATCGGCCAGTGATGCGCGCTTTGCCAGTGATGAGCGGCGGCAGCGATGAGCGTACAGGTGACAACAGAAGCCGTGCTGGTCCATCCGGTGAAGCTCTCTCAGCGACGATCGAGGGTGTGCGGGACAACGTACGCTGCGCCGCAATGATGCACATGTAAGTGCGGTACCGATATGACAGTGAAGGAGATTATAGATCGTCGCCGCAATGCATGATTCCAGTGCCCCGAGACCAATGAGTAGAGGATGAAAGTGCCAGAAATGTCGTTTGGCATTCAACGATGGAGATGGACTGTGCCTGTCTTGGCAATAGTGCCAATCATCAATTGACCAGGACTGTGACCAAGGGGACATCGCCGATTGACTGGACGCCTTTCCACGTTTTCCAAGCGAGGCAGAGTATCGAGGTCAATGTCGCACAGCCTCGTATTTGGTTCGAAAATGGGGCAAAGCAGCAGACTTTGATGCAGGTGATCTTGACTATGCAACATTATATACTACACAACTATGCCTCCCGTCTGATCCTGGCGTGGGACCAATTTTCCAGCATTTGTCATGCCCATCACGCTATGCAAGAATCCAAACAGAGGACGTCTGTAGGCTCATCTAGCATCCATACAAGTCGTAAATCGCGTTCCCGTTGCTTCCAAACACGCCGAAGCTGGGCGAAGCATTGTAATCCTGGTAGGCATACCAAAAGATGTGTATCGAGTTGAAGGCCTGGCAGGCGACTGATCTCCAGTACGTTTGTGCATTCTGTACGGAGGCGACCGCGGCTCCGCTATTAGGGCCGCTCACGGGCCAGCCAGTCTCGGTCACCCAGACCCATTTGCCGGGCGAGACGGCGTTGACTTGGTTCCGAGTGGCTGTGACTGAGTCCCAGAAGACGGCGGAAGCGTCCGCGATTGCAGCGTTCTGGAAGTAGGGATATCTGGGAATAACAGTCAGCGTGTGATCTCGATCATTCGCCAACGGGACAATGCTTACCCATCGAGTCCGATGAAGTCAGAAGCCGTGATGACGGCCTTGTTGTTGTTGTCCACCCACGCGGTCCAGGTGTCCACATGCCCAACCTGGGCCTGCACACCCATTGCCCTTACCATGCCTCTGACATCGTAGATCTGTTGCGCCAGTGCACTCGCCGATGTGTCTCCCCGATACAAGTCCTCGCTGCCCACCGAAATCGCGATGATCCAGTTCGAACCATGGGCGTTGATCGCAGCCTGCAGAGCGTTCTTCTCATTCGTGAAATGTGTCGCATCCTCCGCCCACACGCCCACAAGGATCTGAGTGCCGGTCGCGATTGCTGCTGGCACGGCGTTTGCGAGCGTGTTGCAGTCGCTCGAGGCGTACAGGCGGACCGAGGTGATGTGTTGAGGAAGGCCGGCTATCTTCTGAAATGCTGTGGTCCATTGTGCCGTGGTCTTGCAAGAGCCGTCTGGGTTGTTGGCGCCGACATTGAAGCCTTTCCAGTATGCTGTTGTGCAAGGAATGCTAGCCGCGAGAGCTGTAAGGATAGTGGTGAAACGCATGATGTCCAAATTAGATTGCAGTGCTATGCGATAATGCTCGAGGGATAATTGTGCTATGCAGGAAGCGAATGTTTGCTGAACGAACGTACGAGATGAACTCGAAGAAATAGAAACGATGGTAAGTACAGTGCTTCGCCAAAAGAATACTCCTGTCTTGTACTAGAAGCAGCGTTCACCCGATGATGTGCGTTCACGGCTGGAGTTCTCGCCGTGGTGCACCATGCTAGGGCATCATTGGCTGACGTGGTGGTTATTTCGAGATTTGCCTGCAGATCATCGTATTATTATGCATCGCTTGCCGGCACGCGGAGGGCATGACGATTCGTACGGAGGTGCCGTGGACGCCGCAGAGAACCGCAACCTATCCGAAGCGTGACTGAGCAAGCAATTGTGGAGAGAAGCAGGTCCAGCTTTCCGTTCAGGGTGCATGGGTTGAATTGAGCGACAGAGCACAGCTTGGTGTCCTTGAAGAAAATAAATCAGTCAAGCAGTTTTGCCGAGAACTGGGGTACGACCCTGTGGAATCGGGACGTCTCTGCACGCGGCGCTGCTCCGTATATCACGTATCGACATTTCAAACGCTGCAACATGTGTCAGACCCAGGTGTCGGTAGTATTGAAGCTCACCTGATTTGCGAATAGACTGGCGCTTGACATAAAGTGATGTTGCTGGCCACATGGCTTTGACTTCCTCACATCGGGTGAACGTTGTCGCGGCATCGAACAGTGCCGGGGAGCTGTACCGAGAGCTACCGTGAGTGTAATCACTCTTCAACATCGACGTGAGATGTGAGGAGCACCATTCTCGACCAACACGCCGTCAAGAATCAGAACTATCATCATGAACGGCCCTGGATATCTTGCAGTCGCTATCGAGACAGGCCCAAACACAGACGAATCCGCCTTCCACGACTGGTACAACACAGAACATGGCCCTCTTCGTCTTCGCCTTCCCTTTATAACAACGGGTGATCGCTACAAAGCCTCGGACTCTAAGCAACCCGGCTGGTCCGCCGTCTACGATGTCACAGATCTCTCGAACCTCAACAAACGGATCTATTCACGCATGCGCGAGGAGCGGTCCAAACGCGAGAAGCAGGTGATGGGCACGTTCACCTCTCTGGACCGCAAGATCTACTCTCAGACTTCCACGAGGCAAAAGACCGGCTACTCTGGACCAGCACCAGTGCAAGTGGCTGTTACGGCCGTGCTCAAGGACGAGGATCTGACTGATCTTGACGGGTGGTACGAAGAAGAGCACACCAGTATGCTCGCCAAAGTCCCCGGATGGCTGCGAACGCGGCGATTTCGATTGGTCGCCCCTGGATTGAAGGGTATGCCACCTACCGGGCAGACTGAGACGCTTGCGGTGCATGACTTCGAGGCTGAGAACGGACTTGGTGGTCCAGAGGATGATGCAGCGAAAGCTACGCCAGAGTTTGGACGAGTCTTGAAGAAGCTTGTTGGTGAGGAGATTCGGCTGTGGTCTCGCTACCATACTTTTGATGCGCTACGGGAACCACCTTCATCTGTCATCACTACTGATGGCGCGGAGCTGAAATTCCAGATGGAAGGCAACCCAGCAGATCCGGTCATTGTTTGCGTAAACTCGATACTCACGAACTTCAGCATATGGGATCGCGTCGCTGCGGATCTCACTAGAGGCGTGAGCGGCAAGACCTATCGCGTGCTACGATACAACTCGCGAGGCTACTTACAGCAAGCATCGAAAAGCAACGACACCCGCTTCGATCTATTGACAGACGACCTCGAGTATCTGCTCGACCGCCTCAATGTCAGTAAAGCTCACGCTGTCCTCGGAGTGAGCATGGGCGGCGTCACAGCCATCAACTTCGCGATCAGATACCCGAGTAGGCTGGAGAAGTTCATAGCATGCGACTGTAACGTTGCGGCCAGCCCTGCGAACAACCAAGCGTGGGCTGATAGGATCGAGCTCGCGAAGAAGGAAGGTATGCCAGCACTGGCGAAAGCGACGGTCGAGCGCTGGTTCACGCCTGCCAATCATGGCTCGGAAAGCTTTAATAAAGTTGTTGAAATGGTAAAGCCAGCCAGTGTGGACGGATTTGAGCAGAGTGCTGGGGCGTTGTGCAATTACGATCTCAAAGACAAGCTGGCTGAGATCAAGACGCCAGGCTTGTTAATAGCAGGCGGCGGCGATGGTAAGCTGCCCGAGGCGATGCAGAAGTTCAACCTTCCCGGTGCGAGATTCACTAGCATACCCAATGCTGGACATTTGCCGATGTTGGAGAACCATAAGGCATTCATGGAGGCTGTGAGTAGTTTCCTGTAGACAGTATAAGCACATTGCTTCGTCCCTGCGGACCGCGGCAACTGATACTTTGTCTTAGCCATGCTTAGCAAGCCTTGTTGGAAGCGTTGCATTGACTTTGTCTTATCACCGTTTGTAATGTAAGTCAGTCGTTATGCCATTCTTATGTCCGACTGCGGACTGAACTCGGCCGATGACTTTCCGTAGCATTGGTCTATTCGACGTCGAGCACATCTCACTGACAACGAGATACTTCGCCCATCGGCACGGGGAGATTTGCTTCCCCGATGCCTGTTGCAATGTCACGTACATGTTGTTGGCCTGTTCAAAAGCGAGAGCCGAGGTGGGCTGAACGCGGATCATATTCAATGGATGCAGCACCATCCTCAGCTTTGCACATCACTTACTCCATCCAAGCAAGCGTATATAAGTCAGAAGCTAGTCTTTGATTTCGCTGTCTATCAAGATTTGCCCATTCCAGGTCTGTCGCAATGGCTGCTTCCGAGACTAAAACCGACTTGTCAAACTGGCGAACCCACCCATGTAGCGAATATGGTTTTGCGAACATCGATAAGTTGCTCTCTACTCAAACAATCAAGAAAGCTTCGCAACCAAGTCCGTCATTCGAGAAAAGCTCTAGGAACCTTGACAACTTCGCACTCAAGACCAAGGATGGGAAGACGCTCAATATCACCGACTTCCTTGTCGACTCCCACACCGATGGCTTTCTCGTTTTACACAACGGCAAACGTGTCCATGGGTTCTACGCCCACGGTAACAACGAGAAGACCAAGCACATCATGATGAGCATGACCAAGTCGGTCGTCGGTCTCGTCACTGGAGTACTCGTAGAACAAGGGCTCATCGATCCAGCTGAGAAAGTGACCACCTACCTGTCGGAGCTTAGAGAGACTAGCTTCAAAGAGATTAGTGTCAGACATTTACTCGACATGCGAGCTGGCATCCAATACGACGACTCGTCGTACGAGTATTCGGTGTCATTTGGTTACACGCCGCTACGCGCAGGCGACAAAGCAACGAACTTCAACGACTTCTTGAAAATATTCAACCCTCCGACGATTTCGCCAGGAGGAGCATTCACTTATAGCTCCGTCAATACTGATGTGCTCAGCCTGGTCCTGGAGCGGGTGAGCGGGAAGAAGCTGGCCGAGCTCATTTCTGAGCACATCTGGGAGCCAATCGGAGCGGAGAGCGATGCTCTCATCGCAATAGACAGCGCTGGAAATCCTCGTGGAGCAGGCGGTATGTGTGCTACCATACATGATCTTGCAAGACTCGGGCAGGCTTTACTGTCCGATTCCCTCGTTTCGAAGGCTTGGCTTGATGACATACTGAACGGTGGTGATGCGGAAGTCTTTGCAGCTGGCTCATTCGCGCCGTTGGTAGCTGCGTTCGGGGATGCGAAGTTTGCTTATCGAGATTGCTTCACCGTCAGCGGTGACCTGGGGATCATGGTGGCAGTAGGCATCCATGGGCAGACGCTTATTGTTGACCGCAAGGCTGGTATCGTGTTGGCGAAAACCTCGAGTCAGCCGGATCCCATCATGAAGCTGTCGAGTGCTGTGCAGGGCTTCTTGGAGATCAAACGAGTGCTCACGGAGAACAGCTGAGGTAAGGTCTTCTCCGGAGTTCTGCAACATGAGTAAAGCTCTTTCAGGCGCATCCGTAGCAGTGTGGCTAGAATTCACAGTATGTATGAGAGATAGAGTTTAACGCTACTTTCAAGCCTTGGTGATCTCCGCGCGATGTCTGTAGACAAGGTCGTTGCATGGATGCATACCTCCATAGCAGCATATGAGCGTCCCGGGAAGTGGGCCGAAGATTTTGGTGATCATTGTTGAATTACCTGTCGCATACATACAAGAAATTGGGGTATATCGCTCATCGTGAACCCAGCCACGACCAGCGTAGCTCCACGACTCCAATCGAGTGTCCCAAACGCCAAGTACTCGTCGTTCAGTCATTCAAGAGTACCCACTCTCACTTTTGTATCTCCTGCTCTTGTCCTTCCGCCCAGCAATGCAGTCAAAGCACCACACCAGACTCGCCACGAACATCACTCCAGTAGCAACCCAAGTCGAGACCAAAAATTTGCCACCCCTTTGCGCCGACACGCCAATCTCATTACCGTAATGATTGATCACATCCGCAGCCTTGACCGCAATAGCCGTCGCGATGGCAGACGCAATGCCAATCGCCAGGAAAGCAAGCAGATCAATGAGAACATTGATGAAGCTGCTAATCCGTCCAGTGAAGAAAATGCTAGCCAGTGCTGCGAGAAAGGCAACACCTGCGAACGCGATGGCGATGCAGTACAGCACGAACATGGCCTGCGAAGCGATCCGCAGTGCTTTCAGACCAGCATCAATCTCGTCCGGCCAGTTCAGATCAGTTAGATTGATGTTGCTGTTGCCGCTATTGTTCAGCTCGAGCTGTAGCGTCTGCTGAGGGTCGAAATGGTACATAGCCGTGCGGTTACTGCAGTCCGTGACGTTCTTCCTGATGTCGGACTTCGACACGGTGGCGTTGGGAATGTCTGTAGGAGTGTAGAAACCCTCGCAGAAGTCCAGTATGTGCGCGGAGTAGAAGTCGTGTAAGCCGAGTTCCTTCGCAAAGGAGTTCAGGCCTTCGTTGATTTCACTTTCGATAGAATTCGTCACGTTGTCTATGAAGGAGATGAATGGGTTCGAGCTCTCCGAAGAAGTAGTGTTGAGGACGTTCTGGCCAATCCGAGATGTGTTCAGCGTGACGAGGGCGTAGTCCTCCATGCAGCCTGGGCAAGAGCCGGCGAATAGGCATAGCGTTGTGAGTATCAGGGCGGCGGTGCTGAGGAGCACGGGGAGGATGGCGAGGAAGCGCATAGTTGCTGGCGTCTGTGGCGATAATTCGGTCTTGCTCTAGTGTTTGGGTGGTAGCAGGCCTCGCAGTGAGACTACGGCAGTAATGCTACGCCCTCTGAGGAGGAAGCAGTGAAGACAACAAAGTGAACGAGTCGCGCTCTCACCTGTACATACCTCAATCTATATCAGTACACCACCATGCCAGCACGCGCACTGCGTCACCTCACATTCGCGCCAAAAGGGCCCTTGCAGCAATCTCAGCATTGTCGCAAACAATCCAAGGTCGCGTGGCAGCGCGTGGACGCAACGCTGGCAAGCGAAAGTAGCAAATGACGTCGGATGTGTTGACGCGACAAGGGACACGTCTTGTTTGAGGTCGATGCCAAGAATCGTACTTGGTTCGGCATCGGAGAGTTCGCTTGACGGCAGTGTTTCAGATTCACGCTATGGGAGTCGACAGTTTGTACCGATGACCACCCGGATCGAGCAGACAGATCGAGTGGAAGCGTCAAGAATACGGAGGAGGCGCAATCTAGAGTGAGAGATAGTGATGAGCTGATCGAGAGTGCAGCAATGGCTACCTGTGATAGTATGTACACGCAGTGCATCCTGTCAGGATCCTCTGCTTTGGGCACTCCGGCCCCAATTTACGGGTCTGCTTCCATGTCCTCCATCGATCCACTACGGAAAATTTGCAGGAAGCGCACCGATCTCGTGAAAGTTTTATACCATTTCCCGCTTGCCTCGCGATCGTACGCAGTGAGCCCTGGAGCAGGTGCCAAGCCCAACCTTCCTCCATGCCAATGAGCTTCTGCGCCCGAGCCCGTAATTTACAGGTCCTCTCCATTCCTCACATGACGTCAACGATGGCCAGATCGACCCGCTAGGTAAGGTCTACATTTGCACGTCAGCCACATGCACACAATTAAAGCTTGCGAAGGCAACTCGACCAATTCTAGTAGTCGAGCTCGGCCGAAGCATTGGTCGGTACAGCAGCGTCAAGATCCTCATAGCTCCGCATAGACCTGCCGGTAGTAGCGGCAATTGGTCCGATGACGCCATGCTCAATCAACGTACGCTGGTCGCGAATTCCAGTGAAGCTGGGTTGACGGGCGCGGCCGTCGTTGCGAGCATAGGGTCCTGCATTGCGGTAGTTATTATTGCGCATGCCGCCAGTGCGGATAGGACCGGTGGCACCCATCATGCCCATGATGGGGTTCGTGGCTGAGCCTGGAGGACCCCAGCCGGTTGGCAGAGTCATCCCTGGGTTGAAGCCGGGCATGCCAGTTCCCATCATGTGCTGGGAGAGGTTGAAGCCACGGGGGGTGCCTGTCAGCTGGCCGTTTTGGCCGATGGGGTAGTGGCCGTTGGAGTTGGCGTCGCTGCGACCGGGCGCGATGTGAGCGGGATCGAGGACGTAAGTATTGACGAGCTCGACGTCCTTGATCACACGGTCGTAAAACTCCTCGTGACGCTTCTCGACGTGCTTGCGCCAGAACTCCATGCCCTTGAAGAGCTTGGTACACTCAGGCACCTTGCAGCGGATGCGATTAGAATCCTCCAGCTTGACCCACTGTTGTAACGTATTAGCAGATGACAACATCTCAGACACGATGCTTTCTTACCTTCTTCAGTTCGTCGTCGACCCCGTCCTCCACTGACGTCCCTCCCAACTTCACTATGTCGACATTCCCCGGCTCCAACAACTGCAAGATCTTGTCCTCGAACGTCTTCACCCACTTGTAGGCGCGTTGGAATTGGCCCACCGTCTCCCTTGGCAGCACAGTCATCTTACGCTCCATGACCGGGCTCCCAAACTCCGCATCCCCATCCTCATTAGGCGAGACTGGCCTGCCGTTGCCGCGGTCCGATCTCAATGGGAAGTCCTGTCCAGCAGCAGAAGCCCGACCGACTTCGACGGCAGTGCTGGTAAGTGACGAGCGTGGGCGACGAAGGTGACCACCCGGACACTTGCGCTGCAGCTCATGCACCGAATCGGACTCGAAGACACAGAAGAAGCAGAAGTTGTGAACGCGGCGGAGATACTCGACGAGGAGGTCAAGGTTTTTCTTAGTCTGGATGAATTCGATGCTGGTACTGAGGTCGGAGGCTGGCTCCTGCTCTTCAATGATTTCCCCATTCTCCTCGGCGACATCCATGTCCTCGTCAGCGTTGTCCTGGGAAGGCGGCGATGGCGCCTTCAGCTGGCCGGACTCGATGAGCTGCTCAACACGCTGCAGGACCTTGGCGACGCCGAAGTAATTGTCGCCCAGCTCGTTGTCGAGCTGGCGGACAAGACGGGTGGCGAGCTCGGCGTCACGGACGATGCGCTCGGGAGTTGAGAACAGATCCCACAACGCCTTCTTGCGCGGCTCGGTCGGCGGGCGATGGAGCGCGAAGTGTACAGTGAAGCCTCCGCGATCGGAGCCGTCCTCGATGACCTTACCATTGATCTTCTCCAGGGCACGCTCGCCAATACTGCCTTTAGGCGCCTCGACTGCTTCACTGCTGTCAGCCTCGGGTGTAGCCATAGTATCAGCTTTTGGCGTCTCGGGGTTGAGTATCATCCAGCCCATGCGGAAGCACTTCTTCAGCGGATTCGGGTCCGCAAGTGACAAGTGCTTGAATCCACCTTCGCCCTCCCCGAGGTGCTCTTTGGCCAGATCCTCCAGTGGGAGACGACCGACACTGGGGCCAAGTGTTTTAATGAGCAAAGTTGGCAGCGATGCGATCGGATCGCGAATGTCACCGCCAAGAGCAGCATCCAGATCGCCAACTCCCAGGACCTCTGTTGCAGCGGTAGCCTCGCCTTCCTCTTTCTCAAGTACGCCGCCAGCGCCGTTGGACTCAGACTTGTATATGCCCTCAAGACTGAAGTTGTCGAACACGCCTTCGTTCAGATCGTTTACCCAGAGATCGTAAAGCTCGCGGCGGTATCCCATAAGCTTGGCGCGGAACGGCTCACGGACTTCACCAACGTAGCGCTCGCGAAACCAGTTTTCATGCTTGTGGGCACGAACAAATTGTTGAGCGTGCTTCTTCTGCAGATTGACCTTGTACTCGTCGTAGGCAGCTTGAATGACTGTCTTCTCCGCATCGCGATCAGAGCGCATCTCACGATCGCCTTTAATGGCTGGGCGCCTGCCGGACTTCGCGAACTCTCTCTCCTCTTTGATGCGCTTCTCCTGGCGCCAGTGCTCCGCGAAGTAGGTATAGCCAGCTTGGATCTCGAGCAGCATGGGGTCTACGATTGGATTGACGAGGCTGAGGGGATTGGGTGCCTGGCTCGGGACGTAGCGGTCGATGGTCGGCGGCGCGCCACGGTCGCCAGGCGATGATCGACGGCGGTCGCGACGTGGCTCTTGATCACGACGCGAATAGTAGTCATCGCGAGGTACGCGGCTTGGTGCATAGCGGTCGACTCCAGGGGAGCGGGAGCGGCGGCGGGTACGATCCCTATCATCGACCCGACGGTCTAGGTCACGTAAGCAAGTGTCATCGAAGCCTTCTGAGAGTTAACGGTGACGAGAAAAGTTGTAAGTCGTTCCACTCCGGATCATTCAGCTCCCCGTCTTCCAGGACTTCCATGAATGAGAATTCTCTCAAGTCCAAGGGCATGTCTCCATGGCCCTTGTCGTCGATCGAGAGCCCACTCAGGTTGGTCGGAAGGAGGCGGAGGCATGACTCCAGGGGTGATTGTGAAGACATAGACGGATTTGGAGGGGAAGAGTATGAATCGGATAACTCACCAGTGACCGGGGAACGACGCCGCTCGCGGTAAGAGTCGTTTGCACGGTAATCGTCGCGCCCATCGCGGACAGGAGCGCGATCCGGCGAGTCGCGTGAGTACTCCGCGTACTCCATACCTCTGATGATCGTGTTAGAAGGCCGGATGAGGTTATCGCTGCTCTGCTGTGCCGTGTGCTGCTGTCTGCTGAACTTGTGGTCGATGCTGGCCGATAACGTGGTCCGGGTCTCGGACTCTGACGCTCTATGCTTAGAAATATATGTCCAGTGATGGCCTGGCAATACGGTGTTCGGCTGGTGGCGAGGTCTGGCCCGTCCGGATTCTTCGGTCAGTCCATGCACAGCGTCCAGGAGGCTTGATTTCCTGAAGACCCTGAGACAGCCACACTCACTCCAGCGTCCAGTTGTGGAGCCTGAGTGAAGTGCTGTGGGGGGGAGTTTGACTATTTGCCATTGCGCGTCAGAAGAGAACAACTTTGCCAAGCAAGTATAAACAACGCGTGCTTCAATGAGTGATGATGCCCTTAAGGCTGTGGGAAGGATGGAATAGATGCCATGCTCGCGGTGGCTCGAGGGCACACGTCGCGGAGTGGCATGGCTGAGGCGCTCATTCTGAAGCTGAAGGAGGGCGCGACTGGCACAGACGCCAGCGCGTGAAGCTGAGGGAGAGGTATACGCACAAGTGTGAAGTATTGGTGATGCTGATGAGGTTGTGTACAGCGCTCACGTAGACGTGATGGCCGGGCACGCGCTCAATGGTGTCAAGTGAAGTGAGGTCGAGGCGATGGACGTGTCGGCTCAAGTGAGAGGGGCGCAGGCGGCAGGAGCTACCTGCGGGCCGTCCCCGTCGCATGCACTAACTTGTTTGAGACTGCCTCGAAGTCGCAGCACATGCATGATTGCGGGCATGGCGTGACACAGCACCGAACAACATCCTGTGTCTTCCGATAAGGTATAAGTCACTGGGTTGGACACTCAGGCTCGCTTTGATTTCTATCTTATTCTGTCAAAGTCGGAGCGCTGATATCGCATCTTCCTGGTCGCTTCCCAATCCAACATCACCGAGATGACAACCTTTATACCGTCCCTTACGCTTCCAGCGTTCATCTTCGAGAATGCGGCAGCATCAATACTGCTACCAATCGTATTGGGCACTGCCTCGGGATATGTCATCACTCGACGTAGGTAGCCAAATTGACGAAGTCATCCGCTCAGAGTCGCCCGAAGTACTGACGCTCAAGCCAGCCGACAAGACCAAGCAACAATACGGCACGTTCAAAAAACCGGTAGGTTCGGAGTCTGGTACTTAGAATGTGCGGGGGTTGTAAGTATCAACGGCTGACCTCTTCATAGTAAGTATCGCGTCTTCGCAAGCCATCCTCGGCCATGTCAATCACAAGCACAAACTTGACATCATGATAGTCCCGGTAACCCACCGGCCTGGCTCTTCGGCCCAGCATGGACGGCTCTTTATGGTTTCATGGGGCTCTCTGCACATCTTGCGTGGACGAACGGCGCCAGCTCACTTAGCCCAGCCACGAGCTCGCTCGCAAAGCAGGGCGCTACATTGTACACGATCCAGCTCGGGCTCAACATGCTATTCATGCCACTGTTCTTCGGCTACAACCGCCCAGTGGCGGCTCTTACAGATATCGTCACACTCACTGGTCTGAATGGATGGCTCATCTATGTTTGGGGCCGGGTTGATCAGCGATCTGGATGGCTGCTGGCGCCTTACCTCGGATGGCTGAGCTTCGCTACGTATTTGTGTGCGGGGACTGGGTATCTGAACGACTGGGACTTGAGAAAAAACTCGAAACCAACGATCGAGAAGAAGGATTGAAAGACTCCATAGCTGCGGCACACACTCCGTCTGTCTCTAGTCGCGATTCGGATGTAACGAATTGGTAGCCGTTGAGCAAGAGGTGGCAATGGCGCCTCAAGTGTAATTGTATAGTCCGGTTAATGAGCCTGTTGTCATCTTCATCCTGTAGTTCTTACCATTAGAGACATGTACTATGTTGCTGTTGACGTGTTCGAATCCTCATGTCGTGATCTCTCAAAATTTGGGTGGGGAAGCTTTGTCCATCACTTCACCTCAGCTTTGCACTGCCTTCCGCCTGATCGATGCTGAACCTCGCATGATGACATGTTTCACCTAATCACATTGATCACTCCTCACTAATTGTGCCTTTCACGGCCATCGCTCATCTTTACATAGTATCCACCGTATTACCGGGCGATGCTGCAAATCCGCTTTCCATCCCTGCCTGACATAGGCAACTTCCTCACAGGTGGCGGCATCCGCCTCCCCAAAGTGGAAACCCACAGCATCGAAGACAAACCCGAGAAACGGGCCCGAGCTATCAAGCATCTCATCAAGGCAAACCACATCAATCATAGCATCATCTACAACAAGCTCAGGTTCCACAATCACACGCCGCATGTTCTAGGATCGGCCTACATTCTTGGCGCAGACGCGGAGCAACTGAACCACGTCTACGAGGCTGAGAGCAAACATCTGGAAGCATGGACCGATAGTCCAGGCGAGATCGCACGTCACGATTGGAGGGACTTCTTGGGGAAGCGAGAGTATGCACGGCTGCCTTACTTTGCCACAGTTAACTACAACTGACCGAGATCACAGATACCAACGAGCCTTCATCGACTTCTTCGAAGACCAACTAGTGAAATACGGCTACGACTGGCACACCCTGCTGGACGAATTCCTCCTGCAAGGCAAAGAACCCCTAATCAATAACCTGATAGCCGGCCTCGGACACCCCCTAATCCACCTCGGCTACGCCCACGAGCTCTCCTCGCGAACCATAGCTATCGAAGCTCTAGGTCTTGCAGCCTGCTTTCGCAATGATTGGCACGTCTACCTCGATGATCCGAAGTACACGCAACCTTCGAAGCAGCCGACAGATAGCCTCTTCACGATCTTGGACCGCATCAGTCATGACAAGACGTTTGAAGGACTACTGGATCACAGGGGAAGCGACAACATTTCCACCATCCTCGCCAACGAGTCCGCAGCCGCGGCAGTACTGGAGCACTGGAACTCCTGGGATCTGAAGAATCCTAAAGAGCAATTCGCCGAAAGCCAGAAAGTCGCCGTCGCCCTCCTCGTCGCAGCCCAAGGCCAAGAGAAGTACGACTTCTTCGCCGTACACCTCCTCACAACCTCCCACGCTGTCCGTGTGCTCCTGCCCATCTTGCCATCACGCTGGCACGTCCGGCTAGTGCGACAATGGTGGCTCTTCACTCTCCTCGTCTTCATTGCCCAGCTAAGACCGAAAATCAACATCGACACTATCAAACTTGTCGAGCTCGATGGGCGGGGCTGGGACTTTGTCACCGAGAAGGCACTGAAGGGACGGTATCGCACCGATGCGCATTTTGTCAAGGCGCTGAGAAGTATGCGGGAAGCGGGGAAGACTTGGGGTGACGCGAACTCGTTTTATCTGAAGGCTGCTGTGAAGTTCGCGGAGGAGTTCGAGGGGTGGGGTGGGTTTGGACCGGCTGATGCGGAGGTGGAGGAGCATGAGAATGGAGGTGGAGGGGTGAGGCGATATTCAGGGGAGGGTGCTGGGGCGGAAGATTGAATGATTGATGATGCATGTCGTGAGTAAAGTTGGAATCGTGGCTTCTAGGCAAGGCGATGCTCTGTACAGTACGTTCTTAGGCCATCCCTACGGGCACTTTCCCTTCACGTTGATCCAAGGGGATAGTGGCGATACCAAAATCGAACACGCCGCGAGCACGAGAGCCATCACAAATGTCGTCGACAGCCCATCCATGTACGCAGCGATGACCGAGCTCATTTCCTCTGTCGATAGCATGCCCTTCAGCTGGGTTGCGCCCAGTGTGAGAGCCTTGAATGACAGACCTGCATCCTTTCGCAGGACCACACTTGATATGATGCTATTGCTGAAGCTCGATTGCGCCGCGGAGACGAAAATGGCACCGCCCATAGTCTGGAAGACTGGTTCAAGTCAGTTGCGCTTCCACGGGTTGGAAGCGGATGCAGCAACGTACAGATCATGATCGCCGAAGTGGTAGCTAAGTCCTCTTGTGGCGCGAGTGCCTGCGCAGCCATGACTGGAGTCTGGAAGCACATGCCCAGCCCGATGCCGGCCAGGATCTGAGAGCCAACCCAAGCTGTGGCAGTCGAGTCCACTCCGAGAGTATAGATCAAGCCACAGCCAATCGTTCCCGTCAACGAGTCAAGGACGAGTAGTATGGCGAAGTGGCCGGTGAGCGTCATGACGGCTCCACAGAACATTGTAGAGAATGCTAGAGGCGATATCATCAGGTGAGACATCACGTTGAGCTGGGGGGAGAACTTACTGAGCGGTATGATGAGTGCCAGATTCCGAATCGCACTCGTTACTGCAGAGCAGCCCTGCACGAACTGGAAGTATGGTGGGATTATATAGACCAAGACAAAGAGTGCTGCGCCAGTGCTGGAACGACGTCAGTGAGTTTATAGTATTCAGGTCAGGGTACGCTGACAGGAAGACCAGAGCTCCGCCAGCCCAAACCTCTCGCCTTCTGACAATATGTGCCACAAGCATTGCGCGCTCTCCTTGAGCCCATTCGATCATAGCGAAGAGTAGAAGAAGAAGCGGGAACACGACGAGCAAAGAGATTACAGTCCCTGATTCCCACGGTCTGGAGACGCCGCCCCACTGGAGCGCCAGAAGCAGCGCTACTATTGATGCTGAGAGAGTGACCAGGCCGGGTATATCCATGTGGGAGAGCTTGGTCAGTAGACTCCGTTTTCGTGCGGGATCGAGAGCCTGTGCAGTCGGTGTAGAGAAGGTGAGTGCAATCAGGAACACAGCTGCGGCGCCCACGGGGAGGTTGATCCAGAAGCTGTCATCGTCAGCAGCGGTGTCAACGGTGCCACTGCGATTGTGGGTCGACGTACCACCATCGCCAGGATATCTTATCAGCAAATAAGCCACCAAGGACCGGACCAAATACGCTTGCAAAGGCATAGGTTGCTCCGAGTATCCCCATGTAAGCAGGCCGCTTGTGTGGTACGACCGAGAAGGCGACGATCGAGTATGCTCCAGACACCACTCCTGCAGCACCAAGACCCGTCACTGCGCGTCCTATGATCAAGGCGATACTGCTTCGCGCAAGTCCTATGACATTATCAGCAGCGTGATGCACATGTCCACCGTCGGAGTAGCGTACCACAGATCAAGCTGCCGATCTCGAAAATGGCGATGCTGATTAAGAATGCCGACTTGAGATCGAAGTGCTTGTAAGCTTGGCCCCAAGTTGCTTGAGACGTGGACACTGTCAGCAGAAATGCGCTGCCGTACCAACCGACATCTTCTACTGTCTTGAATTGGCTCTACATCTCGGTCAGCTACTTGTGGTATCATGCTGATCCTGCTATCCACACACCGTGATGCTGGGTATTGTAGTGGCGACGATGGTCTGAGCGAAGCTGTCAGCACACGAGGCGAAGTTGAGAGCGATCTGGGCGTACCATGTCCAAAGAGCACTGCAACGCTGTTAGAGTTTGCGGATATGCCTTTCGCGTGTCGTACTTCCCAGGAAGATACTCAGTACCAACGCAATCACCACGGTCGTCATGCGCGCCGCCCTCAATTCCTCCTGTCCAACGATATGCCTTGACAATCCGCTCTTGGAGGAACGCCAAGTACCGTACTCGTATTCGCCCTCTTCTCGCCTGGCCGTGTCTTTGTTAGTCTCGGTCATGTCTTGCAGGTCCCACTCCAGCTGCGTGGACCGGACATGACGGCTCCTCTCCTCTTCGACGTCTTGAGTGCAGTGGTAAGTTGCTGCAGGCCATCTTGCGGAGAACATCGTTTCGAGATCAGCAAGCGTAGTTCATTGCATGTGAGTGGTCAAACATATCGTGTGTAGACTGCAGAGGTGGCGTCCCTTTGACGGGATGACGGAGCTCAACGAGATGTGAAGGAAGGAGTGAACGAAGCTGCATGACCACCTACGAAGGCTGGATGTTTCCAGCCCGACCTCAGACGCTTGTCCAAGGCAGCAAAGGTTGTGACTACGTTACGTCGTGTGCGACGCGCTCCGAACTCCTCGAGTCCAGCGGATACTTGCATGACCGAGGCGAACCATGCACTGGCGTTTGCGTGACCAGACGGCTCGTACGCGTCAACATCAACAAGCCTGGCTTTATCACACCCTCGGCGGCTCTCCTCTTGGCCTCTCATACGCGCACGCCAGAGCAAGGTCATGAGAGACTCAAAAAAAAGCCGTCTCACTCGATCTCAGGCCGCTCGAAAGCATCGGCTCGGGGTCATGAATCCACTTGGGCTGCAGAGTGAGTGCAGAGCCAACGATGCCAAATTCTTAACACAAGGACCTCCACCGCAAGACCGCCAGCACCAGCGGAGTCATGGCAAGTGTATTGGAGATTGTCCATGGTTGACAGCGTGCTGCGCCATGTCGTCGTTCTGGCAAGCATACGCGTGACTCCAAAGGACGCGTCAGCAACACTCTCGCCCTCATCTGAATCATGAGATGAAAGCTGGGTGGGTGCCGCGCTGGAAATCACGTCGACCTTGTCGCCAAGCCCAATCCATAATTCCGTGCTAGTTCATCCTTGAGGGAGGCGCCGCTCGACCGGGCCGCGAAATTCGAACACCACCCGTGCGACTTCATCAATCTATCGGGTTTCACTCTGTCGATCGCGTCGCGCCATCACATGCGCACTGGCCATGTGAGCTCTCGTCGTCAACTTGCATACGCGCCTTGTCGCTAGCCCCGGCACTCTGCGACACCTCCACCTTTCTACGCGATCTGCTACGCGACGCGAGCGGCCATGCGGTCCGCAGTGGAGGGCACATGCCCGATCGATGATCCTTACTTTGGCACCAAGCATCAACGCTCGTAAGGAGGGGAACTGAAATTATGCGGTACCACTCCAGCACAACGCAATGCAGAAACGAAGATCTTGACAGCCATCACCCCTGCCGATCAGACGATATGCCGAGCACGTAATTAAGCATGCCGCCATGTGGCGTGCCATTTCAGCCTACAGCAGTTCTTATGTCTTATGAAACATCTCATGTTGCCGGAGATTCATCTAACGAGCCTTGTCCTTGTATGCTGGCATTGTTAGTGCCGGCTGCGAACCGCCTTCTGTATGCCACCGTTGAGAGTAATTGCGCTGAATTGCGCAAGTAAAGATTGCTTCATATCTCCACTGGAATCACGATCAGGCCCATTGTGCCTCTGAGTGCACTGCACCTTCTCCGAGAGTTACTTTCCCCTGAGTAGGCTGGAGAAGCCAATTGTTCCACCAACCTAATGGACCCGACGAGACGCGCGAACCGATACTGCATGCATTAGCATGCAAGCACGCCATCGTCTCGACATCCGGCACGTCTTGCAACAATGCACCAGCATGAAACGGCCAACCCCCAAAGACGCAAGCATACTGTGGACCGGCTATCTCGCGAGTGTCCGCATGCCATGTCGCAAAGTCGTAGGCACATCACGATCTTGGCAGATAGATTGCGCTTTGCCGCTTCCGTGCCTGATACACTCGGAGTACACTTCACACGCCCGGAAGCTCTTGGCGTGATCTCCTGGCACTCGAGACGAGTAAGTACAGTATAAGACTACTCCTGCTGTGGTCCGATCCCACGCCTTCTTTCCGTGTACACAACACACTCTCTTCAAACCCACAAAACAGCAAAAATGCTCTTCACTTCCTCTTCGGCGCAGGACGCCGTGCTTGCTGCCGCAGTCATTGCACTCGTGCCCCAGGTGGCTGCCCACGGTTACGTTGCTGCAATCACCGCCGGTGGCAAGACCTACCAGGGCAGCAACCCGAACTGGTATTATCAACCTTCGGGGCAAGTCGTGCCCACCGCCGGCTGGTTCGCCCTGAATCAGGACAATGGCTTCGTCAGCCCGAGTGCCTACGGTACCTCCGACATTGGGTGCCACAAGTCTGGAAAGGCTGGCAACCAGCAGATCCCCGTTGCCGCTGGCAGCTCGGTGGTGCTGAACTGGAACACCTGGCCCATCTCTCACCACGGCCCGGTCATTGACTACCTGGCGAAGTGCTCCGGCAACTGCACCGCGCTCACCGATGCGAGCAGCTTGAGCTTCTTCAAGATCGCACAGAGTGGTCTGTTGAATGACAACTCGCCACCGGGCACCTGGGCTACCGATGCGATCACAAGTGAGTGTCTTCCGAGTGAATCACGCTTAGTGGCACATGACTAACATAAACACAGCCGCTCCATACGCCTGGACCATCAAGATCCCCTCAACCGTCGCACCCGGCAACTACGTCCTCCGCCACGAGCTGATCGGTCTCCACGCCGCCGGCTCCAGTAACGGCGCCCAGAACTACCCGCAGTGCATTAACCTGCAGATCACCGGTTCCGGTACCGCTACGCCATCGGGCACCAAGGCCACCGCGCTGTACAAGGCGACTGACGTAAGTTGATATGTGCAACGGCCGGGAATCAAAAGATCAAGATGCTGACAGTCTACCTAGCCCGGAATCCTCATTGACATCTACAGCAAGATCAGCTCGTACACCATCCCCGGCCCGACATTCACGTCGATCAAGAAGATGGCGAGGCACGCTAGGGACTTTGTGCTCGATGCTTAGATGCAGAGCATAGTCGCGTGGATGAGGTGTTAGAGGGTGTATAGATGCCGCAGGTATGGCTGGCACAGGCTGTAGCTTTTCGAGTAATGCAAGACATTCGCTCGAGACTTTGTTTGCGTGCAGGCAGCACGGAGGCAGGCTCTCCGGTAGGAGATGTTTCAAGGGGCCGCGACATGTCGCGGCAGATTGTGTTTCGTCCGCTGCGTGACACCATGCCTGTCGTCTGTGATCATGGGTGCGGTGTCCCCTCCCACTCCTAACAACGCATGGTATCGTTCTGAAAATGTTGCTCTATCATCGGCTTGATCGCCCACAAGGCATGAGGTGAGGTCACCAGCAGAGCGGCTTAGCCTTAGGTAAACCTCGGCATTAAGTTAACTTAATAAAGTTCATTACCAAATAGCACGCCATTGCGCAGTGTTTGTTGAGGAAGATCCTCAATCGCATGGAAGCGTCGACATCACGGATGATTCCAATGACCGCAGGCTTGGGTCACGACGCCCTTCCACTGCTCGTGTAAGCCAGTGGCAAAAGCCTAGAACTTAAGTACAATCTCACCTGCATTCCAACCTCCACACAACTCTCCACGTCTACAACCCCCGCCACATAATCTTCAGTAACAACACCACCGCTACCATGGCTATCGTCGACTTCGACACCGCCATCGAGACGCCTCCCCGGCCTCACTCCCCAGTCCACGGCTTCGGCACCCTCGCAGTCCACGCCGGCAGCCCTCACGATCCAGCAACAGGCGCAGTAATCGAGTCCATCTCCCTTAGCACGACTTTCGCACAATCCGCAGTCGGCAAACCGATCGGAGAGTACGAGTACACACGTTCGAGTAATCCAAATCGAACAAACTTCGAGAACTGCATAGCGAGCTTGGAGAAGGCAAAATATGCACTTGCGTTCAGCTCTGGCAGCGCGACGACGGCAATCATACTGCAGAGTCTGGCGGCCGGGAGTCATGTTGTGAGTGTGTCGGACGTCTATGGGGGTACGCATAGGTATTTCACGAAGGTGGCGAGTGCGCATGGGGTGCGGGTCACGTTTACGCCGAGCATTGAGCTGCACATCGAGGACTTGATCACGCCGGAAACGAAGTTGATCTGGATTGAGACGCCTTCGAATCCGACGCTGTCGCTGGTGGATATTCGCGCTGTGGCCGATATTGCGCACCGGAGCGGGATCATGGTTGTGGTGGACAATACGTTCCTCTCGCCTTACGTCCAGAACCCGCTAGATCATGGCGCGGATATTGTGGTCCACAGCGTGACGAAGTATATCAATGGGCACTCGGACGTACTGATGGGTGTAGCAGCACTCAACTCAGATTCCCTACATGAGAGGTTGCGATTCCTCCAGAACGCCATCGGCGCTGTGCCAAGTCCATTCGACTGCTGGCTTGCACATCGCGGTGTCAAGACGCTGCATCTACGCGCAAGAGAAGCGAGTAAGAATGCTGCACTGGTAGCTGCAGCGCTTCAAGATAGCCCGCACGTGATAAGTGTGAACTACCCTGGCCTTGCATCACATCCCCACAGGAAGATAGCGCTGAAGCAACATCGCGATGGACTTGGTGGAGGGATGTTGAGCTTCCGGGTGAAGGGCGGACAAGCTGCGGCGGAGGAGTTCTGCAAGACGACACAGATCTTCACGCTAGCAGAGAGTCTGGGTGGTGTTGAGAGTCTGGTTGAGTTGCCCGGGAGTATGACGCATGCCGGAATTCCGGTGGAACAGAGGGAAGCGGCAGGCGTGTTTAGTGACCTGATAAGGATAAGCTGTGGGGTGGAGGAGGGCTTGGATTTGGTGGACGATGTCAGACAGGCATTGGAAAAGGTTGTCGTTGGGGCGAAGATTAGCAATGGGAACGGGAGTGCAAATGGACATGCCTAAAAGTATGGGCGTACAACCTCTGAAGACCATATGGTACACAGAGACGCACGGAGGAGGGTCCCTGAACCAATATGGTTTCCAGAGTAACGAGACAGCAGCGGTCATAGATTAGAGCTCGGTCAACGACACGATTTGCATGAACCTCGAATGACACACGTCCATCTCCTTTGTGAAACCCTGTACGTTTGTGCGGGTAGCCAAGACGGACATGAAAAGGACTCGCAGAACTTTACGTGGCGCGATACAGATTGGAGGAGTAAATTGCAGGATAGGCCGTGGTTCGTTCTCGAGCAATGAATCCTCCATGTCACGCAGCCGTAGCGACTCTCGGCAAAGCCAAATAGAAATTCTCCAACCCATCCATCACATCCCTCAGGTTCGGATCGTCAGGCTTCTTCGTCCCCACCACTAATCTCTTCGGCAAGTCCGTGGTCAACTTCCAAGCCGGCTTGACTCCCACATCCGTGATCTTTGGGCCAGTAAGTTGTCCAGGCAAAGGCGCATCCCAGCCCAGAGTTGTTGCGCAGAGCGCAGCCATACCTGTTGCTAAGTCCAGCCCATCGGCACAGCAAGTCTGCCAAGTGGTTTGGATTTCCTTCCACTTCTGCGGCAGATACAGAGGATCGATCGGATGAGTCAGTGGAGCAGGGAGCAGGTCCTGGGTTTGGTCTGCGCCTGGATTGGGCATCGTCCAACTCTTGCCGTCATCGGTCAGGACTTCACTCTTCTGCGCATCCGTAGCGTTGAAAGCTGGGATATTGCTCTTCGACAAGATCGGATCCGGGGCTACGAGGCTGACAGCCATGATCTGCTTGATCGTGCCGTTGGCTGGGCTGAGAAGTTCCTGCCCGCCGCCTTTGATCATCGGATCGCGGCTTTCATCGTAGTCGCGCCACAGCGCGGACGGGACATCTTTGACGACGTACGTGGGCTTCCAGCCAGTGATAGGTACGAGCTTCCCTGCAGCGGAGCGAATCGTGATTTTGAGTGTGGATGAGATCTCAGGATGACCGGGATCAGGCGGCGAACGCTCAGGATGCGGCGCGCTGAGATGCATTGGAGTGCTGCGTAAGGGTGCTGGTGTGTCCTTGGCAGAGATTTTCGCCTTGTCAATGTCACTGTAGCCTTCCTTGTCGTTTATGAGTTGAGCGATGCTGATCGCGAAGTCGGGTGCCACGCGGAAGGCAAAGCTGCCGCCCTTGACGAACCACTTGCTACCTGCGCCTGAGCTATCAGGCTGGGCATCTGCTTTTGCTGTGTCTTGTGAGGGCTTCGAGAACGCCCCGTCTTCCAGAGTGAGCTTGATCTGCTGATCGAGGCCTACAGTCTCGGGCCCTGTGGCAGGTGGCCGTCCAGATGTTGGGCCAGCCTTGTGGACCATGTCGTAGAAGTCGCTGAGAGTGAGTGGATCTCGTACCTTCCCTTGATCGCCAAAGTAGACATCGAAGCCAAAGATCCAGAAGTCAACGCTGTAATCTATCAGCCGATTGTCCGTGACACAGGTAGGGAGAGACGTACTGCGCAACACCGCCGAATTCAGGTCCCTCGATATGAAGATCTGCGCCAATCGACACCGAGATGTGTATAGTGATAAACAAGATATCGATGTCGCAACTGACCCCGATCGCGACGTGGACATCGGCCATATAGTGGATGGGATGTAGGTTCATCAGCGCATCGAAGGAAGCGTCGAGGTATGCACTAACAATACCTACTTGCAAGGACACGTGTATCATTGCGCCTCCCATGACAACTTTGGGTGTGATCGCGAAGTAGCCCTCGCCCTGGATGTGCACCATGTGACCTACCGTGAACGAGATGCCCAGGCGCTTCGGATTGGGATAGTGAGATGGTCTGCGACTCTGTCAGCCTCGTGCTCACGCTTTCTCACACAGGCGGGACTCATGCATTTGAAAAGAACGGTGATAGCCACCGACGCTGAACACCCAGTCCCCTGCGTGCTGTGATGTGCCAAACCAGTAGCATAAAGCGAAGCCTCCATACAATTGGCACTCTGGTACGAGAAGGAACGATGTTGGCGCAAGTGAAGCATCACAGCGGAAGTAGCAGTCGATGAAGTTCATCTCGGCGACTAGACCGATCTCGACGTAGAGGATCTGTGTGCCGCAATGTCAATTCTCATATCTTTTAGTTGAGTGGACACGGGAAACCTTACCATGTCGGAAGTTTTCGTTACGTCTGGTGGCATCTGCGCGACAGCGTCTGCGTACAAACTCACAATGATCCCTGAGTCCCTGAAGGCGAGCAATGCTGCAGCTGTGATCTTCAGAATGTCGAACGCGGTAATCGTCATGCCAACAGCGAACCAGTATGAATCCTGTTTTGGGACCACCCATGGATTATCTTCCTTGCACCAGGCTTGCAGCAAGTTGATGGGGTTGTTACCAACGCCAGGCAGCTCGCCAATGAGGGGAAATTGGGTAAGCTCTTCGATCGAAGGCGAGCGGATCATGCTGTTGTAGCCGAAGCCGATGCGGACACCACTGATCGTTGCTAGTCACTCAGGTCAGTACTGCCCGATAAGGTCGTCCAAGCATGCTACCTCTAGAGCCGACTGGGAACATGGTTTGAGATGCTGCACTCACTACCAAATATCAGCAGATGCATAGTCCCAAAGAATGCAAGTAGGCTCACCCGAACTCAAGCTGGATGAGAGGGCCATCAAGCTTGGCAAAAACAAACAAGCTTTTGTACGAGCCACCGATCCTGAATGTGGCCTCCGCATACTGCCCAACAGCCACGAATGTGTACGGCGGGTAACTGATACCAATGCCACCTCTGTAAGCATCGAGTGTCTGTTCCACCGGCGGGTCGCCCACGAGCTGCTTCATGATCTCGTGTTCGAAGACGCCGGCGATCACCAAGGGCGGCTTCTCGAACGAGACACCCACACCATGGATCTGGAATTTGGCTTGACTGCCCAATGCGGCAAGGTCATTGATTCTAGGGCTCAGACTGATATCTCCGAGAGGTAGCCCGATACCGAAACCGAGCAAAGTCAGGGCAACAGGGCCGAGGGCAACTGTCACATCGAGCATGATCCAGAGATAGCCGTCTTTGAACTGCAATGCGACGCTGTCGAGGGAGAAGAGCTTCGTGTGCGCTTTCAGTGCACCTTTTGTGGGAGCAGTCTCGTCGCCCGCCTTGTCGTTCGCTTTGTCGGCACCTTTCGCATTGTCGTCTGCCTTAGCTGGATCTTTTTTGTTTGAATCTTTACCATCATCCGTCGATTTCTCTGGAATAGTGCTCTTGGCGTTGCTGAAGGCATGATCGAGTATACATTTCCCCTCGTGTACGACGATGAGGTGATGGCCCATAACGAGGGCTGTGACAGGGTCCTTCTTGTCGGCACCCTTGTCCGATGTGCCGCTCGCACCTCCCTCGGAGTTTGATGGCGTAGTCGACTGTCTGTAGAACAGCTTGTTTGCATCTCCCAGCTTGGGGTTGATAGCTTCCACATCGTCCGTAGTGAGTGCACCACCAGCTCCAACGTAAATGTATTGGCAGCCTTGAAAAGGTTGCGTGAGCTCTTTCAATATCGGGATGTCAGCAATATGTGGCAGCTCGCCAACCTTCACGCGCAGGAGTCTCTTTGGTATCGGCGGTGCTGTGGTAGTGACCTGAGTTGTGGTCGATGTTTTGCCATTCTCGCAAAGCTGAACAAAGGTGAAATCGATCGGACCAACTGCAATTTCCAGCGTCAGCACCAAGGCTGTGTCTACTGCAGCTGTCGTGATGGAGCTGCCACTCCCAGACGCGCCTGACTTTGCAGGTGGCGAAGTCTTTGACAAAGTCAAGCGTACAGGGCTGTCCCCCGCCCCGCTCGGCGCGATCTCAATGTCACCGACGAAGCCAGGAAGCGCATCCGCAGCAGCCTGATCGATAGAGCCTACCACCTCAGCTAGCGTCGCCTTGGTGTTGGCTGCACCCAGGTACGCTTCGAAGGTCCATCCAGTACTCTTGTCGGCAGAAGTGGGTTTTGCAATGGGCTCGATCTCACCGATCGCGTCTGGCTTCTCTGCGAGCTGCTTCTCGGTAGCGGTTTCGGTAGCAATATCACTGGTGTACTGATATACTAGGTCAAGCTCGAGCAGACCAAGGCGTATCTTGCCCAGCAACAGGAAGCTACTCGCTTTGTTGCTCGACGTGCCATCGTCATTGGACGTCTTGTCGATGGTGTAGCGTAGTAGAAGCTGGCTGAGCACCAACTTGCCGAAGATGGCGCTGAATGCAGATGAACATGAGGGGTCTGCATAGTTTGCAAGAGCACCAAATTGCAGATTATCCACTTCGCCAACCAGATCGAAATTGCCCTTCCCACTATCGTAGTCCATGTTGACAGTCATAGTTGCTGGTGTGTACAGCGCAACGTCTTCGGGTCGGGGATTGACCTGGAAGGCAGTGTCCACGTGGACAGTCACATCTGGACCTTGTTGAGTGACATTGATGACGAGGCTCGACCAGACGAAGGGTGACGGCACGGGTCCAGCATCAGTAATCTTGTCAGGCGGCTGGCTCTCGATGGCGAATGCAAGTTCGAATCGCGCTGGACTTTCTTCATGTATGAGTCGTAGTGTTGCTTGGGATACGAAGTATGGTACATTATCAGGTAGCGACTTCGTTGCCACAAACAAGTCGTGGAGATTCAATACTTTGGCCATTGTACCGGGCGCCCGCATGCTCTCGTCAAAGTACGGCAATAGCATCATGACCTCATTGGCGAAGTCATTCTCGAAGAGCAAGCCACCCTCGAATGTCTTCGTGCGATTGTCGTAGGCAAGGCCGATCCAGACCGTAACCTCAGGCCTGATTACCCATTCGCAATAGAACTGTGCTTCCCACCACATCGTACCTGCAAAGTCCTTCCCGAAAGAGACGTTCCTGAGGTGAATGTGGCCTTCGCCGATAACCGGTCGTAGTGCCGCCAACGATGAGCTTACTGCGGGATCATCATCGCAGCCTCCACTCATCAGATTCGACAGCTTCGTAAACAAGTCGCCGGTCTTTGAAGCTTCCTGTACATTGAGTGAGACGTCGTTCCGTTCGTAGATGAGGTTTACAATGAACCCCTTCAATCGCACAGTGAACGTCAGCTTCGGAGTGACTGTGATGTCGTACGTCGAGTCGTTGAGCAACGTGCCGGTTGTAGTGGTAGACACGGTGAACGAGAACAGCTTCGCAATAGCCTCCAAGTCGCTACCGTCGATTGTGCCAAGTGACGTGCCGAACTCGTGGTCTAGTACTGATGTGACTTGCTGTATAAATCCCGTTATAGCGAGTCCGTTGAGCTTGAATGTCAAAGAAGTCACAGTCTGTAGCGTGACCATTGGATCCTTCATATTGTCGAGATCTTTGACCGGCGCCTTGGCTGGAATGAGCCAGGTCGCATTGCGGTTCTGGGGGCTCTGGTCTACGACTAAAACACTACCCAACCCTATAGCGTTGATGATCTTGTCGATGACATTCTCCGCTGTGTTGCCTCCAGGTGCTTTAAGCACTCCGAAGCCGAGGAGGACATTGTCCAATGTGACTGTTTGCGGAAGGCTGTCGAACGATAGCAAGACAATATCACCGTTGTTACCCACTTTGATAGAGGCATCTTGGAAGGTCGTGAAGTTCTGACGCGAGTTGTATATTGCCTTGATCGGTAGATCAGGCTCATATATGAATCCTTCGGATGTCGCGGGCGTCTCTACTGCAGCTTCGTATCTGAACGCGTCGTCGACGGTGGCGGATGATACTCCCTTCGCCTGCTCGAGAAAGGTCTTCCAGTTGGCCGTCAACTTGTGGTCATCTGTCAGTACGGCCGACGACATGATGTCGAGCCTGCTGCGGATGTCGATCGTTGTCGACTGCGCAAGCACATCATTCTGCTACATCGATTCACGTACGCCGTCGGAGACATGATGTTGGGCTCCGGCACAGACCAACACCGAACACACGTGACAAACGCATCTACCTCGTCTCTTCGAGGCATGTCACAACGGTCGCTGTTGTTGGAAGCGAGAGCTGTTCGTGGCTGGCTACGTGCTGGGGGAGCTGTCGTGACGAAGACTTTTGGCCTACCGGTACAATGCTTGGCCAAGCTTTTGCATGTCGCCAGCCATGGACCGCCTCGTCGCTACACCATCATGTACTGTGCAGCTGCTGCCTGACATGCGAAGTGTAGCGATCCCTGGTTCGCCGCTCCACATCTACCGAGCTGGCTCCACGCTGGCGCACGATTGCTCAGGCTCATTGCGGACTGCTCGGACGCGAGCTGCAACCTACATGTACCCAAGGTACTTCCGGGTCGCTGTGGTCTGTGGCTGCCATGGCACATGATACGCACTTACAACCGTGCATGTCAGAAATGCGGCGCGATAGCTTCGTACGATGCTGGAGCATCTGCGGCCAGGATCTACAGAGCACGTGAATGGCTTAAAGCAAGCTGGTCGCGTTGACGAAGCGGTATTCGTATGACTTCACATCGTACTCGAAGCCTACGCTGGCTCGAGTGTCACAATGGCCATACCCGGACCAAGGCTTGGAATCGAAATCGAGTTCCATGGTATCAATGTACGTATGCAACCTTTCTGTCCGTAGCACAATGCTCTGACCATTGAGTTGACACGCTTTCTTGAGGTGGTCTGGCGGCTGAACGACGAGGAAAGGTCGTTCTATCCTCCGCCTGACGACGATGAGCTCTCCATACCCGTACGATCGTGGGATGCAGCGCAAGGTCGAAATGTCGATGCACCTATTCTCGTGCCTGAACATGACGCGCAGTACGGGACCGAATCCAATGTGACTTGGGAAGGGCTTTTTGGCTTTCACTGCGTTCCTGACGCAACTACAGACACGGACATCCTCTTCGCGGCTGGCGGAAGTGCTCCTGCAACTTTCTGCGTACTGGAATTGAACAGCTCGGCCCAGGAAATCGGTAATTACGAGTTCTGGATACAGCTCCATATGTGCTCGAGGGTGTTTCATATGGCAATCCTTCAGTTCGCAGATCCAGGCTCAGCCAAACAGGCTGACCGACTTCCAACGAACCTGTACCCCTTGGCGGAATTCGTCAAAGAGTACAATTCGCGCGTCGATCGCATCGAGTTACCTGCTGGAATCGTAGACTTCCGGCCTCTCTTCAGAGTTCGCTTGAGCGATAGCATCAAGCGGCTAGCAGCTGGTGAGGATCCTCGATTTAAGAAGAAGAAAGAGCGGTGGAGCCCATTCTTCAAGGTAGCGAAAGGCAGGTCTCAGGAGTACTGCCACGTCCAAGTAAGTCATCCGAATACTAAGGAGGGAGTCACTACTAACAGACAAGGTCAACTTCCAAGTCGACCTTGGCTGGCTGGGTACCAATGTGGACACATTCGCTCGTCTCTGGTGGCACACATGGGTGCACAGGTTTCGCAAAGAATTGCCACCCCTCGAAACAGACGTGCTCGTCTTCGTGCATGAGTTCAGCTTTCGTTTCGTTAGCGTGGACGAGGTGTACCGGACCATGCAATTTGCTGCACTCTGGCGAGTGGCTAGGAAACGTGCTGCACAACTTGTGACAGAACACGGAGTCGGGCGCCTGATCGAACCGGCAAGAAGTCAGATCATTGGTCTGCTAACATACCTATTGGCTGCGGGCTCACTCCTACCATCGCGTGCTATGGGACTTACCGTCAAGAACATCTTCCCCCTGTTGCCTAAGACTTCCCCGGCTGCACTCGCGCGCGCAATCGTGGCACAAGACGCCTCCGGCGCTGCACTGGAAACGCTCGCAAACCTTTGTACCGATGATGTTGCGGCTACAGCGGAGCAACTGGTGCAGGTCGAGATGAGAAGCCTATTCAATCTTGTCCGAGATGGCGATCTAAGGGTCACCACTCCCCAATTCGCGTATCCCGGGCTCCCAACATTCAATCATGGCGTCGGAAGGCGCAATATCTTCGACGGCGACCCGCCTCCCAATTTTGCTGCGATGTGGCAGGCTGCGCTAGAGCCAATCAACCCTGATTACAACAGGGCACACAACTTTGGATTCTACGAGGGCGCGCCCTTCCACGTGGCCTGGAGCAGCGACGTCCGTACCGCAGTGCCTCCGACTTCTGGGACCTCTCCTCCACGGCTGACCTTTGAAAGCCGGTACGCCACCTGCATCTTGAACATTGGATGGAACCCTGGCTCCTTATCATACATGCTCGAGAAGTCATACTTACCCCTGATCAGTGAGTTTGCACCTGTACAATTACCTGCCGCCTCGACTGCTGTCCAGGCTCTGGGTAGTAGGCCAGACATAGATTGGAATTTCGAAGCTGGCTGGCATTGACTTTGAAAGTAGATAATGCAGTAGCATCATCTCGTCGTCTTCTGCGGTGGCGGTTGCGCGCGCAAGTGAAGTACGGTTGTGTCGTGGTGAAGCGAGGCATTGTGGCGTGCGTGAACACGACTTTTGCACGTCAACTCACGAAGCTCATGCAACTGCAGTAGCCACGGAACCACACTTCTCGCTACAGACGGCATACTGTGAACAATTGTTGTCTCACGCCTTTCGTGTTCGCTCGAACGGTGGCTGGCTGGCCGGCGTCTCGTTCGGAGATCACCGACCCGTCCCGTATGCACGTTGCCAGCAACCATAGGTCATCGCTTGCGCTGGATCTGTCGCGCCTGCCCCTGGAAGGCTGCAGACGTGGCACCCCACTCTGCAGACCCTCCACGGCCAATCGTACACGCTCTATGCGTTGCCATCTGCACGTCAGCCTTCTGCAGTACGCTTATAGACCATGTAGCTGCGCTGGAGTCGAGGTTGCTGCGAGTAATACGTCGACCATGAACACCGCACATGGAGCTGGTGGGATGCGTGGATCTGTAGGACAACATGGCTACCGCGGGACCTCGAATGGGCGTGGAGCTGGAGTTCCCTGGCTTGGAAATTCTTTGGACCTTAGGCGATGAGAAGAGGACCTTCTACCCGCCGCCTGGTCCGCGGATTCCTGCCGTTCCAGTGCTGGAATGGAATGCCGCGCGAGGAAGATATGACCCCCTTCCAATACTGGTACCAGCGGAGCCGTCACACTCACAATATGGCACGGAATCAGACGTCAACTGGGAAGGGCTGTTTGGATTCCACTGCGTGGCCGACGGTATTGGGGGTATGAAAGACGTCTACTTTGCCGACGGCCCTCCAGAGACCAATGTAAAGTGCTGCATCGTGGAACTCAACAGCTCCGCGCAAGACGTTGGGGACTACCAGTTCTGGATTCAACTGCATCTCTGCACGCGGAAATTCCGTGATACAATTTTGTTCTTCAGAGACAAATCATCTGTCCCAGGCAAGAACTCGTCCATCACCATTGATACACTGCCCACCGTTCTACGACCGCTGAACGACTTTGTTACCAAGTATAACTCGCTTGTCGACGAAGTGAGTGTGCCCACTGGATTCGTGGATTTGCGCAATATGTTCAAGATTCAATTGAGCAACAAATTAAGAGCCTGGCGACCGGAACGGATCCCCACTTCGACGAAGTGCATTGGACGCCCAAGTTCAGAATCGCAAAAGGCCCTGACCAGGAGCACTGCGTTGTTCAGGTAAATGACCTGCGAGCACGTATCTACAACATGAGTGCTGATCAAAGCAGGTCAATTATCAAGTCGACCTCGGCTGGCTCGGTGCGCATGTCGAGGACTTTTGTCGTCTCTGGCAGCATACGTGGGTCTATAAATTTGGTAGGGGTCACCCTCAGCTCGATTGGCCTGTGGTGCATTGGGAATACCCGATCAACGTTCGAACGGTGAATGTAAATGATGTGCACCGAACCATGCAATCTGCAGCCCTTTGGCGCGTTGCTGGGAACTGTGCTGCTAAGCTCGTAAGGCTCGCACTCGCAGCGGCAGGAGACGAAGGGGCAAATGGCGAAGAGGAGAAAGGACAAGAAATTGACTTGCGCGAGCCACAGCGGAGTCAGATCGTTGGACTGCTTACCTACTTGTTGGCCGTGGGCTCGCTGACCCCGACATTGACGATGGGACGGACGCCGAAGAACACATATCCCCAGCTGCCTAAGACTTCCCCAGCTGCGCTCGCTCTAGCCGTCGTTGCACAGGACACTTCTGGAGCAGCGCGGAGACTGTTCCGGGGGCTTTCGCGGGATGCATTCGTCTCAGGCGTCGTGCGGCCGCTAGTTCTGACGGAGGTCAGGAACATCGGCAATCTGGTCACGGTTGGTGGTCTCCGTCAAGTGACACCTCAGCCTGCGAATACGACACTGGAAGTCACTTACGACCGAGGTACTGGGGCGAAGGACATACTTGCGGGTGGCGAACCCCCACTCTGGCAAAGTATGTGGAAAGCTGCGCTAAGTCTTGATGCCACAAACCTGACTGCCGCTTATAGGTTTGGCCTCTTCAGCGGAGCTCCTTTTCATGTTACGTGGAGCAACGATGTGCAAACGGCGGTGCCGCCAACCTCTGGTACGTCCGTGCCGCTCCTCACGTTCGAAAGCCGGTATGGCTGGAACGTAATGAATATAGGATGGAGTCCGTCCACTAGTCGCTTCATGTTCGCTAAGTCCTACTTACCCTTGGTGGCAGCTCTGGCACTAGCGCAACTAGCAGCTGCTACGCCTGCTGCGCGCGCACTGGGTACAGACAGACTCCCGTTGGCCCTGAATCTCGAGCCGGAGTTGAATCTCATTGCTGGCTGGAACTGACTGATCTCCTGAAACGCGAAGAGCCTCACAGTGGAGTGGGCGCCATGCTGAGCATATAGAACGGCATACTCTATGCCGGCAGGTCGAATGCTGGAGAGTCGTCGAGATGTACTGAAGACAGGGATGAGATTACGGAAGGGACGATCATCCACAAGCACAGTGCCGGACAGCGTCCAATGGGGCGTAGCAGAGCATATGCGCCGCTGAGAGTGCAGAATCCGCGGCATGCAAAACTGATGATTGACGTTTGGGAACAACGCTCTGGGGAGCGATGATTACATGACGGTTTCATCTACGACGCAACCAGTAATGTGCGTACGTAGCCGCTACAAGATGTTCCTGCCAGAGATTCTCGGCAACCTCCACACAAATCCAGCCGCCATTGCCGCAAGCCCAGCACTCAGCCATGCCGCCGAAGCGTACACACTCAGAGCCTTGCCCTGCACCCACGGAGAATGCTCGCGGTTCAGTCCGACCACAGTATCTCCATTGTTGTTATTGCCGAATGATGCGAATGCGCCATTGTCGGGAGCTGACTGCACGAATGCTAGCACGCCGTAGAACTGCGCGAAGATGTAGAGTACTCCACCGAAGACGAAGCAGAAGATTAGAAGAACGTTGAACCATGGTGCTACGGGTAGCAGAAAGCGTTCATGAGGCCGTTTGCGAACATGCTGATGCTGGGGCTGATGCGAGTGTGCCGTGGCGTGCTTTGAGGCTTCCGCGTGGGCCTCCGACTCCCGAGGTGAGTCTTGCTCTGCTGCGTTCGGGGTGAAGATCATGATCATGGAGAGAGAGGCGAGGAAGAATGTAAAGAAGAAGCCTATGCCGATGAAAGACGTGCTGGCGATGACGAGCTAGAAGTTGGCGTTAGCTCCATTCGTTGGCTTCCAAGCTGCACGACTACTCACATTGCCAGCCCAGTGGATCTGCTGGCACAGGCGTTCATCGCCATAGCGAGCATCAGACTGCGTAAGCGTGTAATTGAGCGACTCGCAGCTTGTCTTGTTGCTGCCAGACGAACCGAATCGCTGGCAGACGTAGGTGTAAGTGTTATTGCGAGAGTCGAGACTCAAGGTAGTATTGTCTCGTCTGTAGCCACAGATCTGGAAAGGTGAACGGTACTCGGTCGAGTCGATCGTCGCTGGACTCCATTGAGATTGGTCATCTGTGTAGAAATTCCGAGAAGACCAATCCTTATGGGTTGCAGCCGTGATGGCGAAGGCTATTGCGACTGTCGCGAGCGCGAGTGGTGTCAGGATAGCTGCCAGACGTGTGATCTTCGCCATTGTGAGAGGATGCCCGATCCAAGGTACGCATGAGACTTAAGACGCCCAGCGGCATAGACAAATATCTTGGAGGTCGAGGAGGTGTTCGAGGAGCTTTACACGCTGTGATCACGCCTGTTGTTGAAGTCCGAAGTCAAGAGCATTTCGCTCTCGTTGCGTATGCCTGCCAATCCAGAGGGCCATATTTGCCGGTATCGCCGCGGTTGCAGCGCCCGAGACTATTCCCAGTTCATGTTGTAGCTTCGCGTGGTACAAGGGATCCGCCAGCCACAAAAGTCTCCGCGTTGTCACACATGCATCTCAGCCAGCCTCTTTGTCTCACACCATCTGCAGCTTACCATCGCCATGTCCAGACCGCTGTCGAAGCTGCGACGATCGGTTGAAGACGATGGCTTGGGACGATATCAGCTGTTGTTATCGTTGAGCGAGGTGCTGGCGGTGTGTGGTAGCGAAGCACTCGACACCGCGCCACCATTCGGACAGGCAACCTCAGAACGCGGTGGTGGAGCGCCACGCGACAGTTGTTCTGCAGCCCTTCTCTGAGGTTCACGGTAGGTCCATGTACAGCATGATATTGTATGCTGGTCAATGGCGACGCCGTCGCGCTTCGGGGGTGTGGCGACAGCAGACAAGTCGACTTCGTCTGGACTGGCTTTGAGAGCACACCGGACGTCCAGCCTGTGGAGCGCACCTGAACCTGGAGCTCGCGGCAACTGAGCTCTGCAAGGCACCATCGATGCTCTACTGGCAATAGACCTGCCACTCCAGGAGACCGTCCTCATTACTACTGGAGTCGTCGACTGCTGCCCACCTTCACGGCCCTCGAGGTCCTATTTCAAAAATCGGCAGGACATCCTCAACATCAACCCCATGGCCCGCGATATCCCCCTCCGCCACATGGCAAAGTTCCTGGCGGCTAACGCAGGAACGCCATTTGAGCCGCCTCTTGTCAAGCCTGGTGAGATGCAGCTGTACTCATACTATCGTCCCGGCCTGCTCGCAGGCGATTACAGTATCAATGTTGAGCAAGTAATCGAATCGGACAGCTACGAATCCAAGGACCCACCCAACGACCACGATAAAGGGTGGAGAAGAAAAAAGCTCTCGAAGCAGAACAGACGAGAGGCATCACAGAATGTCTTCATTCCAGCGCCTCAGGAGTTCGAAGTCATGGCGCCCCAGTTTGCGATCGAGAGATCCATGGTGAATAGCTACTATCCACCGGACGGTCACCAGGACGAGGCCAGAATCTTGCCACACATCGTACTCAACGATCCGCATTTCCCATGGGAGCGTCATGCAGGTGCTGGTGTTCTCATGCCCGACTTATGCGATCCCGACCTTGAATCTGATCGCGTGACCCCCAAAACGTCAAATCCGCCGACTAACATGTTCCGTAGTGCAGTACCATGGGTAAGCATGGATGCAGGCGATTGCTCTCCTGTCATGACACTAATAAACGCCCCAGCTGGCAGTCATGGTATTCGACCCGGCAGAGCTTATACTTCCGGTCAACTTCAAGCCGAATCTCATCAAGGACTCTCCGTCAATCGATCTGAAGCTCGACAAACAGCCGCTGAGCGGTGCGTTCGCCATGCAGGTGCAGGAGTACATGCGTCTCACTCTCGGATCTCGAATCAACTACGACGCTGGTTTTGCCACCGACACCAAGGGTCTAGACGAATTGAAGGCCTCCAACGAGGCGATGACAGCCATCTTTCCGACAAAGGCGACCTTCCTCAAACTATTCACGCAGACCGCCGCTGATGGGACTATGCAGTCGAATGTTGAAGGCAACAAATACCTTGCTCACATGCGTGCGGTATGTTCAGCCCAATCAGGGCGCTGAGAGTGATGTGTTTGGGGCAACGCTGCTGACAGTCGACAGGTCAACACAGAAGGCTTCCCCGATGCTGGCGTTGAGCAAGTCGGCAATTACAGTATCGTTGTGTCCGGTCGGACTGCAAGACTTGACCTCACGGTACCGACTACTCAAATTTGCCATCTCATCTCTATTGAGCATGTCGATTCCACGCTACAGGGCGTGCACGATGCTGTCAAGACGGATAACGATGCGATTGCTGCTGAACTCCTTGCCGACCCCAAAAGCACGAAGGTAGCGACCGTAGGCATGGAGCGCATTGCGATGGTCTCTCTGTTCTCCTGGACGTATACAGCGCTGCCTCCCCATCCGTGGGACTTTGTAGAGGACACTCGTGAGATCATGAAGAGCATGCAGATGCTGAAGGCCCCACAAAGTCTACTGGATGTTCTTGTCGAGGCGTCGAAAGTCACCTCCGCAACACCCGCTGTAGCCACCAAGCAAGCGAAGACAGCTGGTGCTCTGCACAAGCGGCTCGACGCAGGGTATTCGCTTGCCAGGTGGCGGACTGAGACTGGCGAGGAGACTGCAGCTTTCAGTCGAGGGCCTCTTGTACCACAGCGGGTCCAGTGGCCACCACGCGATGACTGGTGCGCCGGAAGCAACACTTCTAAAGAGTATCAGATTCTCGATCCAGCCACTGGTCTCATCGATCTTAGCTACTCCTCTGCATGGCAACTTGGCAAAGCTTTGGCAATCGCTGACACTGCCTTCAACGCCGCTTTGATGCGTTTCCGATCACTCGTATACAATTGGGCAGTCAGCAAGGTGCATAGCGACGACAATGGAGTCACCTCGACCCATACCATAATTGCTGGGCTCACGGACAAGATGAAAACGCTAAAAAGCCTGGCGAAAGGCACCAGCACTCCCGAACCACAAAGGATCGTGCAGCCTACGGCAAGGACTCTTCCACCACATGCGATAGACGATCCTGCAATACGCCCCAGGATTGCACTTGCCATGAAGGATGAGATCGCTAAGCAAACCAGCGCAGGGAGCGCGATCTGGACCGAGTTCTCTCTTGACAAGCCAAACAACTCCGACTGGCCACTGATAAGCTCTTGGCTTGCGAACAAGCTATCTCTTGCCGACATCCCGGCTCACTACCTGATCCCCGACCCTTCATTCCTCCCGAATGAGTCGCTTCGATTCTTCCATATTGACCGAAACTGGACGGACTGCCTCATCGATGGGGCTCTGTCTGTGGCAAATCATCTCGATCGAGACGACGACTTGGTCCGAGACTATATCAAGGGCGTCTTCAATGAGTATCTGAAGGCGGACGTAGGTGGTGCGCATATGCAGGTCCCGTTCAATGGTTTCATATTGCGGTCTCAGATAGTGCAGGTGATGCCTGACTTGCGCATAACGGTAAGACGATGCATGCTGACTGCAAAGCCGTGACTGCGACATGCAGCTGACTTCTATACTTACAGGTGACATGGACAGGCGACGATCCGAAGAAACCGGCCTCTCGAGCACCGTACTGCAGGTACACCAAGCTGGACGATATCACATTGCTCTGTTTGCTTGATCGTCAAGTGGAGGAACTGGACAATATCACATTCGCACAGCCGCCTCATCAGCAGCGTTTCAGTTTAGGGTCCTCGCTCACCACCACAGGTCTGCCCAAATTCAACCTGACGAAGCTTTACACTCGCTCGCCACTGGTGGGAAAGGACTGGCCGACATTGTCTCCATCACCTAGCGATACGGAAGCTGCAGCATGGTATGATGTAGATTCTCGCATGGTCAGGGTAACACCACTGGCCAAAGCTATCAACGCGAAGCTCACTTTCGGATCCGCAAGTGGTAAGGACGAAGCGTACCTTGATTACGTTCCCAACTCTGCTGAGCTCGCCATGGAACTCAACGATAAAGCATATTACTTCAAGGTCACGCCATCGACCTCAATAAGTAAGCTTGGGGAGACAGACATACGACAGCTATGGTGCGCTAAGTCAAGAGATTGGACGACCGATCCTGTCGAGACCGAGGACACTTCTGCCACTGCTGGAATGGGCGAACAGGAGCCTGACGGGATCTCTCAAGGTGATCCTAAGAACAACATACGAATCCAAGCTCCGTTTGACCCTCCTGCTCGAGCCGTGGCTTCTACGAACGTGACAGTGACGGGAAAACCAGCGGACATCTCACCCATCATGAACAGCAACAGGCAATCATGGGTACGTTAGGACGTGCTCGCGAACAGATGACTTATATACTGAGACCACTCCGTAGTTTTCCCTCGACATCTTCCCTGATTACAAGGGTAAGCCTCCGAAATGGGACCGCGATGCATACGATCCGAACGGCTATATACCCATGAAGAACGACTACCTCTTTGATCTCATCTTCGTCATACGTAAGTCAAGCGGTGGAAACGCTCAAAACTTGGCAGAGGTTGTGGTCAACCTTCCACACTCTGGGGTCACCGACGTCGAAGCACTCGTCGATGTGAACTACAATGACCCCCGCGCCCGTATGCTCTCGAACCAGCGCTTTGTCGTGTACATCAATTGGACCACTACGCATATACAAATTCGGGTTGTGCCTAGGAGTGCCAAGCCTAGACCGACCATCGTCATGAACGATGAGAGAACGAGGGACCTGAGTTTCCGACTTGCAGAGGTCCCGATTGCACTCGGGATCGGGCCAACATCGGTGAATGTGCATGGGCAGGGCCAGCAGCCGGGCTTCAGGACAAAGGTGAGGTGGGAGGAGAAGTACTACACCGATGACATGAGAGCGTTCGTGTCGGTACCCGGAGGTGGAAAGGGAATCAAGGAGCTTTGGAAGGTCGATTCGGGCGATCCTGGCAAATGAGACGCCATACCATCAAGTGTTCTGCGACCTTGGCGAATTCATATTGTGATCTTGATACGATGCTGGACGAGAAATCACATGCCAATAAACAAATCGTGCGCATTTGGTCGTTTCCGTGAGCACATGCAAGAGAGGATCACGGCCACGTTTTGATGCAGGTGACGCCTCGAGTGAGGCGTTGAATGTGCCTGGACAGGTGTCAATCGCCTTCATTTGAGTTGGGATGTGACTTCACTACAGGCAACGGAAATTTGCAGCACGCGCACGGCGGTAGGCGATCTCACGACACACTCAATGATCCACTAACTCCCACTCCACACTGACATACAATCTTCTCCTTTGTTCAAAGCACCACCGACTGTTGCCGTTAGTGTCTATTCGCATCCACAACCTCCACAGTTTACGCCGAGATGGCGCACAAGTCTACCTCAGAGCAGGTCAACCAAGAAGAGCTCGATAGGCAACTCAAGCGCTCTGTCATGATCAAGAAAGGCTTTGGCCCTCTCATCTACCCTGAGTACAACTGCTCTCTCAAATTCTACAGTACGGACATCACCGTCAGGAAGTGTCCAAAAGCTACAGCGAGAAGCTACTCAAGAAGGCGCATGAGATCGCCGCAGACACAGAGCGCAGCAATCGATCGAAGACGAGCGTCTCTGAGAACGATGTCCGCAGATTTAAGGACACCCACCTGCGCTCCAGACAAATGGTCGGGCATAAACCAAACGCCGAGATCAAGCGTGTGCAGTGCGGCTTCCTCCTGGTCGAAGATCCGCTTGATGACGTTGCGAGCCGTAAGGTACTGAAGGATTGGCCGATAGTGACGACCTTGAACCTGCGAGGCCATACGGAGCTGGTGCAGAGGCATGTGCGTGACGCGCAGACCAAGACGAGCAAGATCATCTTGAAAGTGAGTCTCGAAATCGGTTCCTTGCTGTGGTCTAAGACATCGATACCGACGTCATTGCAGGGTATGAAGAGACTGGTGGAGCATTCTGGAGGTATAGGAGCATGGAAGCAAGCCAGCGACGACCAGATCCGCGACCTACTCATTTGTCTGTTCGACGAGTTTCCGCTCACCATCTCGAAGCTGGTGTTTTGGTACGAAGACGAAGCCGTGGCCATGGAGCGCATCTGGCGCTGTTCATTCGACGAAGGCAAGTGGCAATCCCTCTTCCGCACGAAGTTCATCGATCTCGCCCAGTCCACCTGGGAGCATCGCATCAAGACCAAGAAGAGTGGACACGCTGTGCAGCTGGATGATTCTACTGGCCTGAAGCTGTCCGAGGTGTACAATATCCCTTCGCGGCCACACCGTTCGCATGGTAAGGAGAACTGGGATAGCTTCACCGCGGAGTTCGGGGCATGGTATCGCAAGGAGTAGGGAGCGCGAGGTGGTCTGTGGCTCGGGTGAGCGCGGATGTGTAGGCGCGCCGTCAGCAAAGAGGGACGGGCATAGCCTCGCTACGAGAGGGCATACTCCGGGATCCTACGCCTCCCACAGAGCTGTCAAAGGAATGATGGGTAGACATTGGTGAAGTATGATGAAGTATGAAATGCGCTGCGAGCGTCTCATCAGCGGCCCATTTGACATACCATACGATACCCACGATTCTCGAAATGTTTATATCGCAGGGTATGCTGCTATCACGTTGATCACAGTAGTGCAGTTCTGTGTCATGGAGACGTTGAGAGGCAAATCGTCATGGATCTTAGATACGCAAGTGGCAGGATTGTCCAGTCGCTTCGGTATCTTGCTTTCTGTCTCACAAGTCTCGTCACGGGCACACGTTGCAGTAATACGCATTCCATTATTCTCCAGCTTGCTGAAGAAACGACGGCAGCGCTTGCTTCGACACTAACGGATCCGCCATCTGGGTGTGGTCGTTTACACGCTTCCATCACGAGATTCACACGCAGTGCGACAGTTGTTTCTGAGTATTTACTCGACACGTGGGTAGTGCATTAGCGGTGCGCTACGGGAAAGCTCCAGCTGTCAGCCAAGTCTGGACTACGGACGTGGCTTGCTCGTTTCCATGCAACGCCGGCCTCCCCTCACGCACAGCTCATGCAGCTCGCCAACAATCAAGCCATGTTCGATACAATGGTCAGCCACGTCGCCGTATGCAGCTGCTTAGGTCTCACGACGCAACGGTTCTGTACACGACTTCTGTCCTCTGATATGAGCCAGCCACAGGCGACTATGGCAAGTATGGCGAACGACGAAGAAGAAGCATCAGCGTTGGCTTCGACGCTGTGTTCGACCCTCGAGACTCTGGGCTACGACGGACGACCATGGACGTAGTCTGTATCCCGGCCGACCTGACAGCGTTCGTACTGAACGACAAGTCTTGCGATGGACCCTCCTACCTGGCACCGATCACGCAGCCCAACTATATGGGCTTGCAACTCGAAAACAACTTGATACAGCACGATGTCTTGGACCATGTCGACTTCCACCTGTCCACTCCAGTTGGGAAGAACCCACGTCTGGCAGATCCTTCTACCAACCCATTTTCTCTAAGACAGAATCGACTTGGCGTCTATCTCCACTGGTCACTGCCTAGGCTCTACAGAACAGCAACAGCGACTACGAATGAGGCAACTGGCACTCAAGATCCCTCGCAGCCTGTCTTTCGCAATGTACCAAACAGGTGGTTGGTCATCCGTCATCTCAATATGGACACCCGCCACCCGAAAGTCGATATGCAACAGGAGTATCAGTCCTGGGTCATCGAAAGCGACAGAGTCCGGAAGATCGACGACATCACAGACGACAAGACTGATCTGGAAGTGGACTGCGTGCCCTTCGTGGCTGCTTCGGGCAGCAACGATCCTACCATCTTCGCTCAACAGATCGAGGTGTTTCTGGGGAGACGTGAAGCACATCTGGACTGGACTCCAGGGAAGGTGAATCCGCAGCCTGGATATCCGTTACGACCTGAAGACGCCGCACCGACTCCAGGGTTGACCGTGATGAATTCGTCGAATCCATTGTTTCCAGGTAGGTCTCACTGATCTCGCTAACCACCGACTTGTCGGAAGATCCCAGCGTTCTGTAGTAAACGTAAGCGATGTCAGACTATGTGTACTAGCGACGCTGCACGTTCACTGCGCACTTGCCTGATTTCGACTTGGCTTCTACACCACCCTGTCGCTCCTCCCTGACTTCATATATGAAGCAGACTGATTAGCGTCGATGGCATTGAATACTGGCTGACGGATCACAGATTACGTGATGCACAACAGCAATGTATTTAGTATGATAGATAGCTTCCAGATGCCGAACACTTCAGATCACCTGGACACCGCTGATGCAGATTACTTCGTTCTCGGCTGGCATACAGATCGAAAGGACTCGCCACTGTTCGACAGCAATCCTGATGTTGTGGGGACCCTGAGCTCCAGGCTTGCAACTTTGTTGCTTCAAATGCCAGACGGCGACTCTGATCAGGCGGTCAAAGACATACTTAAGGCCCATGGCATATACAACGTCCTCGTACACGGCAGCATCTATGGCGTCAACTATCGTGAGAGTCCGCAGCAGAAGACGCCGAGTGCTGCCGACGAAGTCGCTATCAAGTTTACTCCGAATGTCAAGATGGAGCCACTCTCGATGGGTACCACGGCACTCGATGGTATACTGACGTTTCTGGAAGCACACAACAAAGACCACATGAACGATGAGGAGACAGTCTTCGGTTCTGGGACAGGTGCCATTGCCGAAGATGTCCTTAGCCTCGCCTCGCTACTGTACGCTTCAGACGACAGCTACAATGAGCGTGTGAAGGCTCAAGACCTACTGTACACAACAAACTATGCCAGGGATGCCGGTGGATTCGAATGGCACTTTGATGGCAAAGCTACAGACAACAAAGTCGCCTTCCCATCACCCACAGAGCAAGGTCAATTGGCAACATTGAACGACCTACAGTCAGAATACGACTCTCTCGCGTCTAAGTTGCAGTCGCTGCGGTGGGATATGTTCTCCCTATGGTGGAAGTTCGTCAGTGACCCAGGTTGGACCGATACAGGTCTCCAAGCAGATTACACATCAAAAGTCAGGAAATTGAAGAAACTGATCACCGATGCCAATGCCCGGGTTGGGGACCTTACCCAGCAGATCACTAAATTGAGTAAGGCTTCGACGTTCAAACGGTCCGCCAAAGCTCCTTTCTTCATCCGCAAAGATCCTACGCTCTGCATAGCCGGCATCAAAAGTGGTTGGCCAGACGACTTCCTCGACAAGGCCGTATGTCGACTTGCACAGCAAGGCCCACTGAAAGTTCGCACGACTTCGCGGGCCGACGCATTCTTCAGCCAGGCAGGGAAGCCATTGTTCGGTGACAGTGATCTCAGGATACCTGCGCGGAAGCTATTTGAGGAGTTTTTGGATCGTGTGAGCAGTCCGAGTTTGATTGTGACCAGCGATCGAGCACATCGAGCTTGGGGTGGCAAGAATCCCTTCCAGCCGCTGTTCATCGAGTGGGAGGCTCAGTACTACCATATCGACCGACACGAGTGGTCAGTAGGTGTGAGCCCAAGTCCAGTTGGGCATAAGCACTCGCAAGTGCGGTATCGACTGAACAGCCAGCTCAGCCCGGCCGACCAGAAGGACGTGCGAACGATCAGTGGTCGTGTCATACTAACTCCACAGCCGTCGTTCTCACTGGAAGCAGTCGTCAAACAAGCTATTTCGGGTGGGACTCCAAAGCCTGAGCCAGTGACGCCAGACCCGAACAAGCCGACCCCTGCTCCAGATCCATCAGCTGCTCAAGCTACGTTGGACTCCAGTGTGTTGCCTCTGACGCAGAAGGAGATCGACGACGTCTTGGCGAATATTCGCAAGCTGCAGTTCATCTCAGCGCCACTGAGCGGATTGACCGAGCACCTCTTGACACGTTACGAGGGCAGTCATGTCAAGCCTAATTATCGTACTCAGGGCCAGTCACTCACTTCAATGAAGGCAGCAAAAGACAAGTGCAAGGCTATCGACGCAGAGGTCGATAAGGGACAGCCATCGATGGTGGACCTCATCGGACCGGAGAGGTGAGAATTGATGCAGCAGTTGACTGATGGCGGCTGAAACTGATGTTCAATATAGCGCACTCACGCCATACGCCAATCTGCTGTCTTTCGACAGTAAGAACTACCCTGGTGTACCTTTCAAGCCAGCGACACACGGTCAGATGTTCTTCACGAAGCTGAATTTGATCGACAAGTTTGGTCAGGCCGTCTGTGTCATCGAGCCCAAGCCAACGCCAAGGCCACGTGATGTCAACGATAAGCGGCCCTTGCCTCCCTTACCTCCAACTCTCTACCCATGCATCAGTGATTTCCTCAGCCCGGATCCATGGATGAAGACGGAGAAGCTGAACACCGTCTACGACGAAGACAGGAACGATGTCGGCGACAAGCACAAGTGGCCCGTTACTCGCTTTATACAGCTCACACCTTCGATCAACCAAAACGCACGTATCAATGTGTCTTTCCTCAATGCCAATCTGGACAATAAGGCGCCCTACTGGTATGAGACTAACGATGACACCCACGAAAGTCCGGTATTTGGGTGGTTGGTCTTGAATTACCAAGACCAAGGTCTTCAATTCTTCTGCAGCGACGGGACCTTCTATCGCGAAGTCAGAGTGGGTGGACCGACCGGCACTGTAGGATCCAGTAAATGGCTACCATTTAATCCTCCCAGCAAGGCTCAAGACACCGGCAACCGTCAGCTTGATGAGTTCATCGGAAGGGTCACAACCTACGTCCCGACCAATGCTGATGGAACGCCAGTGAAGGACGAAACGCCCGCAAAGTACTTGCAAGCCCTCTTCGACATGATCAATGGCGCTATCAAGAATATGCCCTACCCTCCGAGCGACTACGCTGCTTTTGCCAACTCTATCGTTGGCAAGCCACTTGCACTCGTCAACATCGGGTGGTCACTTGAGCTGCAAGCACCTCCGTTGAAATATCAGAACACTCTCGGCAACAAACCCGCGAACGACCAAGATGACCTACTGTCGTACAAGTTTCCCATCAAGATTGGAGACAAGGACAGGCCATTTGATGGGATGGTCGGGTATTGCATGACCGACAATGCTTCCAGCAACGCGACGCATTGGGACAAATTATTTACTTACTTTCCTTCCATCGCTAAAGACGCCACGAAACGCTTTATCAATCTCACGGCCAACCAGCTCTTCCCCTTATCGCCTTACTTCAATGATCCAGCCTTGACATCATCCATCATTAGAACACGAACAGACAAGTACACCATAACGACAGCCATCATCGACCCCTACACGCCGATCCACGCCTTCTCTCCAAGCCTGCCAATCAAGTCTCTTCGCCTCCAGCCATGGACGATCCAGCAAGCTTTCTCCCGTATGACAGCGTTCTTCCGTCTCGGTCCGCACCTTCTGTCAGGCGACGTTCCAACTTACAATGAGAAGCCTCTTTCAGCTGAGACCTGGAACACCTCCACCCCACCTCAAGACCCCGGTGCTGCAAGCCCCATCGATAAGACAGCCACGGCACCTATACGCCTGCCAATCAGTGGTAGGAAGGGAATGTGGCAGTGGCTACAGCCCTACGACTTAGCTGGGGCGGATTCGAAGGCTGACCGCATTACGAAATTCAGTGCGATGGATGTTGGAGAGGAAGACACGAAGATACGCAAGGAGAGGGCACCGTATGCCTTTGTTGAGGGCTACCTTCAACTAGCCAGGCCATTGTTGAAGGCGGATATCGGTATCAGTGCCGGGAAATAGATGCTGAAACCTTGTCGCGACGTGCTGGCTCCACTACCCTATGCTGTATCGCCCTCTCTGAAAGCCTGAGAACGTGGGTGATGCCCGATTCAGCGTGCCTGTGCTGATCAATAGCTATAATGCTGTGTCTTTGAGAGTCTTGACTTGAAAGCAGAGACGCCTACGACCAGCACCCCCTCTCTCACTGACAGTGGGCAATTATCCCGTTACTGGAGGTACGCTTGTAGATGCTCAGGTGCGCTATCGAACTCTTGGAGAAGCAGAGAGCGGTCCGGACTTGGGTGTATGTCCTTCGGCTTTCTGGCAGGGGCATCGAAGGCCTCTCAAGTTGACGTTCGTAGTGTATCCCAGTACGCCCAATCTTAAGCTGTACAGATCATTCAAATCATACATAGTTATACAGAACCATTCGTAAAGCCGCGCCGTCCGTCCCAGCGCGATCGGACTCTGGGTATCCTTTTGCACCTTTTCTCCTGTTCCGTGCCCGTGCAGGTTCTGCTTCCGCGTCCTAACGTCCAGCTCATCAATCCGCGAACGAGCTCCGCCGGATCAAGTCTCTTGTGCTCCCCTGATCGCTCCTCGCACCATCATCTCTATGCCTCTCGACCTCCTGCTCGACCCGCGTCACGACTCTGATGTTCTTCGGCGAAGACGCCAACTCCTCAGTTTCGATTGAATCCTCCCCGTGACTTTCCCGCCTCGCGTACGACTTTTGCTGTGGCTGTTCTCTTCCGCTGAGTCCTCTGCCAGAGCGTTCCAGCTGAGCGCACTTCAGCGAGTTGGTGCCGTAGTAGTGCACATTGCCTGATGAAGGATTTGTGCGGTGCGCCGAAGAGCCGAGAAGATTCGGTATCGTGCGCGCAATCAGTGTCCGGAGCGTAGGTAGACAAGAGCAGATGATGCCAGTGGCTAGCTCCACTTGAGACCATAGAGCTGCCATTGCACCGTGTTGGTTTAGACCGCCTTGAAGTTGTGCAGCTGAGTAGAGAGACTGCAATCGGAGGATGGAGGTGAGACAGGTGAAGAAGCCTAGGGCGAAGACGCCCATCAGGGCGAACTTCTGGCGCTTAGCCATCTTCAATTGGCGGATCATGGGAATCGGGAGGGCGACGATGGCAATGTCTGTGACTATGTTCATGCATGCGTTGGTGAACCTGGAGGATTGTCAGCAGAGCTTGGCGGTGAGAGTCTCCAGCACAGCGTACCAGACTGGGAGCTTCGGGAAGCACTTGGCTGTTCTGGCTAACTCAAAGTCCCAGAAGCCAGCAATCGGAGTGCAGAAGAATACTTGACCCCAGATGCACCAGCTTGAGTAGACGAAGACGATAGCCATCATTCCATAGCAGGCCATGCGGAATTCTTTCTGTGGGAAGATGCGGAGGTACTGCAGAATGAGCTGCGGAGTCGACCGCGTTAGTCGATGATGTACCAGTGCACAGTTTTGTCTGCTTGCGAAGACTCACCGACACCTTGATGCAGAACAGCGCCACATTGTACATGATGATCGAGACATATACCGTCTTCGCGTAGCTCAGCCCTTGGGCCGGGGTGAGAGGTGCTTTTGCTCGGCCATTGTCATACACGGCCTCCAGTGCCACCATGCTTTCCGTGGCGAGCGCGAAGGCGAGGGCAAGCGCAATGAAAACATCGTCCAGTCCGGCATTGCGCGCAAGCCCGAATCGCGTGTAGAGGCGGAGCATCGTAGCTATGGTCGCTAGTATTATAAAGACCAGAGTTACTGCCAGCACGGCAATGGGCGATGCATCAGTACCAACAGCCATACTGTGGAGATGATGAATGAATGTGCATGCAAGCTCATTGCAAGTGGAGCATGAGCATGTCCTCCTGAACCCTTATGATCATGGAACGGTTGCGCAGAACAAGGAGTCTGACAGGAAAACGTCGGACCTACCTTCTGCGGTGCTGCAAGAACGCGTTACAGGCGCCATGGATAGCCTGCCGATACGGTGCACAGGCGATGTTTGGTCACACCACACTGGTACGCTTGATCGTTGCGCAGGGAAATGCAGTGCAATATGGACATGAATCAGCAATGTCGGGCGATGCATGCGAGGGGTAGCATAAAGTAGGGACTCTTGCAGGCGAGATTCGCAAAATTCGGTCGGCGTTGTCGGCTTGACACGGGAAGACTGATGGCGGCGAATCACACGGGGCCGCAAAAAAGGCACGGCCCAGGGCCGATGTGCTGAGACAGGGACCCGTGCTGTTTGCGCTACCCCAGAAACTTGATCACAGGAATACCGGGGGTGGACGGGTAACGTGCGGATGTGCGGTGGGGTAGCGAGATGATCATCTGGCCAGGCTTGACTTGGAGGCTTCATGTGGTGCAATCCAGGCCGTTACGACATGGCGATCTGTAAATTGGCTTCTTCTCGAGATTCAGTTTCCGAGTTTGTTAGATCTAACTTCAAACTTTGAAGCGACGTTTTGTCGTGCAGCTCGCGTGGCACACGATAGACTTTGCCCATGGCACAAATTGGGCTTCGAGATTCATTCGGGCAGAACGCCTTACCTGTTATCTCGATGCAGATTCACCCCTGCTCGGTACACCGGCTGCGCACTCGCCGTTCGGCCAGGCCCGCCATTGCATATGAAGAGAAAGGAGAAACAGCCAAAACTGCGGCAAACAATTGAACGAAAGTGATGTGCAGCATGTTCGCGATGAGACAATGAGTGGACGTGGCCACCGAGCGCTCACAGGTATACCCGCAAACAATGGAGGAAGAGGGGATGAAAGTGTTGCTTAGCTGTTTTGCACGCAGGAGGCAGTACGGTATACATCTATGTCCAGTACAAGTGCCGTAGGATTGTGGCGGAAGACTCTGTGCATCTGCAATGAAAGGGCTCGAAGATGCCGCCGTCCTGAACGGCAGCCTTCATCTGCCATCACACGTGGGCAGGCGTGAAGAAGATCCAAAACGTGCTGCAACGGCGTCTAGACGGCTCCCGGAGGTACGTGTCGATCGTAATCTGGTTGTGATTTATTAGGAAAGACCCGGAAGAGGGAAAGGAGCGCATCTCTGGAGTGTGGAACCGGGAGTGGAAGGGCGTGTCGCACCAAGTGAGATTCGAAGTCTATTCGGCTTCATCACAACTTCTGATCGTCCGGTCCCCCACGCCGACGATCACCAGGAAATGTATGTATATTCGAATACTTCGGCTGTGTACCTATAAATCCAGCGGCTTGCTGGAGCGCTCTTCCTGCGAGCCACAGTCGTGGAGGCTTTGGCTAGAGTACTGCTGGAAGACACACGTTCACCGACCGTCAACAATGACCAATCTAGACAGGTCGCCACATCACAGAGGATGATAGTGTTGCTATGAACGGCAGCACAAAGCCGCTCAGACGATATATTACACACTGTAGAGACGCGACTTCGTCATCGTCCCCGACGATGGCTAGGAGACTGCTCCGGCACAACGATTCTTTAGAGCCGAACGCCCAGCATACCAAGCACTGCACGAGAGGGGCATTGTGCATCTCCTTATCTCATCGTCCGCCAACTCTTCAGGCTGTCTCCAGATATTGCGCTCCAAGCAGAAGGTCTGCAGCGTTGCCAAGTAGTCGCTGAAGGCTCAGATATCCAGCTAGGCTACGAAGGGTATGTCGCATTGATGATGGGACTAGGTTCCACTCCAATGCCGCTACCGTCGCGGTGTCTTGGATCGAGTGCTGGACAGTCGGAAGGTATGTTAGGTCTCTACTGTATTTCTTTCGGGTCTTCGCCAACAAAGTACCTTACTCGCAAGCCGCTTTCGTGAGATGCTTTTCCACTACGTGCATTTCACGTCGCTAGTCTTGGCCACTGGCCTGACATTGACACTTGCTCTACCAAGAAGGGGCCGACACCAGACACAGACCGACCCTTTCGCCATCCCAGATCCTCAAGAATGGGAGAACACGGACCACATGACATGGGATGACTACGTCCGTCCACCAGGCTCGAACTGGTACAATTCTGCCCGCAGAGGGACGCAGCGGAACTTCAACGTCGCTCTGATCGCAGTGGACTACCCAGATGAGGCCTTCGTCATCACGCTGGCTGCCAATTCGACAGTCTTCACGAATCCGCAGCCAGCTGCCAACAGCGTACCTCGTGCGGACGTGCCGTCCTTTTACCGCGATTTGCTCAAGAAACCCCAGGAGCAAAATCTCAATCACACTCTGCACGAGTACTGGATGGAAGACAGTGGTGGTAAGTACGGGGTTGACTTGACATCATTTGGACCTTACCGATTGCCATCGCTGCCTGTCAACATGGCATCGACGACGAAGAGGGCGGGTTCAACGAGAACGCATGCCCTACTGGACAATCTTGCTCTGTCGATCTGCGAACCGATGCTCTTGGAGCCTGGCGAGCAGCTGTCGGTAACGCCACAGCAAACTCATTCGAGCTTGTGTTCATTCTGTCTGCGGGCCAAGATGAGTCGTCTACCTGGCAAGAATTCTGCAAGATGCTCTTCGATGGACCTGACGCAGTGGCGGATGCTTTCGGCCCACCAGCTAACAGCACGCTTACCAATTGGGCCGATACGCGATACGTCAATTGGACGTCTTGGGCGTCCGCTGCTACGATCTGGCCGAATGCCGGACGAAGCTCGTCTACCCAGGCCGAGAGCTCGGGAATGGGCACTTACGCTCACGAGCTGAGCCATCTTCTCGGTATTGGCGACAACTATAATAACCCTTACTCAATTCCTCCCATTCGAAGCTATACTGCTCCGTTCAGCATGATGTCACGTGGTAGCTTTGATGGCCCGGGAGGTCCTCATACCCGCTGGCAGATCCCGGCGCTCTTGGGCGGGTAATATGGCTCACATCATACGACTTTCGACAAGATGTGCATCGGTCTCGTAGAGAATGCCACGATCTTGACCATCTCTCATGACGCCCTCGCCGCGTCTGGCGTAGTCTTGGTGGCGAATGTCACAGCTCGTGTCGTCCACCCCATTGCTGGCGCAGGTCTAATGGGCATCCACATCGAGATGGGAACCGACCTTTCGCCACCTTGTAATTAATCTACCGATCCCCTCTGCGATGGCGGAGGCTACAATAGTTACGACGTCCAAGTCATTGACTGAATGGGCGCGGACTCGTTCCAACCTGATCCCGGTGTGTTCCTATTTAGAACCAAGAACAAGGATCGCCAGCCATTCGAGTGGATGATAGACGCAAATGCGCAGGATCTGGGTCTGCTGGACTTTGTGCGGCCGAATGGAAGCGCGCGCTATATCACTGTTGGAGACTACAGGCAACTAGCTGATGGGCTTTTCCACGCGGGGACGAGGAGCGAGAGTAAGGCTGAGTATGTGGACGAGGCTAACAGATTGCACTTCTATGTTTTGGATGTGCCGAGAGATGCTCAGGGGGTGTTGCACTATGTTGTTGGAGCGAGGTCGCTAGACAGCCGAATTGGGAGAGCTGGTGTGCGACTTGGTGCTGGCAAGGTCGGACAGATGTACAAGAATACGGACAGTGAAATCTCAACAACATGCACGTTCGACCTCAAGAACACTGGGAAACCCTCTGCACAGGCCCGAGGGAACACAACGTCATACTTGCAATCCGACCTTTACAGATTGAGCGTGGAAGTCGACGGTGAGGGCTGGCAGGCGGTGTTGCCCAATGAATTCGCGAGTGCTACTTTCGGCGAATCGACGAAAGTCAAAGTTGCTGTAGGAGCATGCAACGGAGCGGCAAGGCGAGGCAAAGTATACTTGACTGCGGTTCCGAGCTGGATGCTTCACAGGTGTCGAAGAAGACCTGTAGAGTGGGTAGAGGCTATTGATACTGAGTTTGTAGAAGAGGTCACTTCTACAGCTCCGTGGCAATTAGAAGTCACAAAGTGATGCCATAGACTGCAGTGTGTCGGCAGCACCCTGACAAGAGGGCGGCGCGAGTGACAAGATTAGCGGACCGCTCGGCAATCCAGCGTGAAAGAGGATGCTGTTGCATGCCGCGCTGCATTTGTATGTATTTACCAAGGCTGTCGACGAGAGTGGTGATCTTATCCAGTATCTCTCGTAGGCGGCACTCACATCCGTTCGTCAATACAGCGCTGTCTACACTAGCGTTGCCGACTGCCCGGTGTTCTCGAGAGGTCCGCTTCTTCTGTTATTCGAGTGATGGCGTGTTGGCCACGTGAGGCAGTAGCGTGCGTCAGATGGTTGTACAGGATCGGAAGGATAAACTCCAGCGGCCCGGCGGAGGTAAACTACAACAAGGCCGGGCGCCCACCACGTCGATTAAGTTGCCAGAGAGGCAGTCGTCTTCGATTGAGGTCACATCTCCTCGATGCACATTCGACTACGGGGGGGAGACTTTACTGTACGCTAATGTGGACGTGGACGTAACCGTCGGTGTGAGCACTCTGGTAGGGAAGGCGCGATCGACACGTTTGAAGAACTTCCGACGTTGCTGTCGCACGGCAGAGCGGATCCTGTGCGATCAACACACAGTACTGAATTACATCTACGCTGCTCTGAGTGACAACTTGGTTCGGCCGGAATGTCTCTACTTTATGTCCATCCTCCTCCGCTCTGTGGAAAGTATATGTGCCTGATCTTGACTTCAGGCCATGAGGCTGTAGAACGCCAAGCATCCTTCGGCCCGCGCCTCTCGTCGCAACTGAGCAAATCTGAAGCGCTCCTTCTCATAATTGGCCACTTCCTCGTCCACTTCCTTCCCTGACCTGTGATTTGGCGCCTCCACTCTCTGTCTACCAAGATCCATCATCCTATCGGGCTGTTCCCGCCGCCAGTACTCACCGCACTACACCACACACACACGCCCGCGCGCACACCCACGCGTGTCTCAGTCGCACGCGACGAGCGACGAGTAAGCTGCCAGGTACGCACATCACTGTCCCCTCCCGTGACCATCGAATGCTGCGAGAGATAGCCTCGCGATGAATTGCTGGGACCATCGCAAGCCTGTCGCTGTCGCCTTGTCGCGAATATGACGTCGCTCCGCGCAGTGTACCTGAACGGCAATGGAACCTTACGGCAATGAACAGTGCTGACCAGTGCAGACGCAGGTTATTACTATCGGTGTACGGACGTCGGACGAGCTCAGGTAAGCGGCGCAACGTGCCTCTCACGTGTCTGCTTTGTTATACGAAAAGATATTTGGCGCACTAATCACACAGGCTACCCATGATGTGAGCGGGTAATTGCTTGTATCGGACCGCTGTGATGGGATTCCGAGCACGCACGCAGACCGTCATCACCACGCACAGAAGTCATGCATCATGGCCAGACCAGCCTCATCAATATCGCCTAACGATTTGAGTCGAGTTCGTCACCACATTGCGAGCATGTGGCGGTGCACGCAGCAAGCGCGCGGTTGATGCGCTGGCAGCCGACTCGTCTCGCGCACGTCTCGCACATCCATTGGCGCCGCTTTGCTGTTCGTGAAGATTTAGTGCTGCCTCCCCTGCCAACGCCTACATCAGCGCCCAATTACTTTCTATACTCAACACGCGCATCATCGCTAACACACGTTCCGCCTAGGTCCCGCTACTTCGGCTGCTCTCTGACTGGTACGCCTCATCAAGAAATCTTGCGTACCATCACTGTCAACCTAAACCTTATCTCCATTACTGCACCGCCTCTTCGGCACCAGGTGTTTGCCACCTCCGGTGCGCTGTATCCGACTGCTCGTGATTCGCAGCAGCATAAACGCGGTCTGCACGCGTCGTGGTCGCCTCTGGGGTCTTCCGACCAATACGCCTCACTTGGGCCGCAACACTGACGAGTCATCGCGCGACCTGAACTGCCGACCGCGTCAAGACTTATCAACGCCCACTCGCGGCGCGTACAGCAACCTTCTCGCTCGTGCCGAGTGTTGATCTCCCGGAGACTTCGACATCATGGAGGCTTATTCGCAGTATCAACAAGCTCCACCTTATCCTCATCAACAACACCCTCACCAACAACATCCACAACAAGCAAGTCCCATCTTGCACAGTCAACAGCAACAGCAACCTCACTTTGGACAGCACCCTCAGGATCCGGCCATGGCACAGACTGGCATGATGAATCACATGGTCTACCCTGGTCAACAGTACAGCATGCAGCAGCCGTACGCAATGCCGATGGAGACCACGCAGACACAGAAGCAACAAGCCGCCATGGCAGCTACGGCCGCAGCGTCTGGCTTCGGTCAGCCATACTCGATGCCAGGTATGCCCATGTCTGGGCCGATGCATCAAACATCACCGAGGCTGCAGCACTTGAAACAAGATGGATCTGGATTACAGCGACCGAGTCCACCATCACCACGCTCTGGACAGATGCACGTGCCGGGTAGTATGTCATCCCAGATGAACATGCCTCCCGCACAATCTATGCCGGTGAGTATGCCTCCGCAGATGCAACAACAGATGCAGCAACAGCGGCGGATGTCACAAGCGATGCAAGTCCCGACATCACTTTCCACCCAACAACCGCAAGCCATGATTCAACCGCCTCGGCCCTCTGTGCAGCAGCCACCCCAGCCAGCTCCTCCACAGCAGCCAACGCAGCAATCGCCGGATGTAGCCCCTGCAGGTACGGCAGAAGAGTCGCCGTTGTATGTCAACGCAAAGCAGTTTCACCGTATCTTGAAGCGACGCATGGCTCGCAGCAAGCTCGAGGAGGCACTCCGACTGACGAGTAAAGGCCGCAAGCCGTACCTGCACGAGTCCCGACACAATCATGCTATGCGTAGACCTCGGGGACCGGGTGGCAGGTTCTTGACTGCGGATGAAGTCGCTGCGATGGACGCAAAGGGCGTCTCGAACTTCTCAGATCTTACTCCGGAGGATCTTGCTGCCATCAACGGGAGTGCCACAGAGCATGTCAAGCGAAAGATGAACGGCAAGAAAAACGGCGGAGGGAAGAACGTCAAGAGGCTTAGCGACGAGGAGGATCAGGACGGCGATGCTGAAGACGACATCTAGGAGATGTCGAAGGACGTGTCGTTGCCGGTCAAGCGCAAGTCGAAAGCCAAAGCCACAGCCACGAGCTCGAGTAACGGATCCGAAGCGCCTGCTCCTAAGAAGAAGTACCAGCCGCGTGTCCGTCAGCCTCGACAGGACTCACCATTACGCTTGCTTGCACCTGAGCCGCCTCAGGAAAGCATATTCGGTTGAGTGCGCCGCTTTCCAGTTTGTGAAGCCTCGCCAGTCATGGACAGCGCACTTCTCAACCCGAACGACAGAGCCTCTGGAGCTCGTGACAATGGAGGCTTGGACACGACTGAGAATAAGTATTCTCTACTTGCCGCGCTACGATGTTCATGATGCGCGAACGCAACTGAGGGAATAGTACATTGGGAAGGGGGATGGAGATGGTGGCTTCACAGCCCGAGAAGGCGTTACGGGAGAGAATGTGAATTGAACTTTGGGAGGGTGGGCGTTCTTCGCGGGATGATGTTGATGGGAGCGCTCGCTTATACCCCTGCAGCTGGCTGCTGCTGATCGAGTGAATGAGATGGGGTGATTGGGTGTCTATTGGGCTTCGGAGCTAGAGTGGGTAGAATGGAAACTCTCAGATGTATGTTGACCCGTCATCTCAGTGTCCGTGAATGGTAGGTGGTCATGCGAACCCTGATACTGAACAAACCCTAGCTCGACGCCGAAGTCTTGCAATTCAGGAAGGAGTGATGGGCTCCTCAAGCTTCTGCTGGCTCACCTTGCGCTCAGGAGGCCGAACAATCGCACCGACATTGCCAAATTTTTGAGTGATGGATGCAAGTGAGGACGCGCTACTGCTCGTCGCCCGGCGTGCTCATACAAATTTGTATGGTAGGGTCGGACGAGGTGCGCTCACTCCAGTCTGCCCAGCACCTTGCACGTGAAAGGAAAGCAACCGAAGCGCAGCGATGTGGGCTTGCCTGGCAGCCTGCTCTGCGACTACTTCTACTTCGACCGCAGTTCACTTCCACCACTTCCTCGACAACCACTACAACATTGCCTCAACCCAAGACTACCCACTACTACCCTTACACAGATCATCACACTCAACCAAACAATTACGATGGCCAAAGACACCGCCACCGCCGAGAAGACCTACTCCAGCGACCTCTTCGTCGCCCTCCTCGCCGTCTTTCAGAAAAAGGCCGGCACTTTAGGCAACGCCGACTACGAGTTCATGGCTGCGGCCGTCGGCTCTACGGCCACGGCTCTGCAGCACAAGTTCCGTGAGCCGAAGAAGGAGGCTGCTGAGCTACTTACGAAGGAGGGGAATGGAGAGACTGCTACGCCGAAGAGTGGCAAGAAGCGCGGTGAGTCTGGCATTACCCATGAGTTTGCAGCAGTGCTAACGTGCATCGACAGGCAAGAAGGTGCAGGCTGCTGCTGATGGCGAGGAGGACGACGAGGCGAGCCCGACGCCGGCAAAGAAGCAGAAGAAGTATGTTAGGAACAAGAAGGGCGACCCGGTCAAGCAGGAGAAGACCTCTGATGATGAGGGTGGAGAGGCTGGAGAGGAGGGCCAGGAGGGCGGCGAGTTTGTCGCTGACTCTCACTTCGATGATGTGGTAGGAGACGCGTGAAGGGACGGCCTGAGATCGTACGAACGGAAGGCTTGTGGACGAGAGGCTTTGTGCGGCAAGCGGAGCTACATGCGGCCTTGATCGATGGCTATTTGACTACCGTGGGCGTGGGACAGCTTAGCTGCTCGTGTTGAGGCCCGAGCATAGCACTGCTGCAGGCACTGCGCTACAGGAGACAGCCCTAAAACTCGATAGCAGTATGGAATCGTGAAAAAAACCATTAGCTGCACCCACACATCATGTGCACATACTGATTCTCAGGACTCAGCAGACGTGCAGTGAAGTCGCAAAACAGACTTCCGGACATTCCCGCTGTAAGCGAGCGTTCGACAGCACAGCACCACAACGAGCTCCATGTCCAATGCGCGCACGACCTCGCTACTTCTCACCATACACACAATGCACTCGATACGAAGAGCAGTCCCCCGGACTGCGCACCAGTTCCGCCAACCTCTCCGCCAGCCCCACCGCCGCTTCGACTCCCACTCCTCCCACCCGCCCAGCACCCCAGTCAACGAGTCCTTCGGCGTTCGTCTCCCTCTTCCCTCCTCCCCTGCCCTCCCACTGACCCTCCCTGTGCATCCAGGCCGGTTTCTACATCACCCTCACCGCAATTCCCATCTTCTTCCTCACACTCAACTACACCGGCGCCGGGTCCTACGATACATCTTCAATTACGCGGCTGATCACGGATACTTACAATGGTTATGAGGAGAAGTGGGCACAGCGGAACGATGTGCATACGCAGATGATCGAGCAGGCGGCGAGTGATCGGGTGTTGTTTCTCAATGAGGCGAGTGCGGCGGTTAGGCATGTGGATTTGAGGTTTCCTGAGTAAGTTCCTTGCATTTACTAGCTAAGTTAGGCGGATACAACTTGGGGGCCGGAAGTCGGGAGCGAAGGGGCGAAGAACGAGACATAGGAAGCGAAGAGGGACCCGCGCGGAGAGCAGAGGAATGGCAAGAGGCTTCGAGTGATGTCAATGTGCTGACTATGAGACGCGCAGGATCTTCAACACTGGCTCGCCCTACAATGTGCCTGCTGGACATGGCAGCGCGAACATCGACCAGCTGATCGCGAAGTACCAGAAGGAGAGCAATGAGGCACAGGAAGAGAAGTTGGAGCAGCTGAGGAGTAACCGGGTGCCAAGGGAGCAGCCGGTGAAGGACTTTGCTAAGATCACGCCCGCAGCTGTGGACTCGTAGGGTTTGTGTAGGTAGGGCAAGGCTGGGAGTGTAGAGTGTACATATGGTCAAAGAACACTGAACAACCATATTCTACGCGTGCATTGCGGTCTCGATGTCTTGCACCACTGGCCTGAATGTTCCGTGTCGTGCCCAGTGAAGCGCTATCTTCCGGCATAACACATGTATATGCCCATCCGGCTTCACGTGCCCCAACGCCGCCCATGCAATCATCCCTATGCCCTGTACAATTCTTTGTCGATCACCTCTTCCTGGACCGCTCATCATTGCTTTTTTGCCGGCGCACTCCCTGAACTCCCCACTAATGCTCCGCTCTGTACAGGCGCATCCGGCATGGGTATATCGCTGAAGTCGTCCTGTCCTATTGCTCGGATGGTGTAGCTATCTTGATTGAAGCGTTAGTCCATTTTCGTAGTCCACTGCCTCATGATATCGGCAGACGTACAAACGCCAGCCACGAAGCCCATGATACATAGTCCCGTTATCGTATTCCGGATGAGGTATGGCTGTCGTGCTCGGTAGAGGGCTGCTGTGGGGCGGTTCTGGGCGTCGTAGTAGGAAGACTGGGGGACTCTAAGATCCGTCAGTGAATGGCACATCTCTTCTCGAGAACCTTCCGTACCGTCCTAGAGGCATGATGGCGAATATGAGTGGTCTGAGGCTGTAGGCGCAATCGTCTGCTCGTTCAATGTGTAGTGACTACTGCTGCTGCGAGAGATACTAGCGCCGGACTAGGCCGAAAGCTGGGCATGCGCGATGAGAGAACGCGATGCCGGATCTCGACCTCACTATTGACTACCCAATATCTCGTGCACATACTTCGACCGACCCGCCTTCTCCCTCTTCACCTCCGTCTAAGCTTCCACTCGTCACCTTCCCACGACAGCGAGTGCACTACCGACGTCGACCACACCTCACTAGGACACACCCCGACATGATCAGTCGCACACCCGATCTTTCTTTCCCTTGCCTTCCGTAGAGCTTTGAGCGTGCTTCGTTGAGCGAGTGCGCTGGTAATTGTTACTTGCCAGCGTCTAGGAGGGTGTGCCGTCTCGCTGGGTCGTCGTTGCAATCCACCATGGGCTCGCCGGCGGACGTCGTGAAGCAACTGAGCTCCGCACGTGACATCTGCCTCCGCGACCCATCTATCTACCCCCAGGTCATCCCCGGTGTGTTGCCCGTAGTCGGACCTGCCACTCCAGTCGAGCAGCGAAGATGGGGTGCCGACTTCCTCGCCGAGGCATTTGCCTCTCCAGTGTTCAGCGCAGGGCAGAAAGAGAAGGTCATTGGCAGCAGCAGCGTGATGAGCACATTGAAAAGCTACCTATGTCGGAAGCTGGAGCTTGGGCAGGAGGAGGACCCAGCAGTGGTCAAGAGCGCCGTACAATGCGCAGCAAGTGTCTACCCGCTGGTCTTCAGACACGTGATGAATACCTCAGACGAGGAGATGTGGGGAACGATGGGTGCGATCAAGTCTAGCATTCTCCGGCGCATGGATGCTGGACCCGCAGGAGTGCAGATCTGCTGTGTCAAGTTTGCTGCGATCGTGGTGCAGGTGCAGACTGCGGGACTTGTAGCGGACCCGAGACGGCAGGAGCAGAATGAGATCAGTCTCGCGCTCGTTCCTAGTGAGCATGGCGTGTTGAAGGTCGGGAATCTGGAGGCTGAGGCGAGCGGGCTGCTGGATCGCTTGATGTTCGTACTACAGGAGAACTCTGTGGACGCTCTACTAGTGACAGCCACATTGAATGCGCTGGCGACGATTGTGCAGAGACGGCCGAGTGTGGGAAGTAAGATACTGGGGACTGTGCTGAATTTCAATCCGCTCAAGCTGGCAAGTGGGACAGCGTCAGGGAAGGACAAGGTCGCTGTGCGGAGCATGACGAGGACGACAATGTCGTTTTTGCTCAATGCAATGAAGCGGAACCCACAGAACAATCTGGCCGGACGGATAATGCAGCATGTCGACCGACTTCGTGCTCTGCTTGCCCAAGCTTTCACAGAGACGAAGCAGCTCAAGCGTCCTGCACCGGACGAGCCCACAGACGGCTTGGACGATGTCAAGCGGCAGCGCATTGAAGGAGCGACGGTCAACGGCACGAGCAATGCACAACACACACCACTAATACCGACGTACATACCACCAGGATCGACCTTGGCACGGCTCTTCACGCTCTCAAATGACAGGGCAGTAACGAGCTTTCACGTCGAGCAAATACCAATACCCTACGTTGCCCAGCTCGTACCACCCCTGCTGGCGTCGATAGATCCGGCAAAGTTCGTCGCAGCAACAAAGATCATCTCAGAGCGCCTTCTCAACCTCAGCCGACCGCCACCCCCAGATGCACGATCAGCAGCCCGTGGGATACTCGGAGACGACGAGGACGACTACGACCCAGCCTCCGCCTTCCAAGAAGGCGACGTAGAGCAAGTCACGAATCGCCTCGACCAGATGCCACCGGAAGACATCGCCGGTCCGGGCATAGCTATCGGGCCATTCAAACTCCCAGCGCCGCCTCCGATGGACGACTTTGAGAAGGAAGAGTACACTAAGACCGCTCTGGTGCGAGTCTTCTCCACGCTCCGCGAACTAGACGAAGAAGCTAAGGTTAAACCCGCCAAGAAGGCTGAAGTAAGTAAGGGCTTCACCCGCTCTACGAGCACAGCGCACGATAGAGACCACTGGATCACACTACTTACTCGGATCGCGACACGCGCATCGTTTGGCCTCAGCGATGACTCTTCCGACTCGAAGCAGGAGAACGGCGACCGTAGCCTCATTAAAGCACCACCTCACAATCTCTCCTCCCGCATCCGCGAGACGCTCCTGAGTTACATCATGGAAGACTTCCGGCGACGGATAAATGTCGCTATTGCGTGGTTGAGCGAGGAGTGGTATTGTGGTACACTTGCCTATCGCGCTGCTCACCCTTCGGATGCTGCAAATGGGAATGGTAATGTGACGCCATCGCCAGAGGAGCAGACGCCTACTTACACAGCCCTCACACTTCGGCTGTTGGACTCGCTGATCCCCTACCTCGACACGAAAGACAACAAAATTTTGATCAGGCTGCTTTCCGAGATCCCTTCACTTCCCGCTGGCGTCTTTCCGCGGATTGAAAGAGTGGCCAACGATCCGGAGCGTGTCGGCCTGGTGGTGCAAGCACTGCTTTACCTCGTTATGTTCAGACCACCTGTGCGAGAGCTGGCGCTGGATGCTCTGGAAAGTCTGTGGCGGAGTAATGAGGATGCGAGGGCGTTGGCGGGGAAGCATTTGGGGAAGTGGAGGCCGGATGTGGTGAATGCTGGTCTTGGTAGTGAAGGGAAAGTGGAGGCGCTTGGAGAGGTGGGAAGGGAGGTGAAGAGTGAGGAGGCTACGTAGTGCCGAGAGAGAGTGGCGAATAGTTCCTGGACATGCTTCGCTAATCTCCATGGTTGGAGATCTCTTGGCAACGTGCATAATCGCTATGTAGAAGATGTACAGTGCAGCCATGCAAGACGAGAGATTTGCTCCTGGCCAATGGTATCATTACGAGACTGCGCTACACAATGCCATCGCACTCAATCCTCCACACTCGTCCCTGCGTCTTCCGGCTCCTTCGCCGTCTGCTCGTTCGCTTTCTTGCCCTCGCCGAGCTGTAGATCCTGGACGCCCTTCGCTGCACTTTCCTCCTCATCTTCCTCCCCCTCATCCTCGTCGTCCGCATTCTTCGCTGGCAACGAAGCAACCTTCGTCTCACTCACATCTGATTCGGCCGCAGTCTTGCTCTCCTTCCCTTCACTAGCCTCCTCCGTTGCATCGTCGCACTCCTCAGCATCCTCCTTCGCAGCAGCCGGGGTTGCACTCCCAGATTGCATTGCACTTGCTGGCGCGCTGAGATGGTCATACTTCGCGTTGCTTTGTTCGCCGAGCAATGCTTTCGCGGGATTGATACTCTGCTCCTTCCCCGCTGGTGCTGCGCCCGAAGTCTCCGGCTTTGTGTTCTCGTCACTCGCTGGCTTCGTTTCAGCTTCGGGCGCAGGCTCAGCCTTCGAAGCATTGTGAGCTTTAATCTCAGCCGCCCCGGGCAACGGCCGCATTTTCGAGTCATCTATGCCTGGTCTTGGAAGAGGGATCTTGCCTCGACCCATACCCATCCCTCCCGCAGCTCCAGGTTTGTTGAGGAGTGATGGCGCAGGCGCAGGACCAGCAGCAGGCGGCACAGGCCCAATATTCTCCTTCAACTCGCCATACTCATTCCACTCCTCAATCTGCTCTAGATCCTGTCAAGCCCTGTCAGATACAACACTCCATTTCACGTAGCAGTCACGCGAACTCACACACCCCAAGCACGAACCCCTCCTTCACTAGTCCAGGCAACTTCTTATTCCCCGCCCGTCGACCCCATAATCTTCGCGCCTTCTCGTCTGTGGCGGTGTCTATGGCTGTGAAGGGTATGCGATTGGCTTTGAGGATTGTTTCGAGGCGCGAGGTGGCGGTTATGATGTGCGAGCTGCCGGCTGTGAGGGACGTGTAGAGGAAGAGACGGGGGTCGGCGTCGAGGGCGGAGAGGTCTTGGGAGGCGGGGGAGGCGGTGGTCATGATCGCGGGGAGGATAGAGTAGATAAGTGGCCAGGCTACATACGTTGCTACAGCTATATCAGTGATCATATGGCTGCTAGTTTATGATGAGAGGTGGTGGGCGACGACGTCTAGTGGGTGGGGGTCTGTGAAGAGGGGCGTCCGGCTACGCCGACGTACATTTCCTAGTTACCTAGCTTTCCCTCGCACGCCACCTTGCCTTATACAACGCGATATGCTGTCACGTGGATGAGTCGCTGCTCATCTACTGGAGACTTCTCATTGGCCGTCTCGCGTCCGTAATGGCTGCACAGGGACGGAATGTGACTGATCACGATTGCTTTCCTAAAGTCCACAGCCCAGCCATCTCCCATCCGATGAGGGACTCGTGGGCACCATACTAATGTTGAGGAGTATTTCATGATCTACTGTGTCTTTCGAAGATTGCCCCTCTCTCTTCATTCATTCCAACATCTTGTCACCTGCTCCCAGAGCAATAGTGTCCCGCAGGATCTCACAGCGAGCCCGAAACAGCACGCGTCGACTTCACATTGTTGACAATACCAGACTGATGCCTCGTTGATTGATCAGTACTTGGGCACAGAGTCTTCGGGATCAATGGTATCTCAGTCGCTAGAGTAGCGAACACCGTAGCCAAACAATCCGAAATAACCTTTGCAGACGAGGGTGCGCCACCACAATGCTGTCCCGAACGCCTCAAACGCCTTTGTGCAAGGCTGAGCCAAGTTGACCTCTTTGATAATGTCAGATCTACCTCCATCCTTCCGTTCAACCATGGATCATGCCAAAGGTCATGATCAGTCATGCCGAGCCTGTCGCCCACGCCATGAGCAGGACGATGTCAGGAGTTGGCTGGCCGCCCCACCACCTCGTCTGGAGACGTAGATATTGAATTAGGCAATGTAGGAGCTCTCTGGGGCCGACAGTGGACTGGTAAACGGCGTAGCAATGCCAGGCAACACGATCCGCCCAGCCATCGGGACGATGTTGAACGCCGTCTGGACGACTTCTCGAGCCGACAAGACACACAAGTTGCCAAAGCTAGAATGCTCGCCAATGGCTGGTGCTTCCATCGTATCGAGTACTTTGCTAGAACCTACCCGTTGGCCACATTCGTCTACATGTCAAAATTCGAGCGATCACACAGCCGTCAGGAAGATCACCAGCGCTGCAGACACGAGCCAAAATGCGTTGCCTTTAACGTGGACCTGTCAAACTATCAACCAAGGCACACGAGTGATGGATGCAAGTGTGCAATGGTGGCTACTCCATACCAAGAACTTATCGATACGATTCGCGCTGGCGACCTTCCACTTATCTCGATTGCGGTGAGCGAAGGAGACGAATCTTCGCGCAAGCTGTGTGTGCATCGACGTCGTCAGGGACTACGATACGCGGCACTTTCGCATGTTTGGGCTGATGGACTCGGCAATCCACACGAGAACGCGCTTCCACTTTGTCAGATCAAACGCCTGGAGGTGACGCTGAATGCTCTCAAAGACGTGTCTCCGCGTTCTTCAGCAACCATGGGGATAACTCTGAATGACCTCGAAACTCTGTCTCCGCGCTCGAGACCCCAGAAAGGAGCCTTGTTCTGGGTAGATACGCTGTGTATTCCAGTTGGGCAGAATGATCGACTTCATCGAGCCGAACAGATCGACAAGATGGCGTCCATCTACAAAGGAGCTGAGACGGGCTTGGTGTGGGACGCTGAGCTGATAAGCCTGAACTATACGCAAATGTCGCCCAACGAAATGTGTGCTCGGATAGCCTGCAGTGTGTGGATGTCTCGGAGCTGGACGTTCCAGGAAGGACAGCTCCCTTTGTCGCTTGCCATAGTTTTCAAGGATGCTCTTTTGGTCGTCAGTGCAAGCGCATGCGAAGTCACAGCTGTTATCGACGATAGTGTGCGCGGAAGAGCAGATTTGATCTCCGCCGAAGGATCGAAGCCACAAGCAGGGCCGACGACCCAGGAAGATACGAAGTCTCGTGCAAGCACAGTGTCACAAGGAAACTCCTTGTCTCAACAATGCATGCTCGACGGCAAATTCCTGCATTCCATGATGACCAGAGTCTAGAAGTCGCTATGGTCCCCTTTTCGCCAGAACCACAGCTTTGTCTCAGTATGGAACGAACTTGCTGCACGATCGACAAGTAAGCCGGAAGATCTTCCCCTGATCATCGCGAACATCATGAACTTCGACAATCGTCCACTTTTGATGCTCCAAAGCTTCGAAGAGATGATCGAAGCGCTCTGCTGTAGTTTGCCAAGCATACCGATATCTTTCTTCCTCATTCCCGGGAAGAGGCTTGTCCGAGAGGACAAACCTGAAAGTAGATGGATTCCTGCAGAGGTAGTCCAGCCCCTCGGCTTCGATAACATGTGTCTCCGGGAGTCTAACGGCTTTACATTTGTCTCCAATAGCCAGGAGGCGACTTCTGACACATGGGTATATGTGCATAAAGCTCGAATGCCTCTCAGATCTGGTCTGAAACTGTACTTCGAGGACACGGACAAGTGCTACACTGCCAAGGTATCGCAGTCCGACGGGCCTCACATAAATCTCGATCATCCAGAAGATGTTTCGACCTACCTCATGGTCAGCAAAACCTTCCTGCGGCCAGGGGTTAGGCGAGCTGCTTGCTTCTACACACCACGGTACGACAGACAGGAGGCTCCGTCTGTAGGCCATCGTGTCGGAATGCCTCCGAGGACGGAGCTAATCTATTGTGCGCCCGTGGAACTTTGGCGGTCTAGACCGGAAGACGACAGCGGACTGGCATTCAGTGCGATCACGGAGCAGCACCACTTCCATATTCAGTACCGTAAGTAGAATACCAGCAAGATCTCTGTACCCGTGCGGACAAGCTGACGACCGATCTCAGAAATATCCCCGGCACTCGCGGAGCTCTGCAAGCGATCTGCAGTGGAGGCCCGGTACCACAAAAGAGTCGCAATTCTGGGCGGTGCAAGCGCTTCGGCTTTATCGATTGGCTTAGCGGTCGAGTTCGCAATGCAGAAAAAACTTGGACTTATCATAGTCACATCGCTCGCGACAGCTATGGTTCTGTTGACCCTGATTTTGCTGGCGATTTCGATCTATGTCAAGCGAAAAGCACTCGCCCGAAGAACGTACAATTCTGTACGTTCGCTTGAAGATATCGCTGAGAGACGGAGAGTTGAAGGTCAGGATCAGTAGCAAGCACTGACTTTGCTACTCAGTGCGGATGGCGTCTCACCTTCATCTGCTCGTTCAGATGTCGATATAGCCATTAGCACTTGGACTTGGAGTTGGGCAGCAATCCCCCGAATCGGCAAGCCATTTGTCAGGATAATACCCACCTATCATTCATGCGAACGAGAGCGAATTGGACGTCCCCAGTGATGTGTCACTCGCTGTCAGTGACATGAGAGCAGGTCCGACAGCCAGCAATCGAGCAGACGAAGCATCATTTCAAAAATGGTTGAGCAGAGGACCATTCTTACCGAGGAGAACAATCAGTACGATCTTGACAGCTGAGCAAGTGTTGTTACTCGACCATGAAGTGGTGCCAACATATCCCTGTTCCTTGAGCAAACGTCAAAGTGTATATTACATGTATGTATGGAGGGGCAGAAGAGGATGCGGGGCTTGACACCAGGCTAGCAGCGAATAACAATGTCGCGCACTGTGCACTACACAGACGTCAGCGCTCATTCGATATCGCACTGATTTTGCCTACATCGAGAAAAGAGCATGGTGAAGTGCCGTGGTCTTGTGCCTGTATAAGTCATACGACAGAAAGTTAGTCGAGCCTACTCGAGAGCCCAATTGTGATCATTCGCCCCATCGAGGTTAGCTTAGCACGATTCGGGAGCCCGGTGCGTTCCTAGCAATTGGCACGACAAGAAGTAGTCACCCGAGTATGCCTTTCGCGACGACTTCCTCGCTCAACGTCCACTACCAGATCTCTGGCCAGGATGCCCATCACTGGCTCGTCCTCATCAATGGCCTCGCCGATGACGTCTCCACCTGGGATGCACAAGTGCCTGCGTTCACAGGCGCGGGCTATCAAGTGTTGACCTACGACAATCGAGGAATCGGTCAGACCACCTCACTGCCCGGGGCGAAAGATCAGAAGCCATACACGGCCGAGCTCTTGGCCGCTGATCTCCATGAACTACTTTTCATCCTGAAGATCGATAAGTTCCATCTTCTCGGCATCTCAATGGGCGGCATGATCGCACAGAGCCTCGCACTGGCTTACCCCAACGGCTCTACAAATGGAAGAGAAATCCTATCACTTAGCTTATGTTGTACCTACGCTGCACCCTCGCTCTTTTGCAGCCGCATGTTTGTACTATGGGCGGACATGGCGCAGCGAATGTCCATTCGAGACGTCATGAAAGATGTCACCCTGTGGGCGTTCACTGTACCATTCTTCTTGAATCGACCGGCTGAAGTGAAGGAGGTCGATGAAGCGATGGACGCCCTTACTATGCCATTGGACGAGTATCTTGCGCAGCTGAATGTCATACAGACGTTCGATAGTACCGCAGCTCTTGCCAAGCTTGCAGCAGAAGGGAAGGGGCTGGCGAACCTGCCGCCTAGTAAAGTGATGGTGCTGGCCGGGGTGGAGGACATCCTCATACCGGTGCCGTTGAGCAGTCAGCTTGAGCGAGCTATCCCAGACTGTAGATGGTGGACCACGAGAGGCGGACATGCTTGTTCAGTGAGTAACGTTCCATAGTATCGCCACGATCGGAAGCTGACTGTTCTGCTAGCTTGAGTTCTCCGAAGAGTTCAATGCTGGTGTTCTGGAGTTTCTGAAGAGCGTGTGAGTTGGCGAGGACTTGCGTGGAAAGTGAAATTGCAAAAGCGGACCGGGAAAGCTACACGAGTGCGCTCGTATCTGTAGCAGTTGCATGTTTGCCAAAATGGCTTGTGCCTCTTTGGTTGCTGAAGTGTGCAGTGGGATTCTGACTCGAGCCCCAACTTCGTGGACGATTGGCGGAACTCCGAGTCGCCGCCAGTTGATCCCCCATGCCCATATCGTCGGCCGCAAGCAATGTGTTCGAATCCATCCACTGAGGGAATGTGAATTGAGTGCCCTCGACATCGCCAGCTCCGCCTATGTCAATGAACATCTCCGACGTCATCTCTGCGAGACTCTTCACGGCAGCTGCCTTGTCTGCTGCCCCAGATAAGAGTGCCAATGGTCTGTTGAACTCTGAAGAAGGTGAAGAAAAGCTTGAGGCCTGTCCTGCTCGCTCCCACTACGGATTCCATGCATGCTGTCCCGACGAAGATAGCATCGGATCTGTTTTCGTACAGCAAGTGGCTTGGATTGCATTGATTGTGTGAGCTTCGCAGAAATCTGGGGTTTGTGGCGAGGAGACATGTCCGGGAGCCCACGGATAGCGGTCCACTGGACCAAGATCCGCAGGCGACACGAGGTGTAAGAATGAGCATGCACCACATTATACTGTGCCCTGCTGGTAGAGTAGTCTGGATTCCATATGGCCGTATCACGGAGATGCTCAAACGAGAAGTAGTCAGGACCGACGTTCCGAGAAGCAAGCGCCACAGTCCAAGTCAGGTGAAAGTCAGGTGAAGACTCAGATCCGCCGACAGGCATCGCAAGGTCGAGGCTCAGCAGAATCGTGCATACTGAGCCGCAAGCATGACAACGATTGGTCCATCGGACACGAGACGCCCAGTAGCACAGATCAAGACACCACTCACATGCGTCAGAGAAGACGAGATCCTGCTTACCGTTGCACGAGATTTCGCTTCGAGCGGATATCCAGAAATCCTACGGAATCGACGGGCGAGATTCCTACTTGGCGTCGATATCGTGACAGCCTTAGACGAAGCTCGTGCAAAGCTTAATCCTCAATTCGAGACCAGCTGGCAGGGTCTCACGTGCGGCTCCCCGCCGAAGATAGATCTGTAATCTATCGCTGAGCATGTGATCAATGATTTGTGGCTGATGAAGATCTGCGATGCATTCAATACTGGGGAAATGAGTCTAGAAGAGCGGGCACTTCGGTAGGGCGAGCCGAGTAGAGATGCGGAGTGTGTATCTACGCGAGTGGGTAGGTTTGGAAGGGCAATGACTCTGAAGTCACTGGACTGCAAGAGCTGAGTCTAGGTTGGTCTGCACCCTGCTATACCGTGTGGTTGGTGCTCCCGAGTAATCTGTTTCGCTACGCTTCTGCAACACTGAAGGAGCCGCATGGCTGACGGCGCCTATGCAGCGCGTTTGGGCAGCACGTGTTCACGTGAAGTGTGAGGATGTGGAATCTCTCCAATTGGGCGAGGGCGGGGAATGCGAAATCGTAGACGAGACTGTCCTCGCGTAGAAAGTGCAGGGAGGATCGGGTATGGTTGGCATCTGCCATTCGGTCGCTGTGCACCGATCGGTTGCCTCACGGTGAACGGAGATGATCGCGTGGGTGACTGTCAAGTCGCGTGGCATGGATGCACTGGCAAGTCCCGAGGCCCTGGAATATGGCCAGACGACTCGACCAACAATAGTCTGCACAGATCGAGAGGATGCGGGACCGCGGCTCCGCTCTCGTGTCGGGCTGTCGAGCGTAAGCATGAAGTGAGGTGCGGCGTGCAGCAGCTGGGTGGCCGGCAAGTCGCGCCTTCCTTCCGCATCAATTCGGAGAGAAGGCGCGACTGCTCCGGGACGAACTGAGCTTAGATCGCCTGCACCACCTCCGCATATGAGTTTGTGGAGAGATGAGACGGGGAGATGGTGTGTGTCCGTGAGGGCATGGAGATGGCACAGCGGTTGGGTATAATAGTCATGGAAGTCACGCATTTTCCAGCTCTCTCTCTCTGTTCGTGCAATATCGAAGTTCTTCCACCGACAACCTGGTACAGCCTCGACCAACATGTCGGCACTCGAGGAGAAGGCGGCTATGTCCACCGTCGAGAAGATCGTCGACTCTGTAAGTTCCTGTCATGGACACGTCACAGTACCCAGCTAACATCCCGGTAGGGTGATGTCGCTGAAGTCAAGGTCGTCAGAGGCTCCGAGGCCTACAACGAAGCACTCCTCAAGGAACGCCCTCCCTTCTGGAACATACACACATGGAAGCTCATCGGCTGCGTCCTTCTCGGATGCTTCTGCCTGACCATGAACGGTTTCGACGGCTCCCTCTTCGGTGGTCTCACAGCCAACAAGCAATTCCTCGAGTTCTTCCACGGAACCGCTGACGGCGAGTGGGCCGCTATCAACTCTGCCATGTACCAGATTGGTGGTGTCTGTGCGCTTCCATTCGTCGGGCCTGCGATCGATACTTGGGGCAGACGTTACGGCATGATGATTGGCGCTTGGTTGATCATCATCGGTGCCATCATCAACGGCACCAGCAGCATGACGGCCAATGTCGGCCAGCTCAAGGGTGGTCGATTCCTTCTGGGTTTCGGTGTCTCCATCGTCTCCTCTGCCGGCCCCATCTACGTTGTAGAGACTGCGCATCCAGCCTGGCGCGGTCTGCTGACGGCCTACTGCAATACCTTCTGGTTCACCGGCGCGATCCTCGCCTCCGGTGCCATCCGTGGCGCGATCGTCCTTCAGGGCAACGTCTCCTGGACCATCCCAATCTACCTTCAGATGGTGTTCCCAGCCTTGATCGCGGTATGCGCCTGGTTCATCCCAGAGTCTCCACGCTGGCTGTACGTCAACAACAAGCGCGAGAAGGCCGTCGAAGTTTTGAACAAGTGGCACGGCTACGGCCACGCCGACTCTGCCTGGGTCAAGCTCGAGCTCGAGGAGTACGAGTCCTTCCTGAACTTGGACGGCGCAGACAAGCGCTGGTGGGATTACCGCGCGTTGTTCGGCACCCGCGCCTCCAGATACCGCATCACTGTCAACTGCCTCTTCTCCATCTTGTTAGTGTCGTACACCATCCATTCTACGGCCTCCACTAACTCGTACGCAGTGCTCAGTGGGCCGGTAACGGTGTCTTGTCATACTTCTTGCCTGCTGTCTTGGCGACGGCCGGGTACACCGAGTCCGTCACTCAGGCCAATGTAAGTCTGATCCATCACAGCTGCTTGCAAAGTCCAGTCCATCCTAACGCTTTCAGATCAACTTGGGCTACTCCATCTTCCAATTCGCCTTCGCGCTCTTCGGTGCTGCCTTTGTCGACCGCATTGGCCGTCGCCCCCTCATGCTCTTCTCCATGATCGGCACGTCCATCATCTGGGTTGGCGTGACTACGGCCACAGCCGTGTTCGCCCAGAGCGACAAGACCAATGATGCCGCTGCTCGGGCCTCAATCGCCATGATCTTCCTCTTCGGCGCCACCTACTCCGTTGGTCTCACGCCCCTGCAGGCTCTGTACCCCGTCGAAGTGCTCTCTTTCGAGATGCGCGCCAAGGGCATGGCTTTCTCCTCTCTCGCTGTCAATGCCGGTGGCCTGCTGAACCAGTTCGCGTGGCCCATCTCGCTGCAAAAGATTGGATGGAAGACCTACATTGTCTTCATCATCTGGAACGCCATCATGGCGACCGTCTTCTACTTTTTCATGCCCGAGAGTATGTCACATGTCCCCTGCAGTGTACGCTGTTCGAGGAACCAACCACTGACTTGCATTCTCTACAGCTAAGAACCGCACTCTCGAGGAGCTCGACGCTATCTTCGAGTCCCCCAACCCAGTCAAGACTTCGCTCAAGGCGCACAAGGTTGCTGTGGCCAACGATGGTACCATCTTGGCGTCCGATGAGATCTAGAGACAGACGTAGTTCCGTAGAATTGTTAGCTTGCGTAGTGTGCGTAGGAGTCGCCGAGTCGTTCACTTATCGTGCTTCCTCCTGCTCTTTGATGCTGTGTTCATCTGGATTTCGACACCCCCCGCTTCCCCGGACGCCCGGGAGTACGGATAATGCTCCCACAAGCTTTTCCACAGGAGTGCAACTTTGCATTGGGGCATCTGTGAGGGTCCAATGCTCAGGTCGAATGTCCCGACAAGTCGGCTGTGTCTCACGAATACAAAGCGAGGGGCTGAATGCAGTGGCGTCTTGACAGCGTGCGACCGTTCGGACTATTGGAGAAGCGATGGCCTCAGACTGCTATGGTCAGAGTCCCAGATCATTGTCCCACAGAGACAGAGGCCTGCTCTTATCATGAGGAGTGGACACTCAAGAGTGTCTTACGTGGCGAATGCTCATCGCGACTGACTCCTACTGATCTTCTAACGGCGTCGTGATCCTCGCTTGCGAGCAATCCCTCGGCCGCAAATGCGTCTTCGCGTGCGTTGAGATTATTCATGGGCATGTCGTGTCCAACGCCCTTCCTCGTCCTCTCAGCCCAAGCCATCGCTTGTTCTCTTCCCCGTCCCACGTCAACCCACCATATTAGAGGTATGGGCATAGCAATGAGGAAGGCTAAGAATGCGAAGGCAGGCCTGATACTCCCCACTCTATCCACGATCACACCAACAAGCGCAGGCCCCACAGCCGAGCTGCCCTTGTCCGTAATTGCATATAGCGCATAGAAAGCAGCTTCTGAGCCGGGCGGTATCATCTCGCCGTAGAAAGCGCGACAGTAGCTGTTCAGCCCACCCATGACTAAGCCGTGAATGACTCCAAGAGGATAGATCTCCCATGGTCGCTGCAAGCCCCCTACGCCCCAGGACTGGACGACAGGCAGGAAGCCGAGGAGGCCGTAGATCGGTATAATCTCCATGAGACACATGCAGGCTACGATGACGCCCTTTGGCTGTAATCTGAACAAAGCTGAGAGTCTGGGCCATAACAACGCCCCAGCTATACCAGAGATCGTGACAAGGATTGAGAGACAGGCGATCTCGATAGTACCCATGTGTAGCTCAGTGCGAGCGAAGAGTATGGCTGTACCGGATACTGTGGCTATGGCGTCCGATAGGACGAACCAGGCTAATAGAAACAAGGAGGTCTGGTGCAGCTTCAGAGCTGTACGGATAGTCTTGTAGACGGAAGACCAAGCGAAGATGAGGTAATGCACTGGTTTGGGGAGGCGGCTTTTGCGGAGGGCGGCTGCTGGCAAGGGCGGACCCGGGCGGTCTTTCAACCAAAGTGCGCCAGGTATCGTGAGTGCTGTCCAGCAAAGTCCGGCAAAGAAGAGAACGCTACGTAATGAGGTTGACTCATAGGCGAAATGGGCCCTCTTGAGTGCTGTCAGGAGGCCGATGCTGATGACTTGAGCCAAGACTGCAGCGGCGTAACCTAACCCAACACCTTTGGACGATATACGGACCGAAATCTGTAGGGCTGTGGTGGACTTGTCGTCCACATTTGGGTGCCTGGCTGCCAGTAGTGGCAGAAAGGAGTTCAACAGCACGAATGTACAGCCCAAGCAGATGACTCCTACAATAGTCAACAGTGAGCCAAGCAGGTAGACTTGAGGCGCGACGAATGCATAGAGCATAGTCGCCACGGCACCTGTGAAGGCGAAGACGAGGAGCAGCCTCTTCCGTCTCGTACCTAGATCTTCGGATCAGTACCTCACGCATATGCCTGGCATGTAATCAACCCACCATAGTCAGCCACAGGACTGAACGTGATCAAAACTAACGCCTGCAGGAAGACTGCAAAGGAGAACGTGTACAGCGCGAAGCTAGCCGTACTCATCGCCCAGCCGAAAGGCTTGACGACGCATTGATCGCCCTCCTTGACATTGTCGGCGACTCGTCTCGTCAGTCGGACTAGTCTTGGTTCGTTCTCCTGCGGCGGAGGGAAGACGCATGGTGTCCAATTGTCGGATTTCAACACGCCGTGCTCACGAGCCAGCTGCTCAAGGGTGACCGGGGCGAAAGAGCCTAAGCATTGTCAGACTGGGCGACGGACACGAATGATCTTGAGCTCTCGAAGACCACTAACCGACTCCACAGACTGCAAAGATCTCAGCGGCAAGACCAATGGAATACCAGCCCTTCAGCTCGCGGTCTGTGGTGGGCGACGTGTCTTCACCATCGAAGCGGGATGGGGCCTCGTCTTGGTCCATTGGAATCGCGACTTCCGGGCGTGCTCTATCCACTTCTCCTCTTAACCACACTGCAATGATAGACCATCTCGACTGGATCGACGGTAAGACACTGCTTCAACGGTCAAGCACATCGTTGTGAACAATATTAGCTCCTGTGCATGAGATGTGATGAGGCTATTTTAGGCTCATGTCGGGAAGTGAAGTGAGCACGGTCTTGCCTGCTTTCGTCGAAGTAGTGATTTGACATCATGCACATTTCATGTGCACAATATATCCTTGCATTCATATGCTTTGCTATTGAACAGTGCGCCGGACCCCATCAAAGTAATCTGACCAAGAAGTCGGAGCGGCTATTCTACAGCCTGCTCCCATCTGTCGGCTTCTCACCGATTACATTTTGGAAGGCGGTATGCACATGCTCTGTCAAGTCGCTGGCCTGCAGACTCCGCCCCTTCTCCTTGAATGCCAACTTCGAGCACTCTCTTGTGATAGCGCTGCCGCCGTACGCCACGTACGTGAGCAAGTCATCTGCGCCCATGTCGTTGTCGTGGTCCCAGATCTTCTCCAAGTACGCCTTCCTATACGCAAGCAGCGTCGCCAACGAGCCCGTCAACGTATCGCCCTGCCCTCCGGATCGCTTCAGTCCGCCCTCGCCGTCTGAGATCAGCGTCTGTTTGCCATTGGAGATGTAGTCCTTCGCACCCTTCTGGATAATTGTAATGTTCCCGAAAGCTGTGGCCAGCTTAGAGCACAGCTCCTCCGGCTTCTCCTTGTTCACATCAATCCCCTTCGACTTCGCCAGCCTCCCAAACTCCACCACATTCGGCGTAAGTATACACTCCTTATATCCATCCACCAACTCCGGTCGCGTCTGCGCCAGATACAGCCCATCAGCATCCAGCACAAATGAGACATTACGCTTCCTCGCCTCGACAAGCACCCGAGCGCAGGTCTCTTGCATAGCCGGGTCACGGCCGAGACCGGGTCCTACGACTATGACGTGTAATCGGTCTAACATATCGATTACCGTCTTTGACACTGACTCTATGGTCTCGTTTTGGGCGAGGTTCTTCTCTTGTCGCATGTAGGGGTGGACCATGAGGTTGGGAGAGTATGTTTTGATCACGGCGCCAGCGCCGGGCTCACAGATTACGTGGGACTATGGTAATCATGGTCAGTGTCCAGTCCGTCTGAATCTCGCTCTGCGATATCGATAGCCTACCATGTCGGCACCTAGCTTCGCGGATGCCATTGCAGAGAAGTAGGGCGCTCCAGTATAGTCCTCACTGCCCCCTATCACTGCTACCCGACCGAGCTGGCCTGATGGAACCTGTCAGAGCCGATTCTATCACCCATACTACTACATCTTGCTTATGTGCTTGCCTTTGTGGAACTTCTCGAGCATTGGAGGCACCATCTTGTACACCTTCCCGAGCACCTCTTTCCGAGACAGATTGGAGACAGCCATCCTAATTGATTTGGGTTGTTGTGTGGTTTGCCTGTATATGATTCTGGATGTACCACTCTCCTCCCTCACGGAGTACAGAGTGGATATATCTCACATTGCTGTCCCGTCTGATCGACAGCTTCCCCAATGACCGCTCATGACATCTCTAAAATAGCCCCGCTACGTCATGAGCGACTCGAATATACACAAAGTAAATAATTCTGTCTTCAAGTCCAGACTCCACCGCCTCACCCATTGACCGATCTCACTCTCACCACTACCACCGCCATCATGTCCGACGCCATCCACCCCACCGCCCCCTCCCAGCCAACCCTAAACCAAGCCTACACCACCCCCGGCAACCCCGCCCAGACAGACCCCTCCGAGAAATCCCAAGCCTCCATCAACGCGAAAAACTCCACCAACGGCTCCGAAAACGCCGTCCCGCGAACCCAGTCCACCTCCTCAGACTCCGCCACCCCTTCTTCCCTAGGCTACGGCATCCACGGCGCCCCACCAGGCGAAGAAGCCAAAGGCGAGACAGAAGAGAGTATAGGTCGGAACCGAGAGCTAGACGCCGATCAGATGGGTGCGCCTGGTGAGGGAAAGGTGGCGAGTTCTGTTGATCGGAAGCCCGGGGCGAGCGGGACGCAGGAGGGGCTGGAGAGTGGGCTTGATCGAAAGAAGGCTGAGCAGAAGGCGGCGAGGGAGGAGATTGAGGGTGAGAAGAAAGAGGGGCTGGATGTGGGAGGGATATTGGGGCAGAGAGGGGGGCCGGCTAGTACGACGAGCTGAGTGTGATGTGTGGAGGCTAGGATATCATTTAGAGGTGGTGAATAGACGTCCGACGCGAATCAGCAGCCAAAGTGGTACTGGGCAAGTGCAAGATCTTGTGCAACACGGCCGACTCTATCGCATCGACCTTCGAAAACTTCCGAGGCTCGACTACTAGCTTCGCAGTCCATGATCAGGTTGCTTGTTGAACGACAGCATGAATTTACGGCTACGAAAAGCACACTTCGAGAAGAGGTCGGAACACATGTTGGCTCAGAGGATTCATATCAGACTATCAATAGCATAGCGCTGGAGTATCTCGCGGAAAATCCGGCCTGGTTAACAACATGTCAACTCCGTTCGATGCAGTCATCCCAGGGTATCGTCGGCCAGTCAACTATTCTCTCAGGTCCAAAACGCCCTACTCCGATCTCGCTAGTCCGCTCCAAGTTCAGGACTTTTTCGAACCATTGCCTTCACCAGTCTTCTCTTCCTCCCCACCCTTGTGGAACACACCTTTCACCCAATCCTTCGCACCTTCAACCTTCCCCTTGAACCAGTCAAGCCAGCCAAGCTTGTAATTCAGGTTCTGCTCGAAGCCGTCTTCATCACCCTTCTCAGCATCATTCGCACTCTCACCTCCAGCGCCAGGTCGCGCAGTAACAAGCGAGCCCTGAGCATTCGTGGTCCACACTACGTCCGTTTTCGTACTTACAATCGCCGCCGTCCCAGCAATCTCCAGCGGTGGCAACGAGGAGAAGATAGGAAACGGCGCAATAGCTGGTATGATCCTGTCCGACTCGAGCACTTCGCCCGTCTCGTCGTCGAGATTCTGTCCCGGCCCACCACTGCCCTCGTGCAGACCAATGGTCTTGAAGGGCAGCGAAAGCGTGCCATTATTGCCGATCTTGCCGTGCGCGATGCCTAAGCTGTCGCAAATGATCCCATACACTTCAGTGTTCTGAAAGACCTTCACCTCACTCCCAGCTTCATGTGGGAATGCGGGCCCGCGTGCGACGAAGATCGCCCGCATCAGTGGGTGCTCGTGATCGTAGCCGTGCAGTCCTCGAGGATGGTAGACCAACCCTCCGGCTTGGGCAAGGGCGACGTCCATCTCCTTGTGGGTAACGATGGCATAGCCAGTCGTCGGTATGAGCCAGAGAGGCGCGATGCGAGGGTTGTTGGAGAAGTGGAAGCGCGCGGGCATATCGCTGCGGAGGTGCACGGTGAACTTGCCCTTGTGCTCAGGTGTGAGGGAAGCGGCAATCAGAGTCTCGTGGAGCGAGGCAAGGTGTTCTTCGGAGGTGTCATGTGGCCGGAGACCGTATAGTGGCCAGCCGTCTATGTGCTCTATGAGTTTCGTGTCTAGTAGGTCTTCGAGCTGGATCAGTCGGGCTGTGTCTGTAGTTGCCATGCCGTGATCGGAGACGACGACGACGTTCACAATTGAGGTGAGGTTCCGCGAGGCTATCCCGGTGAAGATCTCACTAAGCATACGATCGACGTCCGCAATCGTGCCACGGATCTCGGTGCTGTTAGGACCGTACTTGTGTCCATCTGCGTCCACGTTCGGCACGTACGCAGCAATGAGCTGTGGTCTGATCCCACTATCCGTAGCATTGGGCTGATCCAGATGACTCGATAAGTCCAGCCAGCCGAGTATGCGATCTACCTTCCTCTGTAGCTCCTCATTGGCGTTATACTTGTCCACATACATCGGCTCAACGGCGCCAATATGGGCTTCGCTCCCAGGCCACATATGGATCGCCGTTCGTACACCGGCCAACTCAGCAGTCTCCCAGATGGGCTCCGCGTTCCACCATTCTGGCTGCATTGACCTCGCCGCATCCGTGTAGTGGAACAGCCTCTGCAATGCCGGATCCCAGAACGTGTTGCCCACGATCCCATGGCTCTCGGGATACAGTCCAGTGACCAGCGTGAAGTGGTTTGGGAATGTTACCGAGGGGAAGGAGGGAAGCATGTACTTCGGCGAGACGCCTTCTCGTATGAAGGCGTTGAGGGTGGGCGTGAGGTTGCGATGGAGGAAGTCCGCTCGGAAGCCGTCTAGAGATAGCAGGATAGTCGTGGGTGCGAAGAGGGAGGTGCCATTGCTTATAACCTGTGGCCTGTACTTCGTTCGCACCCTGTTGTGGTCCTTCGTAGCTTTGTAGGCGCCGTACAGCAGTCCGAGGAAAGCTGCCATGATCGTGGCGTATAGGCCTAGGAACGCTGCTCTTCGTCTCCAGCTCTTCTGCCGCCTCGTCAGCCTGACCCTTGTTGTGTAACTCCCTCTCAACGCAGACTCACCATCCCGCGCCTTGCCCTCCCATCTCCCAACCGACTCAAGTCCACCTCACTCCCCGACGTGCTTCCGGCGCTACTCCCACTATCACTCCCCTGCCCTCCTTCCTCCATCTTCATCTCCCTAATCCTCTTCCGCTTCCTCTTAGGTTTACTGCTTGCACTTCTGAGTAATCGCTCAGCTTCATCTTCCTGCTCCATCGTGTCGCGATCATAGTGGCGGCGTTCGATTGATGTACGTGCTACAGGATTCGAAGCCTCATCGGTATAGGTTGCTTCGTCTTCGGGATCAGTGTCGTCGTCGGGAGCGTCTGGATCATGCGCAGGTGGAGGGAGGGGGGTGTACTGAGTCGGAGGTGGCATTGCGTGAGGACTTCTTATGGGTACGCAGATGATAGAGGGTATACTAGACTCGCAGGTCTGCTACTAGGCTTGTGCGTGCTGTACGATGTGCAGAGATAACATGGCATGCAAGCGAGGTGTGCTTCAGATGCGGCGAAGCAACTGCGCCTTGCTCAAATGCAAACACTCTAGAGCTGTCGAAGCAAGCACATGAACTTCAATTCAACGAGCAGTGGTCGGCACTTTATCTCATGTTCCTACTGATTTCTGCAAAGAGCACTCTAAAATGTACATCGAGGACGACAAGTCCTCCAACCAATCCCAAATCCCAATGCGAACCGATGTCTGCTAATGCAGCTCTGCTCGACTGACCGTCCATCAACATTATTCCCAGCGCCCTTTCCCTTAAGTCCTGATAATGATAGCGTCGTAACATGCAGCCGAAAGATATGTGGCGTTTTTCTGACATCAGGCGCGAGCTTTGACTTCGAAGTGCGGCCACTATGAGCAGGTCCATCTGTTTGCCCACTGTAACGTGCTCTCCATCAGGAAGCAAACGGTCAACTCGTGAGCTCGCACTTTGGTGGTCCCAGATTGCGCCGAGCAAGGCACGAGCTCCGATGGCATCGCACCGCTGCGCAGCGGGCATGCGGCACGTCCCTCACTTCGTGCCTCGTGATTCGGGAAAGGGTCCCGAGCCAATCTACCGCCCATAGCCGCCTCCATACTCGACACCCTGCATTGCTCCGGCAGGCGCAGGGGGCGCGATGCCATTTCCATAAGCAGCCTGCGATGGAAGCGCAGGGGCACCAGGTGGGTTCAGTGGGGGAAGCGAAATACTTCCGTTCGCCTGCGGCTGCGGAGGACCTTGCAATTGTTGCGTGTAAGGTCCATACACGTGCGGCGCATTCGCATCCAATCGACGAAGCTGCTGGTGCATGACTTGCAGTTCCGTCTTCAGTGCTTCGTTCTGAACATGGGCGTCTCGCGCGTAGTCGGCGTCGCGCTGCAGCCGTTGTATCTGGTCTTGTATGGTTCGCTCGGAGCGCTGGCAGCGATCAATGTATTCGATAGCTAGTTGGAATTAGTCTCTGTGAAGAATTGTGACGTTCTTTGGCTTACTCACCCTTCGTAAGGATCTCCCACTTGCTCGCTTTCGCCCCTCCACTTGCAGGCACAGCCTTGTTAAGGTCTTCAAACAGATCCTTCATCTCACTCCTGCGCTTGCGCTCTGCGAGCTTATGGCTCACACGCAGCTCAGGCGTCCGACTGTAGTTCCCAATGCCACCTGGTGGTGTAGTCTCGTTTTGCAAGCTTGCGATAGCACGGTGCTGCATTGTGTGATGATGCGTAGTCGGGTCATCGTCAAACCTCCGCTGCCCATGAGGCATCTGCGAGTCCGTTGAGAAGATGCTGCTACGTATGGACGATGCCGCAAAGCTATTCGTACGCGATACTCCCACGCTTGACTCGCCACTATCAGAGCCCGCGTGTCGCTCCTCCGGAATTGCCTCTTCTGGGAAAGCCCATGCATGACCGACTGTAGGCTTCGCTGCTGTAGGATTGGGAGCACCAGAGCCTCGTACGATGGGCATGATAGGAGGTGCTTGACGCGTGGGAGGCAATCCCCTCATGCTTGAGCGAGCACTGAGAGGCGACATTGGCCCACCATTCGGCCGTCGCAGACTAGCAGCCAGTGAGACCTGTGATGTGTTCGCGCTCTCGTGCGGAGATGCTGGGTTGTTGATGTACAGATTGTTGAAGGTTTGATGCATCCTGCTGTCGACGCTGCTTCGCCTCGAGTCCAAAGTGCCGGGGTAGTCGACGCTGCCTCTATGGCGATTGTCCTGGAAGCCCTGGTTGATCGATGGCAGCTGTGATCCTACCGAGTGTGCCGAATTGGGTATACGAGCTGACTGTGGTGTGTTTGGTATCGAGTTCCGAGGGGGCGAGTCATCGGGGTTCAAGAGCGTACGGACATGAAGACCCTGGCTGTTGGTAGAGTCGTCTGCAATGTCAGGTCAGTGTGTGTGCTATCATCGTGAAGCCTTGACAGTCAATGGTTTCTGAGTATAATGAGAAGTGGGAATGGCAAGCTCGAGGCGATGACAGCATCATTGCAATGCCCATAGTTGCGCAGCGAGCGTCGCAACACACCATAGCTGCGACAGTGAAGTGACAGTGTCGCACCGGAGGTGCTGCCAATGATCTATATTGCTAGGCTGACAGGAATACAGGAAACTCACACTTGCTTTGCGGATGCGGCCACGTACCGGAGTCACGAAGCTGCTCGCCAGTAGGAAGATCTTTCGGTGACCGTTGCTGAGCTGTTGGAGGAGGTAGGCCATTGGTGAGACTCGTGATCGAGGGCAGACCCTGTTGCTGTTGCGTGGCTTGCGACGCCATTGCGGAGGTAGTCTATTGAGGGCAACAATGAAGTAATGAGTATTGCTCGTGACGGGCGCAGACGACACCACCACGGTCAAGCACTTAGGTGGGCAGAGGAACAGTGTGCAACACCCCTGTGAAATAGATTGGCGACCTGAAGTAGTGCAGCGCGATGCGTGATTTTGCGGGGTTTGTCGCACCCCTCAGATTCGGAGAATAACCAGACAGATGGGATATCGTGTTGCAGTGGTTGCAATTGTTGTCAGCAAGGGTGGGAGCAGGACGCGCACAGATGCTGCGGGTCGCACGAGGGCAGCGCGCCGAGTTTTGGATGAATGGGGATGAGGCTGCAGCGGTCGCGCCGAGCAGAGGTTCGAAATAGCGAGTCCAGCCTTCAGACCAGCAAGGCGAGTAATGATGAAGTAATTGGATCGGTAGTAAGAGAGAGGATCTGAATAGACACTGTTCCGAGATGGCGACAATGTCCGATAGCTGCAGGAGCAATGGTGGTGCCACGTGAAGCGGATCTTAGTGTGCGGCTTTGTGCAGCAGGTTGCGCAGGTGCGAGTCGCAAGGCAGCGCGTGTCGAAGGTCAAAAGGGCGCGTGTCCAGTCAGCGGATGGTTGGATAAAGAGAGACGTGTGGTTGGCCGACAGAGCTTCGTAAGTTGGCGGGCAGCGTGCAGTGTTGGATGGGTCATCCGAGATCGAATGGCGTACAAGTCGTGGACCGGGCTTTGTTGCCCTTGCGTGTGTACCACCGGACCTACAGCCGAGCGCGTGTAATGAGTGCGCTCTCTCCGGTTAGTGCGGAGGTAAGAAGGGTAACAGGCGAGGTGGATAGCAGCGTAGCCGGCGGTGCAGTGTTAGTGGGAGCGGTGTTGAAGGGGGATGATCAATGCGGGTGGAGACAGGTGACCGCGGTAAATTCGGGTGTCCCTCGCTCTAGCGCCTGCTGCCCACGTTGTCGTCAAGCCACTCGATCACCACTGCACGGCTCGGCAGGCAGATCCTTTACTCTCGGCTCGAATGACTGCCGCCAAGTCGATGTTATGCAGATAATGGAAGCGATGAGGTTACTGAGACGAGACACCACACGAGTGATGTCGAGACAGACGCTTGCTATCACATCACCTGCACTTGCCCTCGCTCGCGCCATTGAGAGCCTCGGAGGGAAAGCACTACCCCACGTCCACCTGCCTCTCTCTTCAGCGACTCATGCGGCACCCCGGCTCGCCAGGTGGCACGACATTTGCGCGCACCCCAGACCTATGAACTCCTGATTTCCCGTCCATCTCATCCTCTTCGCCCCGACAATGCGACCGTCTCCTGCAACTCCAACGTGACAACCCCGAGATCCAGATCAGCCCAGATGTCAAGCGTAGCTCCACATCTCCGATGCGCCGCTGAGCTATATTCAGATCCGTTCGGCGACAACGCTGCCGAAACTCTGCCCCAGATGACAGCCTGAAAGTCAAGCTACCAGATTTCAATGTTTCATCTTTCCTTGCGCGACATGTGCTGGGGGTTGATGCTGTGCAGCTGTGCACTGTCAATTGCGCAATTCTGAACACTCTCATGCGGTGGGCAGCGTCACGGCAGGACGGTTGAGCGTCCAGGTTCTCGGATGCATGTGTGTGCGACTAGGCGAGAGGCTACGGTGGGACGGGGAAGCGCGGTCTTGCGAACTCGCGCAAGAGTGATGCTGCAAAGACAAATGGCTGGAGTGCGGACGCGATCCGCATTTGTTCTTACTCGCGTGGAGTGAGGGTCTAGACACGCAACGGTCGACAATATGTCAATCGCGTGGCGCACTGTCATCACCGAGGATGCTGCACGGCATGCGTGCACACGTTGAAGAGATTGCAGCCACGCAATCGTGAGCACGTAGACAAAGCAGATCGGCCGTGAGGGGCAAACGATTAATCACAAGCTGGTCTTGAACCTTGAAAATCTCTCATCAGTCGGAGACAGCAGCCGGATGGTAGGTTTGGTGGAGCAGAGGTGTAGACTTCATAGCGTGCAACTGATGACCATTTTACTGTCGCTCATTGCCTACAACACCCAGAAGCCCAATCCTACGGTTATCAGCAACGTCAACGCACCAATACCGAGTCTCCCTGCCCCTGAGCTCCCTGTCTGCGTCGACTGACTCCCACTGTGCGTCGGACTCCTACTCGCGGTCGCCGCAGGGACCTGCGTGGTAGCCACCACCGCACTTCCGGAGTTTAGCGCTGACACTGACGCAGTATTCACACTGTAGCTCTCGCCTGTCGAAGTGACTGCTACAGCTGCACCAGTGTTCTGGTCGAGCGGTGCGACGCTCGCCGTTGTCGAAGGGCTGGATGTGCTCGATGACATGGTCATGTTCGAGCTATTGCTGCCGGAGGACGCATCCGTGTTGACCTTGATACTTTGCCAACGGCCAGATTTATCGGTGAAGGAATAGGAAGAAGCTGGGTAGTAGTTCGTGATCTGCACGTTCTTGACGTCTGCGATACTCGTCAGTAATTCCCGGCCACGGACAATCAGGTGTATTGCATACACATCGTAGACGGCGCTTTGCTGAAGTTCGTCTTGCCACCCGCCCACTCGATTGTTCCTTCCGGCTGACCCTCACCGCCACCAGCCCAAGTGCCCATCTTCAGTATCATTGGTGTTTGCGGATAGTTCTTTCCTTCATTTGCGTCTCCGTACTGCAGCGTCCTCACAACAGTTCCATCGATAATCCACTTGATCCTGTCCGCAGTCCAATCAATCGCATACGTGTGGAAGTTGTCTTGCGGGTCCGACACAGGGTAGTAGATGGCGCGGTTGTAGACCGTGGTGTTCCCCTTGCCGAAGTAGTTGGTCTCGACTGTTGCAGAGTTGCCACCGAGCCACTCCCAGTCTATCTCGTCGAGGTCGTCGGACTGAAGGACGACTGATGACACGATGCCTGTTCCTGAAGCAGCGCGCATGGTCACCGAGATCATGCCGAAGAAAATGTAGAAGCTTGATGGATTAGCGAGGCCAAGACGGTCATCAAGCTCTGTAGCTGCTCACTTGCTCTGAATTGTCGGCGCCTGGCCCTGCTTGGCGATGGTGAACTCAGCTCCATTGTCGCCGTAGGTAAGTGTGGTGTACGCTGCGGCCGAGAAGCTCGAAATCGCGCCTGAGCCGTGTGTGAAGTCTGCGTCGAGGGAGTCGGCATTGAGACCCGGATCATCTGGGCAGGTCTTCTTTATGGGATCGCAAGTGGTGAACGTTTGGCACACTACTGAAGGTAGAATCGCCAGCGAGGCTGCCGCTAGTGTGAGTCGAGAGCGCATCTTGAGTAGGATCCGCTCTCGAAGTGGAGGTCGAGTTGTAACGTTGTGTGCTTGATGGTAAAAGCAAGGGTATCAACAGCAATAGGTGAAGATCAGAGGAAGGTGCGAAGGAGAAGGAAAGTCACCCAGTCAACGAGGATCAGGAGTAAGTGAAGCCATATGGAATGCTGTCTCAACGTGTGACACCACGCAATCCATTCAGTCTTACGAGGCAATTCACTCACAGGCCTCCCTGGAAACGTTGCTGTGCCATGCCGCAGTGTTTCGTACTGCTTTACGGTAGCAAACGGAACGCACGCAGCCCTACGCAGGTACGTTGCTCGTACAGGTAAGTGCCGACGGCCCTGTCACGGTCGCACGTGTAGTCCTGGGAGGCTCGTGTTTCGGGAATTCGTGCGAGTTGGCGTACGCGTCAGCCATGCCAGCGTTGCCATCATAAAGTCATGAGGATGGATTGGAATGTTTTCTGTAGGCTTCTCGGCATGTCGAGCAGGATCAGCCACATCGATTGGCAGCAGTCACTTGCTTTGACCATCTGCACATATCATGCATGAGGATCTCTCGCTGAAGGAATGAGGGAATTGAAGGATCGTGAGGCTGACTGGTGTCTGAAGCTCGAATGCACAAGTCGCACAATTGCGTCACCTGGCGCCTTGCGAAATGCTTGTCCTCATCTCGATAAATTTCCCGCTCCGTTCGACTTGAGCAACTGTTGCTCCACTCTAGAACGGCAACGGCACCACTATGCGTGCGCAGTGCCGTAGGCATAATGAAAGGGCGGCCTTGAATTTACGATGTCACATTTCGCGCCTTTGTCTCGAAGGGGCAGTCTGGAAAGAGTAGCGTGCTTGCATGCCCCGCGCCTTGCTCGAACGTTATGATGGCACTGCTGAATAATGTCATTCGGGCATCGTAAGACGGCATCACTCCTCAGGTAAATAAAAGGTAGGCCAACGAGACGAGTTCAGTGATTCCATAGCTTTTACGTTGAACGTTAAGATCATCGGACTCCCAACTGATCAGCACTGCACGACATCTTACACAATCATGTCTGGCATCAAGATTGCCTTCGGTACCGGTGGCTTCGGCCGCGGTTTCGACACGGTAGAAGCTGTTGAGGAGATCTATACCATACTGGAGTCGCACAAGGTCAAGATTCTTGACACAGCCACGCTGTACGCCGGCAGTGAGGAGCTGATTGGCAAGACTAAAGGTGGCTCACGATTCGTAAGTACCACTGCGAATGGCGTAAACTCACTGCTTCTACTAACGACGATCCAAGATCATCGATACGAAGTCGCCAAACGGCGTGTTCGGGCACGCCGGCGGCAAGGAGGGTATCGTGGAGAACTTCAAGAAGAGCCGGAAGGATCTCGGTCAAGATCAGGTCGACATCTGGTATGCATCCTATCTCGTTGCCGCGTTTGCCATTCAATAACAGTTGTGATAGGTATCTCCACTCCCCAAGCAAGGAGACCCCTCTCGAGGAGACCCTGGAAGCCGTTAACGAGGCCTACAAAGCCGGCTTCTTCAAGCGGTTCGGCCTGTCGAACTTCTTCGCTGAAGAGGTCCAGCGGGCATATGACATTTGCAAGGCCAAGTACGACTTCGTGCCGACCGTCTATCAGGGCAACTACAACGCTGTAGCCCGCAAGCAGGAGACTCTCCTCTTCCCTACCTTGCGCAAGCTCGGTATCGCCTTCTACGCCTACTCGCCCGTCGCTGGAGGCTTCCTCACCAAGACCAAGCAGGACGTCCTAGATGGCAAGGGCAGATTCAACCCTGACACGCCGATCGGTAAAATGTACGCCGGGCTATACAGCCGTCCTGCCTACCTCGAAGCGCTGGCGAAGTGGGAGGCTGCTGCGAAGGAAGAAGGCGTGACCAGAGCCGAGCTTGCCAACCGCTGGGTACGGTTCAACAGTGCCTTGAAGCCGGAGCAGGGCGATGCGATCATTATCGGCGCTTCTTCAACTAAGCAGCTGAAGGAGACCTTGTCGACGCTTGATCATGGACCATTGAGCGACAAGGCAGTCAAGGCTATCAATGCGATCTGGGAGGAGATCAAGCATGAGGCGCCGCTTGACAACATGAACGGGTAGGCTGCACTCGTCGAGTCCAGGTGGTCAAGGTTTTGCAGCGCAACGCAGGCTGGTTAGCTCGTAGACTTCAAGAGGTGCGACGCCATTATGGGCTATCCTCGGTGCCTCCTACGTGATCTCTGTTGCTCGAGGATCGAGAGTCCAGTATTGTAGATATTGTGCCATGTTTTTGGAAAGGACGAAGCGTGGCGCGCCACGTGAACTCGGAGCGGATCTTAAATCTAAAATTTAAACTTAGGGATGTACTTCAGGGTTCCGTTCTGGCCAGAACATTTCATAGCAATCGACTACGGACGGTCAGACGAGTTCATGGAACGTGACCACAACTGCTGCTTAATAACCAGCGCAAACTTCTTCATCATCACCAGTTTGACCAAGCCTGCACACTCGTGGTTCCACCATCGGCTTTGGCTGGATGGCAATACGGAGATGGCGTTCCCGGTCAACGGCTAGGCGTGGCGTGCATAGAACCCCTTGCACTTCGTATTGGCGACCCTAGTCCTTTCCCGTTGATTGCGAGTCTGACGACGCGAGCGCATTGGACATGAGCAGGCCGCTGGAACAGGCTGTGGTATCATAGGCGAACGGGTCGTCGCGATACTGCCTGACAGAAACACGCCCTCATAGCAGTCACCATAGCATTGGACAATCGCTACCATTCATGCGCAAGCCACAGCAACCCGTATCAGGCTAGCAGCAGCATGATCTGCTGGGCGACCTAGGCCTCAGTCACCAGCCGCAGCGCTCACCTCATCTTACGGGTACGTGGTACTGTGTTGGGTAGTTTCCGATATTTCTGCGCTTGCATCTGTGTTACCATGTCATCTCACTCCTCTCACATCTACAAGCGACCGATCTCCCTGCTCTCCGTAACATCTTGACGAAACTGACCTCAACGCGCCCTTCCTCTCGCGCACAATTTGTGTCAACACTGTGCCGCAGCGCATGTGAGAGGAGAGCTACAGCCTTGTCAGCATACAAGATCGCTGCGCAAGAATCGACTGGCAAGGCTCTCGCAGCCTATTCGGCTGCCACTCACTAGATGTACCTCACTCGGAGCGGCTCACCCATGAACAACAGTCGCGGCGGCCGACGGAGCTGCCGTAGTCTCTACCTAGGCATAGCGATCGTCCTATTCTTCTTACTCTTCGTCTACACCCCACTACCTCAGAACTACGACGACCAACGAGACGCGCTGGTCAACCACGTCACAAGCGCAGCCACAGGCCACAAACCCTCCGCCAACGGCTCACTCCCCTCCCTAGCAACGACAAAAAGCAAATACGCCTACGCGACTTTCCTGGCAGGTGACGCCCACCAGCAAGAGCTAGCAGACATAAACGACGACAACTACTTCGTCGCCGCGCGCATCCTGACCTACCAGATCCTGCACGCGCCGGAGACGCGCTCCCCAGCAGGCATACCCTTCATAGTCCTCGTGACAAAAGCCGTCAGCGAGCCCAAGCGCCACCGCCTCCGCCTAGACGGCGCAATAGTAATCGAAGCCGAGACAATCACCAAACCCGCCTGGGTCGAAGTCGAGACCTCCACCTGGCAAGACGTCTTCGACAAGCTGCGCCTGTGGGAACTAACGCAATTCGACCTGATAACCTTCCTCGACGGCGACACGGTGCTCGCCCGGCCTTTAGATGGAGTCTTCAACGACACCGCCGTCGCTACACGGAAAACCTCCCCCGATATCCCGCGGCCTCACCCGGGCTTGCTACCACCAATGCCGCACACCTACGCCTTCGCCTCCCGCCCGGAGATGAACACAATACACACCTACCCCCCCTCGGAAGAAACACACTCCTACCCCAACATAGCCTACCTAAACGCCGGCTTCTTCGTCCTCAAACCCAGCCTAGACCTCCTAGCCTACTACCTCGCCCTCCTCCAACTCCCCGACTCCTTCGTCCCGACACTCCCAGAACAAAACCTCCTAAACGAAGTCCATAACTGGGCCGGCGCGATGCCCTGGCAAACGCTAGGCACGGAGTGGAATATCCATTACCCTACGAAGGAGGATTTGGATGGGGGAGTCGCGAGTTTGCATGAGAAGTGGTGGGCACCTGGGGATTCAGAGGGTTTGGGAGGGTATCTGAGGGGATGGCGGTGGAGGATGGAGGGGTTCTATCAGGGGAGGGAGGGGGGAGGCAAGGGACATCAGTGAGCGATTCTTGGAGATGAGGAGGGGGGGTACTTTGTGGGTTTGAGCGAGGCGTTGGTGGCGTGTGTGTGTTTTTGATGGAAAGCGCGTTGGATTCCAGGTGTGGCGTGTGTGGTTCTGACGATTTAGACGAGCTCTCTGCGAGATGATACCTTATCTTTGAATTCGATGCATGTGCGGGTGATCTTTACTCCACAAGTCCACAGCTCTGACATCGTACAAAACACTCCTCGGGTATCTTAGACCAACCTTACAGCATCGTTCCAGTCCACCCACATCGGCACAAGACAATCCTCGTACCCCTGACCAATTGTTCCCCAAAAGCTCCCTATGCGTACCAGAAATCGTCGTCGAGCCCCTCTCTATCAGGTAACTCCCGTTCCCCGTCCCCCTCCCCCCGAACCCTCTTCTCGAGACTACTCCAATCCACATCCTCCCACCTCAAATTCAGCATCCTCAACCTCACCCCCCAGTTAACCATCATATCGATCGTCTCCGTTGTGGCCTTCGTGATGGGCTGCTGATCAAGCAACAGTAACAACCCATCAAGCCATTCAGACGCCAAATCCGTGGTCTGAGGGTGCAGCGTCAGGAGCGTGGATTCCGGGGAGGCGGCGGAGAGGGAGCCGAGGATCGTGAGGGTTGTGGATGTGGATGGTGAGGCGGGTTTGGAGGGGATGCGCGTAAGTGTGTCGCTGCTGGGTGGGTTTCGGGCTAGAGTTTGAGCGGGCGCGGGAGGGGTGTCTGAGGCGGAGACGTTGGAATCTACGCTTGTTATTGCGCTGAGGTCGAGAATTAGCGGGAGGGCATCGATCTCGGGGTATTGTGAAGGGTCTGTTGAGGTCGGGGAGGCGAAGTCGCTGTAGTGCAGTGTTTGGCGGTTTGGGTGCAGGCGGACGAAGCGGGAGGTGCTAGACGGAGGCTGCACGGCACCGGCGTCGACGCCATTCTGGGCTACAGGAGAGATTGTGGTCGGGAACCAGCTCCCTTCTAGCAGACAGCGGATCCGCTGCTCGCGCATGAATTGCAGGGACTCGTGGTACAGCTGCTCTCGCACAGCCTCAAGATGCAAATCCCAAGCGTCTTGATAGACTTCCTCCAGCCCTTCCATCTGCCACGCTCGTGCGGTTTCAAGTGAGACTGTGCGAAACTCTTCTTCGATCTTGCCGACTTCAGTCTTGCGGTCTGCGCCGCCTATGATGCGCTCGACGATGATGCGGACGAGCTCTTCGATTTTGTAGAAGTCTTCTGCTTCGGCGCCGCTGAGCTTCCAGAGCCGAAGGAAGGCGTTCAGTGCTGCGGTGTGCAGTCTGCCCCACTGCAGTAACAGGGGCTTTAGCGCTCTGCCTACCACTGCGCCTCCACTGACGCCTCTCGCGTGCCCGCCTCCAGCGCCCGACGAGAAGAAGTTCTCCACATCCGCCGTTTCGTCAATCTCGAAGTGCTCGTACAGCACCAACGTCACGCCCAGACTCGCCCTCGCAAGCGGACATCTCTGCTCCACGAGCTGCGCAGCCTGCTCCAGGAACAGACTGTGATAAGCCGACTCGTTCCGCCTCGCATAGTCCACCAAATCCATAATCCCGAGATACCCCGTCTCATCGAACTCCCAAAACGGGCTCTCAGTCTCGAACCCCAACCGCCTCCACTTAGTAGGATGATGCTGCTTTCTGCTATTCTTCCTCGGTACAGCTGGCGGCTCGTCTCCAATCACACCCTCCTCCCCCTGTGGTCTCTCAGCAGGCGCAGCAAACCTCTCCGGCCGACTCAGCAAATGCACAGTCTTCAACGCGCGCTTATGCTCCACAATCTCCGGACTAACACCCACACTCCTCCACTTCCTCAACAGCACTTTCGTCAACCCCTGAAACTCCAAAATCGCCCCTGTTAGAGGTGAACTAGCATCCCCCGCCGCTTCACCCCTCATCAACATCCCCACGCCCCCAATGACACCCAGATCCTGCAGCCGCTTGATGAACTTAGGCCACTCGCTCTCCCCACCATGCAGTACCGCATCCCGCATCAACGCATTGACAAGCTGCAGCGCGTTCGCACACAATGTATGATCACTAGCGCTCAGTCTCCCCACCAAACTCTTCAAGAACTCTGGATGGGCGTCTAGCGCTGGCTTGATGGCTCTGAACCCCGTCGCGGCCGTGGCAGCAGTCTCGTAGACCCTCTCCTCGCCTTCATCCCCGTCGGGAACGCGACTCACGACCAGCACCAACAGCGTCAATGCGTTGCGCACGATGTTCACTAGCCCTCCGCCGCCTACTGCGAGCTCCACGGCGCGTGCTATCACATTACTGTCCACCGCTTCCCAGCCTACCCCGAGCTCTAGCAGCGCGTTCAGACTCCCCAACGCATAGGCTAGCGTGTTGCCCTGGCTGTCAAGGATACATGCTCGTAGCGCACGAGCGCCTTGAGCTTGCAGAAAGGCGTCTGCGAAGGAGGGATCGTGGAGGAGGGTTTGTAGGCGGAAGACGGCGAGTTTCTGCGTGGGGTCCGAGTCGGAGGTTAAAGAGAGGAGGAGGGAGGAGACCGAGGGCGGATCGTCGTGGGCGTCCATCTCTGTTGTGTAGGCGCGAGGTGACACGCGGGTTGTTGGTAGTGAGGTTATCGCATCTTTGAGGCCAGTCCAATGGGTACGGCCGTCAATGGCTCAATCGCGCGTCTTGAACCGTATTCTGACACGAGAGGAGGTCGCGATTAGTGTTGGTATGGCAGTCTAATCGCGCTAAATCAGAACACTCTAGGCGGATGTGAACTGCGATCCCATGTTCATGATATGGAGTGCGATATGATTGACACTGGGCAGGGGCAGGGGTACCCTCGATTTCAAGCTACGAAAGCTTGAACGTTGAGCTGAACTAGCTACGGTACGATTTCAAGACCAAATGAACATACCTCATACCACGCGAGTGCCACATGTTGGCAGGAGCAAGAACGCTCCCGCCTACCGGGCCTCCCTTGCGCATCCTCCGAAATCTCAAGGGCACAGAGGTGTAAGTCTACTCGACAATACTAGAACGTATTGTGGCACGCGATAAAGTGATCTTGAATGGTAGGCTCTCATCACATTACTCCTCTTCTCTACATAGCGAGTAAGGTTCTTCCCCCGTTCCATCCGCTATGGATCTGCTTTCACGCAGTCCCAGATTGATCGCTGAACCGCCCCGTCGATCTATGCACTTTGTGACCACCCAAACCATCCCAAGAACGCCTGCGCTGATCAAGCATGGAAATCCCACCCTTCCTGTCGATTCCGCTGTGCGGTGCTGTCGTTCCCGAGAGCTGCCGTTGTAGAGGCACGTGGCGGCCATGGGCGCCAATCGCTATCCGTTGCAAAGCCGGCAAACAGATCCGTGCGCGAGCGGGCGTACTGTGAACCGCGCTCTCTGTACCCGCCACCCTTTCCCGAGCCGACCAAAAGACCCGATCATCGCTCCCAGCCATCACAGCCATCGATGGCTCTGTAGCTTCCCAAGCACCAATCCGTCCCCATCACCCACCGGAGGTCCTATCCTCCGCCTCCAGCACCCCCCTCGCCCCTCCGTCCAACCCACCCCACATTCCAAAGCACATGCGCAATATCCCTCGCCGTATTGACCCCCTCTGAAATCCTACCAAACAACCCCGCAGCCACAGCATCATCCTCATCCTCCTCATAAGGCATGAACATCCCGCTCTCAGTCCGCCGCATACCCTCAATTCCGTACCCCTCACCCTCGTTAGGCCGCGTGTAAGCGTGGTGCGTCTCGTCTGGTAAAGGGAGAGAGGCGGCTCCGAGGGACGATTTGGGGTTCGAGGCGCCGAAGGACCAGCCTGTTTCGTCGTCGGCGTCGGGGGATGAGCGGCGGAGGGAGGCTGAGGGGGAGGAGGAGGGCCGGGAGGATGTGGGGGAAGAGGAGTCGGGGGAGGAGGGGATGAGGAAGTTGCGTGAAGGTCTGCTTGGGCGGAGGGTTTCGGCGCTGGGCGAAGGTGACAAGCGGCCGGCGGACCAGGAGCGGGCTAGTGGGGTCATGCTTGAGTCTGCTTCCGGGTCTGGGCTGTCTGTGCGGTATTTGAGGGTTGTAGACGCGACTGTCTCGATCATTTTGCGTTGTGTCGAAGCCGCAGGCGTGGGAGGTGCCCGTGTGCTCTGCTGCGAACTCTTATTCCGCGACAAATTCGGTCGTCTCCGTCGCCGCATGATCATCAGCCCTTCGTCATCACTATCAGAGCTGGAGTCGTAGTGAATATGTTCTTGCACGTCATCTTCATCGTCGTCCGGCTTGCACTCCACGGCAATGCACTGCTCTACATTATCGTCAAAGCGGATGTGGCGATGCTCTTTTGTATCTGAAGGCGTCTCTGCGCCCGAGCTGCTATCCCGGCTCGTGAAGTAGTCCATCGACTGTCGTCTCGAGATGAATGAATTCAGACCGTAGTGTTGTGCTTCCGGCTGCGCGACTTTACTGCTTGGAGTCCGTCCTTGCGACTGTATCGATGCAGCGGCTTGTTTTAGTAACGAAGCGGCAGATAGTGATCTCTGCAGCATCACCTCGGACATACTCCGCTTCTTCAGGATTGGCTTCTTGTGCACGAATGAGTTGGTCCTTGATAGACTTGTCCCAGCCGAGGGCTCACCCTTCGTAATCGGATGCGAAGTCGCAGGCTTGAGCGGGCCATATAGCCAGGTCACATCACTCTCCTTCAGCCTACGAAATTGGTCAGATCAGACCTCACCACGCGATTTCCGACATGCAGCACTCACCAATTCAACGTCTCCGGACTAACAGTCGGCAAATCAAACTTACTCTTCACCCAAGTCCGCCACGCCGCATTCTCGAGCCGACTCTGCTGCCCATACACCTTCCTCTGCGAAACAATATGACGCCACGAAGACCACACGTCCTCCTCTCTCCAGTCATGGCTCAAGTAATCCACGTGCTGTGAAGGCTCGGTCTTGATCGCTGTGTCGTCCGAGACCGAGGGTGTTGCCAAGGGCGACTCATCTGAAGCTGTGGTGTCTGTCGTCGCACTCTCCGTCTGCTCGTCGCTGGACTCGCTCGCGCTAAGATTCAAGTAGCTGTCGAACTGGGGATAGTCGTCTTCGTATTGCTGCGAAGTTTGGGCGTATTTGTGTTCTAATGACGTAGTGGGTTCGGGTACAGGGGTCGATTGTCGGGGTAGCAGACTTGAGAGGTCTGACGATGAGGCCCGCGATCCTATGGCTGTTGCTGGTTGGGAAGGTAGTACGCGCTCGGTGTGCTCGGCGTGTTCGTATGTTGAGGCTGGCAAGGAGATGTATGAGCGGCGCGGGCTTGAGCCGAGTGGCGGCGAGGTGCCAATAGACAGTCCTTGTGACGATGCCGAGCGGCGTGGTGTGTAGAAGTGGTCATTGCTGTCGTTGCGCGGGGTGAGGACCTCCGCCATATTATGGGGTATCTGGGGAAGATCCTGGTCGTAGGGTAGCGAGTGTGATGCCGGTCGTTGTGTATGTCCGCCAGCGATATTGTGGTCCTCTTGTAGTCCCTCCGTGACGCTACGGTCTCACTCCAGCGCCAGGCCCGTCATGAAGCCCTCCGAATGATGATGTCCCTCCCTCTTACACGGCCCCCGTCGATGCCAAGGTCCCTCCACCACCTGGCCCTCCACAGTCCAATGCCCGGGGTAAAGTCCGAGGTGCAATCCTTCACGATTCAATTTCCTTCCCTCACGTTCGCCAAGTCCACCGCTGACCTTCACATTAACCACCAGAGGATACGAGCAAGTCGTTGGGTGAAGTTTGTACAGAATAGAGACATAGACTTCGACGCGCAACCAGCGAACCGGAATTCTCGTGCCCTTGGAACAAAGGTGGGTCGACAAAGTCTAGCGCATGCGCGTTGGAGCTACTTTCGGTACAAACCGGTCCCGCAATACCCTACTCGCGCGGATTGCACCGACTGGCTGCTGCAGTCAACAGGCGATGCGGGGAATGGGAGGAAGAGAGGAGAAAGGGGAGGATGTCTCTGTTCTTGCTGTGCGGATCGTGAATCACTACAGCGGGAGAGGCGAGATGGTGCTGTCGCTGTAGTGGGCAACGGTATGCGTGGCCGTGGGATAGGTAAAGTCTGATCCTGCTACGTTGAAGTACCTGTGTACTTCGTGTCGATGCGAGAGCTGCGTTTGTAACATGCACTTCGTTCCCAGCGGGTAGGGCAGGGGGCAAGATGGAGTATCACGCCGCAGGGGAGCGGAGCACGACTATGCGCCTACGCGGTTGTGTCGGCGTCTGGTAAGGACATCACTTCGATGGCCAAGTCTCTCGATCATGAGATCGCTTACAATCACTCTCACGGTCCAAAGCCGTTGGTCAGGTCATTCACGTTCCTCCGTTCCTCGTTCGAAGCCAATCGCGTCATCGGTGAGCACGTTTCAGCTCCACTACTCCAGACAACTCCAGCACTGTCAACGTCTTGGTCTTGTCGACAGCCCGATGTGAGACAGTGATAGACAGGTATCCCACGGCGGAACGCGGCAAGCATTGCTGCAACCCGGTGGAACGATACTATCGGCCTAACCCTCTACACCAATGGAAGTCCCTCCGCTGACACGATGTGAACGCCTGTCTCGGCATGTCGACGCCACAAACGCTGCAGCTCTCCCTGTCACTGCGAACTCTGGCCTGCCCTATCTACGTACACTGTTGCGATAAGCCAGCCCACGTTCCAGAGCCACCGCACCTAGCCGTCTCGTCTCACGAATCTGCAGCTTGGCACAAAGCACGACGCGAGCCCTTGGACCCGAGCCCTAGGCCCATCGGTCCGTCTTTGCAGGTCAACATGATTGGCAATCAGGTTCACGCGATGTGTACATGCAGTAGCTGCTCGGCCGTTGATAGTGCAGCGGCATACCTTATACGAACTTCACATGCGGAGAGTTACGGGATCAGCTGTCATCGCCTGCCAGTATCACATGAATTGTACCTCTGTACGTGGCGGCGATTGACGGACGATTCGTATAGGCCTTATGCCATCGAGGTGGGTCCGTTCAAGGCATGGGCAGTGTTGAAGGCAAGTGGACTCCACAGGAGCTCGAGGACTATTGCCATGGCCGTTGCTGGCATTGACGAAATCTCAATGGCCTGCGCGTTTGAGCGATTTAGACCATGTGCTAACGATCTAGCTTCTATCACTGTGGCGGACACACCAGCTATTACTTGTCCATGGTGAGTATTTTACTCTCTACCACAGGGAGTACGATCGGGTGGAGCAAACCCACGCTGAACAGTGTAAGCAGCACATCTGCCATGCAACGTGGCGCATGCCTTTCTCACGGTTCCACTCCTCTGCATGACGTGCGAACTGGCTCACCTGCTAGTCCTCGGAGACACGCCTGGCATACTGGAGGCAGGACGTGAGACACAATGGCATTCGAGCCGACGCACGATGCATCTCCTCCCGCCGTTTTAAATCGCAACAGCGAGTCCGTGAGCATCGGACGGTTCCGAGCCGTTGTCAGCACTCGGCATGCCGATAGATTGACTTCAATTGCGTATGTCTCGATTTCAGTCTAGGTTTGTCTTATGCCGTCGTCGGACACTGTCCTTTGTCGCCCACCATGAACGGGAGCGGCCGGATCGTCTCGTTTCCATGGCGAAATATCCGCGTTCATGTGCGACATCTGACGACCAAGGGGACTCGTATCTGGGCTCGCCGCAGCAGCGTCGAAACTCAATCTCGACCTGCACTCAAGTATGGTTGGATGCTCAATTCACGCAGTTTGACTCCATCTACAGCTTCCACTAATCACGCCACGGGTGCATAGCACTTCCTCCGCATATTTCTCTGCCGCATATTTGCCCCACGACGTTCATCAGCACTGCACCAACAAGCTCCAGGACAATCGGGACAAGTCCGGTACTCACCCAGCTTTGCTCCAACGGTCTGATCGATACTTGGTTCGGGATCCTGGTGCCGGACACGTGGCTCCCTTGACTCAAGAGCCCAGCGATCGGTGTGTTGCTGATGCTGAGATAGCATGGCAGAAATGTCTCGCCCGTCCAATCTTGCACTGTTCTCCATGCCCCCCGAATCAACAGAGGCTGGAAATACAGGCTCAGCTCGATTACAAGCAGCCCACTCTCACGCATCGGGAGCTTACCCTAGGTGCAGTCAATGCCTGAATAGTCCCCACGGGGAGAGCCGGGATCGTGCTTGAGCTGGCCGGCGACCTGTGTCTTCCGACTTCCTCTGATACGATTCAGGGGCAATGCCTCGTCTGGAATGTGTCATTTCTGGCGCTTCCCGGTGCCTCGTCGTAGGTCAGGCACGGGGAAGCCATCCGTCTTGCCTAAGGAGACCCCGCGAGTCAACGGTGTCGCTGCAGTGATAAAGGAGAAGAGGATATGATACAGCGAGTCGTAACGCCCTAGGTGGTATGTCACTGGAATGCTGACAAGAAATCACACCCTCAGAGCTCCTCATGGTAGTACTCCTCCTGACTTCCCTCCTGACTCTCCCCATTCTCCTCACCATCTCCCCTCTCCCCATCCTGCCCCAAAGCCTCACCCTCAACAACATCTTCCACCACCACTCCCTCACCCTCCCCATCCCCCTTCACCTCCCCAGTCCCTTCCTCCTCACTCCCATCATCAATAACCCCCCTGTACTCCCTCCCCCTGACCGTCTCAACAACATCCAACTTCCACTTTCCCCCCTTGGCAACCTCCTCCAGTTTCCGCTTGAAAGCCTCCACATCCTTCTTCTTGCCCAGCTGCCGCTTCTCCAGCTCCTCAGCCCCGAGCATCTTCCCATCAGAGTCCGCGATAGTCTCAATATACGTCTCCTTCCCCCCCCCAACAATCGCACTCTTCTCGAGCTTGACGCCTTTTGGCACGATAGCGTGAGCGCCGACTTCGATGTCGCCTGCTACCTGCCGCTTGGGCGGGACGGGGATGCCGAACGCGACTGCGGCGTCGGGGTTTGCGGCCCAGATTTCTGCATCTGAGGGTTCGGAGGCTGGGGCAGGAGCAGCGAGGTCTTTGGCGTGGGCTTCGGTTTCCGAAGGGGAGAGGATCGGGGCGCAGGTTATGGCGTTTGCGGCTTCTACTTGCGGGGGGAGGAAGGCTATGTCGTTGCAGAGGCGCGGAGTTTGGATTACCATTAGGTAGGCGCAGGTGGCTGTTTCTTTTATGAGGGAGATGCGGTCGGAGCCTGTGGAGGGGTTGCAGTGGAACTGTGTTGGTCAGTACTTTAGGCGTCTTGAGAGACTGTGATGAGGACAACGAACCTGCAATTCTATCCTCCTTGACTTCCCCGTAAGATCGCACGTCGTGCCACCATCCAGCCTCTGAACAAGATACCGCGACTCTCCCTTCGTGACCAGCTCGCCTACTTCCTTTCCCTCCACCTTCCCCACCTCCTTTCCCTCAGCCTTCCCCTCAGCCTCCCCCTGCCCTTTACCCATCGCCTTTCCCTTGCCCTCCCCTCCAGCACCCTCATACATCCCCAGACTATACCCCTCCACCTCCGGGTCCTCAACGGGCGGATAAATCTGCCCCCCTCGCCCCGGAGCCAACTGATGGAACTGCCGCACACCCTCGCCATAGCAGAATCTGTAGCTCCACCATCCGGAAACAAAGTACGTGCATTGGCCGTGCATGGCTGATAACAACTCCCAACCGCGCTCGTTGGCACGCGCAAGTTCCCTCGCGGTGTCGGCCTGAGTTTGTGTGGCATTCTCTGCGGGCGTTGTTTGCTCTGGGGGCGCAACGATGGGTATTGAACATAGATAGCGTTGTTGATCGAGGAGCAGTACCTCATACTCCAGCCTCTGCTCCTCGCTGGCATCTCGATCGCGGTCCTCCCAATTTGAGTCCGGTGTATGATGGCCGATGTCAGTTCCACTGCTCGGCATGGGCTGTGTCGAGCCATCCCGTAGTTTCCAAGGCACATCGTCTTCGGGTATGTACTGCTCCGTAAACTTGATCTCGTACTGAGGGAAGGCTAGGATATCGTCTTGAACGCTGAAGGCATGCTGGGACGCGAGGACTAGCGAGACACGGAGGACCGCGGGCAGGGCAAAGAAGTGTCTCATTACTAAGATGTGTCGGTGCAAGCAAGATCAGTTGTTGATTCGCCGGGAAGGGAGCTCGTAGATATGACCAAGTGGAAGCTTGGAAGATGTCACGTGCCGCTGCCTCGTCGAGCAAGCTTAAGCTCGGCCTTTGACTTTGCTCCTTACCTGGTGCACTCAACATACCATATACGGTGAGGTCACACACGGGGCATCATGGGCAAGCGCTGGACGCTGTCTATTGCCTCGCGATGCACCATTGCTAGCGAGTAGAACGCATGATGGTGAGCTAAGATTGAAAGTACTGATCGGCCCAATCTTCCTTGGAAACGTTCAGTCCTCAACCATGGCCGATCCTGTGTCAGTCACTGGATTGGCACTTCAGGTGGGCTCCTTGCTCAAGCAGCTGGTCGACTACTGGAAAGCCGTAAAGGGCGCACACAAGGAGATACAAAGTTTCCAAAGCGAGCTCTTCGCGCTGAAAGGCGTACTGCGTGACATAGAGACTGCCCAGGACACCGCTGGACAACGTCCTTCAAGGAGAGACTTGACAGAGACCTTGATTGCAGCATCTACGATTCTTGGTGAGTTGGCCAAGAAGCTGGATATGAGGAAGCACCGTGTAACTAAGGCCCTGACTTGGCCTTTCGAGAAGTCAGAATGCACCGAATTGCTGGTCAGGCTGGAACGGATCAAGACATGGCTTATGCTATATAGTATGGGCGAGCAGCAGACAGGTATCAGCTTGGTACAGGATGCCTTACAGGAGCTGACGGATACCGTGAAGGACGACATTGCTGAGCGCAAGTCGAAACTGCAATCAGACGAACAACGAGCTCTTGTGGATCTACTGGATTCGCCCTCATCCGATGCGGTACACGCTAAAGCTTGCGCTACATGGCAAGGCACAACTCCTGGCGCGTGGTTCCTTGATGGCTACTTACAGCCTTGGATCTGGGATGATCATCCTACAGCTAAAATGATACTGCTGAATGGCAAATCCGGAGCTGGCAAGACCATCTTGATGTCCCGAGCAGTCGATTGGATGACAACGCTAGACGTTCGCGGGTCAATACCACTGACTGCGAAGTTCTATTGTGTATATAGCGATGACTCGACGCAAGATGTAACAAACGTCCTTGGTGTGCTCGTTGCTCAGCTAGCCCTGCGGAAACCGTCAATTCTTGATGTACTCGATCCGAAACCAACAAAAGCGAAGCAGGCTTCAAGTGCTCAGCTCGAATCATGCATAATTGCAGCAGCTGCAGAGACTCGAGTGCTTCTTGTCGTCGACGCACTCAACGAAAGTTCCGGGCGCAGTGCAATTTACCATAGTCTCTTGCGGCTTGCTGGAGAGAATGACAACATGAGGATCTTGGTCAGCAGCACTCCGGGCTCTGGCATTTCGGACCATCAGCACATGCCTTGTATGCAGGTAGACATGGCGGCAGCGCGTTTCACGCCTGACATGGCGCGGTTCATTGACGAGAGTATCGCTCATAGTGAAGTTCTACAACGGTTGCCACGAGTGGACATACATGACGCCCTGCTCGCCAAGGCGGATGGCTCGTTTCGATGGCTGGAACTCCAGATACAGCACATATCCACACAGCCCACTGCAAGGCGAGCCTTGCAAGCAACACAAAACACGCCAAAAACGCTCGACGATACATATGCAGCAACTCTTGCTCGTGTCCCGGCGGAGTCCCGGGACATGGTCAAGGAAGCTTTGGCATGGGTAGCTTTCGCTCATCGTCCATTGGATCTTGACGAGCTTAATGAAGCAGTCATCATTGAAGATGAGCAGCAAGACATCGACGACACTTACCGGATAGCACCTCAGGACCTCTTACTCACTCTTTGCCAGGGCTTGCTCAGCTTTGACCCTGTCGTCTCAACCGTGACCTTTGCACATCAGTCTGCGTGGACTTACCTGATATCCGACGTCAGCAAAGGCGCCGAAGGCTCCTTCTGGTACTTGGATGAAGATCACTGGATGCGCCACATAGTCCGGAAGTGCTTGACACACCTCCTGATGGAGCCTTTCAGCTATGGACGCGCGCTCCTACAGCGACGCGCAGGCTTACATGTACTCTACCCGTTACTAGACTTCTCCAGCACCCGCTGGGCTTTCTATGCCGCAAACGTCCAGCTCGGTCCTGACGAGCTTGGATTGGCACTCAGATTCTTCCAAACACATCGCAGGAAGAAGTTTGGAGGTAACTTCGCGTTTTGGATATCCGCTCTGTTGCAGGATACTGAACTCGACCACGTCGAAGTCACTAAGCGCGCCGAGCCATTATACTACGCAGCGTCCTACGGTTGTCTCCAGATCATGCAGATGCTATTTGACGAAGGGTACGTGACGCGCAGTCGGACCCCAAGTGATACACGCTGGGATATCGACCACCAGTGTGGTCGCTATAATTCTACCGCCCTCACAGTGGCTTGCTGGCGCGGATACACCGACGTAGCCAAGGCGCTGCTGGAAGCTGGAGCTGATTTCGACATCGACGACGCGGAAGGCTACAATTGTTTGGACTGGGCCCGGATCCTATCTCATCACAGCTGCGTCGAGCTGCTGAAGTCTTTTGGTGCACGCGAGATCGTTGATCCTGACTCGGAGCCACACGAGGATGCGGGTTGGAAGCACGTGAAGGTATGTGAGGCGCACAACGACTCTCGTAATTGGAGGAGCATGACGGTACCGTATGATGGGTACATGGGTAATTGCTAAAGTGTGGAAACGCGCATCGTGGTTTGCGTGTCTCTGAGCACTTGACGATGGCACGGAAGCAGCTGGAGATTATAAGACGTGCCACGCGCATCTACTACCAAGTGCATCTCTATGCTAGACCGGGCGTCCGAGATCCTCTCAGACGGAAGCTCCTTGATCAATCTGCTATACACCACGCTGTCACAACAGTACCTTCGTGAAAACACGACGAGAAGGCACAAAATTTGATAGCAATGAATTTCCCGCCAATGCAAACCGCCCTTAGCGTTGCAGCGGACGCGAAACGACAACCTTGACCGGGTTTACGTTGCCGATACCGGCACATGTACCCCCTTGCCAAAGGTAGCAAGAGCGCAGTAAAGCCTGCCATCTCGAGCATCGTCAACCTGAAGTGGCAGCCAACAGAGAGGCGATTAGAGGAGTCCGGGATCAAGTACGGTGTATACCCTAAGTCTATGCCGCCCTTTCCGCTCCTAGAACTCAAACTCCCCCCTCATCCCCTCCAAATCCATATCCACCCCGACCCTCTCCGCCAGATCCCTCCGTCCCATCTGCGTGAACGTCCGCCTCAGCGTATCATACAGATTCGTGCTCTGGTTTTGGCTCAACATGCCCTCCACCACACTGTCCGGTACATCCCTTCCACTGCCATCTCGTAGCATCTCTGCGGCCTTAGCCCGCCCTTCGGCCTCGACGACTTTGTGCATTGACAGTGCGCCCAGGAGGTGCGAAGCAGCTTCTTCGAGGACACCGAGGTTGATGCAAGAGACTCCCAGGTTGTAACGCGCGCGGACGAAGTTGGGGCGGATTTCGAGGGCGTGAGAGTAGGCGTCTATGGCTTCTTCACTCCTATTACTATTCGCCAGCGTAGCGCCCAGCCGGTTCCACAGGAGGTGTTCCGATCCTTCCTGCTTCATACTACCATGCTGTGCTGAGTTCAACGCCGCGCCGAAGCAGTCGACGGCTTTATCGTAGTCTTCACTCCCGTAGAAGAGCACGCCTAGTCCGACTTGGACGTCTACATCTACGTCCTCGCCCGCGGGGTGTAGCTGCGCGGCTTGGAGGAACAAGTTCGTGACGCGCTTGTGCAGGGCGTGGCGGTCAGTGAAACCCAGTTCTTCTTCTGCTGTGGGGTTTGGGGCGTTGGTGGCGAGGGAGGGGTATTTGGTTAGGACCCAGTGTTCTAGGGAGCGGTAGGCGAGGGAGTCAAAGGATTCGTTTGTGTATGAGACCGCGAGGCCCATCAGGGCGTCGAGGTTATCGGGGTCCAACTTTAGGGCTTGCTCTAGGGCGCGGATGGCTGGACTCTCTTTCTCATTCTGCGCTTGTGCTTGGCCTAGCGCCACCCATGCTTCCGTGAAGTTCGAGTCCTTCTGCACTGCCGCTTCGAACGCTAGTGCCGCCAGACTGAGGTTTCCACCATCCCGCATGATCTTCTGTCCTTCTTCGAAAGCATCCGGCACGTCTTTGAAAATGTTGTCTTGTTCGAACATGTACTCCCCTAATTGCGGACTGGGGTCGTAAGTCCCGAGTCCATCGAAGCCATGACCCATCCCGTCAAAGTCTTTCCATTGCTCGTACTCGTCACCAAGATGTTGCAGGGCTTCTTCTTCCGCGAGCATGTCCCTGGACGCGTCAGTCTCGGCTTGAATTCCGCGCCAGATGGACTCGAAGTCGCCGTAGTTCGTTTCGGATCTGCAGCGTGTGAGCTGCAGATCGGGCTACACTTCACATCAAGGGAGAGGGAGACTTACCGGTCTATGCCGTTCAATTCGTCCTCCATCGCCTTCTCGTCCTCGCGATCAAGCTCCTCCATCTGATCGCCTTCTTTCATCTGACTCAGCTCCTCGAATTGCGCCTCCCAATCCGTATCACTCAACTCTTGCACCCTCCCCTTGCCCTTGCCCAAAGCCTCCATCGGCTGCTGTGCATGCGCCCCAAAACCACCTCCGTACATAGGCCGCTGCATCCCCATACCCATACTACCACCATACATCGGCCTCGTGTAAGCCGAGTGCTGCATCTGCGGTCCTGCAGCTGTTATCGGACTTCCCGCTCGTTGGCCCTGTTGTCTGAACTGCGCGAAGTCCTGTGGGGAGAAGCCAGCTGGACTGCCCTGTCGCAACACACTCTCCTGTGCTGCTAAAGCCGGTATCTGGTTTCCAAACTCCCCAGCCCATGCACCGCCTCCTCCAACCCCACCACCATACTGACTCTGCTCTATGCGCTCTGCTTCCCGTCTCAGCCCCTCCATCTGGAAGCTCGGTAATTGCTCAGCGAACTGCGGTGTCTGTTGAGCGAAAGCTGCGAACGCCGCATCCTCACCAGCATTGTTTGCAGGCTGCGAGCGGAAGCCATTTAGGTGATTGGGTTGTCGACTTGTGAGGCGATCTCGTTGTAATGAGTTATCGACAGATGTTTGTTTCTGGAACTGTGAAAGTGGATTCGCGCCTGTAGAGCATTCGGGTCCGGAGAGGAAGGACATGCTCGCGGTGTTGAGGTGTAGTCAGGATGGCGAGAGGCGAATCGGTAATGTGGTCAACGCAGGTTTCGTGATCGTTGGAAGGCAGTCCACAAAGCCTGATCGTAGAACTGGTATGCTCGCACGTTTCATGCGACTTCCTGCTTCTGTATGATCAAAACCCAAGCAGTGAATGAATCAGAGGTCACACATGCACCGCTGCAGACAGCCTCGGCAGCTTGAGTTGAGCCGCATCATTCACCTGCCAAGGTCACGTAGCCATGATCGTTCCTTCCACTCTGTATTGGGTTGGAAACGCTTGGTGTCGAGTGAAGAGCAGCCACTTTCGTAGCCGTTGTATATACGCGCCTCTCAGCTCTATGGTACCCTCTGTTGCCGTTACACCACCGAAATCGTACACTTTCTTACACTGCGCACTGCTCTTTTCTCCCTCTGAAGCATGCTCTCACAAACAAATCCGCAGCGAAAGAGGTCTAGTAAGGCGCTCCCTCACCATCTCCGCCGGTAGGGTTTGGTGATCTCCTCTCTCTCGGCTCCCTTCGCTCTCTCCTCTCACCACCAAAGTCCCCATCTCTCCTCTCGCGTCGCTCACCGCCGAAGTCTCTCCTCTCGCGTCTCTCGCCTCCATCGCGATTATCTCTCCGCTGCACGCCTCCATCCTCGCCACCATCACGATCGCGACCAGCGTTGGCACCAGAAAAGTCAATTCGGAGTGCTCGACCATAGACAGCCTTGCTCTCGAGCTCTGCCTTGGCCTTCACAGCACTCTCAACATCGATGAAGTCGGCGTGTGCGAAACCTCTCGGTTGGCCGGTGCGGCGATCAATGGCGACACGGACGTCGAGCACGTTGCGGATGCTGCGGAAGAGGTCTATTTGGTTGTCAGCGATTGCACGTGTAATTCTGCCTAGCACGATGCGTACCATTCAGATCCCGATCACTCATCTGATAACTCATGTTCCCAATAAAAAGTGTCTTGCTCGGCGGTGCACTCGAGCGGGGCTTTCCGTCTACCCTCTTCTCATGTCTAGCATGGTACTGTACAGCCATACGCCTACCCTGGAACACCTTCTGATCCAGATTTTGCATGGCCTGGTCTGCGCCTTCCTGTGTGGCCAGCTCAACATATCCGAAGCCCTTGCTCAGCCCTCGGTTGTCTGTGACAATACGCGAGTTCGTGACCTCGCCGAAGCGGGCAAACTCGGCTTCAAGCTGCGGTGCGGTCACCTCGAAGAACAGGTTACCGATGTAGAGGATCCGGGATGGCGAGTTCTTCTGTCTCGTACTGCGCTCGGCGGGGACAGGCGTAAAGGGGTCGCGACGCTCAGGTCGCTCTTCGCGATCGCCCAGCTTCGTGGCAGGGACAGTGGTCTGGCGGGGAGAGCCGGCCGTTCCAACAGCGCTGGCGGTGTTGCTGACTGCTGCGGTTGCGGAGGAGACAGCAGCAGAGGCTGTTGCCGCGGCTGCTGCAGCAGTCTCGGTTACGGTCTCAGCGGCGGATGAGAGGCTTTCCTGTGCGCGCTCGACGAGGGTGCTGGCCTGCGCCGAGACTTGCTCCGTGGAGGGTACGCCTGATTTGGCAGCGTCGGTCGGCTCGGCCGCCTCGGCGTGCAATGGTGTCTCCGTCTGACCAAGAGGCTCTGAGGTGGTACCTGATGCCTCTGCGACAGCATCCTCTGCATGCGCAGGCTCGCCAGTGGGAGGCACATATGAAGGCTCATCGACGTTGCTCGAACCGGTCGTGACTGTCTCATCTGATGCACTCGCCTCCACCGGTGATGCCTCTTCTCGCTTAGCATCCTCCTCTGCTCGCCATGTCCGCGCTTGATGAAATGATCTGAGTAGGGGAGTGGGGGCTGCTTTCGAGGAGGTCACGCGAGGAGTTGTCCGTATGGAGGAGATGTGTCTGGAGGGTTGCGCTGATAAGGCACGCACGGCAGCGCGTCGTAGCATGAACCTGTGGTATCGTCGTTAGTCACATGTTGATTGATGCGTTGGGTCGCCTTGCTGCGTACATGGTGAAGATCTCTCGGTGTAGCTCAGTAGCTCGTGATCCGTTTGTGGTGCAGACTGCAGGGCCTTGGTCGCCGCGATGGAAGGTATGCGATGATGAACGAGTGACAGGACAAGCAGTGAAGTATAGTGTATATGCTGGAAATGAAGGTCTTCTCCTACAACCACCCCATCAGTCTTCTTGACGACACCTCCGAATAAGCGGAATCCACTCCGCACTAGTACGAAACGTCGCCCATTCAGGACACGCAATTGACACGAGCTCGACTCCAGCTGTGCACCACGACTCTGCCTCTCGAGAGGTCGTCCAATGCCGCCGCCGACACCGACATAATCACACGACTTCACCATGGCTGTAGCCGACAGCCAATCCATCTTGCCCAATGGCGCAGAGATGTTCTTCAAGGGCGAGACAGGACGGAACACTCGAGGACTGTTGCGGTTGATCATCTTATGTACCATTGCTGCAGCAGCTGTTGCAAGCAGACTGTTCTCGGTCATACGGTTCGAGAGCATCATTCATGAGTGTGAGTGAAGGTTTATTGCAGGCCTGGGACTGGTGCAGACTGACATATCCCTCCAACAGTCGATCCTTGGTTCAACTTTCGAGCAACAAAGTACCTCGTCCAACACGGCTTCTACAACTTCTGGGATTGGTTCGATGACCGTACGTTCCACTTGCCTTGAGCTGCTCGAGCTGTCATAGCACCCCGCTGACACGATCCAGGAACATGGCACCCTCTCGGCCGCGTCACAGGCGGAACCCTCTATCCCGGCCTGATGGTCACGTCCGGCGCCATCTACCACGCCCTCCGCGCTCTCGCAATGCCCATCGACATCCGCAACATCTGCGTGCTCCTCGCTCCCGCCTTCTCGGGCCTCACAGCTTTCGCAACATACCTGTTCACGACTGAGATGAGCACTTCCCCGTCCGCGGGTCTACTTGCGGCGATCTTCATGGGCATTGCACCAGGGTATATCTCCCGAAGTGTGGCAGGGAGCTACGATAACGAGGCAATTGCCATCTTCCTGCTGGTGTTCACGTTTTATCTGTGGATCAAGGCGGTCAAGTTGGGTAGTGTGATGTGGGGTGCTCTCACGGCACTCTTCTACGGATACATGGTCAGCGCGTGGGGTGGATACGTCTTCATCACGAATTTGCTGCCATTGCATGCCTTTGTGCTTATCTGCATGGGCCGATTCAGCCCAAGGCTGTACGTGAGCTACACTACCTGGTACTCTTTGGGGACATTGGCGAGCATGCAGATTCCCTTCGTTGGGTTCTTGCCGATCAGGAGTAGTGATCACATGGCAGCTCTCGGTATGTACATTGCGAGGGCATTTTAGGTAGCAAGAACATACTGACAACCACAACAGGCGTCTTCGGGTTGATCCAGCTCGTTGGTGGCACCGAGTACATCCGCCAGCAGCTCCCTTCGAAGCAATTCCAGACCTTACTCCGCGCAATGGTCCTGATCATCTTTGTCGTCGCCTTCGGTCTCCTGGTCCTGCTGACGGTCTCCGGTACGATCGCACCTTGGTCTGGTCGCTTCTACTCTCTCTGGGACACTGGCTATGCCAAGATCCACATTCCCATCATCGCATCAGTTTCTGAGCATCAGCCCACTGCATGGCCGGCTTTCTTCTTTGACTTGAACATGCTCATCTGGCTGTTCCCGGCTGGTGTGTACATGTGCTTCCGTCAGCTCAAGGACGAGCAGGTCTTCATCGTGATCTACGCGGTGTTGGCCAGCTACTTCGCTGGTGTGATGGTCCGGCTCATGCTTACACTCACGCCGGTCGTGTGTGTCGCTGCTGCGATGGCGTTGTCGCAGATCTTGGACACCTTCACTGTGGCGACCGAGCCTGCGCCACCTACTGCCGAGGGAACGAGCCAGAGCAACGGCCACCCGAATGGCTCAGCCAACATCTCGGCTAAGCTCTGGTCTGCCATCCCGGACACGCTTCGCTCGACAAAGTCGCCACTGGTCGGCATCTACTCCTACCTCTCCAAGTCTCTCATCACTGGCGCTGTCACCTCTTACCTGCTTCTCTTCGTCCTACACTGCACATGGGTCACCTCAAACGCATACTCCTCGCCTTCAGTCGTGCTAGCCTCCAAGCTTCCCGACGGCAGCCAGCACATCATCGACGACTACCGTGAAGCATACTACTGGCTTCGCCAGAACACCGCACAGAACGCGAAGGTGATGAGCTGGTGGGACTACGGCTACCAGATCGGAGGTATGGCTGATCGTCCAACGCTTGTCGACAACAACACTTGGAACAACACGCATATTGCGACAGTCGGCAAGGCCATGAGCTCGAGGGAGGAAGTCAGCTGGCCGATCATGCGTCAGCACGAGGTAGATTACGTTCTTGTCGTGTTTGGAGGGCTGTTGGGGTACAGCGGCGACGACATCAACAAGTTCTTGTGGATGGTCAGGATCGCTGAAGGTTTGATATCCTGTTCTGTTTCACAATGTTGACTACACTGACCACATTCCAGGCATCTGGCCCGACGAGGTCAAAGAACGTGACTTCTTTACCTCCCGCGGCGAATACCGCGTCGACGACGGAGCCACGCCCACCATGCGTAACTCGCTCATGTACAAGATGTCATACTACAACTTCGACAAGCTGTTCCCGGCCGGCCAAGCTCAGGATCGCGTGCGTGGGAGTAAGCTGCCCGCGCAAGGTCCGGAGCTGAGTACCTTGGAAGAGGCTTTCACGAGTGAAAACTGGATTATTAGGATCTACAAGGTCAAGAAGCCTGACAATCTAGGGCGCGGACTGATCGAGGCGGGTCAGTTTGACAAGGGAGGCAAGAAGAAGAAGGCGCCGAAGCGGAGGGGCGCGAGGGTGCTGAGGGTAGACTAAGCAAATTTGATGGAGTGGTAGAAAAGCATAGGGGTTGTATGTGTACTCGACAGCTTCTCCCGCGCGACTGCCTCGTCGCGATCTTCTTCTCACGTAGCTCTGAGAGCGCACAGACCACCGATTGGGAACATTTCAATGTTGTCCTTTAACGCCATTCTCTAATTTGCCAAGCATCTCATTACATCCTGCCTTCTCGAATGGCCAGACCAGGACTTGACTTTGCGATGTTTCGTGCCATCGAGCTTCTGTGCCAACTCGCCGAGAAGGGAGGATGCTGTAGTCAACGTCTCGCTTAGCTCACGCTTTAGTGGACGCTTTCCTCCGTTCTCTTGTGCAGTCTCAATGTCTCGTAGGATACTCCTGAGCGCATATGTCTCGGTCCGGAGCCTTCCAATCTCGCCTTGGGCACCCTTGACAGCTTTGCCATATTCGACAAGGTGCTTCAATAGTACGCCTACTTGAAGCACCAGGCCGGTGCTCGAGACTGTGTCAGCCATCGATGAGCAGCGGCTTAGTGTTACGGCGCACTCCTACATCTTCAGTAGTCAAGATCTACGAGCTGCAGGAGTCGGACATCGTAACTTGACGTCTCCAGAGTAAGTAAATTATGGTACCTTTATGGAAAGGAAAGTTGCCTGGGGCTGAGCAGCGCGATGCTGCTTGGCCACACAACTCTACACCTCATGCTGTCCTGCACCCCGTAGGTATATCAAGGAGTTCTCGCTGATATATGCATGCTGTGCCTGAGCCGCATATCACCGCAGCTCTCGACATGCTTGCCGTAGAAGTACAACAATGACTTGAGGTACCACGTCGAGAACGCGCCGATGCACGGACCGCCAGGCTATCGACTGCGTCTTCCTGCGTAGGTAGTCGAAACAGGATGCTTCGGTCACATCTCCCACTACAGACATCCACTCAAGATCGGCAAGTCCCGTTAATGAAATATACAGTCAGGGCAGGACATTGTGCCTTCCACGCGCGGAGCAGCATCGAGCGCCTCCGCTCGTCATGACGTTGACCGTCAACACCGCAACGTCACCATGAGGTGAAGTCGACTGGACGCGCCTGAAGCTTCTAATGCCAATGGTGGAGAGGCGAGTAGAGTGAAGTACGAGGTCTTCTTGTATTGCATAGCTCCGTGTTCTGCGATGCTCTCTTTTCTCTCTCGCACTGCGTCCCGTTCATCTCGTCCACTACCAAGAGTGACTTCACGCGCTGGTTTCGTCACTCTACAACGCGCCAATATGTCTTGTAAGTCATCGATTTCTTCCAAGCAGGGTGACGCTGACTCCACCTCAGCCCAACGCACCAACGATGAGCTCAACAGGAGCGCCCTCTTCGACGTTTCCCACGTCACTGCAGTGGTAACAGGAGGTGGCACAGGCATTGGCCTCATGATCACCCAAGCTCTTGTGAGCAACGGCGCCAAAGTATATATTACCGGGCGCCGTGGGGAGGTGCTCAAGCAAACCGTGGAAAAGTACAACACTGGCTCCGGCAGTCTGCATGCTTTGGCCGGCGACGTGAGCAGTAGGGACGGCGCGATCAAGCTGGCGAAGGATTTGGGCGAGAAAGAGCCAAGAGGAATTCAGTTGCTGGTGAATAATGCGGGCATTGCGAGAGATGACGATACGAAGTTCTGTCAGTATGCACGCGTGCTGTAAGGAACAAGATGTCCAGCAGTCGTACTAACGTTGTCTAGCCGCCAACGGTCAACCTGACATGTCCTCCGCCGAAGCCGTCTCTCAGCACTTCCTCAAGTCCACCGACGACCAATGGCTTGAGACCTACCGAACCAACGTGATGGGCCAATTCTTCACCGCCATGGCGCTCCTACCGCTGCTTGCCAAAGGCACCTCCGCTACTCCGGGCTACACATCTTCGGTGGTGAACGTATCGTCCATCAGTGGCGCCATGAAAGGCAGCTCCAACGGACAGTTCGCTTACGCATCCTCGAAAGCTGCGTCGACACACCTTTCGCGCATGCTAGCGACGACGTTCAAGGATACGAAGGTTAGGGTAAACACAATAGCACCTGGGATCTTCCCCTCAGAGATGACGACGGGAGAAAGCGACGAGGGTAACAAAAGCGAGCTGTCTAGCAAGATCGGCAATCCTGCTGGCAGGGGAGGACATGACAGCGATATGGCTGCGAGTATACTGTTCCTGGCTGGGCCGGGAGGAGTGTTCTATAATGAGCAGATACTGTACCCGGATGGAGGTGAGTTGTTTCAATCTATGGAGGCGAGTGCCATCAGGGGACTGATCATCGCTAATGAATACTCCAGGTGCAACATTGGCTCAGCCGGCTGTTACGTAGGCTGGAGTCCACCTTTAGCTTGAGTGCGAAGAGCCCTTGAAAGTTTACCTTTGCCACCGTCACTTGACGGATTTCGCACGCAAGCACCTTCATGAAGCATGTTCTTGCTATGATATAAGATGGGCGACATCATAGTGATACCTTGCATTGTATCACACTTCGCCTCGAGGGTTCATCAATGCATTTCCTCACACTTCAACAATAGGTCCTGAGACCAGAGTATGCTGCACAATAGAACAATGGCGAATTTCCACGTACTTTTCTCCCTCTCCCGGATCCGGCCATCTCTTGCATCTGACTGTACGTTTGACCCAAGCATACAGTCACACAAAGCAATCAAACAATGAAAGTTATACAACATGCTCTGTGTCACTCTCACGATGTTCCAGCTGGCCTGGTCGACTGTGACAAACACCTGAAACGCGAGATATAACCATGGACGAGGACACCCTACGCAACGCCCGGCAGCTCGCCTATGAATCAGTTTTCGCTACCCGCGAAGGCGGCCTAGCAGCTCTCAAAGACCGCCTGCGAAGCTGGGGCGGCGTCACTCGGACCACAAATGATATTGGCAACGTCGTCACCACAGCCATAGCCGAGGCCCCTGATCGAGTGACAGAGACTGCCAATGATGCTGGCGCTGCGTTGACCTGGGCGGACTGGCTGGACGGGCATGATGCGCCTCAACATCGGAGTTTCGCGACCCCGACGGCGACGGCAGAGGCTGTTGGGAACTCGATTCAGGGGCTGGAGATTGATCGGAAGGCTTTCTTGCTATGGGGCGGCGTGTTCGTGACGCTGTATGCTCTTGTGGGGTTCGAGCTACAAATGGGCTTACCGATCACGAACATGTTGATCAGGAGGGTCCTGGGACGGGAGTACCAGCTTGAGTGGCATGGGCTGGGCTTCTGGGTGCCGACTTTGGGTGAGATCATGTTGTGGGTCCTCTACTCGATGGCTAGGACTGTAATTGGGATCTGGAGAGCTGGGAGAGCGATTGTTATGGGAGGTGTGTCCTGGACGATCTGGGCATTGATGTCGATGCTTGTCAGCCCGATGGTGCACTACACTGGACGATTATGGGCGCGGGTGACTGGCGAGACGCAACGGGCTCGCCTTACCCTCGAAACAAATGAGGATGTGACGATCGCTCGACAGCGACTTCGGGAACTGAGGAGGAGTCTGCCGAAGTACCTTTTCATTCTGGCTCTCATCGGCGCAGCACTGGCGTTCGCTTGGAACAGTGTCGTGAGTAACGGCGCCGAGGAGATCGATTCCCCTGGCTTTTCTGTACCTGCCTGGCATGCGACCGCAGATCCTGATTACCGCGCCTACTCACTAGGAAGTAGCAGCCATTACGTCGGCAACATGCACCAGTCTGTGACTTGGGATGAATGGGTCGCAGAGCCTGTGCGAGAGGCGGGTCGCGATTCGACTTGGGACGTGGCTCCGAGTGATGCAGAGACAGTGACGACGACAGCGACGATCACCATCGAGCGCGTCGTGACGCCGCCACCGACTGGACGACCGTCAGTGAAGACGCAATCGCCTATCAGTCACAAACATGATGGCGAGGACTGCGTGAACAGCATGGCGTACTGCCATGCCTGCAAGCAGCGTCACTGGTGCGACATGTAGTGGAGGATCTCTGGCGCCATCGCTCGTTCATAGTCTTGTACATCACTGCGTCGCTCACTCACTCACCAGTCTTACCTCACTACTATCAGCCATCACTATCGAGTCAAGACCACGCAATGTGGGCAACGTGGTGTGCACGAGTACAAAGCCACGCGCCCGTTCCGGCTCAAAGCCAGCTCGGCCATGGTGTGCAACACACCATGAAACGCCTTTGTCCTTCAGCCGCAAGGTCATGCCGCATCCATCGTAGAATGGCACAAAGACAGTACTCAAGTCAGTGCAAGTACGCAGGAGTGTAGTATTGCTCAGTGAAAGTAATTGAAGTGAGATTCAACATCGCCAACCGCAGTATCACCCCTTGCGTCGTTGTACCTACCGCGTCTCCGCGGCAATGTTCGCACCACCTCCCGCCGGCCATCTCTCCCGCGCTGAGATCCAGGCCCGCCGCGCCCGACTCCAAGCACAGCGCGCAAGTGAAGATGGCAACAGCAACAAAAGCGCCACGACTCTAGAGCGCATAGACTCCCAACCTGGCAGCCCCAAATCAGACAAGAAGCGCCGTCCTTTCTCAGCCAACAAAAAAGATGTGGAAGAGATTCGTGTAGGAGAGGCAGAGCAATGGAAATTGTTCGGAAGGAAGGGAAAAGGGAAGGAGAAAGGAAAGACCGGCAGTGATGGAGCTAGTATAACTAGCCTTTCGCCTCCCAGCACGTTGCTGTTGCCGCCTCCGCCTACGCCGCCGATGGGTAGTAGTGTGCATGGAAGTGATGAAGGGAGTGTGATGGAAGTGAAGGAAGATGAGGTTTCGGAACCGGGGATGAGGGCTGAGATGCCTACTGGTAAGGCGAAGGCTGCACCAAGGAGACCGAGCAGGCCTGGTGAGCTTGTGCTGCCACCTTCTGCTCTGGTGCCCGGTGCGTTACCGACGACACCTAGCCCAGGGTCCTTGCGTGCTACGGCTGCATCGACGCCGCCGCTTGCAAGATCGCCTTCACGTGCTCCTAGGACAGCGTCACCTGCTATCAGTGCACGTTCGCTGCCGACGTCAGCACCGTCATCGCCGCCACCGGCTCAGTCACCACCACCAATCCCACTCAAATCGCCACTTCGAGAGCCGAAAGTCACACGGCCTGCGTCCCAGCCCACACCGAATGTAGTCAAAGCACCCATGAAGAAGCAAGTCTCTCCTGTCGACGGCGCCATAAGTGTCGCAATGGCAGATCTGAGCATCAAAGACCAAACACCCATCCAAGTGGCAGCAGGTGAGCATAGACCTACACGCGCTGTAAGTGCGGCCCTCGCACGTGCTGAGAAGCCATCACTGACACCCTCACAGCTGCAGCGAAGTTCAGGACAGTCGTTCCGGTTTTCATCGCGAAGTGGGATGACTTTGAATAGAGACGCTTCGAAAAGACTGAGCCCTCTGAGCCCGACGCGTCTGTCACCAACGTATGATAAATTGCGGACGATCGATAAGCCAGTGTTCAAGCGACGAAGTTACGTTGCGAAGAGATCAATCAGCTCGAGTGCTGTGAGAGCTGCGATGCTAGATCTTGGTACGCAGCAGTCACTCATTCGACCGAGCACAACACCGTCAACGGGAAACGCCAACGCTATACCACGACGGATGCGGACCGTAAAAGCGATACACCCACGAAGAGGCCCAGGCGAGAATCTGGCGATGCTGCAGACTTCGGGGTTCTTCTCCAAACCTGAAGTTATCGATTCAGCATCAACGCGCATCTTCATCGACAAGGACTTACCTGATACGCCAAGCAGCATTGCACCTACGCCCACGGTGATGTACCAGTCTCCGCGCAACTCGCAGCAAAGTGTGCGAAGCCGCAAGAGTGGCAACATCGGGGCTCGAAGCCCATTGTCACAAATCGCGGAGGGCAGCGTCAAGAACAACAGCGTGCCCATCCACGAAGAAGTCACGCCAACATCGGCGCATCGACTCACGACGATTCTGGAGTTCGTCTCACTATCCGAGAACACACCACCTCCTTCAGGCACAGCGACACTACTTCCGACGCAGATACACTTGCGGGGTGGATCGATCGTAACCGTCTCGCCACCCGAGTTGACGGCATGGCAACGGTCTGTCTACCTGCAAGGCGCCATTAAGCTGCCAAAGCCTGCTATTCTACCACGCAAGAATAGTGTTGCCAGCATGGAGCCGTTCCAGGACGCAATCGATCGTGTGTATCAAAGCGCATTGTTCGTGCCACGACGCCGGAGCGATGATGCAATTGTAGACGACATCTGCGAGTTCTTCGATGACTTCGGCTTCGACGATGTCGAGTTCGGAGGCGACTTCCTACAGCCGATCGAGGAGGTCGACGTCACTGAAGTCGATGGGATGGATGTGGACGATCCGGGTCGAAAGGGCTCTGAGGTTGAGCGCTTCAGTACGCCGCCTGGCTTCGCGTCCGCTGCCGAAGTCACGCCAGTCGAGCGTCTGGTTGCCAAGGATGTGGTCAAGACGACAATGTCGCTGCCTGCGATCTATGTGCCCCCTGTCGAGACCGAGGAGACCTTGCGGGCTCGAGGCATTGTGCGGCTATCTCAGCAAGCCAATCGGAAGAATTCGCAATTTTCCAGCAGGAAGCCATCGGTGTCCAGGCTGCAAGGTAGAGACTCCGTCATGCCAGAGCACGACAGCAGTCTACATCTACAGCCGCAGCCAGAGCAGAGCATGCTCGACGTCGTGCAAGAGGACGAGGCACCGATGGGATGGGCGAATGAGATGGAAGGTCACATCGGCGGTATGGATTGGGACGATGATGTCGAGGAGACGGATGCTGGTGCGTCGTGGACTGCGCCGGCAGCTATGATGCATCGCAAGCACGCACTGAACCGCGGCCTGGTCGGTAAGGACAAGAGGAATCCCATGGCAAAGATGCGCAGAGCCTTTGCGACTGCTACGACTATTCTGTAGATAATGAAGTTATCGTGTGCAGAGCCGTTTGTTGCTGTGGCTGGCAGACCTGAGGCAATCCTCTATTATAGATTGCGCATAATTTTCGCGTCTCTGTTCATCGTCCAGAAGTATGTCCAGCAGTATACCTCTCATCTAGAGATTCAGCGTCCGTGGGCATTACGGCATGGAAGTCTCGACGCCATACCAGTCACGTCCACGCTCAGGTCCGATGCTTGGTATGAATTGCGCACTTATCTGACTATTCGAAGTGTTGAAGTCAAGTCACCTCTCTTCAATAACTTGTGGAGCGCTCGCCGGTCGCACGATCTCTCAAAGTCTTGGCAACGATTGGGAGCCTTCAGTCTCTCATCTTCTATCTGCTCGGTCTGCGGACGAAGCATAAGGTAGCCATCATCTCAATCTCCTCGCCTGAATGGCAGTTGGAATGGCTACACTCATCGCTCCAGCTCCTTGACGAGCTGGACTATCGAGATCGATCCTGCTGCCACACTGGCGGCAATTCACCATGGTCCACGCGTCGATACCGCCCGATGCGCGTGCGTCATCTAGTGTAGCGATGGGTGCCGGCCAGATGCACTCACAGGATCGATAGTGTGCGGCCTCAGGCGACATGGCATGACCACGACTCGTCCGATCATCATTCCGCTGGCGTTTGCGGCCTCAGGAGGTCACCGGCTTGCAGACGACATCGTGCCCGCGGGCTGATCGGGCGATCAATCGCAGCACTTGGGCGTCGGCCTCGTCAACCTGCACCTCGTGTCGCCCGCGTGCATGAGTGCGAACAATCCCACGACTGGTGCCAACGCAGAAAAAGGCAACCCTCTTCCTTCGCGTTTCACGTGTGGTGGCCATTCGGAGATCCGGGAAGTCGTTCCCACTGGCTGCCTTGCTTGAACGAACCCCACTCGCTTACGCCCTGGGCTCCCTTCTGCAGCACCTCACCTCGCAGGATGCACGGAAACGCGTGATCACAATCGTGCTGCCTCGTCGACTAGCTCAATCTACACGGCCCAGATCTGCAATGGTGTAATCTCATGCCTCGTCCGGTCGAGCATAAGGCTTGAGTCTTCCGCCTCACTGTTTCGCACATACGTTCTTCACCTCTCCCAGTTTCTCTTTCATGCTGGTTAACGAGGCGTACTGTTCATTTAGCCAACAAAGATGTCCAGCCGCAAGTCGCCACAAGATAGCTTACGAGCTTCGCTTCTACGCGAGCAGCAAGCTATCTGGAAGAACAGCCGCTCGGAACAGGACGCGCAGCAACGCTGGGAGGAGCGCAAGGCCGAGATTAGGTCATTTATGGCTGACGATACCATGCTGCCCGACACAAAGATGGACCAGACCAGACGCTTCGCAGCACAGGTATCCAACGTACGGATCTGGCCATACCGTACACCAGGCGGGCACTGGCCATGACATGGCGCTAACACTTTCACACAGGCAAGGCTGGACTCGGCATGCAAGAAGATACCTGTCGCGAATCCTACTGCGCACTCGATGGCACGCTCGCAATCCGATATCACGACCAGACCTGCTACCCTACCACGATCGATACCACGCCAGCTCCCGAGTACCACCTACGGACAATCTCAACCTTCTCGCCCGACAGCGTTCTCTTCGAGCTACACCTATGGTGCGACATCCCGAAGCCCAGTTAAACGACCAGCACTATCGACACACTTCGAGGATGAGTTGTACGTTGTCCTCGACCCGAGCGAATTCATTGCACGCAACCGTAGCAGTGGCCCTTTACCGCCTACCGCCAAACGCCAGCGCCTCGTCGGCATTGACAGGACGCCCTCATCAATGCCGTCGTCTCAGATGCCTCAGCTTTCGAGCTCGGCTTCGTCGTCCTACATGCCGACGCCTCTGAGCTCGGTCTCTCCTGGCTTTACTGCCTCGAGTTATCAGTTGTCACCCTGCCCATCATTTGACCCTTCGTTGGGTGGCGAGGCAATGAGCAGACAGACAAGTATGTCCAGCACTTCCATGATCGAAGGTCTAGGCATGCTTCGAATGGGGTCGAACTCTCTTCCTTTTGCAGATGATTCTTCGTTCTCTTTCCAGTTTGATCAGCAGCAAGACTCTCTTTGCCCGTCATCTATGACTGCATCAGCCATTAGCACTAGCACTGCAATGCAGCAGAGTAGCGATGCTCTGCGAGCTACTGCAAGGTATGACAGTAGCACGATCGACGAGAACGATCTGCTCGCTAGCATGGGCTGCGCATTCGGTAGTGAAAATTTCTGTTTTGATCCCGCTGGAACTTCCTTTATCAGTAATGCAGATCAATCAGGGTCGATGCAAGCAAGCGGGAACAAGAACATCTCACCGTCGCATGCTGCGACTATGCAGCGCAGCGACTCGCAAGAAAGTACCTTGAGCACGTCGAGCTATGACAGTGCGACTTCGGCTTCCTCGGCGAATGCATCCAACAACTCGCAGCAGAAAGCCGCCGAACGTCGACGGCGTCAGATCGACAATGGCAACAGTCAAATATTGTTGCCCAAGTCGCAACCTCGCCCGAGCATACCGCTGCCACCAACCAATGCAGCCCCGAAACAGGCCCTCCCGAAGCTGCCGTACAATCGTCCCGCTCAGTCAAAATTACTCTGTACCCTCTGCCCGCAACCGTATCCCGGCTTCCGAGGCGATCACGAGCTTCGCCGCCATCAGGATCGCGCTCATACCTCCTCTCGTCTCGTTTGGATCTGCGTTCAACCTGTCGAATCGTCGTTGACTCCGCCGAAGGGACTCGGAATCTGCAAGCAGTGTAAGCAGCGCAAAGAGTATAACGTCTACTACAATGCTGCTGCGCACTTGAGGCGAGCTCATTTCAACCCACGAAAGCGCGGACGAAGGGCGAGGGGAGAGGTAGAAGAGAAAAGGGCCGGCAAAGCGGGTGGAGATTGGCCCAGCATCGAGTTGCTGAAGTCAGAGGGGTGGCTGAGGGAGGTCATCGCCACTGGACCTGCCGCCGACAGCGGTAGTAGTAGCCAAGAGGTTTCGCAGGATGAAGAAGCAGAGTATGATGAGGAGGAAGACGTCGAAGGCGAAGCCGTCAAGACCGAGCAGGAAATCATGACTGTGTTGCCCACGGCCACACCGATTCCCCATCTCGCCTCGGCTGCTAGCTACACCGCTGAGACGACCATCGACCCGACCTTCCTCCAGATGCCCGCCTTCGATGCACAGCAAGAAGCTTTCTGCACGCAAGCGCTGGGTCTGCAGGCCTATGCTCTCCCGCAGGCGGGTAACTTCGACGACTTCAACTTTGAGCTTTCGGGGTGGAACATGGACTTCACAAGCTTCCAAGCGCCGTTGATGGAGCACAGCATGTCTGCGCCTGGCGTTTTGCAGGGGATTGGATTTATGTAGGCAATTCATTGTAGAACGTATCATGTAGAGTAGCAATTCGGCTTCTTTGTACATAGTCAACCAGCGCATTCGCGCGTTTCAATTCCGTGGGTATCTCAAAAATCAACATACCGCCTGATGACTCCCCGTTGCCCTTGATTGCGGATCACGAGGGTCAAGTAATGGTCACAATTCCTCCCCATCTCCGTTCTCAGTCCCACCGACCTCCCTCTGCCATCTCAAGCTTCGAATGACTCCCCTGTCGACCTCCCTCTCCGCTTCTAGACTCGCAATTCTAGCCTGTAGCTCCGCGATCCTCGCATCCTTGGCTTTCAGCCCCAGTCGCGTGATGTCCCGACCCTTGATGATCCCCTGGGTCTTCAGATCATGCTGGTTGAGTAGTGCGCGTAGCTGTGCAAGCGGTTCTGGTGGTATAATTGTGTTTGAGAGTATGGACAGCGCTGACGCAGCGAGATCTGAGGTCGATGCGGGGTGCAGCAGAGGGTCCACATGGCGGGTGGGTGGCGAAGGTGCTTTCGGGGGGATCAATGGCAAGACGGGGTCGATAGATGGAGTCTGAGGTCCAGCTTGCGCGGCGACTTGGTTGGGGAAGTGAAGTGGTGGCATGACCGATGGCTTCGAGGGAATATTGAAGTAGTCTGATTGCAGCTGTTGCGCATTGCCAGATGCCTCGGCCAGCCATGGGAGGTGCCTCTTTGCTTTCTCCGTGGTCGTCGCCGGTGTATCGTACACACCTTGCTTTTGCGCCTTGTGCGGCGTGGTGAATGAGGTCGCTGCGTCGGCTGCTTTAGCCATAGCATCCTCGTCCTGCCCAGTGAGCGGCCAGTCCAAGAAGTCATCGTCATCGTTGTCACCAAAGCCCGCAGTCGTAGCCGAGCGCTTGTTAGCAGCCTGCACTGCCGGCTGTGTACTATACAGCGGTGGTGGACTCCCAGCTTCCGTCGACTCATCATCGTCCATCTCCCTCTGCGTACGCGCCAGCCCACTGATCGGGTCTACATTGCCAAACATCCCTCCCCTCGCAGGACCCCACGTCATCTGCCCTTCGGCCTCTCTCCGCATCTCCGGCTCCGTGCGACTATTGCCCAGCACTGCACCCTCCTCTCGAATCTTGGCATCCTCGTCCCACAGAAAGAAGCCACATCTCTGCGGCTCGGAGTTCTGGCAAGTGTAGAACCAACGCCCTTGGTTCTTGCCCTCTTTCTTCACTCTGAAGTGCTCTGCCGGAAGTCGAGGGTCGCAGTTGCATTGCCATATCCCGTCAGCGAAGAGACCTTTGAGGCCAGAAGTGCGCTTGGGTGCGCCGCCACGGCGGGCGTAGGAGTTGCCGCGCGAGCCTCGAGTGCTGCTCCCGCGCGTGGTAGAGCGACCGCGGAACATCGTTGTGTGACGTGATCATTCGTAGGTGATGCCAATGATCATTCCCTGTTGCAAAGAGGTGCACTTCGACAGTGGCTGGTGAGGGACGTCATCGCAAACCGTAACGGAAGGCGGGTCGGGGAGGCGGGAAGTCTATGCGTCTAACTCCACTTGGTCGTATCGAACTTCTAGAGTCTCTCCTGCGCGACAACTGTCAGCCACAATCGACCATCGGTGAACCTGCTTCTCGGGCTGAGATACCACTTCCGTCTGCTCGGTAGACTTGATATGCAGCTTTCAAGGCCTCAGTACGAAAGCGCGCCTCAGCAGCCGCCCATACAATCTCCACCTGCAATTTAATCTAGGTCTATCTATATCCATGGCTCTCGTTCATGCATGTGGCACAGCCATGCACGCTCATACCTCTCCCAGCTGCTCCATCTGTTACACCACCGTGCAGAGCGGTCGTGTGGATCGACGACAATTATCTGACCACCTAGTCGTGAGCACGCCGTAGGATGCAGCGAACCCCGCCGCGCAGTATCCATGACTATGGGGATAGATCTGACAGGAGTCCGGACTCTGAACTTCGGCGCAGCTCAAGTGCGCTACCTAGTGGTGTAGGTAAAGCACTCAGGCGATGCGATGCGCAATCTGAAACCGCACTCCAATCTTGTGCATTCAGCTCACGCTCGAAGCGGCAAGGCCTCACCAACTTACACGCTTGACAAGGTCATCGTGCCCGGTAATCGAGGCGTTCGACGGCATGGTTGCGGCGCAGTCCATATGGACTGCATGCTTAGCACGCGGGCGATGCAGAATCCAAAACCGCGCGCAGGTATATGTACCATGAGATTGATCCCCGAAATGTTTTCTTCCCGTATCTTCAACGTCTCGGTCTGACTTATCAGCACTACGAATCCAAGTAGTGCAGCCTTTCTCGTCAATAACGCCAGATTTTCTCCGGTACTACAATGTCAACAACAAACGGGATCCCCATGTCTGATTCGGCTACGGGACTGGTGGGTCAAGATGCTTTGGAAGAACTAACCTCACAGGAACAGCGGGAGTTGCTCGATGCTGTTGACAAGCTGCGTCGTGCACATATCTCTGGTCCTACCTTCGATCTTCCCCGCATCGTTGTCTGTGGCGATCAATCATCTGGCAAAAGCTCGGTACTCGAAGCAATAGCTCAAGTTCGCTTTCCAATCGGCGTCGGAACCACAACCAAGCTAGCCAGTGAGGTCGTGCTCCGTAACGCCCCATCGACATCCACCAATCCGATCAAATTGAGGATTCTCCCTGCAAAGGATCGATCACCTGCTACAAAAGCTCACATCGAAGCGTTCGAAGCGATAGTTGACGCCAGTAACCCGAACGGCTACCCACTAGCTGTGAAGCAAGCAGAGGGTTACTTGAAGGATATCGAGCCGACTCGAAAGTTCTGGTACGACCGGCTGCATGTCGAGCTTTCAGGACCATCACAGCCCAATCTTACCCTTGTGGACCTGCCTGGTCTTATCCAGTCGGAAGGCGAGGGCGTTCAAAAGGGCGACAAAGAAAAGATCAGAGAGCTGGTGGTGCACCACATCACAGACCCTTCCACCATCATCCTCGCGATTGTGACTGCAGCCAACGATACAGACAACCAGGAAATTCTGCAGATGATCCGTGACGTTAAGGGTGGCGCAGATCGCACCTTTGGGGTATTAACAAAGCCGGACCTAGCACCTGGATCCGACAATGAGAAGATGGCGATCAGTCTGGTGCAGAATGAGAAGATCCCTTTGCGTCTAGGATGGCACACAATTCGGAATCTTCGTCATGTAGAAAGGGATCGTTCCTATGCTAGAAGAGACTCAGAGGAGTCAGAATTCTTCTCCAAAGGTTTGTGGGCTGAGCTCCAGCGTCGCAATGTCGGCATCAGCGCGCTTCGCGAGAAGTTGAGCAGACGCCTCTTGCAATGTATTGCAGATGATCTGCCGACTTTCAGGAGCAACATGCGCCAACGGCTCACGGCTTGTGAGCGTCTGCGAAGCGACTTGGGCAGCGGCCGCGATTCGATGGAACTAAAGAGGGCTTACCTTATGGACAACCAAAGTCGCCTGCAACGATTGGTACAAGCGGCCCTGATGAGCAATCACCAGCGCAGCGACTTTGCCGATTTCTTCAACGGCTCAGAGGCCAGAGACCTCCGCAATACAATCAACGGCTCAACCGACAATTTCGGCAGTAAGATTTTACGTGACGGCCAGCAGTATACCATCTACCAGGACGAAGACGACGAAGAAGACAGGTCAGTGTCGCGCTGATCGATGCGTTGGTGTGATAAAGTCACCGAGACCTGTTGCTAACTTTGCATTTTCCCAGTGGCAGCACGCCAACTGTCAAGCCAAACTTCCATCCGCCGTATACACCCACTACCGGATTAGTGCAGCCGTGCCGCATCACCCTGGCAAGCTACTGTGGCGCACTTGCCGAACACATCAAGCATAATCGTGGCACCGACCTACCGCAGCTGTCGATCAGCAATCCCGTGAGCGCTGTCTTCCATCAGCAATCAGTGCTGTGGAAGCCTATTGCGCAGCTTTGCGCCGATGATTGCTGCACAGTGGTCATCCAATTTGTCCGGGAGGCCGTCAATTACGTCGCAGGGCCGCATACTGGACAGAAACTACTCCGGCTCTTTGATCCTTACTTCCGAGACTTACGTCGTAGGCTTGATGCTAAGGTCGACGAGCTGATCTGGCCATACGTCAAGAGCCATCTGAGTACTCAGAACCCGACGTTCGCAGCGTCGATGCAGTCAGCAACTGTACCGACGGTAGACGGCGAGCCGACGGAGAGCTGGAAGAGGATAGCCAAGAGCGAAGGGTTCTCGAGTAGCTTAGTGTCAGCGGCGGATGCGTTGGACAGTGCGACACGCTACTATTGGGTCAGGATTCTTCCCTTCGCTACGATGCTGAAGTGTGCGCTAATGCCTTTTCAAGCTGTCCTTGAACACCTTTGTCGACAACATCACCATCCTCGGAATCGAGGCAGTGTTGTTGAAGAACTTGACTGATGTCTTCACTCACGAACACGTCTCGAAAATGCAGCCGGATGTTCTAGAGGATGTTGCATCGGAACCTGCTGGTGCTCAAGCGCAGCGAGTGGAAGTCAATGCTCAAATCACAGCGCTGAAAGATGCAATTCTGACTTGTGACAAGTTTTCGAAGCCGGGCACATCGGGCAAGTTGCACGAGACTTATGTCTGAGTGTCACTGACTTTTCTACAGCATCACGTCCGCGTGTGCCTCGTGATATCGGCAACCTCACAGACACAATCCCTGATGTGACCAGCACCAGCACACCTCGGAGCGCTCAACAAGCTGGTGGGGCACCTTCGCTGTTCGGCCAGTCTTCCATGTTTGCCGCAAGTCCAGCCAGCCTTACTACGCCATCCTATGACACCAACTTCTCGACGCAAGGTCTGCAAAGTGGCTTTGGGGGTTTCGGCAGCGCCCCACCACGCCCAAATGGACAGTCTGCGCGCAACATTTTCGGCGGTCCGTCAACGACCAGAGCTTAGACATATGTATGTGAGCTTACAGGGTGAAGGACGCCGATCTCGTGTGGCAGTAAAGCTCAGTCTGCGAGCATTCCCTGCGAAGTATATCCGCCCGCGCAAATCTGCCCGAATCTCGATCGATGGACTCGATGATCGACAGGCGAAGGGTCAAGTGGAGGCTTTTCAGACACCGCCGCCGTCACAATATGATTGACCAATATCGTCCACAGTAAGATGTCAAGGGTCTCCGCTTGCTCTTGCGTCCGTTATTTGGTCAGCGAAGATCTTGCATGCCTTCTGACTTTCGTGGCCCACAGCTGCCTGTACTCGTCCGAGAGCCGAGCTCACCTGAGGATGCCATACATGCGAGCGTTTTCGCTACCGTGGATATAATATCAGGAAGAGGTATATATTGCAACCAAACCGAGAAGACTGACGTGAGGTATTGGCTTGGATGCGAAGTCCAGATTGTCGGATGTGAAGTTCAGGTCGGAAGATCCATATAGTCAATGTGTCATCGCTCCTCCGCACGTCTGCAATCTCTATCAGCGCACTTGCAGTCGCATATTTGCCGTTCACGATATGTAAGAAATAGCTTGTTTGCAAGTGTCTCAATGTTAAGCGCGAGACCATGATGGGTACGGCGGGAGAGCTTTGCACTGGCGTCGGTGAGATAGAACAAGCATGGCCCAGGTTTTGGACGTGGGAGGAAGTATAGGTATTCCAACTACGTCGCTACGACGCTTTGCCTGAGCCTATCCATGCAATCCCTTGGTACAATCCCCTCCTCTGCCTCACAGCTACAATCGCACCCGACTCCCTTCCGGGGACAGTGCTGAAACGGCGGATGTCTATACCCAATATCCTCAAACCAATGTAGCTGCTCCGGCTTCGCGAACATTGCCAGTGCCAGACTATGCACTGGTGCGTCACCCCATCGCTCCGTAAAGAATCCTCCAGCTTTGTCGAGAGCGCCGAAGTATGCTCGGTACTGCTCAGAGCGGAAGAAGTCCATGTCCGCAATCTCGAAGTTTGACCAGAAGTGGCACTGATTCCAGGCGTCGCCGGAGCGGGTACGACTGTGGAAGAAGGAAGACATGGACATCAGGTACCATCGTAATGGCGCTGGTGCCCAGCTGGCTTCCAGGAGGGATGTCCAGAGTGAGGTCGTCAAAATGCTGTACTGGTCCTTGAAGTCTGCAGTCGTGCGAAAGAGTGAAGGACAGGTAGAGCCCACTTCCCACAGCGCCATGGTGTAGCCATAGATCTTGTCCTTCAGCCTCATGGCACGGAAAGGATCGTAAGGTATCTTGCACGTAAAGTCCACATCTGGCTCCACCCTCCAGTAGTATCTGTACTTCGCTACCGCAGGGTGATCGAAGAAGAAGCCAGAGAAGAATCGGCACATGTGATGGTAGCTTTCAGCCTTCGCATACGGCAGTGCAGCATCCGCCATGCGTTGCCAGTTCGCCTCAGCTAGACTCCGATCGGGCACTTCATTGCCCTCAGCATTCCTCGGCCACGACCACATGCTCTCGGATACCTCTTCGAAGAATACTTCGCTCTCCGTAGCATTTCGCAGAGCGTTCATGAAAGTCGAGTTCCAAGGCTTGTCATTGAGAAACACAATCGGGTAATGATACCATCGATTCCATTGCTCCTCCAGACTGCGAATCGCAGCCGTAGCACCCACTACATCGCTGTTTTGAGCGAGCATGAGGATCGTGGCATTCTCGCGCGTGCGAGCCAGGCCAGGATGAGATCCATGTTGCGAGGCAAGGTCATTCAAGTCATTAAGGCCGGGAATGCCATTGGCGACTTTGCAGCTCTGTGCGAATGGCTCATCGAGATTCGTCAATGGGCGAGTGATCCGGAATTTCTTAATATGTGTGCTGAGGTCAATGGAGTAGAGCAGAAGCGCGACGGCTAGGGCGATAATACTTCGACGCCAGCGGCGCGTGGTATGGTTTCCGGCAAGAATAAGCCAGGCTGGTCGGTCCATCAAAGTGCAGCACTTATATTGGATGCTGAGGTGGCTACCTGCACACTGTCACGTCTTGAGCCGCATTGTATGTGTATTCGAAGTAGACGGACTTAAGTCCGGAAGACACTGCCAATACGGTGAACACTGGCCGTTCAATGCCAAGGTGCGTGGACTGCGCCGCAATCTAATTGGCAGTCGTCCAGACGATCGCTCATGCTACTCTACAATCATCGTCAGGCAGCCTTGGTATAACCTCACATAGTCTTGGTACTGCGATATACAACGAGAGAGAACGATGTTCGGCGCTTTTAGACTTCAGAAATCGCCTTGATCTATGCAGGAGGTTAGGTGCATGGAGACCAACTATGATCGCATCTAATACACCTTCACCTCCACCAGCCTCACCATCTTCCCCTTCGGCTGCACAAACACAACTCTCAGCTTACTAGTCTGCATAGCCGTCCAGCTCACTTGCGTCACCCCATTTCCGATCAATCGTCCTCCCGAACTCTTCACCTTTCCCCACTTTGACCCATCCCAAACTTCAATCCAATATGTCTGCGGTGTTGCGTACACCCCGCCATCCTCAAACACTGCAACCTCAGCTCGACTAACGCTCGTACTATTGCCGAAGTCGATCGCGAACCACTGCTGCGAATCCTGCGCCGTAGCGGGGTAATTATATCCATTGATGAGCTCAGGGAAGAACCAAACCCTCCCATCCACCACATCGTGGACGGCTTCGGAGGTGTTGCGACCGTAGATATCAATCTTAGGATCGGAGAGGTTGGCACTAGAAGCTGAGCCCATGGGATACTGGTTACGGTAAAGCTGAACGGACTTCACTATCGGACCTGTTACCGAAGAGGCCGGGACACGAGAGACAGGTGCGGTAAGTTTGGACAGTTTCGTGGAAGACGCTACAGCACGGCCATCGATCTCTAGGCTGAGCCCGAGACCGCGGTTGTAGTGCGAGCCGGTGGCGTCCCAGGTTACGGTGAGGTTGTGGCCGTGGTAAGCGACGTTCTGGAGGCAGAAGTAGGATATGCTGCTGTCTACTAGCGGGTTCAGGACTATGCTATCGTTTGCTTGTGGGCGGATCCCCACGAGGCCGGAGATGATCACGTCGATGAAGCCGGAGTGGAAGTAGTGATGCGAGCGTGGAAGGCCGACAATGGGACCAGGCTTGTCGGGCTCGTAGTCTTCTTGTAGGTCAAGAGTCGTGGTCCCGGGAAGATAGTGTAGCTTCGCGTAGGTGCGAAGAGTGGACATGTAGGTGCTGGTATTGATCGTCTGGTGGATATAGTCATTTAGAAGGTTCGCTTGACCCAGAAGCACTTGCGTAGTCTGAAACGGCCAGACTGGACCATTCCACTGACACTCCCGAAGCCCAGTGGCGCCATCATACCTGTACTGCCGCATGTAGTACTCGAAGCTCGGCTCGTTGGTCCGCAATCCGTACGCTCCCAGCAGCTCGTCGGTGCTGAGAATGTGCTTCCAAGCAGCGCTGTACTCTGCCGTATCGTCCGGCATGCCGAACATCCACGGCACTAGACCCACCAGCTCACGCCCGCGGATCGGATCGAAGAATGTGACATTCGCGTTGTTGACCTGGTAGCGGTCGATGAAGTGCTCAAGCGTGGTGTTCCAGATATCTCGCTGGAACGTCGACTTGAGCGTGGCTGCTAGGGCACGGTAGGTAGTTGCAACGTCGGTTTGCCCGGCGAGTTGAGCCGCGTTCGCGATGCCGAGAGCGTTAGCCCACATGTACGAGTTAATACTTGGTCTGAATGCATTGCCGCCAGTAAAGCCATCGTAGCCACCACTAGCATCAATGCTGGAGATCGTGTACTCGGTTGCATCTAGCAAGGGCTCAATATAGTACAGCCCAATAGAAGCGTTGTAGTGATCATTCCACTTTGTGTACAGCACCTTCTGTGCATCGATGTGCTGAGTAGCCGTCGAAGTATCGCCGTCGACGAGGTACCGCGACCAGGTGCTGTCAGCCATGTAGTCCGTGAAATGACGATCGTTGCCGCCGTTGTACATGTGGTTAATGTAGTCATTCGAGAATCTCCGGTCGTGCGACCAGCGGCCCTCGCCAATGTGGAAGCCAGTGGCATCATTGAGCGAGGCCCAGGGCTCGAGCTGCCAGCTCACATCGTCCAAGAACTCTGCAGTCTACTGTCAACATCACTGTGACTGGCTTCAGAGGTTATCAAATGCTCACCGGTGGAGATGTATCCTCTCGCCCCAAGATCTCGCTGATGAGCGCGGAAGATCTTCCAGCGATAGTAGTACACATCCTGCAATTCCTTGTCGGAGCACTCAAAGTACGGGATACGATCCTGATACCACGGTGCATCATTGCCGAAGTACTGCTTTGCGAGGGTCCCAGCATTCAAGCGTGAGCCGGAGCCATAGCGTCCATTGTGTGGTGGACCGTGACCAGGAGCAGCCCAGGCTACTGTTGCCGATAGGAGGAACAGAGCGTGTCTCAACATGATCGCTCTCACACTAGTGACGGTGGAAAGAAGGACACGTTTGGAACACTGGATGAAAGACCACTACTTACCGTGCCCATGATCGACCATGCGGAGTCTTTCCATACCTACGTCAGTTCATCGCGCGGCTAATATCGCGAAAGCTCCATTGCAGGGCACGTCTTGTCGTACCTGCCATATTGAAGTAGTCGAAGTCGGATGTAAGTGAGAGCGGGGTGGTCGAGTTTCTCCGCTTCTCCACAGTCGGGCTTTGTGGGGTTTCTCGGCAAGTGGAGGTTCTTCCGGTTTTCGAAGGCACAAGCACACTTAAGGTGCATTTGGTGACGCCTTGCACAGAGAGGAGCCCATACTCCTTCCCTCGCACGTAACGGAACCAGCCAGTAGCTCAAGTCCCCTCCCCTCGACCCCACAACTTCACACTCCTGTCCCTCCCACAACTAACAATCCACTCCCCATCCGTACTCACATCCGCCGCAAGCACAGTTCCATCGTGCCCCGTCAAGCTCCCACAAAGCGCCCAGTCATCAGCCGAGAAAAGGTTGACAGCTTTGTCAAAACCTGCACTGACGAAGAACGTTCCGCTCGTCTTAGGCTGCACAACGCCATCCTCATCTTTACGCGGCGAGAAAGCAGAAAGCGGTCCATCAGAGCCGCGAAAGTATTTGATATCGCTGACACCGCCGCGGTGAGCGCCGATGGTGGCTGTCTCGCGCACGGCGCGGAGGTCCCAGCACTTTGCGAAACCGTCGGCGGAGCCAGTGAGCACGCGCACGCCGTCTGGCGCCCAGTCTAGAGCGTGTATGGGTGCGATGTGGGCGTCTAAGAGCATGATCGTTCTCCCACTCCGTAGATCCCAGATCCGACCTATGCTGTCCAGACCTGCGGATGCTAGCAATGAGCCATCGTCGTTGAAAGCTACTGTGAAGACTTCCTTGCTGTGGCCTTCTTGGCAGAGTAGTTCGGTAGTAGTGTTGACGTCCCAAAGTCGCCATGTCGTGTCGTACGATGCACTTGCGAGATATCGTCCGGAAGGGTGGAAGGCTGTGCGAACTACACGGGCGGCGTGGCCAGACAGTGAAGCGAGGGGCGTGTCTTGTTCGAGAGACCAGAGGTTGACGTTCCCCTCGCCACCACCAGATGCGAGGTTGAGTGTTGACGTAGATGCAGCGACGGTAGCATCAGGATGCCATGCTATGCCGCCGATCATTGACTTGTGACCGCGGAGCGTTTGTTGCGTTTCGAGATTGGGTAGGTCAAGAATCTTGATGCTGCCAGACCAGTCGCCGGAAGCCACGAGCTGGCTGTTGGGTGAGAATCGCACCATGCTCACCGCGCGCTCACCTGCGATTTGCGAAGCGTAGAGTTCGAACGAAGATAGTCGTTGCTTGATCCCTTTCCGGTGCTTGACATGCGTTGCCACAGGTATCGCACTCTCGTCCCTCTGATATGCTACTCGTCTTGCCGTCCGCGGGAGGCTGTACTTCGCTATGTCCCGCCTAGCAGCAAGCAACTCATCCGAACCAGGCGTGTAGAACTCCTCGTCCGGTGCTTCAGCTTCGTCGTCCGATGCGCCGGCGTCTTTCATGGAGTCATCTTCGTCGCCACCTTCTTGCTCCGCGTACATGATCTCTCGCAACCGATCTCGACGATTCTCTGGTCGCTCACCGAAGAGCGTGATGGGCTCGCCGCGGCCGCGCAGCTCAGTCCGTACACGCTTGTCATCTGTAGGGACAGCAAGGCTAGCGGCCTTACGCTTGCGGGCGAACTCATTGAGGATCGAGGAGGTTTGTTGAGAGGTGCCTCCTGTAGTGATAGCGTAGTCCGTGTCGGTAGCTGTAGGAAGTCAGTGGTAATCTTGCGTACTTGGAGGATGCTGTTGAACTTACGTATGTTGTTGATATCGACGCCCGGCGCATCCTGTCGTACCGCGAGCAGTTAGCCCTAGTCCTTCGTAGACTCTTCATGGCGGCTCGTCGCCCTGATCGTCCGTAAACATCGGAAAGCTTGTAGGGATTATCGTGATTGAGACTTACCATGTCCATCGCCTCCTCAACGTATGCCTGTCTCGCCGGGTGTCGCGACATCTTGGCTGTACGTCCGTGGAATGATGGCGACTCGATCAACGCGGTACTCGCAGTGTCGCAGTGCTATGTTCAAAGTGGAGAAGACAGCATGTTTGTTAATCAAGATATGGATATGGGTGCGCATGAAGCTTTGGACAGTGACGTCTCACCAAAACTTTCTGTCAGCTTGCTGCTCACAGTCCATCCCATTGCGCCTCACGCTACACCTTCTACAACACGCAATATGGTCGGTACATAGCTCCACCACCTTCTTGATCCTTCAGCACGCGTGCTGCCATGCCAGCACCGCCAATGCGACCCCCATCCCGCGGCCTGATCAGCACGACGGCGATCCTCGCCGCTGGCCTCTCAGGTGTCTACCTCAAGACCGGCACTCTGCGTCCCAGCTACCTGATGCCCCTCATTCGCGCGTACTCCACGCAACCCACACTGCCCTTCACCTATCGCCTTGCGGCAGCAGCATCGAGCAAGCGAACGCCTCCTCGGACCCCCAAAGCGGGCATAGACTACTGGACCTACACCTCCACGCACGTCGGCTCGACGCCACCCTACGTTCGTTCCACAAAGCCGAACTCAGGCGAAGATGCATTCTTCATGGCTACCGTGGGAGGCAGTCAGCATCATGTCGCGTTCGGCCTGGCAGATGGCGTGGGAGGTTGGCAGGATCAGGGTGTAGATCCCTCAGACTTCTCACACGGTCTATGCGGCATCATGGCAGGATCTGCGTATCTTCACGAGGGCGTGCAGGAGGGGAAGATACCAAGGCCACAGGACTTGCTGCAGACAGCGTACGATGCGGTGATCGCCAACCCGAGGATACAAGCTGGTGGGTCTACAGCGAGTCTTGGAGTGGTCGACGGCAACGGAGAGCTGGAAGTCGCGAATCTAGGCGACTCTGGGTACCTCATCCTCTCACCCGGTAAAGTTGCAGCGTGCTCTGAGCCGCAGACACATGCCTTCAACACGCCTTACCAGCTCTCCAAGATCCCCGCGAGGATGCGAGTACAGCAGTCGATCTTCGGCAGCTCAGCTACATTCTCTGAGTCGCCGGCACAAGCAGATGTCACGCATCATAAGATCGCACATGGTGACATAGTGATCTTTGCTACAGACGGAGTGTTGGATAATCTCAGCGCGTCAGACATACTAGCGACCGTCACAAAAGTCATGGAGGACGCTGGATACTGGTCGAAAGCCACCGATGGCAAGTCTGGCACAGAGACGAAATTGAATGCTACACTGGTCCAAGAGATTCCTGTGGTCGTCACGAAGGAGAGCAGGGATAGCTACCTACCGGGTAGAGTCGCGAGGGCTATCATGACAGAGGCGAAGTCTGCTGGACTGGATAGCAAGCGCAATGGGCCCTTCGCCAAGGAGGTGAAGAAAGCTTACCCACATGAAAACTGGCAAGGTGGAAAGGAGGATGACATTGCGGTCGTTGTCGCGATTGCGGTAAGAAATGGACCGTTAGGGGAGGAGCGACCGATCAAGGCGAAGCTTTGAGTGATTATTCCGGCGGCAACAGATCATGCCGTCTGATTTCGCCCCTTGAGCGCACTGCTCGACGGGACGTCTACCCGCGCAATTCGACTGCCGCACGCCCTTCAGTGTCTCCAAGTCCGGCCACGAAAGTATAGCGCTGACCCAGATTACGCTAGCGGTACGATGCATCAAGGCGCTGCGCTACTAGGGTGAGTGTCGTCGTCAGATTGAGTTCCGATGTTGTCCCGGGTCTTGACGCGTGCTCAGTATCCCTGATACACGCCCAAAGACTCTCCATCCTCCGGCCTAAGGTACCACCACAGCTGCGAGTCGACTATCGCCGGCTCTCCTCAGCTCCTAATTCGCTTCCGTGACCAGCGCCACTGCTTCAGCGCGCGAAGCCTTTGACTTTTCGACCACGTCGAAATTGTCAGACAGGCGCAAGCTGGAGCAGTACTAAAAGCTGTGCTCGTCAGAAAAGCAGCTCGAGCGCACGACCCTGATCGCAGTGCTGAGGTCACAGGTGGCGCGAAGGACTTCGATGAGTGTGGCAAGGGCGGTATCTATGATGGCCGATAGTGAAAACGCGAATCTGCCGTCTCGCGACGCCAGTGTCGTGCAGAACCCTGCGGAATGGTTCACCTAAATATAGTCATGTCACAGACGACACAGGATCGACGAAAGCGCGTTCGACCCGCTATCGTGGTTGCCTGGTCACGAGGCGTCGGCCGTTCAGTAACGAGACATCAAAGACACGATCAGCTCGTCAATGTGGCCTTGAGCTGATGCATGCAGCCAGAAACAGTCTTGAACGCGAGAGCGTGTACTATACGTGCGTAATCTGTGGTGTTCCCTGCAGTTATAGTAAGCACAATCACGCCGAGCTCCGAGTTCCTTCAATACAATTTGCATGAATTGCACCAAGTGAACATATCAATGAAGCAAAAGTCCATCCGTCTCCGTCTTGTGGCTTCATCGATATCACCCGTTTGTCGAGCGGAAGGGCGTTGCGAAACAATCATGACTCAGCCGAGACGGACCCGACCTCAAGATGGAGCTGTCGCCGCGCCGAAAGACCCATCAGCCCACTGCAGAGTCTCCATCACGAGGCGAAGTCCCTTGTAATGACGTGCAGAGCTCCGAAATTCGTGGTTGCCTCGGCCATGATATATGTTGTGCTGATGCCGTGGATACGGTGAAGTATCTCTTTAAAGTGTTTCATACAACATCACGACTTCAAACGTAACCTCACCGTCTTTGCAACCCTAGCTCGAAGGAACTCCCTCGACTCGTCATCATGGTCAAGACACGCCAGTGGATCCTCAATAAGAAGCCAGATGACTTTCCGGTGATCGATGGCAGCTCCAATGCCACATTCAAGCTCGTGGACAATGAGACGCCCGAGTTGAAAGATGGCCAAGTCCTCCTCAAGATCCTCTACTTCGTACATTTCCCCATCTGTCACCTCGCCAGGTTCAATCGCTGACTCTACTCCCCAGTCCAATGACCCAGCTCAACGCGGCTGGATCAGCAAGCTTCGTGACCCAAAACGCCTCTACGTCCCTCCAGTAGAGGAAGGCAAGCCCATGCGCGCCGGGAACGTGTCCGAAGTCGTCGAATCCAAGGCCGACAACTACAAGAAAGGCGACCATGTCCGCGCTCAAGGCAGCTGGTCCGAGTATCAGGTCGTCGACGCTTCGCTTGTTGTGCCTGCGCCGCCTCTGCCAAAGGGCCTGAGCGAGACGCATTACCTCGGCGCCCTGGGTCTCACGGGTCTCACAGCTTACTACGGCATCAAGGAAGTAGTCCGCACGACCAAAGACGATGTCGTAGTTGTCTCGGGAGCAGCTGGTGCCACGGGCTCCATGGTCGTACAGATCGCGAAGAAGTTGCTGCATGCAAAGACCGTCATCGGCATTGCCGGAACGGATGAGAAGTGCCGCTGGGTCGAGTCTCTAGGCGCAGATAAGTGCCTGAACTACAAATCCTCATCTTTCGCCAAGGACCTCATTGCTGCTACACCCGACTTCGCGGACGTCTACTTCGACAACGTCGGTGGCGAGATCCTCGATCTGATGTTCTCCCGCATGGCACGCTACGGTCGCATCGCTGCTTGTGGTGCTATCTCGAATTACAACAACAGCGCTGATAAGACTGTGGGCTTGAAGAACTGGTTCGAGGTCATCAGTATGAGGATCGAGGTCAAGGGTTTTATCGTCATTGACTACCTGCATAAGATCCAGGAAGTGTCGGAGATCTTCAAGAAGGGGATCGAGGATGGGACGCTACAGGTTGGAGATGAGGGCGAGCACGTCGTGGAAACAAAGTTTGAGGATGTGCCGAAGACTTGGGTGAAGCTGTTTGAGGGTGCTAATCAAGGGAAGTTGGTGACGAAGTTGGTGTAGAGCATGACCAAACATAAGAGGTCTCTCTCTACAAGTGCCAGTCTGCTCCTCTGCATCTATTGAAACAGCCATCGTGACTGATCTATTAGCTCAGGCTACAACTGAGAGGCAGGCTGAAGCAGGTATTGTGTGCTTCGTACAGAGTGAGCTGCCGATGAAAGGTAAAGCGAAGCTCTCCAACTTTTTGAGCTTAATGCTGCAAGGAGCACCTGCAGGGAAATGTAGTCGCCCTCGTACTTGATAGATGACCAAGTTATTTGGATTTAGTAGTAATGCCGCAGTATCACGACTGCATCCTATAGATCCTCCACCCTGCACTTTCCAGGATTCCAGGCACGCACTCCACCATCACGGTGTCCACGTCCTTCCATTCCTGCGTCAGGTCCCGCCAGGGCACCAAGAACGGCGTAGTCCGCTGTTTCGAGTTCCTAGCGCCCATTCTCCATTGCCTCTGCAGCCGTTCGGCATTGAACCGCTCATGTTCCATCTCACTCAACATCAAAAGCTCCTCGCCGCCGAAGTTAGGCACATGCACAAGCGGCTCACCGCGTGGCTCATGCTCAGTATCCTCAAGCATGAAGCAGCCCGTGGCACGAAGTTTGCGGGGTATATCGTCCGCTTGCGCACGAGTCGACTCTTTCAATTCGCCCGACAGATCGTCCCAATCGCAGTAGCTGCGGTCGGAGTGCAACGCCTTCCGTTCTTCGGCCGTAGCGGCCATGAGCTCGCGTTGCTTCTTGTAGGCTTCGAAGAGACCTTGCGCGAGGCGCTCGCGGAGAGCTGGAGGTAGCTTCGGGGCGCGGAGGAATGACATGAAGATCTTGCCGTCGGCGTGGAGCTGGATCTGTTCTTCTGGCGGGAGCGCGGAGACGTCGAATTTGGTTCTGTTGGAAAGACGACTTGAGCCGATGATCTTCTCGAGGGAGCCAAGGCCGTGCTTGAAGTGAGGTGTCAGGAGAAGTGCGTGCAGAACCGCATCGTCGATGTTAATCACGCCGTTAATCTCCATGTGCGGGTACTTCTGCTTGATAATCTGCCGAAGCATGAGTGCTCGTCGGACTGTGAACATTTTGTCGTCTCTGCCGGTGCAGTTCGGTCCTGCAACGTTGACAATGCCGTGGAGGGAGTCCATCAGTGGCGAGTCGTTACTCTCAAGTGCCTTCCACTCTGCTGCGGAAGGCGTTGTCGGTCTTCGCCGCAACGCGAATTCATTCGTTGTCGCTACAGGTGTCGGTGTGGTCTCGAGATCTGTCTGCTCCTGATCCATCAGGAAGAGCAGTATCGCGTGACCAAGATGACGCTCGGCTGCGCCATCAACGTATGTCCCATTGCTCATGAGTGTCAGCAGTGGATTTACTAATGGATTGTCGGATTCGAACAAGATCGCACAGTTCTGGAATATGACAATCGGTAGATTACCTGTCGCAGAAGCGTCTCGTATAGTATGACATGCTGCCGTGAAGTATTCGTCTTTTAGTATTCGGCCGTCAAAGGTGAGTGTCGTGACTTCCCGGTCGCGTCCCAAATGCTCAGCCAGATTAGTAGCTGTATACTTCTTGCCCGAGCCCGCGGGCCCAAAGATGCCAATACACGTTGGCTTGGTCGCGTCAGCCGCCACGCGCTCTTCGGCGATATCCATGACCGCTGCAAGACGTTCTTGCTCAGTCCTCTCGATGCTCAACAGGTTGCCAAACTGTCTGATCGGACATCGTGACAGCGCTTTGTGGGGTCCCAAAGTCACAACTTGCCGTGCTGTCTCCTGTGGGTCGCCTGTTAATGACGAGAAGAGCTGCCACGTCTCGCGTTCCATCGAGCTGATCCTCGCAGAGGGTATCGAAGCACTGGTAAAGTTGTTGTCCGCTGTCAAGTCTGACATCGCCTGCGATATCGGATAGTCAGGTGCTCGATCGTCACTACTCTGCACGAAGCCGGTTCTTTCGAAATTTCGTGCTGTAGAGATGCCGTACCTGACGCCTCTATCAGCATCAGGACCATGTTCGCCTGCAAAACCTAGTGCGAAGCCTGCAGTGAATGCTGGCGCAAGTCCGAGCTAGCACAGGGTCAGTGATCGATGGGAGCACGCGAGTGACAAGTGACTGCACTCACCATGGCTGTGCCGTTAAGCGTAGCCGCCTCGCACTCCATTCGTCGGGGATCGAAGTACAGTCTCGGATTGACAGCGTCTCGTCCTCGATGATGAATTACGCCCTCGGTACCGAATCGCACCATGAGATTCGGACACGTCACAAGCGTGTCCAGTCGTCCGTTCGACCCCAGGTTCCTCACGAAGTCCTCCGCGGTCGCCTCCCACGACAATGATTGACTCAGATTGATACCCTCAGCACGCAGATCGTCTGCTTCGACGATGACCACCAGATTGTCGGGATCTGGAATACTGCTGTTGCTGTTCGGCCAAGATCTGATCACGTCCCAGAGTTTACCAGTAGCTAGCGGCCTTGTCATATGATGCACGATGTACTTTGGCTTAACGCGCTGTAGCAGATCGACAGCCTGCTCAACGTCATGCAAGGTGTCCCCAGAACCAGAAATGATGATCGTTTCCGGATTCGCCTTCGCAGCTTGATCGATACTCGGAGCCTGCCAAGCTGGTGACTGCCCAACGCGTCGCAGTCCGGTGACACTGTAAGCCAGTCCACCGCGCTCAGCACCAGCAGTCTTAGTCGATGTCGAGCGTCTTCGTGGCTCAAGATCAACCAACGCAGACGCGTTGCTCTTGTAGCAGCTCACACCGTTGGACTGCGCCACAGGCCCCAGAACCTCGAATCCATACTCGGGCGCTACGGCAGCGAGTAAGCTGGCAATCAGCTCCGCGCCGCCAGACCGCACGACTACGCGCGCGTCTTCGCCACCGCTCGCCATGGGGTAAACCAAGTGCTCGTGCGTGACATCACCAGCAACAAGAATGACTGACGGCGAAGTCATGTGGCCCGGAAGCGACGCGCGCGCGCTGGAGAGCGAAGTAGAAAGCCAAATTCTCGGAGATCACGCTGGGCGGACGCGGTGAGATATTCTAGTAGGTGACATTGTTGATGCGGGCATGTGGCCCAATCGGTTGGCGTGCCTCACGGATGCATTGCTGCCAGATTGGCGGGTTTGCTGTGGTAGGACGTGTCGGTGTGCGAGTCGAGATGCGACAAGTGCGGGCTTTTGGGGGAGGCGCAGCGGCTTCACAGCCACGATCTCGAGGAATCTGGACAACGCACAACAGCATCTTCAACGCTCGTGCAGTATCACAATGCAGCCAGTATAAGACTAGCTGACGAGAGACACCGGAGCACGGATCGGGTTGCAGTTTAGCGACACGTCACGATCCTGTTGTGCTTGACGAAGTGCATTTATTTGGGGACGAAGCTGAAGCATTCGGATCAATAGATCACCGAGCATAGTCAGTATCCAGCGTGCCTACTTGAATGCTGATCGACCAATCCCTGAGATCCATCAATGATGATGCCTCTTATTGACCATCTCGCCCACTCCAACACAAGACCAGCTCTCCGCCGAGTCCGCACTCCCCTTCCCACTCCACTTCGCCTGCTTGGGATACGGACACAGTGGTCTTTGCCTCAGCACATCGCCCAAAGCTCTCGGATTTTTCCATACAGTCGCCACGATTTCATCTGGAGCCTGACCATGCTCAACCCAAGCCATCAGCGCCAGTAAGGCATCGTGCCGGGCGTCCGAGAAGCCAGGAACCGAGTAGACCGCCCCTGGAGAAGAGCCCACAGCACCAGCTTGATTGCCACCAGCAAAGTACCATGGTGCACCTACGTCGATAGGCGTGCCGGAGCAATGTTGCATCCCTGGCACGAGGAAGAAGCGGTACCAGCTATCGAGCTCGATACCCTTGGGCTTGAGAGTCTTGAGTACCTGCTTGTAGAAGTACGATGAGCTGCCAGTGGGAATGAGGCCATCCGCCTCGCCGTGATACTGAATCAGCTTCCCCCCTTTTGCATAGAATGGGGAGAGATCGTAGTCGTAAGCAGTAGCATTGCCGGGTTGGATCCGATCGGCGAGCTCGACGATGCTACCATTGAAGTCCCAGTAATTCCAGGTTGGGTCGTTCAGTAGAAAGTTCTGGACATACTGCGTGCCGAGTGCATTCGGCGCAGATCCACCAAGTAAAACGTTCCATTGTTCCTCGCTACCGAGCTCGAGCCCTGGGAACACGAATGTATTGTTCGTCTCAACATATGGGTGGTGTAGCTTGTAGAGCGTGTCGATCTGAGGCGCTGTCAAGCACTCACCATCGTCGCCTGATCCGCACAGTAGAGCCTCGGAGAAGAAGTTGCAGCCCTCTGGATCCGATATGATTGAGTCCACAAGCCCGTCCTGCCCATCACACTGCCTCCTCACTTCCTTCGCAATGACAGGGAACAGCGTGCTAGGAATATGGCCTGGCGAATCGAGAGGTAGATTGATCAGTCCAGCTTCCAACGTCCAAGTCTGCAGATGACTCGTCCACCACGCCGGCGCCCCAGCCAAGACTCCGTCGAAAGATTCTGGATGCAGCTGTACCTCTTTGATACCCTGCCGACCACCAGTACTACAGCCAGAGTAGTAAGACCTGCTCGGCTTCTGACCGTAGAAAGCTGCTGTGATGGCTTTCGCCGCTACAACACTTTCGTGCATAGCTCGGTAGCCCCAGTCTAGCTTCTTTTGCTCTTGATTAGTCGCCCACGTGATGTCGCCCGAAGTCGAATTATGGCCTGTGTCTGTCGACATTACTGCGAAGCCATAGCCGAGCCCGGCAGCCATGTCTAGATAGTTCACGCCTCCAGCAAACCCGCCGTTTCCGACTGCTAAAAAGCGCTCGTTCCATTCTGAGGGGTCTGGGAGGAAGAGACCGAAGCTGAAGGCTGATGTTGAGCTCGATGTGATATTTATCTCCACTGCGCAGGCGGAATGAAGCAACAGCGGCGAAGTCGAGTATGCGATATTATCTCTTGGGACCTGGAAGACGGTATTCGATGCCACTGATGTGGCAAAGCGGACCGTAGCATTCGAAGGGAGAATTGTGCGAAAGTAAGCTGGCGTGCAATCCGCTGCATAGGTGGGGGAGAGTAGGGGAAGCAGAGTGGAGAGGAGATGTTGGGACCGCATCTTCACCTTGTATGTGTGTATGCTCCTCCACGGCTTCGGTATGAAGTCAAAGTAGGAGTCGTTGATGGTCTACAAACGTTGTTGTTACTCACCGCATCACCGCGTTGCCCCGTTTGCTGTGAGCCAGTGCGTTCAAGTCACTCGCACGGAGTTGATGCACGGCAAGTCAATGGCGGGGCAAATGTGTGTTTCAATGTACTGATCGACGGCTAGCGAGAGACCCACCCGACTCCATCGCAGAATGTCATAATGAGCCTCAATAGTCGCCGTAGGCAGTCCACGGAGGGCATGAAGCGAATGGAGGATGCCGATAACGCAAACGCTCATTCCTGAATAATGTGTATGTAGCAAATTTGAAACCTCACAACTTCGCCCTGACAGGACCAAATTTCTCCATCTCGCACGTTGCCAGCACCTCCCCATCTCCCTCCCTCCGGACAACACCTCGGATCACGGCCGTACTCTTCGACGCACTCAGCACATCAACGTCAACAGTAATTGCCTCGCCGACCTTGATCGGCTTGATGTATCTCACTCCCAAACTCCTCGTAACGCCGCCTTTGTCCCAGAACCCGTCCCTCGCTACCACAGCAATGCTGCAATTCGTGAGCCCATCCAGCAGTGTGGCTATGGCGCCGCCATGGACTGTACCAGAGTAGTTGCAGTAGTGGCCTGAAAAAGTAAGTGCGTAGCTAGCTTTCCCCGAGTTCGTGCCTGGGTGATGGGAGCCCGAGGTAATGCGAACGGAGGTATAGAGGTTGGTGTCGAAGTTTCCTTCGCCTGTAAGGGCTATGTAGGAGGCGCGGTAGGCTTCGAGACGGGACAGTGCGCCGTGGTCAGAGATGATAGGCATAGATATGGAGTCTGGCTTGGGCCGAGAGAAGGCTTGATAGCGGAAGATGCGAGATGGCGTGAGTCTACAACGACGAGGCGACGTCGTTGAAGAGATAGAAGTCTTCTTGTTTGCGTCCACCGATCCTTCGAGTAGCGATGGGGATTTGCTGTCTTGCTTGGATGGCATGTCTTTCGTGAAGTTCTCAATGTTGCTTCGCTTGGGTAGTTATAAGTGGATTACGTTGAAGTCTTTCTCAAGTCCAGTCTCGAGTCCAGCTGTGGCTTATTACCTCGTGCAATGCGGCAGTGTCTGCTGCTAATGAAATCATCTTCACGTTCACGGCTATCTCGTGCTAGACCGTGCTGTTGCGAGAGGTAAACTGCGAAATATCTAGTAGCACGTGCCGTGTAGAGCCTCGTATACGATGAAGTCGGACCGGAAGCAAGCTCATGGAGCTGTGAAAGCGGTATCATTTGGAAAGCACAACGGAGAATAATACAAGAAGGGGAAGCTATAAAATGACTTGCCGTAACAAGCCGGAGGGCTTCGAATTGGTCGAGGATCGTAATACTTACACAGCCAATGCCGAATTATGCTAGACCAAGCAATTGTGAAGTTAATACCTGCATGCCAACGAGACGGATACAGGCTTCGTGGTAGCGCTGCAGGTACATCACCTGGCAGATACAGGACAGGTGTGGATGTAGGCGTGCTTCTTGATGTCGAGCCCAGTACAGTCATCATATTTCGAAGACCATGACATAGCTTGGGTGAGACCATTGATGAAGCGTGAGCGAGAGTATAGGAGCATAGGGAGAGATGTTGATGTAGCGAGGAGTGGCTTGGCGTTTCACTCCGTCATCCCCTGACGACAATAATCTGGGGTCGTCCCTGCCCCGGTCGAGCAGTAAACAAACGAGTATTGCGCCTGCGAGTCGGTCACTGGTCTCATTTCCCCTGTAATACTCCATGAAATGCACTGAGCTGGCACCTTTCGACCTTCCGACATACCTCTCGATCCAATTCCGGAGCCATTAATCGACGAACATTCCACCATCTGCGATCGACAGTCCCCCTCCAAGCGACAACATGGCAGCCACGTACAAAGCGTTCCTCAATGCGCCAGATGCCTCGTACCTCTCCCCTGAGGCATCAATCAACTACATCACCACGACCACGACTATCAGCGAGCCCACTGCGATTCTCAAGCATCTTAAGGCACAGCTGAACCATGTCACCAAGAAGAAGGAGCATATCTTCAATGCCATCGAGACGTCCAATGCTTTGTGCCTCGAGACCGAGACGACGTTGGCATTCGGCAGTGGCGGCGGTGCATACCTCCCAGGGATCGACGAGAATCTCCTCGACGAGCGGGAGGTCACTCTACCCATTGTGCACGTCGTCAGCTTCGACAGCAACGGCAAGATCAATCAGATTCGACTTTACTGGGATCAGGGCACGCTACTGAAGCAGGTTGAAGCAATCGGTCGCACTGGTCGCAACTGGCCGATCCGGGACGGAAAGAACTTGATCGAAGCCGTCAAGAACAGCGTTGCCAAGGGCGGTCAGTCCGCGAATGGTTCTGTCGAAAGTCGACCTCGCAACCAGAGCGACGCAGTGGCACACCAACACAAGCGCGGTGACAGTGTAAGTGCGACCCGCGATCCACATGCAAGCCTTGCCCTCTTCGCGCCTCGTGACCCCAATGCCGATGCTCGCTCCTACGATGGTCCTTCAGTGGCCAAGCGCGAGTCTGCCAAGCCTGCAGCGCGGGACTACAGCGAGCTCTTCGCTGGGGATGAGACGCCTAAGCAAGCATCGTCACAACGTAGTGCCAGCCCTTCGAAGATCGACGGTCGCTCGGTCAAGTACGGTGCTGGCAAGAACATGCCTACGAACCGGATCTTCGACGAGAATATCCCATTTGAGGCGTCTACTGCGAACCAGAAGAAGACGTACGACAACAAGTACGATCACTTCGCGTTCGGCGATGGCGAGGATGCCGATCAAACAGTCCGTCCGAACAGTGGAAAGAGCGGCATCTCTTCGAAAGCGCCATCGCACTTCAGCTTCGAGGACTTCCACACTCCGCCCAAAGTCACGCCAAAGTATAGACCAGACGACGACAGGCATTGGGGCGCGGGCGTCGATGAGGTCACTCATGCCTCTCCTCTTCGAAGAGGGATCACAACTGACAAGTCTTATAGGATGCTCCGCCAACGCAGCCAAAGCGTGAAGTCGTGCACGCGCCACGTAAGGACGCAGACACTCACTACACCCTCTCCGACGACTCGCCAGCTCACATTCCTAATCGTCCCTTGAATCCGGCGACCTCTGTGAATGCCTCGCGTCGCGATGAGGACTTCGCTCACCACACCGACTCGCCTGCCAAGCCACAGCAACATGATGCCACGTCTCCTTCCACCACCGGCTTCAAGAAGATCTACAACACCGCTGGCGACGGCATGGGTGGACGCAAGATCAAGGGCGAGGAGACGCTAGCCGAGAGCCAGAAGAAGATCTACAAGACTGCCGGAGATGGCATGGGTGGACGCAAGGGTAGTGGGAGATTATGGGGATTCGGTGATGAGAGTGACCCCGAGGCCAAGGAGGAAGTGATTAGGACTGGAAGGGGAAGGAGACAGCAACAGGAGGCTGGCGCTGGGTACTAGGAGTATTGCGAGAGTTCGCCGGAGGGAGAGAAGAGGAGGAAATTGAGCTGTGAGGACTTGGATCGAGTATGAAGTAGTGGAAGGTATGCCGGTCAAGTGAGTATGGGAGGTTTCGCGTGCATCGCTGGACAAGGCATTGCTTGTGTGCATACGAAAAGAGCATAGCGCAGCTGGGCAACATTGATAGAGCTAGACGAAGCATCCACGCGTACCTCTGCACTTTCAAGATCGGGCTTGGCACGACTTCATTGGTTGACACGACTCCATATTATGAAACAAAAGGCAACAGCTTCCTTCCAGCCGCGACACAACACTACACATCCGAGGGCTTCCTCGACTAAGAAGCATCCGGGTTCATCGCAGAGAGTCTAGTATGAAACACCTGAGTGATAGGCACCTACCCCAAGCTGCGCAAGCACGAAAGGTAGCTCAACGCACTACGGCTTTGTTCACATTGACGCAAGCTTCCTCATCGCGCTTTGTCGCGCTTCGTGAGGTCGACAATGCAATCACTATCTTTCTTCACTGCCACCAAGGCGCTGCGTGTGGTGGGCACGCGGCAACACTCCCATCTTCCACTTTGATTTGACACGCGCTTGGGACACGAACAATCTCAAGAATCATTTTCACCTCTACAACTCACAACAATACCGGCAAATCATCACAAGACTATCATCATGAAGCTTCTCACTCTCGCCCTACTCCTGGCCACCTCTGCCTTGGCGCAGCCCGCATCATCCCAGCAGCTCACGGCCGCAAACATCATCGCCATCGCCCCCTCTACCGCATCCTGCGCCGGCTCAGTGGCCCCATCCGAACGCCGCACGGCAGCCCAAGCTGCACCCTGGCTGACATACTCCTTCTCCAACTTCGGTCACTCCGCCTTCTCTACCCAAGCAGCGCTGCTCTCCTTGATACTCTACGAGACTGCAAACTTCACCTACTCCATCAATCACTCCCCTGGCGTCCCAGGCCAAGGAACGAGAAACATGCAGAGTCCGGCGTTCAACTTGCTGTACGCGAAGTGGCTTTCCGAATCGTGCACGAACTGTAGGCTGAGCGCTGCGCAAGTAGCAAATGCAGAGGGAACCGGCGTGGAGGCGCTGTTGGACTTGGTGAATGGCGATGAATTTGGGTTTGGGAGTGCGGCTTGGTTTCTTGCGACGCAGTGTACCGCGGATGTTAGCGCAGCGCTTGCAACGGGATCTGTTGAGGGATGGCAGGTGTACATGGGATGCGTTGGCGCTGAGGCTGGAGGAGAGAGACAGAAAATCTGGGAAAGCATCATTGGCCTAGGGCATTGGTGAGGTGAGATGATGAATGCGGCGCTGGCGTCGCAGTGACGTATAATGTCTGAATGTGTAAATAAATAACGACATGAAGGTCTACTCGCATACATAGCTGTTTCAATCATCCACATCTCCGCTCACATACCTTGCTGTCGCAGGCCAAGGACACAGCTTCCTCGTCCTATTACTACCATCCGGCGAACTCGTGCTGAGAACCTCCTCCGCCGCATCGCCGCCCTCGACCCACTGCACCATTTTCGCCACCGTGTGGTACGTCGCAGGGACATTCCCATACGCGGCTGCGGCCCCGCAGTGAACACCACCAGGCACCATGAATAGCCTAAACCATTCCGCTACGCTTCCGTCAAAGAAATCTGCCACTTGCTCCAGATGTTGGATCGGCCAGGTCGCAGCATTGTAGGCATCTGCCCAGCCTTGGGTGACGAGTAACTTGCCGCCACGGTCCTTGAAGGCGCTGGGGTCAGGACTGATCTCATCGATCAGGGTGCCAGCCTTTGCGTCAAGATCCGCTACATTTGATGCCCAGTCGAAGTTTGATGCATCGTAGCTGAGGTTGCCGTACACCAGATTATGCAGAATGGGTACACTGAACGCAGTTGAGAGAAAATCTTCCTGATATAGCCAGTAGCTCTCGGAGCCGATGTCGAAGCCTGGATAGAGTTGCGTGCCGTTATCTGGGCGCAATGGGCCAGCGTAGATGGCCTTCGCTGCTGCTAGCTGAGCCGGCGAGAGGCAAGCGCTGCTGTTCGCGGCGGAGGCGTTGCAAGCCAGCCTGTCGATGGTGAAGTCGCAGGAGAGTGGATTCTCGATCAGACGGTCTGCTACGCCGTCGTTGAGATCACATGCGTCGAGTGTGGCGTTCGTGATGAAGTTGATGGTGTCTTGGGACAGTTTGCTTGCGTTGGTCTAATCTTGTTGTCAGCATACTGAAGTTTCGCGAGGAACTCGCGACTGGTATGAAGGACTTACTGCCGTAGCCTGAGCGTTCCACAAGAAGCTAAGTGCTAGGTGAGAGTACCAGTTACCTGGCGAGCCGGCGAAAATGCCGTCGAAGAGTTGCGGGTGATACTGCGCAAGTGTAAATCCTGCAGGCCATCAGCTTGAACATCAATAGAATAGTCAGGCTGTCTGCGACGCACCCTGCGCTCCTCCAGTCGAGCACCCATCATAGTACGCATGCCTAGCTTCATGGCCGTAATAAGCCGCCACCAGTGCCTTAGCAGCAGGCGTATACAGGCTGATAGCATCGTGGATCCAGGCAGTGACTTGCTCCTTGTCATGCAAATATGGGATGTAGACTCCTGGAGCTGCACCACCATCGTTATTCTCGGAAGCGAGGTGGCCAGCGTTACCACCGACGACAGCAAACCCCATGCCGGCGTTCAGCTGCGTGATCATGCCGCCGTAGTCGATGATGCCAGCCATACCGCCATTGCCAACGGCCATGAAATGGTCTTCGTACGCTCTGCGGGTGGGAAGCCACGTGGCGAAAACGAGAGTGTTGTTGGTCCCGTACGAGATGGAGGCGTAGACTTCGCAGAAAGGGATGGCGTTGTATACTCCGTATCCGTTGACGCTGCGCACGGCATACTGCGTAGCGTTCAGGTACGCGGCATTGTACTCGGACAGCTGGAGAGACTGGGCAAATGAGGTGCAGCTTGGAGTAGAGCCAGGTAGAACAAGGGCCGAAGCCAAAGGCGCGATGGTGAGAAGAACACTGGAGTAATGCATGCCTGAGGCTTACTGAACCTGCGCTGAAGTACGCTATGGAAGAGCCTTGATGGGCGATACCAACAATTTTATAGCATGTCCATGCCCGAGACGGCGGTAGTACGACATGAACCACCCAGGCTAGTGACGAGCCGGAGAATCTCCAGTGGGGTACTCACGGAGAGCTTTGCAAGTACACAAAGCCATGCGTTGCATACTTCCATGATCTCTCGTGCTTAACGCCGACGTGGTCTAGCGAAAGCTTCGCCATCACGCTGTCGAATGCAAGTGTAGCTTTGGCAGGCTGATGTTCGGGATGACGCTCCTTGCACCTACAGTACTTGTGACGTGCCGCTCTCCGCACGAGGCTTCGGCGCCGACGCCCGACACTACTTGAAAGGCACGTCTCTTGGTCCCATGTTCGGCATAGTGGAGAGCAAATGTTGGAGTACTGATGTTAGACCTTCCATTGAGTCTCTGCAAGGCGGATCGCGGGACTGGCTAGCCATTGGACAACTTCTAGCGCAAAGAATGACTTCGCAGGCCCTTTGAGTGCACTAGTCGTTCTGTGTTCGACATCAAGAGCAGTTAAAGTATCACAAAGGGAATCATCTCGCTACCATGCCGTCAGAACGCAATATACGCATTGGCAATGTCTCTGGCGCGACGGGTGTGTTTAAATCGGTCGTGGGTTGCATCTTCCATCAGACATCTGACTCTAGCGACAGGTGATGCGCCGCATGCCATGGCTCGCATGGTCCGCGAAGGTGATGTGGATGTCATCACTGGCGACTGGCTGAGTGAGATGAATATCGCGTGGAATGCTATAGCCAAAGCAGAGAATCCAGACCTTGGCTACGAAATCGGATTCTACGACCAGCTTGGCGAGTGCAGAGAGGAAGTCGCGGCGAGAAAGATCAAAGTAGTGACGAATGCCGGAGCCCTCAACGCTACCACGTTGAGTCGTAAAGTCGAAGATTTGTGTCCTTCTCGAGGGCTGACTCTGACCATAGCGACTGTACTGGGAGATGACGTGTCGCATTTGGTGGTGCCAGGTGCCCTTGTGGGATCTGGCAAACAGATGAGCTTGATTTCCGGCATCTCGACCATGAGGAGCAGATCCTTGACGACTGGGACTCAGAATTGACGCCGTTATGCGCCGCAGCCTATATTGGCTGCTGGGGTATTGTCGAAGCGCTGAAGTCCGGAGCTGATATCGTGATCTGTGGCCGAGTGACAGACGCTTCTCCAGTAATTGGTGCGGTAGCATGGTGGTACGGCTGGGAAGCAGATCAATTCGACATCCTGGCCGGTGCTCTTATTGCCGGTCTTCTTATCGAGTGTGGACCTCATGCTTGTGGAGTCATCAGCTAGTCGATCTCGCGTTCCCGATCGTGGAGATTCTGGCCGACGGAACCTGCTACATCTCGAAACCGGAGACTATGAATGGGACAGTCAACAAGTTCAATATAACAGCACAGCTGCTGTACGAGCTGCAAGGAGAGCTGTATCTAAATCCAGACGTGGTGGCGAATCTTGCAAATATTCAAATTGAGTCGACTGGACAGAAGAACCGAGTGTACGTGCGCGGAGTGACCGGTCTGCCCCCGCCGCCAACAACCAAAGTGACGATCGCCGCGCCAGGTGGGTTTCAGGCAGAGACGACCTACTACCTGAACGGGCTTGACGTCCATGCCAAAGCGAAGATGATGCAGCAACAGCTCGCCAATCTCTTTGGCGGCAGCGATTTAAGCAAGTTCTCGTCAGAAGTCTACGGCACTGAGGCAATCGATCCGTCGTCACAGCAAGAAGGAACCACTATGCTCCGAGTGTTCGTGCAGGCGAGGCGAAAGGAAGACTTGGCCCCTGCGAAGTTTAAAACGCCCATATACTCCTTGCGCATGCAAAGCTACCCGGGCTATCACATGAATCTCGACTTCAGGACCATGGAGCCGAAGCCGTTCATGGAGATCTTCCCCTCGTTGACTCCGCAACTCATGATCGACCATCGCGTGCGGATATCGAGTAGGAATCAGACCATCAGTATCGCTCCGCCCGTCAAAGACGCAAGTGTATCCAGTGCAAAGGCCGTCATACGAAACCACAAGTCCACATGATCTCTCCAGCTTCGGCGAAACGGTCCGCGCACCGCTCGGGAGTATCGTACACGCCCGCAGTGGAGACAAGGCGAACAACCCGAATGTCGGCTTCTTCGTTCGCAATGCTGACGAGTATGCATGGCTGCAATCGATTTTGACTGTCAAGGAGATGAAGAAGTCGCTGGGAAAAGACTACGGGGGCAGAGAATCGAGCGCGTAGATTTTCCGCGGATATTGGCCGTCCACTTGTAAGTCACTGTGTTGCGAAACATCTGTCAATCTCGTGCTGATCGCTCGCAGCCGCATTCTAGACTTCCTTGATGGCGGCATCGCAAGCTCAGCTACAATCGACGGGCTTGGTAAAGGAGTTGGTGAGTATCTGCGGTCTAGGCACGTCGAAGTGCCTCGAACAATCCTGGATCGTGGCCGAATATGAGCAGATTCAATGCCAGTCAGGAAGACACTGCATCTGTACTCGAGCAGAGGGCTCGCTCGACGCTTCTGAATGATTTGCAAGGGATCCGAGCGGCCATACGATCGCATCCGAACACCTAGAGACCGATCAAGTCCCGTACACGCCAGATGAAGCACCATATTGCATGCCCTGCATGTAGGATCCTTCGTAGTTCCCAAGATATCCCAGCCAATCTTGACTCAGATGCATGACAGGGTCTTCGATCTGCTGGTGGTCGTACAGGGTCTGCAGATTGTCATAGCAATGCAGGAAATCGTCGTCCACTGTCAAATTGACTCCTGCGTTGACGTTAGAGGAGTCGTAGCTTCCGTCCTGTGTTCCACTGTGCCATCTTGCAGCGTTGCCAGTTTCAAGGCCTTCATTGACGGTCGAAAGGCCGAAGGAGTGTCGGGGACCTTGTTGTGCAATCACAATGCCTGCAATGCTTGTGACCGGACTCGGGACGCTGGTCGACGTAGCATTCCTGCCGACTGAGATGGATTGCGCGGTCTGCAGCTTGATCAAGTCCGCGAGCACGGCGTCGCTGAGCCTGTCGAACACTTCATGACAATGACGCAGCGCGTTCCAACGTTCGGCTACAGCCACGAGTACATTGGAGCACGCACGGCTGACGTTGACGATTTCGAGTGTTGTGGGCTCAGATGAGAGAAGGCAAGGTTCTGATGCACTCATGTTCCGCTTCGCGCGCAAGTGGCGGCTGATGGAGTAGCTAGGAGATGCGATATCAGTGATTGATCGCATGGACCTACCGCAGGACAAGTGCAGGACTTACATGTATGACAAGCCAGCTAGAAACGCTGACTGCAGGGTGATCCAGGAGTAACTGATCTTTCGTGATTTGTGCAAAAGAGAATACACTGTTATCGACTGGACAGATGCGTCATAGATGTTCTGCAAGGAAACCTGGTCATGCGAGAGATCCGCCAGCAGTGGGCATGGTCTCCACATCATGAGCTTGGCATTAGCGTAGAGTAGCTCGTACCAGGTCTCTGACAAGAAGCATGACCTCTCCGGCGTGGGCGATGTAAGGTCAACTGCTAAGCCTATGCGCTTGACATCGATCAGCCAGTCATGCAGCTTCTGCGCTAGCCCGTCTCTGGCACGTAGTGCATCTTGGAGACAGGTTTGCAGGCTGCGAGGGCGGTGCAGCACGGTCAGAATTCGTCCGCAGATCATTCAATACTGTATGATGGCATTGAATACTGCAACCCTGTTGCCGATGGCTGTGCTGTTGCTAGGTGGGTTGAAGGCGGTAGTGCGGTCTGCGCTAGGTAGCTGTTCGGCGACATCGTCGTCTTGTATCGCGAGCGGCCGACCAAGGATGTTGCTTGTCACTCGATCCATGGCGATGAGACACCAGAAGCATCTGCGGGCGACCTCCTGGTCGACAAAGCGATTCAGCTGATCACTTGTCATGTCGTCCACCCACTTTGACGGGTACGCCGCCTCACGATGAAGTCCAAGTTCAAGACAGATGCGGGCTGCGATGCCAACCAGATTCCACATAGATGCCGAGTTGTCCTTGATAGAGCTACCCTGCCTGTACTGGTAGAGCAGCAGAATAGCCTGCAGGCTCTTCAGTCCACCACAAGCAAGTACTGCATTGATCGCCTGCATCGCTCTCGCTTGGTGTGACTCTGCACTTGGTAGCATGTGCCAATCGTATTTGTAGATACTCGCTGTTGCTATTGCTAACACCATGTTGAATATGAAGACATCATATGCATGCGCTTTCGAGACATAGTATGACTCATCCTCGTAGAACCGCTCACTCACGTCGAGGAGGCCTGACGGTACGAGAAATGGGAAGGCGATAGCATCGTGCTCGAGGTACGCTGAAATAAGCCTTTTTGCAACAGCATAGGAAGGTAGATCTTGCAACTTGCGATCATGCTGTACATGCCCCTGTGGCTGTCTTAACGTTTCCTGAGTTGGAGAACCAGGCCGTGGAGTGGCAACTCGGGACACTGATGCGTCAACACCAGTCCGAACGAGATCAGCGAACAGTACTCCACTTGTGGAACCTAGGTAGGGCTGGCGCTCGCCGGCAGCATTGATGGACAGCTAGGACACCTGGCTCACCGCGTCTACTCTCTGACTCTTTGTCGACTCGCCAGATCGGTGCGTTTCAGCAGGGGATATGCCGCCCTGCTCTGCACGAGTGTTCCTCGTGACGCTGAGCTCATGTTCTAGTCCACGGTTTCGGGCTTCAAGTTGCCGCAGACGCCTTTCGACACGATCGAACTCCTCGGCTGTGTAGCGCCGCTGACGGGCTTTTGTTAGTGTAGCTACACTGCACGCCAGCCTGTTGACAGCCGGAACACGGCTGCAGCTTGTCACAGCGGTCTTTGCGGCGGTAGCAGCGGTCGCAGTTGGAGGTCTGCGTACTGTATGAGAGGCAGGGAGATCGATGAAGCGGCGGCGGCGGCCCCGCCGGCGCCGATGAGATAATCAAGACCTGGAAGCCGTTGACTTGGAGGATCTGATCTGCCGCGCCCCCGCATGGGAGATGCTATCAAGCATTTCGTCGAGCAGTCCCTCGGGTATCTCGGGTCAGCTAAAGTGAAGTACCTGCACATCGCCTGGAGACGCGTCCGCGATATCCAAAGCCATTACCCTCGCGGACACAAATGCAGACATCGCCGAAGCCATCGTGTCTACCAGTACAGGATTCGCGTCCTGCAGGGTGATGCAGGCTAGAGTGTTCATGTATCGCGAGCGTGGTGTGAAGGACGAAGGCGCAGCATCGCGTGGTCGAGTGCTACAGTTAGAGTTTCACGTGTCAGCAGCTTCGGCACCGGCGTCCGAAAAACGTGCTTGTCTCCACTCCTTCTTTCAACGAACGACATGTAGTCGGACAAATAGCGAGTCGGCAATTCAATGCGCGACTCAGTTTCTCAGTCACGCCTCAGCGTAGGAACGGTAGGTCACCTAGCTCTGCATTATCTGCCCAGATCTTCTCCGCCTTCTCCAGGTTCTGTCTGGGGCCAGGGTCCTCAACACTACCTCTTTCCTCACCCACAGATTTCCATCATGTCACACGCAGAGGCCATAGTAGCACGTCCGTCACCAGACTCGACTTACACCGACAAGATGGCCACATCTGGCTATCAGGAAGATGTCGAGTCCAACGACGAGAAGCGGAGTACTAACATGGCGACCACTGCGTTTGCTGGCCAAGACAGCGCTGAGAACAGAGCCCTCATTCTTAAACAGGATCTGCGCATCATCCCCCTATGCGCCTTCATCTACTTGCTGTGCTATCTGGACCGCTCCAACATCGACAATGCTAAGGTTTTGAACGCCGACACCCACCATGACCTGCTCTCCGAGCCCTACATGACCAATGGCCAGTACACCATTGCGCTCATGGTCTTCCTGGTGGCATATGCGATCTTTGAGGTGCCCAGCAACATCATGTTGAAGAAGATGAGGCCCAGCCGATGGCTCACCTTTCTGATGTTCAGCTGGGGTAGTCTGACTGTTGGTCTTGGTGATGTGGGCTCTTTCGGGAGCGTAATGGCCGTTGAATTTCTTCTTGGGGTGTTCGAGGCTGGCTTGTTTCCGGGACTCGTGTGTAAGTACACAGTCATGTGCATGCCGCAAGCAGAGACGCAAATTGACAGTGCCTACATTACCTCACATTCTGGTACCGCACCGAAGAGCGCTCGATCAGAGTGGCCCTCATCCTCGCATCAGCAACTCTGGCAGGCGCATTCGGTGGCGCCATAGCGTATGGCGTAGGCCACATGAACCAAGTAGGTGGTCACTCGGCCTGGCGCTGGCTGTTCATACTCGAAGGCATCCCCTCGATTGTCTCTGCCTTCGCAGTATGGTTCTTCCTGCCAGACTATCCCGAGACCGCGGAACGGCTGTCTCCAGCCGAGAAGGAGTTGGCAGTCTCGCGTCTCCAGCTTGAAGGCTCGCATGGCGCTAGTAAAGCTATGACCTGGGCGGAGGCGAAAGCTACGCTCACCGATTTGCGGCTGTACGCGCACTACGCGATCTATTTCGGCATCTCAACGCCGTTCTCGTCACTTTCGCTCTTCACGCCCACCATCACCGCAGGTTTGGGCTATTCTGGTCTACAAGCACAGCTTATGACTGTCCCGTCATATGCTGTGGCGTACGTGTGCACGGTCCTGGTCTCCTACAGCGCAAATCACTTCAACGCTCGAGCATTGCACTCCGCGCTCTTCGCAACCATAGGCGCGATCGGCTTCCTCGTCTCCGCTGTTCTACCACCAACAGCCTACAGTGCACGCTATGGCTGTCTGATCGTTGCCGCGAGCGGAGCACTCGCTTGCATACCGCCGCTATTGGGATGGCTGAGCAGTAATCTTTTCACAACTGCAGCGATCGGGCTAGCAATCGCGATGAACATTGGATTCGGAGGAGCACCTGGTCAGATAGTGGGTGTGTTCATCTACAAAGCCGATGAGAAGGCAAAGGGTTATCCGACGGGTCACTGGGTGAACGCTGGGTTGCTGCTATTCGTTGCTGTAGGATGCATCGGGATGACCTTCTACTACCGCAGGCTGAACCAGGCGATCAGGAAAGAGGGTGGTGTCAGATTGTACAAGTACTGAGCAGACAATCTATCGTGTTGTCCCTATCTGCTGGACAACGATGAAGAGCTGCACAGTCTTCGCTTCTTGCAAGAATGCAAGCGGCTCCTGTCTACCATCAAGACATCTGCTCCAGCGAATCCTGTCTGCGATCCTGACGAGAAGTCCCATGTAGTGGAGCATCCACGCTGTGCCGTGAAGTGACGTCCAGAGCTGACGACGTTTAAGCCTCACGACGCCATGCCAAGCAAGAACGTGAGACACTTCATAGCAAACACTACTCTAGGCGCTCGCATTCTCATGCGCTTGTCAAGCCACATGCTCAATGCATTGCGTGGGAGGATACAGTAGTCTGCAGGATCGCAATCCTTGTGCCTGCCAAGGCTGTTTGCGAGGTGAGGTGCGTCGGACGGAGGACCGGTGAGAGGGAGACGCGGTGTCCCGATGCAAGGAAAGTGCGAGGGGAGCTCGCGTAGTTGATGCCTGAGGGTTGCGACCGTGAGGCTTGGCGTGACGGAGGCTCGGCGAAACGGGATCGTCCACGCGGGCACAGTACTACGTAGGCAGCAATTACTAGGTAGTGTTCACTCGAACTACATCATCGACGTTCTTAAACCCATACACTTACGAGTTACAAGCATGTCGAAATAAAGAGAAGTTGTAGAAAGAAGACGAGATGGAGTCCACAATACGCTGACCTAACGCTGCAGGTGCGGGCTGTCGGCAGGAACGACTACCCGAGAAGACGGCGCGCGCTAGAGACGCTGCTGCCTGGGCTGTGTCGTGCTTACCACGCAATGCGCAGCTCTCAAGAGTGTCCGCATCTTCCCATGGCCTGAGGACACGACAACTTTCATTTACTCGATACCGACCTTGTCACCGAGAAGTATACGTGTTCACGACCACCAGACAGGCCTTCCACCGGTGGCCGCACGCTTCGATAGCAAGCGTCATCGCGGGCCACGCCATCCTCCATCCTCCGACTCACACGATAGCGCTCCCGGACTGAGGCCGCCTGTGAATCCGCGTGGACGCAGCTGCTCTCTTCCCCGCCAGACGACCATCAAGCAGACTTTGGCCAGCACCGTCGCAGTCATTGGCCTTGATTGTGAGTCATCTGTCCTGCGCTGCATGATCCAGTCCGCATTCTGACACCCTGCAGCACCTCCATCATCCCATCGGTACATCGCCTCGACATCGTCTGCAAACATGTCTTCGACCACCGCCCACCCCCGTCGCCGGCCCATTCGCTCCTCGAGTCCCTCCATGACTCCTTCGTTGATCGACTGCTTCCAGAACATGAACATCCGCAAGGGAGACACCTTTCATGTACCGCATAACATTGGCAAGGACGTCTGGGACCCACTAGAGTCTGGATCCAGTACTTCGCCATCTATGCCTGGGCGCTCTTCGACTTGCCCTCATTCCCTCGAGCAACTGCTTATCGGTAGTGGTGAGCGTCGTGTCGCAGACCTTCTCGCTAGAGTCGACAAGGCAGTTGCGACGCAGTCAAAGCTTGCCCTTGGCACCTTCCTCAGTGAGCCAGAGGTGCTACCAGTCCCAACGTTTCTGGTGGACAACACCAACGTCCAAGAAGGCGAGCCCATCAAGACCGCCGAGCGTCATCACCGCCACAGCCACTCTTCTGACAGTGGTATCGGCTCGAGCGTCGCCGACTCGGAGTCTTTGTACAGCACGTCGCCGCAGACCGGTAAGGCAGGCCGCCAAAGTGCCTTAGGCAACAGCGCTAACTTCAGCATAGCTGTTCTGGACACCGAAGTGGGGCAGGATGACATGACGTCTGCAACATTAGAGCGCGGCCTCAGCCAGTACGCCAAAGACCAGATTCATCGACACATTATCCAGCCCATCCTTCAAGAGCAGACACTACGAGAGTTCCATGGCCTCATCAAGGACGTGCCCAACAGAATCGGATCGAAAGAGATCAAGAATCTGCGCGATTTGGAGAAGACGTTGATCTTCCTTGCACCTGTAAGTGATGACGACCGTCAATGTTTGGAGTGTGCGTTTGCTTATTGGTGTTCCGGCGTAAAGGACTACTCACGTTCTCCTTCGGCGTACCTTCGATTCTGCGAGCGAACAGTCCGAGTCCTGCACACGACAGTCACCACTCTCCACGAGAGCGACCAGAAAGCACCGACCGAACGTCCGTATACGCAGGGTTACTTCTTCGATTTGGTTGAGCAGGTGTGTTTTGGCGTCATCGCGCAGGCTGGCAGCCTGCCTTATATTGACCATGTGCCACAGATTCGCAGATACGCCACTATACTGGCGGCTACACGAGAGAAGCAAGCCAAAGGCGAGAAGCTGGACGCAATGGATTACACTCCGTAAGTCGTTTCACATCACGAAAGCATTGGCTCAGAGGATCCGGTGGATTCGGCCGCAGCGCAAGCCACCGCCAAGACTACATGCCGCAAACATGTATGCGGCACGGTCAAGTGCTGCGGACCACCGCCGGTAACTCATAAGAGCTTGCGATCATCTTCATCAATGACCGGTGAAACCATGTATCACGTGCTAATACATATGCAGGGATGAATGTCTCACGCTGGAAGGTGGGATGACTCAGAATGGAAAGCCAGCTGAGCTTATCCGTCACAAGGACGGCAAGGCCATAAGTATTACTTCTGGCCGTCTTCTGTCTGAGGAGGAGATGGCGTCCAACTCCATGAAGCGCCCCATCTCCGTCGACTACGATGACGACGACGATGATGTATTGCGCTCGATGGCGCGCCGTAAGAAGGGCGCCAAGCCCGAGATCCACGGTTGCCCCCAATGCGATAAGGAATTCAAGCGCCCATGCGACTTGACGAAACACATCAAGACACACGAGAGGCCATGGAAGTGCTCGGAAGAAGATTGCAAGTATTACGAATACGGCTGGCCGACCGAGAAGGAGCGGGACCGCCATGTCAACGACAAACACGCTTCCACGCCGTCGCTCTACCACTGCTTGTACAAGCCATGCCCGTACACCTCAAAGCGCGAGAGCAACTGCAAGCAGCACATGGAGAAGGCGCACAACTGGACCTACGTCCGTTCGAAGAACAACGGCAAGGGGCGCGCACTTGATGTGACTCGTTTGCCACAGGGCTCGATGCCTGCCTCGCCCGCCTCGGCAATGATGACGCCGCTGACTCCCATCGCGCCGTCGCCATCTGTCTCGGCACAGTCATGGGTCAGCAGCTCTCGCAATGGGTCGATGGCGCCGCCGCCAAGTCTGCCGAGCCACTACGGCACACCCATCTTCACGCACCCATCACCATCATTCGCCAACCACTTCAACATGAAGTTCGACTTCAACGATATGGAGAAGTTCCCCACCACGCCAGCGTTGAGTGACGATCGCCACGGCTCGTCGGCGAGCTCTAGCTCTGGATTGATGCTCGATGGCGCAGGCTACGATGACCACATGTCGCCGGAAGATTTCACCTTTCCAAGTGACGCCTTCAGCTTCAACGACTTTTCGTGGCAGGAGCAATCCTCTGCCAATATGCCCGCTGGTTGCGGCTACGCCACCCACGCCCACCCCATCAACACCCAGATCGCCGGCAGCTCGGGCCAGGCTTCGGCAGGTGCGCGCCCAGATCTTGCCTTTACCACCCCAGATATTTATGACGACATGTCCATGGACCCGATGGACACCAATTTCGGTGGACCAGGAGCGGACTTCACTCTCTTCAGCAACACTTCGTCTGCGCCCCCCATGTCATCCGCTGGCCAAATGATCCCCTCGCTCACACCCGGCGGAACGTGGGGCAACTTCGGTGGGCAGTTCGAGTACGCCGCTGAGGCTGCGCCGAGGATGCCGACCGACTCCAGCGCGTTGAAGGAATTGTTCCCTGAGTTGGCGGAGAACTAAGGATGCGGGTAAGAGCATGAGGAACATGCGAGATGATGACAGATACGACAACAGGGTGTAAGTGAGCACAGTGGGAACGAAGGAAATCATGCGACAGCAAGAAATACCACATCCCCCAAAAATGTAACGATACCAAACCCAAGACACATGAGGGGCAGCTTGTGACAACCTCGGGATACAGGGACGGCGTTATGGCACACATCACGGCTCCACTACCAGACTCACATTTGCTTGTCACGGGAGGAATGAAAGTGCTTTTTCGGACAACGGATGGACACGTGACGGCGAAGTTGTGAGGATTGCCTTGAGAACAATGGCACGGCATATGTAGCATTTGATAGCTGAACAATGGTCAGCAATGAAGGGTCAATGACAGAAGACCCGATGGTCACTCGACTGAGTTGTATGGATCTGGTATAGACTTCGCGAGCTGCGAAGTGCTCTTTTGAAGATGCTCCTTGAGAACGGAGACGGAAGTGAGGTGCTGCTTGGTGATATGCCTCTAATGTAAGCATGGCGATCTGTCGGCCTCGTACTACTGGTCACTGTTTGCGATACTTCTCGAACGGCAAAAGTTCGTCACCGCTCCCAGCTGTGAGTTCGAAGTCAAATCAACTTTCAATTTTGCTACCCTATTGCGAATCTTTATTGCGCCCTTCCTCGCACGGCTATGAATCTGGATTACAGGCGCACACCATGCTGTGAAGCATGCTGAACGTCAGTGTCATGCCGAAGCGGGTTCTTTGGTGTCACAGGTTCTGCTCGCCCTTCGAAGACGCCTGGAAACCACATCCCTGCCATCGATCATGTGTATATGCACAAGCGCATCGATTCCCATGAAGCGGGACCTGTTCGGAGTGTCCGTTGTATGGGAAGGTGGCGATAGAGCATGACCAAAAGTCAGTTGCGAAGTCAGCGAATCGACTTTTTGTTCATGGTTAGCAGAGTACTTGACCCATGGCACCGGGAGAGGGTTACCCACCGGACGAAACGTCAATGTGCGGAGGACAGCGGAGGACAGCGGGGTACCATCGAGGACGGGAAGGGTCTGGTTTGAATTGATTGTAGGACTAGGTTAAGTAGGCGCTGCTATCGCGCCATTGAACTCTTTATTCTTGCTCTGGTTTACTCAAACAGCAACAACTTTGATCCCGATCAAGTCACTCAACCCACACAACCGGTGCCAATCTCGTCCTTATCGAACGACACACGCCAATACTACAACACACTCACATCCACACATCATGGCCAGCCCCATCCCTGCCCCGATGGTCGTCATGCCAGAAGTCTTCGGCTTGCCTCCATCTCCAATCTCTCCTGGCAGCAGTCGTCAGCCGTACAGCAACCGCCTAGCAGTCGACGATATCCTCAACCCACGTAGATCAAGCGACGCACCTCGCTGGGACTACGGCGCCAGGCGATCAAGCTTTCGAGACCCTGTCCTCAGCCGTGAGAAGTCTCATAACGAGCTTCAACGGCAACCAGCGTGGTGGCAGTGGAGACCCGTCGTCGATACATCCAGACATGGAATTGTGATATCTTCCATTGAAGAAGTGCAGGCCGATGATGAAGGGAATGACGAGAAGGCGAAGAGGAAGAGGAGTCTGAAGGAAGGATTGAGAAGTGTGCTGAAGAGTATGAAGAAGCGGGTGGACAGTGTGAGGTCTAGCCCGGGTACGAAGTCGCTGAAGGAGGAGAAGTCGTTCGAAGTGATTGGGAGGGGAAGTCTGGAGAGGTTGTTGGGGTGGGGTGTTGCGCAGAGGAGCGAGGATGTGAGTGAAGAGGAACTGAATGAGGAAATGTACGATGCAGAAGGGGATGTGTATGATGACGACGCTGTGAGCTTCCGATCCGTTGCGATGGGTGGCGCGGACGCCTCGAATCATCATGGTCCCACCCTTCGCGACGGCGAGGATGAAGTCGATCCTCTGGACGATGCCGACGCTGCGCGGGTATCCCTTCATGGAGAAGTGGTACCCCGAGCCGGACCAACGAACACCGTCATGCGATCACCATCAATCTCAGCGCCGCGCAAACTCTCTGATGCCGAACGGATAGAGCTAGACTACATCGCCCTTCAACACCAGCGGAGCATGATTCTCGCTCAGAGAAGAGGCGTCTTCTGCGACTACAAGATCAAGGAGAGCTTTGCAGATGCTTTTCGCCGTCGCAGAACAAGCGAGGCAAAGCAGTGGAGGGCTTCGGAGTCGCTGAGGGAGGAGGTGGAGAAGGCGAAGCAGCAGAGGGACAGGGAGTTTCGGAAGTTTTGCGAGATTAATGGCTACCAGATGGGCGCGCAGAAGAGGCGGTGGACAGCGCTTTGATGACAGAATGAGGAAGTGGAATGTGAATGGAGTCGTCAAGTAATGAGCGTCTTGTTTCGCCTTCTCGCACAGGCTCATTGGCTCGGTAGTAAACAACGCTAGATACTGTCAGCTTCCGGTGCAAACGATGTTCTACCCAGCTGCGGACAATAGCCTGCACCGAAGCCATTCACAAGTTCACAATGCCCATGTCGTGATACACCGCGAGTCGCTGCGTCCAGACGCCAAAACGGCCAGCCCATACCAACGTCGCCCATCATCTTGCCAGCCATAATGATTTCCCAATGCGATTCTACGCCGGAACGCCTCGCTGAACTCTCAAGCATAAGCCGTCTTTTAGACCTTTCGCCCTTCCCACAAGAACGCCACATACAAAAGTGAAGAGCGCCGTTGCCAAGCCCCTCAGTTCCCCCAACTCCCTCTCCTCGCCGCAGTGCCCCAGTTACTCTCACTACTCACCATATCCTTCTCCTGCCTAGCCCACTCTCTGATATAGCTCTTCAGAGCCTGCCACCTTACGCATCCCTCTTCTTTGACCTCTTCACCACCGCCTTCGAAGTCGTCGCCAAGTCGGATATATCCTCGTGGCTGCTCTCCAGCCTTCACATCGTCCTGCCTCAGCTCAGCGATCGATATCCTCGAGATCTTGCTCAGCTCGGCGTCGAAGGCTCGGGCCAAGGAAGGGTAGCCGAGGGAGAGGTAGTTGTAGACTTGTGTGATGAACGTGTCAGGGTAATCGCGGGACATGACTTCGTCGAGTTCCTTCTCGTAGACCAGAAGTGCATCGAGGGTATTCACTGCGCCCGGAGTGAGAAGTTGGGGCGGAGTCTGAGGTGTAGAGATGCCCGGATGAATTGCCATGGCAATGTGGGGTGGGATAGCGAAGGAGTGCTCGAAAGGGTTTACCTTGGTCTCGAAGCGAGGAGTCATCAGACCGGTGGGCTGGGTGGGCGGTGCGAGGCCCGTGTTGGTAGATTCGGCTGTTCCGTGGCAGAAGCCACCCCACAGACCTGGCGACCTTGCCGAAGCGTCGTGGATGCTAGTCGAGGGCGTCTTGATGCTAGTGAAGTTCGGCTTTGGGCTCGGTTTGCCTTGCCACAGTGCTGGCTCTGCGTCTGCTTTGTTTGCTTCCGAGGCGCTTTGCTCGGACAGATAGCACATCTGGTTCCGCAGAGCTGTCGAGCCTTGCGTGACATCGAACCGCGCTGGCTCTGGCGACCGGCATCGTGGAAATCGTAGATCATTTCCGAGCATAGGAGGCCGAATCCCACCCCCGGGAGCGGTCATGTCTGCATTTTGCTGATACTCAGCAACGGAACCAGGTACCCACCAAGGACCCTGCGTCACCTGCCTCCCAATGATGCGATTTGCACGCCGCTCCTGCTCCACTTGCTCGCCATGCTTCTGCATCTCGAGCTGCTCGTACGGCACCTGTGTACTCTCCCTTCGATGCTTGGCAAGGATCTCATCCTCATGGCCTTCCCACGTCGCCGGTCGGTCTTCAAGACTGTCGTCACTGTCGTTTTCCTGCTCCTCATTCACGTAATGATGCACAGGCTCGTGAAATGTCGTGTTAGGGAATGCAGCCAGCACTTGGTCACGCATCTTCTCCTCTGCACGCTTTGCCTCGAGCTTCCGCAGATAATCTGATACACCCTCATCGATGCTCTCCCGTATGCGAGTGGCATGCTTGAACTCAGTATATGAAGTGCTCGAGGTCACGATCGGCGAGTCCTGCCCAGGACTACTGGACAGGGATGTCGATTGCGAACCAGTCTCACTTTCCGAGCTGTCGATTGTGTCGAGTTCTGGCAAACGGAACGAATGCGAGCGCTCCACGAAGCGCGAAGATGGCCTCACTCCGTGTTCAAGAGCCTCAATCTCGCGCCTGATCTTGGAGGTAGGATCCATGGGATGTGATGCGTTGCGTTGACGCTGTGCATCATCGATTTTGTTGTCTTCATTATCCGATTCCTCGAGCGCAGAACTGCCACTACCGCGTGACTTGTTGCTCTTGACGTGGTGACGATGCTCACGTGCGTGCACTCCGAAGCCCTCCTCGGTCTTATCCGCAAACGTGATGGCTTTGCTCTGATCCGCCTTGCGTGTCCGTCTCGCTGTGTCGATCAGTATCGGTGCAAACCTGCGTGGAGCTTGGCCCTGCTTCGTAGTCACTGCAGCATCAGGTGCCACATCCTCGTCTTGCCCTGAGCTTGTACGAGAGCTCTCGAACGACCCGGTATTGAAGTGTGGCTGTCTCTTATCCCGCTCCTGCTTACTGCTGGTGTGCGTGTGCTCCACAGGTTCAGGAGCGAACTTCCTCACTTTCGGTTTCTCAGCCTTGTCCTTCTCCTGCGCATCTTTCGATGATCTAGAAGTATGCTCCACAGGCTCTGGAGCGAACTTTCTGGCCCTTTTTGGCTCCGGCGTGCCGTCCCTGTCCTTCGACGATCGACTCGTCTGCTCAACCGGCTGTCCCGCAAACCGCCGAGCTGGTCTCGAAGCCGTCAAGTCGCCAGTCTCCGGCCAATTGCGGCTCAGTGCAGAGCCTCGAAAGGGCAATGATATGCTCTCTGTGGCGGATGCAGCAATATCCGCATCGGGTACGGCGACCTCGACATGGTCTACGTCACCCTGGGCAGGTCTTTTCGGCGAAGTGGATGGAGGCATCGTCGAAGCGAGGCCGTACCAGGCAGTCCGCCCAAGTATAGAGTGCACCGGGGTCCTTCATGTACTTTCGTCAAAGATGAAGGGGGGCCGACCAGGCCAGGTGGGTAAGCCGAGATGATAGGACTCCTTCGCCAAACGGCCTGTGTAACGATGGTTGTTCCTAAGCGGTCTTCGTGCAGGGCGATATATGGCGCAGTTGAAGTGAGGGTTCGGACTGTGGTTGAGATACTGCAATCCACCTCACTCGAAATGTCCGGCAATTCATGCAGTCCACAAAGCGATTTTGTTAATATCGGCCTTTCCAATGGCAATATGTGAGTTGACGGGCAGTAGGTGGAATGGCTTTGTAGTGTGGCAGTGGCCTGGTTGAGTGTCGAGGCAAGCGTTGAGCTTCAGTGTGCAAATCAGGCTGCACGTGCGACGTTGCTATCTGTTAACCGGAAGGCCGCGGCAGAAGCAGAAGACCTAGATACTGTGCGAGAGAGCGACGAGAATGTAACACCGCCAATAGTATACTACAATAAGCAGACGCGAACTACATGATAGATGTATAGATTCGACATAGAGTGTGGAGGTGGAATTCACGGGTCTCGAACCTTACGGCGCACGCGGGATGACGGCGGGGCCCAAGGGCATGTCAACTATGGATCGGGATCTGCGACGCGAACCTGGGGAGAGAAAACGCAGGATGGTCATTGGCTTGAGACTCCATGTCTGAAGTAGCACTACACCTCCTCGGTCTGGGGGAGCTTGCAGTTTATCAGGTACAAAGGCGCCGCCGATGCTCGCGTGCGCTGCTGATCGAGCTCGCCCTCCACAAGTCCGTTGTTAGTTGACGCGAGAACACCCGAGCTGATAGAGATTGCGGGTAGTCAAGACTATCTCGACTACACGTATGCGAAGCTGAGGGGTGTAGACTCGACAGTGATCTCGATTCAGCACACCGCTCTGAGCACTGTGGAACTGCCAACCTTACTGCGGCTCGTCTTCTTCGTCGGGGACAAGATGCTGTTCACACTGTGCAGTAGTAGAACAGCGTCGAATATTATCGGAAGCACTCGGGTGCAGGGAAGCGGGAATTGGCGCGACGCGAAGAGTCGTCGATCGCGCCGCGGTGTCACGAGCAAGTCTCGGAGGATGTGAGGGTGTAGGAGGAGCTGTTGACCATCGGGACACAGGCTCGTGGCGTGGGCGGGACGAACCTTGAGCGACAGTAGACGTGGGGTCCGTGCGATGGAACTCGAGAAAAAGTGCAGCAATAACGCGATGCTTGAAGGGTAAGTGGTACTAACGGTAGTGGCTCATGCGGTATGGATACTGCGCGAGAGAGAGCTCTTCATAAGGCCATAACACGTACCAATGCTCAAGCAATGGTGTGGATTGCCTTGCGGGCTTCGAGCAGGAAGAGGAAGAACCTACAATACAAATGCTGCCCAGAGGAGGCCATGAGCCGTACACACATACGAGCTCTACAAGCGTACCACTGCTCCAATCAGTCTGCTTGCTTGCGCGAAATTATCCATCCAATCCATCTTCAACATCGATAGCGGCACCCAGCTCATGTGAGTCGTTTACCTGCGAATAATGCTGCCCTTGTAGCCCCGAAGCAATACTACAACGAAACCTAGATCACATCCGCAGGAACACCCGAGGGCGTTCCACTCAAACTCGTAAGCGAGCTCAATGGATCGCGAGCATCCTCAAAATCCTTCTTCCAGCTGCGCTCCAGCTTCTTCGTGCTGAGACTGCTAAGCAAAGAGTACTTGTCTTCCACCTCAACCTGCTGAACGCCGTCGCTCTCATCACCCGAATCGGCACTGCCTGCGGATGATGCATTCGCCTCCGTCTCATCCTCGTCATCGTCTGCCACTGACTTGGAAGAATCTACATGCATGGCCTTCCGATCATTGTCGATAGTCCCTGGTAATAGAGACTTAGGTGCCATGTGGCCGGCCTTGGTGGCTTGAGCCTTGGGCTTTGCCGCAGCCTTCGCTTTCGGCTCAGCTGCGACAGTGACCTTCGTCTTCACGGCCCCCTTCACTGCCGACTGCTTAGTAGACTGCGCAACACCTCTCCCTCCTCTCTTACCTCTAGTCACTTTTTCAAGCCTCCCATATACCACCATTACAACGTCTCCCTCACCGTCCTCGTCATCACTCTCATCCTCGTCACTCACTCCAGCATTCTGTACAACGACTCGTGTCATCATCGACATGCGAACTTTGAGCTTCTTGTTCATCCTCACGAACGGACACCACTTCGCATGTTTGTCCACCGTGCGCTTCAGCTTGGCCAAAGTGAGTCTCCCGCCAGGCTCGATCGAGGAGTCTCCAGAGGATGAGCTCTCGTCACTGCTACCTGGGACCAGAGCTTTCGACGAAGCCTTACGCTTCAGAGCTGTGCACGTGGGAGCTTGCTTACTCTTTGCAGGCGCTGTGGCGCGAGGAGCAGCAGCAGTCTTTCTCGCAGGAGCTTGGCGAGGCTTAGTCACGGCCTTTGCTTTGGCTTTCGGCTTGATGACAACGTCTGCAGGCTCGTCACTCTCCGTGTCAAGGTTGATCTCGCCGTCGGAGCCAGACTTGTCGACGTCGATGGGTTCGTTGGCAGACTTGACAGCTATCTTCTGAGCCTTGGGCTTCTCGAGAGTTGCAGTGCGGGCAGTGTATGCTCGCTTGATGGTCTGGAGACGAGGCTCTACATCTACTCCTGAGCGCTGTTTGGTGGTCGCGGTCTTGTCGCCACGCGGGGCTTTGGTCATGCGCTTGGGAGGCATGGTGCGAAAGCTATGTGATCAGAGCGCTTGGGAGGCTGAGTGGATAGGGAGTACTTAATCATGGTGAGACGGGACGTTGACAACGGCGGCTTTGCTTGCTGCTATGCCTTGCTATCCGACAAAGGAAATGAGTCGGGACGAAAGAAGCTCGCGTGTTGTTAAAGACAGCTGTCGTTCACCGGGAAGGAGAAATGAAAAAGATCAGACTTGGAAAGCGCAGAAGGGGAGAGATCCTACCAGAGATCGTCGTCTGTAGTGGGTGGGCGTCGGCAGAAAGGAAACGAAAGTCCATATGCGCCATTGACTTCCGTAGATACTTCCGTCTCACCTGTAGTCAGAGGTTCGGCAATTCGTGCTGGAGATGAGGTAAACCAAATGTGACGCCTAATGGCGTGGGATTGGTGGAATGTGTTCAGGTCAGCGTTCATTCATAGATACCTTAGGTAGAGTCCAAGTCTTCAGGCCAACAGAATCATATCACCACCTAAGTCCATGATCAGTTCCCAGCATGGTGGTGATGATGGTGCGAATGGTGGGTGTGCCTACTTTCACTCGTGCCAGTGCCAGTTCCAGTACCGCTACCCGTGCCGGTCCCAGTGCCAGTTCCAGTGCCAGTTCCAGTGCCAGTTCCAGTGCCAGTTCCAGTGCCAGACCCGCCATTCTGCCCCGTGCCTGCGCCAGTTCCGTTCCCACTCGACCCGGACCCACCGGAAGCCACAGCACCAGTCCCGCGTTGAGTAGCTCCAAATTGCGTGTTGCCGACGTCAAAGATTGCATATATACCTCTAAGGAAAACGTCGCGATCGGGTTGTCAGCACTCGTTAAACGGAAAAGGAATCATGTCACTTACCCAAGAATGTCAAAGTCCTGTCCGCTACCCCTCGATTGAATGCCACCGAACACATTGCCACTCCCGTCATTCAAGTCCTGAAAGGCGAGGTCCGCCTTCTGAACGTAGAACACCGTGTCACCGACTGCGAAGCCAACAGATGGAAGAGTATCGGCGGGAGTGCTCTTGGGGAACACCCAGCCCTGCTGACTGCTATCAATCTTGGCTCCAGGAATGGTGCCGTAGATCTTCGCCAGGGTCTCATCGTCGATGAGGCAAAGAGTGGTGCCGGTATCGGCGATGGCCTTGTTGCCCGAGCGGGCGATCGTCTCACCATTGAGGTTAGCAGAGGCAGAGTCGAACATCCAAAAGCCCTGGGAGTTGTCGACGGGGGCGTAGGCCGGCGTCTGGCCACCGAGAGAATCCTGATCGATGAAGCCGAAGGTGTAGAAGCTGTCGGCAGTTGGTTGCGACAAGAACGCCGTAAACAATTCCTCGCCCGGCTTGATGTCGTCCTGTGCTATCATGTTCTCGACCGGGGTAGCGACCGGTTTCGGCGTGACAGTGTTGATGCTCCCGAACGCAAGCCCGAGCAAGCCATCGCCCTGCCCAGATGCAAAAGAAGAACTGAGCGTCTTGGCGAGTTCAACGGCTTGCTGCTTGATGATCAGCCCTCCGATATTGACAGTGTCGGTTCCCACGTCGCCGCTTGCGGAGCTTCCATCACCATACGAGATCTTCCAGGTGCTTGCAGTCTTCTCGAAGGTTGAGCTCTTCGTAGGGTTGAAGATGGTGTGGCCTTTGGCGTTCTTTGTAGTTGTTGCTGGCAGCTCGGTACTCCAGACCCATAGATCGGAGGAGCCAGTGTCGAAATCGAGGTTCAGGGTCTGTGCTGGCGTGCCGATGGCAACTGGCACGAGATACAGGGCATTTTCCTCGACGTCGGTTGCCTAGATGTTGTTAGCGGGGACCAGTCCGTGCAGCGCAAGTCGAAGACATACAGGCACTTCTCCAGTCTGACCACTAGTCGGATCCTTCTTCGCAAGCACATGGCCATGCATGGTGGTTCTGCCACCGACGGCCTTGCCGGGCCCGAACTTGCCCTGATGAGCGACCTTGTTGATCGCACAGAGTGGGCCATCGATGGTGGGTTTGATGTTATCTGCCTTGCGTGTCAGTGCTGAAAGAATGAGGAGCTATCGAGGTGGTGCCTGAACTTACAGCGTATGGCCGCGCGAGCATACGACTTCAACCCATTTGCCTTGTAAGCTGGATTGTTGATGAGCTTGCCCTTGGCAAACTTGTGAGCGCTCGCCATGTTGTCGGATAGGTCTGGGCTAAGCTAGAGTGCTTTAATGTAGGGGAAATCGTTGTAAGATTCGATGAGAGAGCTCAAGGAAGTGAAGAGTTCTGGAAGCTGTTGTCTGAAAAGCGACTGTTATACGCTGCCAGGCAAATGAGATAAGAGATCCTCAAGATGAAACCTGATGGGTCGTCTGTCCCCAATTGTCAAGGCAAACCAGCTCGAGAGCAAGTCACAAGCTCCCAACGAGCAACAGCACGTCATCCATGTTTACGTTGCCTGGCCTTTGTCTCAGGGAAGTCCACGCCCCACGAGCTGCAGGCGCCATGCTCAGGTGGGCAGCTGCGATAGGTCACCTACTCGATAGCACACGATAGTACAAGCCTTGAATTGCCCGGCAGTGCCTTCCTTGTAAAGCTTGTCGATAAGGTGCATGGTCTTGCAGTAGCAGGTGAACTAGGGTTGGTGGGCGCTTCGAGACTCTGAGAGGTAGAGCTGAAACGCATGACGTGGGCAGCGAGTGCCGCTGGAGCCGCTTCTTTGTCTTGAAACTGGACAGACATGGTCATGGGGGTCCTGCTCAGCTCATGGAGCATGGCCGATGATGCGTGAAAGGCAAAAGACTCATGTGTCGTGAGAATAGGAAATACAGGCGGATGCAGTAAGATTTCCGGGTGAGCGGGAAGGATCATTAGCTTAGTGAAGCTTAAGCTTTTGCACAACGCCATGCACGTGATCTCACCTCGGTGGTCGCGGGCTGGACTGTGGAATTTCATGTTGTGATGCTCGGTCTTGATGTTACATCTGTACCGCGCCTGCGACATCTATCTACAGCGGCGATCTCACGCCTTTGCGCAATAACACATCCACCTAATCCCTCTTGACCGACTATGCCTTTTGACTCACGATCCCTGTACGTAGTCAGCAGACTGCAAGGGAGCAGAGATGCATCCAGTAAACTTACTCTCAACGTCGGCCACACTCTGCTTCAAGATCTGGTCGAGCGTCTTGGGGTTCTCGAGCTCCTTGGTGATCTTGGCAATGATGCTCTCTGCCAGCTCCTTCTGTTGGCGCTGCTTCACCTGACCTTCGTACCGGACCCACGAGTCAAGCACAGTCTTCATCTCGGCTGCCAAAGCGGTCTTCTGCTCGGCCTCGTAGGCTTGTGCCTCGAGCTGGGCGGTCTCCTGTCGTTGCTGTTAGCCGAGGGTATGTCATGTTATATTAAGCGACCCGAAGACGTGCCTTCGAGACTGCGAAAAGGTCCTTGGTGATGTCAATCACGCCTCCGAGATCCTTGACGTTATTGATCCGGCTCTTGACAGCATTCGTGTGATCTTCCCGCGCGCTGTTCAAGATGTTCTTGATTTTGCTGGCGTACCCATCCGAGAAGTCCTTGTACATGGGCCCCAAGTACGTGTACACACCCCAATAGATCGTCAACATGCTCAGGAAAATGATGGACTCCTCATTGACAACATAGATCTCGTTGCTGATAGCCGCGACGGACAGACCGGCACCTGCGGAGAGGATGCCGACTTTTGAGGGGAGGCTGGAGCCGGGTAGGGAGTCGAGGATGGACTTGGCGGCGTCTTTGGGGTCTTTCTGAGGGACTTGAGGGACCTGGGGAGCGGCTTCGCGGCGGGCGGAGGAGGTGGTGAAGGCTGTTGAGAGTGCTGGGGCGGCGGTGCGGGTTAGGAGGGATGGACGGGCGCGCGCGGCGCCTTTGTTGTGTCAGTGAGTCCGATGCGCGTGTATAAGGTTCAACGCAGTGAGTACGTACCGATGGCGCTCTTTGCGATGCGTGAGGCCATTGTGTGATATGATGGGCTGAGAAGAACTGAATTGGCGATTGATGTCCCCGTGAGAGGTTGCGCGGAGAGCTCGTTTTCGCTTAGCGGGCTTACTTCGGCAAGAAAGTCGAGAAGTTGACTTCGAGGTTTCGAGATTTTGAGGATGCGGCAGCTATAGTTTGCATCTACAACGTACGCAAAGATGCCTGGAGTAATATTGAATGACGATCCCAGTCGCAAGCGCAAGCGACTGGACGGTTCGTCCAAGCTTGCAAATGGTGTGAAGCCACGCAAAGCCCCGAAGCTAGCGAAGTCTGAGGATGTTGCCAGTAAGATCGTGGATCTTGAGCACACCGTGAGAGACTCGCCAGATCAATACAAGAACCTCGATAAGTTACAAGGCTATGTCGCCAAAGTTGATGAAGACCCCGAGGCTGCGAATTTGGCGGCAGTCTCTTTATGTCGAGCATGCTGTCGACTGATCGCGAATCAGAACCTGGTGCGAAACAAGAGTGATGGAGCGGAGGAAGTGCAGGTCTTGCAAGCGCTGAAAAAGCGCAATCAGACGTATTTGCGGAGCATGACAGCATGGCTCGACGGTATGGATGAGGGACGGCAGAGCACTGCGCTCACTCTCATCATGCGCCTGGTCAAGGAAGAGGCATCGCAGGAGGCGCAGAGAGCAGACCAAGCGTGGCGAGTGGCACACGGCGCATTTCCGACGCTCATCAGAGCATTGATTCTGCAGAGCGATGCTGCGGGTGCGAGGGAGGAGTTCGTGGAGAAGTACGTGGAGGAGCATGACGATGTGCGGTACTACATGTTCCTTGCGATCAAGCACGTGCTCTCAGACGCCGATGGCCTGGATAGCTCAAGCTACTTCAACGCACTGGATCTACTTTCGCGCATAGAGGGAGTGCCAGACTCTGAATACCAGCTAGAAGACTGGTACGGAAACGAACCAGAGTCTGATCCCCACACTCTCAAATCGCTCTCCGCCCATCGACGAGCCGCGCAAGAAGCATGGCTCGGTCTATTCCGCTCACCAATCACTGCCGACCACCGCAAAAAGATCCTTCAAGTCACCACTCGACAGATCCTCCCTTGGTTTTCCACCAAACTCGAGATACTCACAGACTTCCTAACCGATTCCTTCAACTCCGGTGGCAGCAACGCCCTCCTCTCGCTGCAAGGGATCTTCCACCTAATAACAAAGAACAATATCGACTACCCCGACTTCTACACCAAGCTTTACTCGCTTCTAGACGAAGATGTGCTGCACAGCAAACACCGCAGCCGCTTCTTCCGCCTCCTGGACACCTTCCTAGCCTCCTCTCATCTTCCCGCAGCACTCATAGCCTCCTTCATCAAACGCCTCGCGCGCCTCTCACTCCAAGCGCCACCAGGTGCGATAGTCTGGATCGTCCCCTGGACGTACAACATACTCCGCCAACACCCAAGCTGTACCTTCATGCTCCACCGGACCCCGCATCCCTCCCATCTAATGTACTCTGTCAATCTCTCCTACGCGACGGAGGGTATGTCTGACCCCTTCAACGCTACCGAGCTCGACCCCATGGCTACGCATGCAATCAACAGCTCGCTTTGGGAGATTCAAACACTTACCACGCACTATCACCCTAACGTCGCCACGCTGGCGAAAATTCTGGGCGAGCAGTTCACAAAGCGGGAGTATGGGTTGGAGGACTTTCTTGACTACACGTACGTGAGTCTGGTTGAAGGCGATCTCGGCAAGGGTTTGAAGAAGACGCCTGTTGTGGAGTTCGAGATCCCGAAGAGGATAGTGACGAACGATGAGGGTGGAATGAATGATCTGGGAGGATTGTTGGGAAAGGCGATTGACATGGTTGCGTGACGTATAGGCTAGTCTACACAAGTCTGAATGACACTGCATAGCCAATCTATGTACTACCCTTCGCAGCCTTATCGTACATTTCTGGTGATCGCTACGGCGCGCGAGTGTCGAGATACTTTGTCTGGGGTAGCTCTCACTTCCCGTCGTAGCCAATGGTACCATGAGCGCACTGTCCTCGCTTGAGGCGAGCTGATGGCGATCAACGTCTATCCTGGCTCGGGGCAGGCCATTCTGAGCTACCGCGTAGGCTTGCACGACAGCGTCTCACAGTGGCCAGCCGAAGTCGCCAAAATCAGGATGCGAGCCGTGAGTGGTGGCTCACATATCCTTACAGATTGTGTCCACGCGACTCCTGCACAGGATCTATCTGCATCCAGCACTCCTCGCTCATGCGAGCACTTGTGAGCTTCCAAACTCTTTGCTCAAGTTCTGCCCACGTCTCGGAACGCAACCTCCTCCGGCAACCTAAAACTCGCACAAAACATCCTCTTCTTCGGCGCCACGTCTCTCACGTCAAACACATCCACGCCTCCCTCGTCAATTTTGCCAGGCTTCATCTCAAATCCCAGATACTCGCTGATCTCAGCGCAGATCTTACGCCCTTCCTCGACGTTATCGTCCGATTTCGTACTAAAGCAGTAGACGTGTATGATCGGCATCTTCGCGTCTGCTGGGAGCTGAGCGCGGAGGGAAGGTGGGTAGAGGCCGATGAAGGAGGGGAGGAAGGTTAGGGCTGAGGCGGGCAGGTTCATGACGTAGTGGCTGAAGAGATGGGGTTGGGTGAGGGTTTTGAGGACTGTAGGTCCGGCTTTGGGGTCTTTTCGGGAAGGCTTGGAGAGGATGTCCACGGTTTGGGTTGTCGTGAGGAGGCTGGCGGCTGAGTCCTGGATGAAGCTTCGGCCGTCTTCGTTGAAGGGCTGCACGTAGGAGGTGACTTTGTTGCGCTTGATGGCGTCTTGCAGGCTGGTATAGCTATCCGGGTTCAGATCATTGGCCCAGACGAAAATATTCTTCCTCCCGGCTGGGATGGCAAATGGTCCAATCCCAGCCATCACATCGCAGATAGCCTCGCCTTCCTTGAACGTCGAGACCAGGCGGCGATGCTCAGTGTTCAGCCTACTGTTCCAGTATACCTTGCTGTAGTCGAATTTGAATGTGCACCCCTCCTCGGAGATCTCGACGTTGAGGTCATCGGGGCCAGCGAGCACTTCATACCGAAACGTCCGGAAAGCGTTCTCCTCGCCCACATCGTCAATCTTGTTGATTACAGTACGAACACCGGGATTCTTGTCAATGAGCACCTCGCCAACGAGATGCTTATACTTGAGGTACTCGTCTCGCAAATTTAGATGGGCTACATGGCCGACTTGGGAGAAGCCTGAAGGGACTTCGCCAAGCTCGTCTTCCGGGAGGATGGCAGAGATGATGTCGTGGTAGGTCCAATAGCTGTAGTCTAGATAGAGGGAATAAGGGACGAGATCGATGATGTTCTGTTCGAGCAATGCGTCCAGAACGGAGGAGTACAGTGGTGGGGAGGTGACTTCTGCACCATCATGAGGGTTGTCACCCGTTTCTGTAGCTTCTTTCCGTCGACCTGGCCGCAAGAGCACGCATTTCGTCCCTGACTTCGCTCGGTCCCGGTCTGGGTCGGGGAAGACCGAGCCAAGGCGATCCTGGTGCAGTGCGTCTTTGCTTCGCTCGAGTTCTGATCGCACTTTGGAGATGTTCTTGTTTTCGGGCACGCGAGCAGCATGGAGTGGAATTACCTTCCGGAATGAGTTGCGATCCAGTGTTCGCATTGAGCGATTGACAGGAGCGCGAAACATTTCGTCGGCCATGGGAAATAACTGTGCCGGTAGTCTCGCGATCAGTGAGCTGAAGCCTATAAACCCGAGCAGTGCACAGATCCACGATCAGCCAAACTCCCCAACGCCATCAGATGCCGAAATTCGGGATTTCAAGTACTGGAACAATGCATGTACATCGCGATATATCTGACTTGAAGATTCACCCCATGCATGGCGTTCTACTGCAGCATGGCTGACACGTGGAGACAGGGTTGATCGGACGAGGCGCCTCGGATCGTAAGCCCTCCGCGTGAGCTAATTACTGAGGCTAAACTGGGTATCAACACTGAATCTCCTTGGCCGACGCATAGCAAGCTTTCCCGACTTGACGTCTATGAGCCCGGAGTGAATACCGGATCGTGAGAAAGCGAAGTCAACAACACAACTACTACGTTCATGCCACAGCGGTGATATCAGCACAAAATGGCGGCTGCCAGCGGAGGAGGGAACATCAAGGTGGTCGTCCGCGTGCGGCCGTTCAATTCACGCGAGCATGGCCGCAATGCGAAATGTGTAGTGTCTATGGATGGCGAGCAGACAATTCTGTCTCCACCGCCTGCCGAGGGCAAGACTAGGAACCTCAAAGCTGCTCTTGAAGGGAATAAGACATTCGCATTCGACAAAAGCTACTGGTCGTTCAATCGCAAGGACCCTCACTTCGCGGATCAGGAGGACTTATTCACGGATCTTGGGAAGCCATTGCTGGACAATGCCTTCCAAGGCTACAACAATTGTATCTTCGCCTATGGCCAGACGGGGTCAGGCAAAAGTTACAGCATGATGGGATATGGCGCCGAGGAGGGTGTCATTCCACGCATCTGTCGGGATATGTTCGAGCGCATCGATGCCGTACATGAGGATAAGAATAATGCTGTCACTGTCGAAGTGTCTTATCTCGAGATCTACAATGAACGGGTTCGCGACTTGCTTAACCCAAGCACGAAGGGCAATCTCAAGGTCAGAGAGCATCCTGCTACTGGACCTTACGTGGAGGATCTCGCAAAATTGGTGGTACGCAGCTTCGTCGAGATCGAGAATCTCATGGACGAGGGGAATAAAGCCCGGACTGTCGCAGCGACAAATATGAATGAGACATCTTCACGATCACACGCCGTGTTCACCTTGACTTTGACACAAAAGCGTCACGACGCTGAGACGAACATGGACACTGAGAAGGTAGCTAAGATCAGTCTTGTGGATTTGGCTGGGTCTGAACGTGCTACAAGTACAGGTGCGACTGGCGCAAGACTAAAGGAGGGTGCAGAAATCAATCGATCATTGTCGACGCTAGGTCGAGTCATTGCTGCACTTGCGGACATGAGCTCTGCGAAGACCAAGACGAAGGGCATGCAAGTGCCGTACCGCGACTCCGTACTTACCTGGCTGCTGAAGGACAGCCTAGGAGGCAACAGTCTGACAGCCATGATCGCAGCAATCTCGCCTGCAGACATCAACTTCGAGGAGACACTTTCGACTTTACGATACGCGGACAGCGCCAAACGCATCAAGAATCATGCTGTCGTGAACGAAGATCCAAATGCGCGCATGATTAGAGAGCTGAAGGAGGAACTTGCGCATCTTCGATCGAAGCTCAGTACTGGTGGTGGAGCTGCAGAGGAACAGTACAGCAGCGACACGCCTCTCGAGATGCAAATGGTATCGATTACTGGAGCTGACGGTGTCGTGAAGCGAGTGTCAAAAGCCGAAATTGCCGATCAGCTGTCGCAGTCGGAGAAGCTGTACAAGGATCTCAATCAGACTTGGGAGGAGAAACTCAGCATGACCGAGCACATCCATAAGGAGCGTGAAGCTGCGCTCGAAGAGCTTGGTATCAGCATCGAAAAGGGTTTCATTGGACTCAGTACGCCCAAGAAGATGCCGCATCTGGTGAACCTAAGCGATGATCCTCTCTTAGCTGAGTGCCTGGTCTACAACCTCAAGCCTGGCACAACCACGGTTGGTAATGTCGAGACCAATGCTGTCACCGGTGAGCCGAGCGGCGAGGCGTCAAGCTCCGTCGACATTAGACTCAATGGCAGTAAGATCTTACACGACCACTGCACCTTTGAGAATGTCGATGGCGTTGTGACAGTAGTACCAAAAGACGGTGCAGCAGTCATGGTGAATGGTAGGCGCATCGAAGCGCCCGAACGACTACGATCAGGCTATCGAGTCATCATTGGCGACTTCCACATCTTCCGCTTCAACCATCCGCAAGAAGCTCGCGAGCAACGTGCGGAGCAGGGGAGTTTGCTCAAGTATGCTGTCACGGCTGATCAGCTCGATGCTACGCCTTCACGAACGCAGTCTCGGCCGGGCCATGAACGGAGCTCGAGTGCAGTCAGTCGAGCAATGTCGGATGTCGAGGACGTTGGAAGCCCTGGTACGGAGTCACCTGCGCCATGGCGCAACTCAGCGAAAGATCTGGACTGGAACTTTGCTCGGCGGGAGGCCGCCTCTGCAATCCTTGGATCGGACCAAAAGATCTCGTCTCTCACCGACGATCAGCTCGACGTGTTGTTTGAGGACTTGCAGCGCGTCCGCGCCGTTCGAAAAGACCGACCGGAAGGCAAGCTCTTCGACACGAACGGCGGTGGAGATGAAGACTCAGACTCGACCACGTCTCGTTCGGTAGCGGTACGCGAGAAATACCTCAGTAATGGCACGCTCGACAACTTCAGTCTGGACACGGCACTTACTGTACCCACCACTCCGATGATGGGTGGTGAGGACGACAGACTCAAGCACGTGCGACAGGAGCTGCAAAGCCAACTCGATCAGCAGAAGATAGACTATCAGCAGAAGCTTCAGGACGCCGAGCAGAGCAGCGTGGCGGTGGAAGAGATCAAGGCCGAGAAAGCGAAGATGGAAGATGATCTGCGGCTGACAAAAGAGCACATGCACGACCAGCTTGCTAAGCAAAAGGCAGAATTCGCCAAGCAGGTTGCCGAGCTGAGGGCACCTCGCGAAGTACTGAAGAATAGCAATAGTACGCCTGCCCTGACCGAACGTGACATATACCTCGCAAAGCATGTACTGCAGCACTGGCGTCAGTATCGCTACATCGCTATGGCAGCATCGATCTTGTTGAACGCCAGTGCACTGAAGGAAGCTCAGATCTTGAGTCAGCAGATGGGCTGCCATGTCGTCTTTCAATTCGTTATTGTCGATCTCGGACATACATTCGGCTCCTCGTATGACTTGGTGCTCAATGGCATTTCGGCAGAAGAGACCAACGACTCGGACCTGGAGGACGCACGTAAGCCTTGTCTTGGAGTGCGCATAGTCGACTTCACCAAAAGCGTGGTGCACTTGTGGTCGATCGAGAAGCTCCATACCCGCCTTCGCATCATGCGACAGCTGGGTCAGTATCTCGATCGACCCGAGTACATGAAGCACTTCCGACTTGGCAACCCCTTCGAGGAAGACTGCATGCCAGAGTATACGCGCATAGGCGATGCAGACATTCCGCTTGCTGCAGTCTTCGAGTGCCGTGTGCAAGACTTCACACTCGACGTCTATTCCACATACACATGCTCAGTCGTAGGCATCGTGCACCTCAGTGTCGAGCCTTCGTCTGCTGAAGCGCCGAGCTCGACGCTGAAGTTCAACGTCGTGATGCACGAGCTTGTCGGTTTCCCAGAGCGCGAAGGCACGAGCGTACATGCGCAGCTATTCATCCCCGGTGTATCAGAGGAAGGCGGTGCGACTACGACATCCTGTATTAGCGACTTCGGCGAAGGCGCTGTACGTTTCGAGAGCGCGCACTCCATGAGTCTGCCACTCTCGGCACCCCGCGAGTCGAGTCTGCGGGTTAGCATCTTCGCCAAGGTCACGTCGATGCATCTCGATAAGCTCCTTAGTTGGGACGATATGCGTGATGCATCGACTAAGAGGCCGGTCGTGAAGAGGTCCGTTTCGGGGCGCATCCCGGAGAGTGAGTATCTATCTACTGAAAAACATGACGTTTTCGCCAGGATCCAAGTGCTGGAGATCGGCGAGGATGGCACGTATTTGCCAGTGGAGGTGGTCTCGCAGAACACTCTGGACAACGGCGCGTACCAGTTGCATCAAGGGTTGCAGCGCAGAGTAACGCTGCATCTTACGCATAACTCTGGTGATACGCTGCCATGGCGAGAGGTGTCAGGCTTCCGGATCGGGAGTGTGCATCTTCTGGACCATGCTGGCAAAGTGTCAGACGCCGCCAGCGGGATGACAGACCTCCCGCTAACTTTGGTTTCACCGCCGATCATACGGACTGCCGACGACGGCACGACGACTGTCAAGCTGACAGGCCAATGGGACAGTAGTGCACACAGCTCTCTCCTCCTCGACCGACCCACAATCGAGAACTACCGCGTCCAGCTTACATTGCATTGGCAGGTTTCGTCCGACCGCACAACCCAGCCCATGAAGTTCTCCTATGCCATAGCAGTCCAGACACGCCCGCGCACGTGGTTCAGGCAGAACTCCATACTTGCACAACTCTGGCACAACACACGAGTGGTGCACTCTTGCGTTGGCAACTACTCCGTGGAGCTCAAGCCAGGCACTGTGAAGCGCGCTGGGGATCTGTGGAGGATGGACACGTCGCAGGACTACGTCTCTGGGCAAGAGACCTTGAGTGGGTGGGCACCGAGGGGTGTGTCGTTGTTGCGTGACTTTATTGAGCTGAAGCGACGGAGACGGAGGACGGCTAAGATTGAGGCTGCAAAGGTGTTGATTGCTACTACGGGCTTGTCTTCGCCAACAGACCGCATGGAAGTTGACGACGATGACGACGACGACATGAGCGAGGAGCAACGTTCGCTTCTACAGAAAAGTCTCGGCTTGTGGCAAGCGAAACGGCACGACTCCGAAATTCTGATCCTTCGGTCTGGGCTCTCGACACCAGATCTGCTGCCTGCACTCACTCCGAATGGCAACAGTAATGGCAAAAGCAACGGTAATGCCCATGACTCCACTCTAGCCCTCCTTGCGCCGACAGTTCTATCCCTGCCCAAATCTCTCAGCGTTCTCAAGGCCGGCTACCTCCTCTCGCCCAACGCCCCAGGCACCCGCTGGCAACGCCACTACATCGAGCTCCGGCGCCCATACCTGCACCTCTACAACTCCACCGGCGACGAGCTGCCCTCTATCAACCTCACCAACTCCCGCATCGACAGCGAGCCGGAGGTGGGCAGGCTTCTGGAGCGGCCGAATCTGAGGCTTGAGGTGTTTGCGATATATGGGGGCAATAGGGCCTCGTTGTTTGCTGCTAGGAATGAGAGGGAGAGAGGGGAGTGGATATGGGCTATTGATCGAGGGTATGGGGATAGTGGAGGGAGCAGTGACGGGGAGTAAATTATTGGGAGAGCAGATCTGGGGTGTGGGATGCGAGCTGAGTGTGAATGCGAAGTGCGGATTCACGGCGCCAGGTTGTTGGCATTTGGATGATACCCAGGGATGTTGGTCGCGGTTGGATGTAGACTGTATATCGCGCGAGATGTTGTCCACACGGATTCCGTTCGACGGCCTCATGACGCTCCAGCTGGTGTCAACGCCTAAGCATTGCATTGGCAAGCCAACCAGCTCATCAACACGGCTGTCAGAAGGAACAGGAGATAAGCCTAGGTGAATGATGCGAGAGCAATGATCATAATGTTTTGCGAGTGCGAGCTGAGGTTGCGAAATGAACTGCCTTGGGAGCATCCTGATATCAACCAGGATGTTGACGACATTCCCCGGTAGTGAAACGCTTCCAGATCCGAGTGCTATTCATCGCTTTCAACGATCACAGTCTGTTTGACTCCAACAATGCTGTCCCTAGTTCCTACCTCCTCACAAGGTTCTGAAAGCAGAGTGTGAAGCCTCTCGGAAATCCATCACTTCATCTCAGCATTTCAGCAACAAGATCATGCTAAGCGTACCATTTCGCACGCGAGCGGCCCTTGTTTCATAGCTAATTTTACTTTGTCTTCCAATCTCTCCGATTCGCTCATGCACAGGCGGCGCGGCTACAGTCCACTCTATACTCCACTACCGGTGACCGGCTCTGCTTGAGTTCTGGCCAGGCACCGTTGTTAGTTTCGAAGGATTCTAATCCTTGATACAACGATGCCGTGCGTGCAGGCATCGGAGGCTGGTTTGATGCGCAGCGCTGCGACCAGTGCGACGTGGGACGGTGAGTAGGGCTGAGCAGGTTGGTCTTACACTGTGCAGTACGGTCTTTCTTTGTCTGCTTCTGAACGTCGCGCTGCTCAGTCTCTCGTTTTTCCCGGGAAGTCACATGAAAGACTTCTCTGTGCAGTCTCTTCACCTCTGACATGAGGGTCTCCGTGAGCTTGGCCCTGCTAGACGCGTCCGTGGCTCTGGCGAACATACTGCCACGACAAGTGAATTCTACGACAACGACAGTGAGCAGCAGCGCTGGCAATGCCACAGATCTCGCATCTGCCTCAGCGTGCGTTCAATCGAAGTACTCTTGGCTGGGATCTAAGGGAAGAACTATAGTCTCGACAACCACGTACGTGAGCACGACGACTCTCACCTTACACAACTATTCATCCATCTACGACACCTTGACCTTCGCGTCAAACTCTACGCCAAGCACCCTCTGTGACGGCTGGCCGAGGATTAATGGCAACACCAGCATCAGCACCTCGGTCACCACCTTCTACTCTCCATCGGTCAGTGTGTCTACTGTGGCAGATCCGGTGTACACCTCAGTCCCACCGCCAAGCTGCACAGTGCCACCAGCAGACTGCGATGCGCTGAATTCGATATACTCTGTCGCCGAAGCAGCATACAACACTTCGCTCGAGGCGTACCGGGCAGACTATACCTCCTCGCTCAATGCCAGCACCAGCTTTACTATCACTGTACCTGCTCCAGACTTCACGATTAGCTCGCCCATCTGCGGGACGCCGACACTCGCAACCGGGATCCCCACCTCGCAGGTCGGCGATCCGACGTGCTTCGAGAACTTCGCCAATATACAGCTGTTGTACTGGCCGGTCACTCGCATCGGTGATGACTGCGGGACCAACACCTCAACTATGACGATGGCACCTACGATATCCGGCAAGCCGAATACTTTTGAATACTGGGGTAGCACTCTCACCAGCCCAACTGTCTATATGGCATTCGACGGAACATGGGTGCTGTCGAGCAATGGCATCACAGTCTCAGATCAAAGCAGACTGATCATCCCTCAAAGCGCCACAGCAGTAACAAGTCTCTGCGCTAAGCCAGGAGGAGGCTACATGCCCAAGCGCGTGAACTACGCTGACCTCAACTGGCCCTACAATGCCGATGCCTACCGCTGCCAAGAGAAATGCTACAGCTATCCGTACGAGCCAAGTGTATTCAACACCACCTACACCTCTCCGGAAATGACCATACTGGGTACGGTCTACGCTGCAACGACAGAGGTGGTGGAGCTGGACACATTCAGCACATACGCTACGGTGAACCTATGCAGCACAATCTGGGAGCAAGATTTTCATCCGGTCATATCTATACCGCCAGAATTTTCGAGTCTGACGCCAGCTGGGCAGGCCTTGGGAGGATCAATCAGCTGTCCTTTCGTATTCAATTCGAAAGCTGTATTCTACGACCCGCCGTTGCCACTGACTGTAGCCAGTTCAGTCATTGGTGTAGCGCCCGGCCCGACCTCATCATCTACAACGACTTCCCCAACGAGCGCTGCAGTACCTGGAAGCACAGCCTCGCCGTCCACGCCCTCTCCAACTAGCACGCCAACGACTACGCCCACAGCTGTACCGGTCGAGCTGCCGCCTTCGACTTCCACCACCATCGCAGCTGGGACGCAGCCAGCCGCGCCGGAGACATTATCAGAAGAAACGCCGACCCGAAGTGCGCCAGATATGAAGAGTAGCGCTTCAGCGTTGCTGCCCAGTACGTCCAGCTCGGTTTTAGGGGAGGACAGTTCTGCAATCATCAAGACCACTGCCACTGCTCTTCTTCCCAGTTCAAGGAGCTCGGCTGCTGGTCCTGTGGAGAGTGCTGCTCCCAATCCGCCTGCTCAATCTGAGGTGAATCCACCTGTGGCAACTACCACGTCCCAGAATATCGGTGATATCATTGCCAGCGTCATTGGCGAAACTTCTACTCCCGCTGGTGCTCAGCCAAGTAGTGCAGCATCCGCTGTGGCTTCTCCTGCGGACCTAGGTGCAAGCTCACAGGGTGGTGGTGGTGCACCAAGTAGCGCAGCCTCTAGCCCTGCGGGTGTCATCTTTACATTCGCGCCCACTGCTCCAGCTGCTGGTCCCGCCTCGTCTGGTGCTGTTGCAGATCCTACGGCAACATCAGTAGCCGATCCTGCGCCGGTCTTCTCAGCATTCGGCACAACGCTAGTCGTGGCAGGCACCTCAGCTATTGCCGTGGCGCCTAGCGTCACGCTGACGCCAGGTGGCGTGGCGGTGACGGTCTCTGGCACGACGCTGTCGTTGGCCTCGTCCGCAACCGCCCTTGTGGTTGATGGCAGCACACAAGTAGCCGCCACACCCGTTGTCATTCCTGCGCCCACCGGTCCTGCGGTGTTGACCTTCGGCAGCAACACACTGATAGCCGGTGCAGGCGGCGCCTTTACAGTGGCGCCGAGCGTGACTCTGACACCAGGGGGCTTCGTAATCGTTTCTGGTGCGATCCTGAGCCTCGCTACATCTGCTACTGCAGTCGTGGTCAATGGCGTTACGCAAAACCTCGCGCCGGCGCCGGTGTCTGCTGCAGATCCAGCAGCACATGCCATAGTACTGGCGGGCTCGACCTTCACTGCTGATCCTAGCTCAGCATTCGTACTACCTGGCGACAACACCCTAAAACCCGGCGGTGTAGTGACCGTGTCAGGCACGACCATCTCGCTCGGAGGCTCAGCATCGGATTTAGTGGTCAACGGGGTGACGCAGACTCTGCCGTCTGCTGTAGCAGCGAGCGCGACGCTCGTACTCACACTTGGCGCGCAGACCTTCACTGCTGATCCAAGCGGAGCGTTCAGTCTCGGTGGCGGGACGGCACTTGCACCTGGCGGTGCAGTCACGATTGGTGGGACGGTATTGTCGCTGCCTTCGAGTGGCGGAGCAGTCGTTGTCGATGGCGTGACGCAAACCCTTGCCGGGGTCACTGGCATTTCTACTGGGACCACAGGAGCGGCTCAGAGCAGCCTGCCTGCTGTTACGACTGCTGCAGGAACGTCAGGTGTGACTACGGGTGGTGTGAGCGGCGGTGCTGGACCATCTTCCACGCCTGCGACTGTAACGACTTCTAGCGCAGATCGGCCGAGCAGCGAGAGGTTCGTTCTGGCAGGGATGCTTCTGTCTTTGTTCATGATCTGCGCGTAGCATGAGGGGCTCTAATGGCGAGTTAATGCATGTACATGGTAATGAGCTGGCATGGTAGCATAGCGGTTGAGCATACTGAACATTACACGCATGTCCGGAGCCTATGTATTCCTTTTGTGGTAGCTGCCGTTTCTCGACTTCCGCGTCCCGTAGCTGGGCAATGTAGGTCTGCCCACGGGCAACGGTCAATATTATCAGTTTGTTCCAATGTCTTCGAGGACGAATCTCTGCAAAAGGGCGACATTCCATCCCATCAGGTGCGTCGCATGCTCAGGCAGCAGCAGCGAGCTTCGTTCTAAGCAATGTTCCATGGCCTTGAGCTCGAATGAAGGCATCTCCATCTCGCCTTCTGACAGACTCTGCGAGTCTAGACCAGATCCTTGCGTGTCCATTGCACTTGGCGCGTACTTCCAGAGCACCTTAGCCACGCGTATCGACTGTGGTAATGTAGCTTTCGACGACGAGATGTACAGATCAGGAGTGAAGATCCAGATCAGCAGTGCACCGCCTAGTCTAGTTGATAGGAGCGTGAACTTCCGGAGACCTTGGCTTTCTGCGGCATTGAGGAGACGACAGGACAGCCATAGCTCCGCTGAGAAGCTCTGTCGAGCGCCACCAGGATGATGTGACAACGAGAGGGAGACCTTGGCGAGCTTGTAGGACTGGGTCATGTCGTCGAAAGTTCCGATCGAGGCATTGCAGGATGCGCAGTAAAGTATTGCCTCCTTGTCATTTGAGTTGGCATGGCTACTAGGCGTTGCAGACTGCGGAGTAAAGCGGATCAGTAAGTGGGCTATCAGATGCACGTTGCTGGTAAGGTCTGGTTGAAGACGTGCATTGCGTTTGTATCTACGACCCATGCTCATCAAGACTATGATCTTCAAGACTGAATGAAACAATGACATGAGTGACGAGACGTGCTGGATAACCCAAGGCTTTGGCCTGAGTACAACCAGCTACTTTGCTCTTGGACAGCTGTATCCCGACTCTTCCCTCGAAAGTGACCTTACGGCCTGAAAGCGCCGGTTCTTTTGTGTCCATGCCTCAAAAGCACCTGGAGGGAGAAGATAGGGGCTAGAAGAAAGACAAACAGCCAGACCTACCAGGATATTGCCACAATCATCCGCAGAAAGGAGGAACGAGGTGACGTTGACGAGACCGACAGCACGCTGCGCAGTCAGCCTGTCCTGTGCAGCATAGCCCTTCTCATCAGTATGCTGGTCGTGGGCGTGAGGCTCATTCGGCTTATGGCAGTGCCAGAAGTCCATCATCTCCGCCCAATTCTCCGAGGGTAAATCCTTCCATTCCTTCACGGCGCCTCGTGCGACTATCACCGCATCGCATCGTCTGCAGCTCAGCTCTGCAGGGTCCGATAGGTCTGCGGCTGTCCAGGGAATGATCGCGCTGCTGTCGGTATTACTCGAGACTTCTTCGTAGATCTGAAAGCGATACTGCAACCTCGTAGATGGAACGGCTGGAATCTGTAGTTGACCACGATCTTGACTTTGTAGAGTCACTGGCAGTTGAACGCCTGCTACATCGCCGTGATGCTGGACTTGCACTGAGACGCCATCAGGCGATATTGTTGCGCGTGTCTCCGGTTGAGAAAGTGAGTCAAGATCTATTAGTACCGAAAGTGTGCGGATACTGACGAGATACTCGGAATAGATGTGCATTGTTGACCTAGGGTGAATGAATTAATGCTGGGAGCGTGCGTGTGGATGCGATGATTGCTGATAGTACCGCGACTTCACTTTGCAGGTTTGCTGTACCCACGCTAGCGCAGATCGTTGACTGGCTAAGTCAGAAGTCATTGGTCATCTATAACTGGACGCTAGTGGTCGTACAACTGTGAGGACGCCAGTGAATGTCTCACTCTCTGAGTAAACTATGAGCCCGGGTGATGACCGTGGATTTAAGTAGCCATGCAGTATTTGACGCTAGTGACCGTACAATGTGGAGGACGGTGAGAGGATTTTGCCTTATTGCCGCCACAACTGTGATGAGAATGCCTTCCAATGGAAGTCCCTCGTGATCCAGAAACTGGACTTCACTTAGCGCCAAGACTCGACGAATACTAGCGGCGATCTCCAGTCTACCAGTGAGCGGCTTCGTCAACGAACTTGACGACGTAGTGACCGCAATCTCATATCAGCCTTACCATCAAGTCATGTCACGATAGTTGCAAGTGACCGCATTCTTATATTGCATTCGCCCATGGCGTCGTTCCTTGCGCCGGCGAGCATTGTTGGTTTAATCTTTGGTGGATGCTGCTCGAATGTTTTTGCACTGGAGGCTATCGTCAGGTAATTCATCCGTATCAGGATTTCCCTCGAAGGTAGCTCGCTGACTATCGATCAGGAGCGAACCTGGCAGTGGTGCGAAGCCAATCGAATCAAACCGCTAAACTCACACGCTGACATTTCGATCACCCAGGCCTCTTGATCACATTCCTTCAATTCCTGTTCACGACACTCGCTTCTAGTCCGTCGCAGCTTGACCTGCACAACGGAGGCATGAAACTCAGCAAGCCGAGCGTACCGATATCGAGATGGGCCTACATCGCAGCGCTGTTCTTCTCTATCAACATGCTCAACAATTGGGCTTTTGCTTTTAGTATCTCAGTGCCGGTGCACATCATTCTACGGTCGTTTGGAAGCGTCACCACTATGATCGCGGGATTCGTTAGAGGAAAGCGGTACTCACGCTTGCAAGTTGCGAGTGTAGCGCTGCTGACAGTCGGTGTTGTCGTCAGCGCTTGGGCGGACTCGGAGAGTAAAGTATGTGCTTGCCTGGGATATACCGATGTGACTCAGAACATGGCTGACGACTGTACAGGGAAAATCGATGACGATAGAGACGCAGGCATCGACGTCGGAGTTCACGACTGGTCTGTCGATTTTGATGCTGGCGCAACTGCTATCAGCGTACATGGGCGCCTACGTCGAAGACACGTACGCCAGCTTCGGCGCCAGCTGGACGGAGAATCTATTCTACTCGCACTTCCTCAGTCTGCCGTTCTTTTTGCCACTGTCAGGTCCGATGCGAAGACAATGGTCTAGACTGGCATCAACGCCAGCTCTTGATAGAGATGTCAAGACATGGCCATCGTCGACGAACCCCGTACTTGCGGATCTGCTCTCGACAGCGCCACGGGGGCTCGTCTTCTTGCTAATCAATGCAGCGACACAGCTAGCATGCATCTCCGGCGTAAATCTACTCTCAGCGAAGTCTTCCGCTGTGACGGTGACAATCGTGCTGAACATCCGGAAGCTAGTCAGCTTCATGCTCAGCACGTGGCTCTTCGGTCATGAGCTGAGCACGAAGATGTTGCTCGGTAGCACGTTGGTCTTTGGCAGTGGAGCACTGTATGGATGGGAGACTAGCTGGAGATTACCGCGCGAGAGGAAGCAGAGCGCTAGGAATGGTGGCGAGAATGTGAAGATCGCGAATGGAGGTGCCACAGGAGGTGGTGGTACGAAGCAAAGTATTGGTAGCCTTGAGAAGCAGACGTAGCCATGTCTACATTGTAACACCACGACGTTGATATGACCTCGGTCTGCCCAATTCCGCGATTGGCTCAGTCTGCGTGTCGTTTAACCTCCTACATGCGTTGGGAGGCCTTCTAGTAAAGTTCGACTTCGATCCAAAGCCTGAAACCGCGAAGGCCAAGTCAAACTTGTGGCTGTGAACGTCCTGTGTCAGGATGAAATTATTCGGTCATTCTGCAGATGTGGAATACCGAGGTAGATGATCACGTCTCAGACGCCTTAACATTTCCACGGAGAGTATAGTAAGTACCGAACGAGACGTTACATTGTATGGCGGAGGTCGTAGACGCTGTGCCAAGACGACTAGACTTCACTTTAACCGCAGAGATGGAAAAGCCTCCACTACGTTGACCAAGGACTTCCTCAATGCTGACTCGCATTTCGCGCCACCCTCTCACTGCGACTCTAGACTACGATCCGGATCCCGAAGCACGCATACCAGGCTGTAACAAGGCGCGCTCGCGTGTGCGCGATCCTAGCACGCCTCGGTCCATCGAACCGAAGAACTTACCTATTGGCTAAAGGAATTACTTGATTGATGGCAGATTCGACTCTCCTGCTCAGTTTCCCAGGTCATAGTCTCACGGTGACCCGGATGAGCAGCTTGGCATGCGGACTGTCCCCAACGTGCTACACTACATGCCTCAGCCTAGCCGGGAGCACCAGCAACGTTCCGCCTAGCATTGGATTCGGATCCTGCTTGCCAGGGAGAAGCTGCAGGTACCCTCAGACCGGACTGCCGTGGTCGAATCAATTGATCAGGCGGTGGGAAGGGTAATGCGGACCCGAACGCCTTAGCAGTATACCTTCGACAAATGTGAACAATGTCAGCGAAATCCGACGTCATGAATCGGGATCATGATGGCTGCTGTACGACTGAGATCATAACATTCCAGTGCTCCAATCCTTGTAGTTGATGGAGAGGCCATCCCGTGTCTCTGAAACGAAGCCACGGTTCGAATGACTCTCAGATGGTCAGATCGTACCTTTGCCACTGCGATACTCGCTACGAGATGCATTCAGTTGCCTGCAATCTGAGTGACGAGATCGAGCTGGATGCCCGGAACTGTTTCAGTGCTGCATGTACCTCGGTGGTTGTCGAGGCATATAAGGTAGGGGATTCAGCTTTACGATCACAGAGTCGTCAAGCGTTTCAGTCTTTCATCTACTCAGCCCTGCTGTTATAGCCCTTCATTTATTGCGCATCTTGAACACCTGTTGATCGGGTCGTCCACCAGCTCAGCGCTACCTCTTTCATCAACATTCGGCCAACCGCACCTGCTTCAACCAACATGTACGCAGCCTACCATGGCGCCATTCTGGCGTTAGCTATCTCAACCTCCGCCGCTCCGATTAATAAACGCCAGTTCAGTGGACTCAGCTCTCTTGGCGGCTCTTCAAGCAGTGGCCTCGGTGGGCTACCATCACTAAGCGGCGCGAGCTCTGGACTCGGCTCATTTGGCGGCTCTTCGGGACTCGGCGGACTCTCTTCATTGGGCGGCGGTTCCAGCTCTGGTCTCGGTGGCTTGTCGTCTCTCGGCGGACTCTCCTCGCTCGGGAGTAGCTCTTCTTCAGGCGGTCTGGGTGGCTTGTCGTCACTTGGAGGGTTGTCTTCCCTGAGAGGCAGCTCCGGATCATCAAGCGGCCTCGGGTCGTTGGGTGGACTGTCTGGTCTCGGTGGCAGCTCTGGCTCCTCAAGTGGCCTCGGCTCGCTCGGTGGCCTTGGTGGCCTTGGTGGCTCATCGGGAGGTAGCTCTCTGGGAGGGCTGGGAGGGCTATCAGGACTTGGTGGCTCAACTGGTAGCAGCGGCACCGGATCCACTGCTTCCGGCTCGGGCAGTAGCAATACCACCTCTGGCACTGGCAGCTCCACAGGCTCCGGTACCGGGTCTGGCACCGGCTCCTTCGGCCTCGGCGGTCTGGGTGGTCTTGGAGGGTTTGGCGGTGGCAGTACTGGCAGTACCACAGGCTCTAGCACCGGCTCCTCTGGCCTCGGTGGGCTTGGTGGCTTTGGCGGATTCGGCGGATTCGGCGGCGGTGGTAGCTCAACCCAGTCCGATGTCACTAATGGCGTCTGCGGTGACGTGACCCTCATCTTCGCTCGCGGCACCACTGAATCCGGCAACATGGGCACCGTCATTGGCCCACCTCTCGCAGCAGCTCTGAAAGCCCTCTACCCCTCTGTCGCAGTCCAGGGCGTCGACTACCCTGCTGACGCCGCTGGCAACGCCAATCTCGGCGGCTCTGGCGGACCGACGATGGTCGCAGACGCGCAGAAAGCTCTGTCTGATTGCCCGAACACCAAGATCGTTCTGTCGGGCTACTCGCAAGGTGCGATGGTGGTGCACAACGCGCTCGGCTCCTTCGATGGGTCGAAGGTCGCTGCTGTGGTCGTGTTCGGGGACCCATTGAACGGGAGCGCGTTCACTGGGGTGGATGACGCGAAGGCTGTTGAAGTCTGCGCTGATAGCGATGGGCTCTGCGACAGAGCGGGCAGTGATCTTCCGGTTTCTGGGAGTCACATCAGCTACACGCCGTCGGCTGAGGCGGCTGCGAAGGCGGTACAGGCCATCATTGGAGGACCTGGCACGGGGTCTGCGGCGCCGGCGACGTCGAGTGTGCTTGAGCTGGACTCAACGCATGGCGCAACCTAGGCAGATTCAGAATTTCATTCGAATCGCAGTCATTACCACCTTTGGGGACTCTGGGCAGCTAGACTGGCATCTATGAGCAGTGTACGCTATACTAGTATGACTATACATGCGCTTCGTTGCTTCAGAGCTTACTCGTGTTCTCATCGTTGGCCTCAGGCAGTCATCGACGACTCTCAACGGCTTCTCTCAGCTTCTTGATTACGTCTGATGGATCTTCAGCGCCAAACACTGCACTACCAGCCACTATCACATTCGCGCCAGCGTCGGCGGCAACATCGATCGTCTTCTCCGACAGTCCACCGTCGACTTCAATGTTCAACTCTGGGTAGTGTTTGCGTAATGCTTCGACCTTGGGCATCATGTCTGGCATGAACTTTTGGCCGCCAAAACCAGGTTCTACTGTCATCACAAGTACCATCTGCACCTTATATTAGTTATCTCAACGCTGTCTATGTTCGGCAAGACGCTTACGTCGGGTACTTCATCTTTGTTCTCGCTGTCAAGAATCTCGTATAGCACATCATGCTTTGTCCCGGGCTTGATCGCGATGCCCGCTCTCATGCCAAGACCGTGAATGTACTTGATCAACGCTTTAGGATTCGTTATCTCCTCCGTACGCGCCTCTGGCGATTCTGCATTTGATGAGAACGCGGCTTCGTAGTGAAAGCAGTAGAGGTCACATCCGGCCTTCTGGAAGTCTTTCACCCATTTCTTCGGCTACTGCGCCAGTCAGCCTCGTCTTGTCGATCGCTCCTCCCACGGTCATCTCCAGTGTTCTGCGTGTCCCACTCGGCTCCATTCGATCCACCATTCTCCCCATGAGGACATACCTCAGCGATCATCATATGGCAATCAAATGTACCCTTCCCGAACGCCTCCTTCGGCCTCTCCACATGCGGCCGGATCATAGTCACTACGGGAGGACCGAATGTGAGATTTGGCACAAAGTGCCCGTCCATGATGTCGACATGTAGCCAGTCTGCGCCCTGAGCAATGGTATCCGAGCATGCTTTGCCCAGACTGGCGAAGTCTGCGCTTAGTATTGAAGGCGCGATGATCGGGGCAGGAGCCATGGCGGGCAACTTTTGGAAGTGAATGGAACGATCGATTGTCAATCTATTGCAGGGAAATCCAAGGCAACGAGTGTTCGACTTGTCTGAAGCATCTACACACAATGGTCCGGCGAAGCCGCTGTTCGCCGTCAGCCAGTAGTAGGGTTAGGGTGCTGATTACATAACACGCGCGCGACAACGTGTTCGGCTCTCACTTGTGTAGTCCTTTCATTTTCTTTTCTAATTTCACAAATTGGGCTCGACAACGACCAGCTACATCATACCCAAGATCATATCGCAAATATGACGACTGACATCAAGTCCGAGTAGCATAACTTCTCTCAAACTAGACTAGCGACCTCATCTGACCCGCAGATGTCGTGCAGCCCTCTTCAGCCCATCGATTGGCTGTCAGTACGCGCCCGCCCAGCAACGTATGAAGTACCCAGCGCTTCCACCGTCCTTCCACCGCTCATTCGACAGTCTCCGCATACGCCTAGTTACTGTCCGCAGTCGTCGCATGGCCCACATGGCGACCGAGTCCACGAAAACCGGCTGCCATCGAGCCAACCAACGGCCCCCACCTGCGAACCACTGCATGAGGCTCTTCAATAGCGCCAGCAGTGCCTAGCTACTCTACCGAACGTGGCCACCTTCCATCTCACTAGCCGCCGAATGGGCCTCGAGATAGCGCCGGTAGGTCTGACGGAACGTGTCGATTGAGGCTGATCATAAGGCCGCGTGCTGCATGATCTCCCAACCTTCTTCTCATTCTGCTATTCTTCGATTGCGTGTTGTGTGTGTTCCGGCTTGCGTTCTTTCATTGTTCCGGGTCTCTTTGGTGTGTTCTTCGTACAGGCTTCGTTGATCGAAGATTCTCTCGTTCTTTCCGCTGGTCGGACTACATTCACTTACCTACACCACCAGCGACCGCATCACATCCACATATCCCACCGTACTCATGTCCACTTCCGGACTCCTAGCACAATCCTCCGGCACCTCTGCGCTGGCTCGCAACGCTAGCCTCCGCGATACCATGATCGAGAACGCGCCCCAAGTATCCATCAGACGCGCCGCACCTCAAGCGCCCATTGCTAAAGCTGGCATCACATCACCAATGAGCGATGACTTCCCGACACCTCGAGCAATGCCACCTGGCTCGGGCAACTCGATCAGCACGCTATACCCAGTGGTCGAAGATGTACCAGCGTCACCAGCTTCTTCAGACACGCAGTCGGACCGGAGCTCGCTTTGGAGCAAACGAAGTTCTAATAGCGGCTTCGACGAGATGTACGACCTGTCAAGCAGCGAGAACGAGGACTTCCCCATGAAGCTGTCGAGCTCTGTAAAGCGACGCGTCGCAAGACCCGCAGTGCCACGCTATCCATCTCTGGTCATCCCATCACCAAGCCAGTGGCCTACCATCCAGAAGGCGAAGGCCGCCGAAACGCCAATGTCACCTGGCATGCAGATCATGCTGTCTCCCGCTGTGCTCGCCCAGCTGCAGGATCGAAATCTGAGAGTACCAAGTACCACCTCCGCGCCCTCACTCGATGGCAGTATGACGTCTGAGGAGCTCGCGCTCAGTAGCTGCCCATCAACGCCAGACATCTCCCTTCAGCAGGGCGAGCACACGTGGGAGGCACCCATCCAGCTCAATCCGTCAGCCTTCTCAGTCCTCCACCACATTAACGCTGGAGACGACCATCCACTTGAGACTGTGCTTGAGATGCCAGAAGACGCTATTTCTGAGATGCGGGAGATTATAGAGTCGCCACGCCGGGGTTTGCAGATCAGCACTGACAACATTGCACTCGAGCCCAGAAGCGCAAGTGTGGCTGACGATGAGCTTTCCGCACTTTCAGTACCATCACCAGGCGGCTTCTTCGCATCCCTGGACTCGTCGCTGGGCCGTCGCACATGGTCAGGCGCTGATATTGTCCCCAACACTGGCACTGCTACCGAGTTCTATGGCGTGCCGTTCAGGAAGTCGTCTCAAGCTTCGCTACCAACCAGCACTGCCACGTCATTCTACGGTGTTCCGTGGGCGAACCGGCCCGAGAACCCAGTCGAACACACAATCGCACTCGCATCTCCTACAAGTGAGAAGAACGACCCATTGACAGCTCGTCGCAGAGTCTTCTCGCCCACTGATGTCGTTAAGGAAGTCGATGAGATCGACGAAGCGTACGGCGATGTGCTCCAAGAGACCGCTGCTGTGAATATCGACCGTACGCAGCTCTGGTTGTCGACACAGAAGGCCTACCTTGAGGACTTGTGTACCGAAGACACAGTACTTGACACGTTCAAGGACGTCGAAGGCGCCGTACCCAGCACACCCGAGCGACCTAGTGCATCTCCAGACGCATCCTCACCCGAGAGCAAGAAGTCTGTCCGCTTCGCCGAAGACGTTCCAACAGAGCCAGCAGTGAAGCGCGTCTCTCCCATCCACGACGGCACATTCTGGGCCGGGTTCAAGCACACCAAGCGCTCAGAACGTGCCCGCGATGTTTTTCAACACAGGCAAATGCGCGCCGAAGCGTCGCATATTCGCCGTGTCAGCGCAGCCAACTCCCATGCCGATCAGCTCCAAGGCAAGTTCGAGCTGACACATACTGATCGCCCTGCGCCGTCGCGACCGATCTCCTCTTTCCTGCCATCTGGCGCTGATGACGAGAAAGTCGAGATCATCGCCCGTGCTGAGAGGGAACGTCAAGCACTGCAGCAGCTGCAGGCTTCAAGCTGGGATTTGCAGGCGAAGAAGGAATTGAACGGCGGATCGCTGTTGACTTCACCAATCGTTGCAAGCTTCAAGAACCGGTCCGACGTCGCCATACTTGATCTCGCTGGACAGGTACACTGCTCCTGGGCATGGGACGTGGCTGCCTCGCACCCAAGCGCCAAGGTCTACTCCACGGTCTCCTCAGACGCAGAGGCGCATGTCCTTTCCTTCTCACTTGAAGGTCCCACCAATCACTCTGTCGTGGCTGCACCTAAGCTATGGAGCCTGCCCTTCCCGGACAACCACTTTGATGTTGTTAGTGCCAGGAATCTATATACTCACCTGAAGACTCTGCTTCCCAAGGGTGAAGTCGCAGATGAGTGGGACCTCACGCTCTCTGAATGCTTGCGTGTTCTCAAGCCAGGTGGCTACCTCGAGTACGATCTTCTCGATGCCGAGCTCGTGCACCCTGGTGATGGCAAGGCACAAGCCTTAGGCGTCGAGTTCGCTTTCAAGCTACGCACGCGCGGCTACGAAGCAGCTAGCGGGAAGACATTCCTGCCGAGACTCAAGCGCGCCGGCTTTATAGAGATCAAGCGAGCTTGGATGGTCCTGCCCGTCGCCGACGTGTCAGTCAAGTGGACCGACGCCGGCAAGGAGAGCGCCAACAAGTCTACGCCCTCTTCTACCTCATCTACCGGCACTGTAGTGCAACGTACCGACTACTTCTCTGAGCCATCCCGCGACATTGGACCCAACGGCTCCGTCGTCGATGTCTCATCGACCGAACCCTCGCCTCTCTACGCACCACCTGTCACAGGCAGCACGAAAGATGTCAGGGCTGTCACTGGGCTGATCGGGGCTAGGGCTTGGGAGCAGTGGATCCTGAAGCTTAGCCTGGAGATGGGAAGGGGTGATGCGTGCTTGGACGATGTTTCGAGGGCACTTGAGGAGGCTGGTAAGGGTGGGCAGGCGGGGTGGAGATGTCTTGTTGGGTGGGCGAGGAAGGGGGTGTAGGGTCTTTCTTTTGTTGGGGTGAGATGGTAGATAGGAGAGTATATAATATATCTTGTTGTGTTTAACTTGGTTTGCTCGTTCTTCATCATGCCGTTCCCCACAGCGTAGCCACGACTCCTGCGCCGTTATCCACGCACTCATCCCAGCGGACTTGGCGCAGACCGCCATGAGACACACGGCGATATCTTGAAACGAGTTCGCGATTTCGACTACTCACGATATGAACAGCGTTGTACGTTTCGTTGCACAACCGGCCACGAGCTACTCCCGACATACCTGGAGGAGAGGACTTCGCTCCGCCAGCTCCCACTACCAAGCTTCGTGGCGGACGTTGTGCACCTGCATGATTGGTCCAACATAGATCGCCCCCAACTCAGCCGCGCAGAGGCTGACTGAGAATACATACATTGTATAAATCAAATTCAGATCACTATTCTCTTCTGCTCCTTCACTTCGCATCCACTTTCTTATCGCCAATATTCCCTCAGGACCCAGTAGGCCAAGCTCTACGCCAAGCAGAGTTTGTCAATGCTTTACGATAGCGATGACGCCTTAGCTCGCGCGGAGTTCGGTTATTCCGCATCCTAGATCAACTGCTGTCTATCGACTTGCCTACCTGGTCGATACTTCCGGCGCTACGTCCGGAGGCAGAAGGTGACTTCATTGTAACCATGTCATGCTGCAGCGGGAAGATGGCGTGGATGGATGGGTTCCTGGATACTGGCACGCCAGGGCGCCGATCAGGCACGCGAGGAGGTGGAGAGATGGGAAAGCGCGCAGGCAAGGTACAAGTAGCTGCCATCTTCTTGTTGAGTCGCGTGTTTACTTTCCTTTCATCTCCATCTCATTAGACAGAGGCATTGTTCAGAAGTATGTCTATCCAAAAGATTGCGATCTCGCTGGGTGCGCTCGGCGCGCTCTTCGGAGCCAATGCGCTGCCCTCACCTCAAGCCTCTACGTATGCAGTCAAAGAGCGCCACCATGTGCCACGCTCGTGGACGCCCGTGGGAGCTGCGGACAAGAGCGAGACCATCAACTTGCAAATTGGCCTGAAGCAAAGCAACGAGGGTACGGTGGAGCGCCACCTCATGGAGGTCTCCGACCCGGAGCACGCCCGCTACGGCAACCACTTGACGGCTGCTGAGATCGCCGACATCATTCGCCCAGCCGACGACACCATCAGTATGGTCCACGCCTGGCTGCGCGAGCATGGAATCGAGAATCTCGATGTTGCACCCGCAAAGGACTGGATCTCGATTGTCGTTCCCATTGAGAAGGCCGAGCAGCTGCTCCAGACTTCCTACTCGAAGTATAAGCACGTCAACGGCGACATCGTCAACCGTGCCCCGGAGTGGTCCCTCCCGCTTCACCTCCACGAGCACATCGACGTCGTCCAGCCGACCACATCCTTCATGTCTCCCCGCGCCCAGTTCAAGCCATGGGGACCGAAGATCGCGGGCCCACCACAAAGCATGACATGGTGGGAGTCCACTGGCAAGCACCAGTACGGCCCCAAGCCGGTGCAAGGAACCAACCTTACTGCCCAGATCGCTGCCGTGTGCAACGCCAGCTTCGTCACCCCGCAGTGCATCCGTACCGCATACCAAACTATCAACTACACCGTGCAAGCTGCCGACAAGAACAGCATCGCAGTCAACAACTACCTCAACGAGACCCAGCGCCGCGATGACGCGCGCCAGTTCCTTCAGCTCTATCGGCCTGAAGCTGTCTCCGGAGCGGATGACTTCAAGATCGTGATCATTGATGGTGCCGAGAACTACCAAGGCCCGAACATCAGCCGTGTGATCGCCGAGGACCACGACGTCGAAGGTAATCTCGACGGCCAACAGGTCCTCTCCATCTCCTGGCCTACACCTTTCACCGCCTTCTCCACTGGCGGTTCTCCACCGTTCAATCCAGACATTACTACGCCAACCGACACCAACGAGCCATATCTCGCGTTCTTGAACTACGCTCTGGCGCAGCCTAAACTACCATACGTCTTCTCCTCCTCATACGGAGATGACGAACAGACTGTGCCCGAGAGCTACGCCCGCCGCGCCTGCGCCGGATTCGCCCAGCTCGGCGCCCGTGGCATCACCTACTTCGTCTCCTCCGGCGATTTTGGTGTAGGAAGTGATGGTGAATGCTACTCTAACGACGGCAAGAACACCCCCGAATTCCTGCCAGCCTTCCCCACTAGCTGTCCGTGGGTCACCAGTGTGGGAGGCACCAAGAACTTCAATCCTGAAGTCGCTGTCACGAGGTTTGCGAGTGGTGGTGGGTTCTCGAACTACTTCCCTCAGCCAGCTTACCAGGCCTCGACCGTCAATGCCTACGTCGCTTCGCTGAACGGTCTGCATGACGGTCTGTACAACACGTCCGGCCGTGCGTACCCCGATGTCGCAGCCCAGGGGAACTACGATGTTGTTGTCTGGGCGCAGAAGATCATTAGAGTCGGTGGTACGTCTGCGTCCAGCCCAACGTTCGCTGGTGTGATTGCGCTAGTCAACGATGCGTTGCTGGCTGCGGGCAAGAAGCCGCTTGGATTCATCAACCCTTGGCTGTACAGCAAGGCCTACAAGACCTTCACGGACGTTACGATCGGGAGCAGCTTCGGTTGCAACACTACTGGTTTCCCGGCGGCGACTGGCTGGGATGCCGTGACTGGTTTCGGTACACCTGTAAGTTGCGAGCTTCAGATGACCTCAAGCATCCGCAGTGGCTAACATTTATTTGGCAGAACTTCCCCAAGCTCGTACAGGCTGCATTCCAGAATCAAGGTGGCAACTGGCACGGCCATGGTGGCTGGTAAGAGATGGTTCCTAGGATACCGGCATGAAGAAATGAAGCATGAGCAGACAGAGATGTACATACTGTATCAATGCAAGAACGCATCCATGAAGTGTCATGGCTGAGGCCATCATCGCAACCTCTCCTTCGCCTACACCCTCCCAATATCATCAGGCACCCTGTGGTGCTCATGACTGCACCGCAAGTGTGCATTCGGCGCCATCAGACCAGTGAGAATCTCATGGGCGCTGTGATCTCGCCTCCCGCTGGTTCTTGATGACATTGCGGCCGCATTCCTCTTGTTGGCATGGCACGGCCAACAGATGCGCATGTAGATCAAGGAACGCGTCAGCGCGTTGATCTGACGCCAAGAAGATCATAGACACCATCAACAATATCTTCAAGAAACAACAGACGGGGAGCTACTACAAACGCGAGCCCATCCAAGGTCTCGAGTATCTGGTATCGATACTGTCCACATACGATACATCCGACCCTCGCGACACTATCAATGCGTTCCGCAACATCGCGAGAGAAACATACATCTCACCTACTCCTAGCACGTTCGCACCGGCTGACATTGAAATGCCTCCAGACCTCGACTACAAGCGAAGTCTCTTGGACGAATACACCGGCTTCATCAAGTGGATATACAGAAACACAGGCTGCATCGACATTCTGTGTCGGCGTTGGGCGATGGCGGAACGGAAGACACAGCCCGGCGGCTACCCTCCACTCAGTGCACTACCGTCTTGGATACAAACCGTAAATGACACTCATCGAAGTGATCGCGCTCTGGGTCGTCGCCGGGATGGGGACTGCTTCGTGGGTATGCCAGGACTTGGCCCATACAATGCAACGGAGAACAAGCGCCAGGACTGTACCAGACCGCATGTGCCTACGTACTGAGTAATGTTACGGTCAATGGCTACATCAATACCAAAGAACTACTAAGCGGAGACCCACCATACATGGTGAAAAACTTCTTGAAGCGTGTGCACGAAGTCATTTGGGATCGCTGTTTTATCGAAGTGGAAGCAAAGGGACCGGAGCTCGGAGCGGGTAAGAGAATACACGGTCTAGCACCAAACAAGGCTCGTGTGGGCGACATATTGTGTGTTCTGTTCGGATGCACTGTACCCGTCCTGTTGCAGGAGTACACCGACTCGCAAGGTGAGAAATCGTATCATCTCATTGGCGAGACGTACGTCTATGGGCTCATGGATGGCGAAGCCATTCTTGCGCGTAGCAAAGAGGCCTTGGATGCAGATACGACATTCTTCCGTATCAACTGAATGCTTGTCGTGCGGCACTGGAAACGTTTAGACTGTGAGTGTCCTATGATCAACAATCAGCAGCAACGAGATCAATGCCGTCCAAACGCTGGGCTCCACGGCCCTCTGGGGCAACGAACGGGCTTGACAAGGATCAGACAAGGAACCGGCATGCATAGCTTCTGCAGTCCCCTCGGGTAGGTGCCTTCCTACGCATCACATTACACGCTGTTGGATACAGTCAACGAAATCCCAATGCCCTTTGCCGTGCAGCAGTTTGCCATGTGCAGATTGTTCTGTCGGTGCACTCCAGTAAAGGCCAACCTCCCGTATATGTATCGCGACATTTCCCTAACTCTCCACCTTTCCAACGCAACACTTCAACACCAGCCCTCACCAACCGCAAGCATCATGGGTACCCGACACCTCGTCTGCATCTACTACCAAGGCCGTTTCGTGGTTTCGTGGTCGCGCAGTACGGTCAATTCAATGGCTTGTAAGTAACCTCTCGCCAGCCCATATCCTCTACCCATTGAGCTATTGCGCATGCTGACCAGATCTCCTTTCATTCAGCCCGGAGATAAACGGCCTCAAAAGTTCTCCGCTTCATCGCCATCCCCGATAACATCCGCAAACACAAGCTCAGCCTCCCCCACATCGTCGTCCTCTCCGAGAGCGGCACCCCAGGCTTGTCTCCAGACTTCCGGAAAGCCTTGACCTACAGCCCGACGTCTCTAAAGGAGTACCACGACATCTTTAACACCCCCGCCTCCTTCGTCAACTACGCCAGCACCGATATCCTCAGCTACATCGCCAAAGCCGACGCGAAGCACCCCGTCCAGATCTGCCGCTGGCTGTCGTTCGCCAACGCCGACATGTGTGAGTGGGTCTACGTCATTGATCTGGATGCGCAGGTATTCGAAGGCTCCTCTCCACCTCATGACCAAGCCGAAGGGTCAGGGGACGCTGTGGAAGCATCTGCCGAAGGGCAAGGACTCTGTCGACCTCATGGCCAAGTTCGCTCTGAGCGACTTACCCGCGGAGGAGAAGTTCCTCGACGCGTGCAATGCTGGGTCTGACAGGAGCATGGGGCCGGGTGATTCGAAGCTTGGTGAGATGCAGATAGGCTTGGATCTCGTCGAGCAGTGTGCTGCGAGTGGTAAGGGTCCGAAGGTGGTGCTTGGTGGTCAGTAGGTCTGTCACATGCGGCGGAATAGGCAGAGATTGGAAACGAGAGGCTGTCTCGTCGGAGATGGATCTCTGGGCCGAGGCTAGGTAGTTGCGCGTTTGATAGTCAAGTCAGTGAAGAGGTCATCCCCACAACACATCTCTGCTCACATCATTCAATCTGCCTTATCTGACCGATGGTAGTGCCATACACAGCTATCCACGCTCATCCGTGGCATACTTGTAGCCATCAATCGTCGTCGTCGTATATAACCAAGCCGCCGCAGAACCGACCACGCGCATCGTATTCCGGGATCGTGTAGCTCGTCGGCAGAACTTCTTGGCTCCCGAGACTGGCATGCTCATGAGTAGTGCACGCCTGGCTAGGCTGGATGCTCGAGAGACGGCTAGCAGACCCGCCAGCGGTGGTCGTCACTACATGAGCGATAAGATGAGACAGTACAGCCACGCAGACCGAGCGTAAGACAGAAATAGCAATGCCTTCACCTCCACCGCCGTGCTCTTCTAGTGATAACGTGTTGTAGTGATCTTGGATACGGTCAGCCCAACAACAGCGTCTTCATAGCGACGTCACATGACTCACTCCTAGTGTGGTACAGAGTGTTGATATTGCTGAACGCGTCCCCGCGCGTATTGTCACGGGAATCGTGGACTGCGTCGCCAATGTGGACGTCTGCACTACCCGACGCAGTTAGTGCATCGACTCGTAGACTTTGCTTCCCGACGGCCATGGTGCGTTCAAAGTCAGTCGCTGTTCAATCGATACTGGGAGACTGAATGCTACCACATCAGCGCTGCTTCGGCGATTCATGTATCAGTTGGATGTAACGGGAGTTGCTTCGTAAGGTCAGTACAGTGCGCACGAGCTGCTCCTGCTTCATACCTGTTGTCATCAAGACACTGGGCACCGACCATTCAGTCTTTCGGGCAGCCAGGCTGACAGGCACCTGGAACCGGGCTGTTGTGCTGGCTGTGGCTTGCGATTCCTGCATTGGTGCCTAAGACCAGCAGCTTGAAGAGTGGACATGCAGGTCATAACATCCGAGTAGAGTGCTTCTTCAGTCAGCTCAATCGTATGTCTACACTTACAACCTCTTCTTATAAGTATCTGCCGACGCTGAACCCATCGCTTGATCATTATTTCATTATCTCCGACTCGCGATCGTCTCGATATCATCACCTCGCGGCTCCCTTGCCATTACACATGCATTTCGTCCAGAGCTCAACCCCGTCATCCGGGCGTCCCGGCGCCCATGAACGTCGCCCCTCCACCAGCCGGCTGACTTGGCTGCTGTTGTATCTGTGGCTGTTGGCCGTTCGTACCCTGCAATTGCTCATCTCCAGTATTCGGCGGATCGAGGTTCATAGGCCACAGACCCGTCAGGTTCGGGTCCAGCGCAGAGCCGCCCGTGCCTTGGATGTAAGAATCCCAGGCAGACTGCAAATCATGTTAGCTGGAACTGCGGTTGGGCACGAAGTCAAGGCACGTACCCAGTCAATGTCTCCGCCTCCCATAGCGTCCAAGCCACCGAAGCCACCGAAGCCACCTGCGCCAAACATCTGCGTGAACGGACTCGCAGGTCCACCATCGCCTGCGAGAGCATCCGCACCCGGCGTAAGCCCAGTAGCATACCCATCTCCGTAGCCACCTCGATCATTCACTGGCTCAGCATTGAGCAGCCCGTTCATACCCACCGGATACCCTGCACTCCGTTGCTGGCTTTGTTGCTGCGCTTCCGCAGCGAGATTCTGTAGATTGAAGCCACGACCTGGCGACATCCCGCCGGACGATAGGAGCCCGAGTGTCATAGCCGCACTCTGCTCAGGCGGAAGATCATCGGCACCCATACCCGCTGCGGAGCCGTTGGGAAATAAGCCATAGACTGCGCCTCGTGAAGTGTTGTGATTCGGCACTCCATGGTGGTCTAGTAGCCCTGTCGCAGCAACAGCAGCCGAAGAAATCTGCTGTGTTTGTAATTGTTGGAGATGCTTCAGCTTGTCGACCATGACTCTTAGCGCGACAGAGGCTTTGTAAGCTTCCATACTCTGCTCCCGAACGGATTCCCAAATCGTAATGCAGTGCTCGACAGCACGCATCATGGCCTCTCTGCGATCTCCATCGTAGTGGTCTGCTGCCAGCGGAGGTGGAGACGTCGGTGCGCTGCGATTCCGCCGCCGCTCGGTTTCGGCAACGTGGTACAGGTCCATGCATACGTTCACGCTGGCTAGGAGGAAGTCATGGGTTGTGAGTGAAGAGATGTACCATTTCACGCTTCGCAAGCGGCCACCGGGTTGGGATTCTTCGTGAAGTGTGGCTTGATGGGCTAGCATCTCCATCGAGGCGTCGATGCATGTTCGCCGGCTGTAGGCAAAGCGAGGATTATCTCTGCCTCGTGCGATGAAGCGACGATGCAGCACAAATAGCGAGCGCAGGTAGATGAGCTCCAGTCCCAGCCGCTGCATGATCAGATTCGCCGGATCGCGGGAAGAGTCGTGGAACGATCGCATTCGCAAGAGCGGAGGATGAGCTGCCCTCATCTCCCGCAGATCTTGATCAAACTTCATCGTCTCCTCGTAGCTTGGCGGGTCAGTGAGAGATTGCACTCTTTCAACAAGCTTGCCGAACAGAAACGTCATCTTCGACTTTGCAATCATGTAAGTCATCGGTGTAGCTTCGAACGAAGGTCTCGAAGCTGGCAAAGCCGGCAGGTCCTCGTGCAGCTCATCGTCGTATAGGTTTCGGGGAGGCAGCGTGTCGATATGATCCGAGCGTACCATTGCAGGAAGTCCGAACTGGAAGGAGATTAGGAGGTCGCATTGTCGGATGAAGGTCCACACTCTGCGCCGCATCTCGGCCTGAAAGGGTGTGATACTGGGATGTGGGCCAGGGTCGCGATGGTAGCCCATGCGCAGTGCCAGGCGCACGCAGAGACTTGTCATGAGTAGCACGCTGGGCTCAGCATCTCGGGATCGACCGTACTCTGCTTGGACGTGTAATACCAGTGTTTCCAGAACTTGCGGAAGCGGCTGGGTGATGTCCCCTAGTAGTAGACATTGCGCCGTCAGTCTTCGGAAGTCATGCGAGCTCTCCAATGATCTGCCTTGATACTCTGGCGGCTCATCGCCCGCTCTGTGGTACGACTGCAGCGAGAGTGTCATCATGGCGAAGCACATGCCCAGCCAGACGACGGGCGTGGCACTGGGGTTCATCCAATGCGCATCGTATTCTCTCTGAAATGAGGGTCCATGTATGATGTGCACAGATGGATCGTATGCGTTGAAATAGCGCGCAATCAGCCGATCGCTTTCGACTTTCGGCGGGAATTGTGCGAGGATCTCCTCCTTGCTCGATGCGGCGCAGTTACCTTGCAGAAGGAAAGCCGTCCCCTGCTTTTCCCTCGCTTTCGCCGCATTGACGCGATTCAGATGATTCGTGTAGTCCTCCTTGTGGCTGTCAAAGTACCTCTTGACCTCTCCGATCTCAGCCAGAATCGCATACCAATGCGCATCTGAAGCATACATGGCCCTTCCTGTGTTGTCCACCTTCATAATGCCAATTCCCTTGCTGACCTGCTCGACCTCGCTATCCTCATCGCCATTCTCGCCTTCCTCGCGAATCATGTCCGTACCCTCAACATCCAGCCGTAAATCCGAGGCAGTAGAAAGACTATTACTCCTGCTCGAATGGATAGCTGCTCTTGCCGCTGTCGCACCGCCTTCCATCGGCTGACCTTGCCCGTTCGTCATGAGTGACAGTACGAGGCCTTCTAGCCGATCGATGCGATTCTGCATGTCGTCTGGAGACTGTTCAGCGTTCCCGCCGCCCATGCTGCTGGCCTTGCGGGTCTTGGGCGCGGCGTAATTGCAGGACGCCATGTCGCCGCGCTTGCTGCAGTTGTCGCATGGGTGGCCGCGATTACATTTGAGCTTTCGGTGTCGACAGGGCGCGCATGACAGCGGGACGCGATTGCGCTTGCGGACCACGCGGAACTGAGGCGTGTCTGGTGATGCGCCATTGGAGGAGGTGGAGGAGGGCGGTGTGGGTTGAGGACCAGGAGGCATGGTGTGATCGGCAGTATACTGCGATGGACGCGCTGCTTGCGCCGTGATGAGCCCGCGATCTGAGGTCGCTGTCGCAAGCGAAGTACCGCCTAGTCCGGGGTTACTCGGGGGTGATGATGAAACTCGAATGGCTGGCCGGCTTTCCCAGTTGCTCAAGATCCAGTTACTACGCTGTGAAGTGCGCGCGCTCCTATACGCAGCTTTGGCGATAGATCGAGTGCAGTAGGTAGACACCGACAATGCGCGAGGTCTGATGTAGTCCAGACACGCCAAGAGTTCTCTCGTGTGGGGTTCAGATGCGAGTGCTCAAACCTTTGCACTCCTGCTGTGGTTTGCAAGGTGAGCGACCGAATCAGCAATGCGAACGTAGAGCCGCAGACGCAAGCTAGCGCATGGGTAGTAAGCCGATATACGTGAGTCACCGGATCTTGGAGAGGGCTGAGAGTGGGACGGGAGGAGGTGAGGTCGAGGACGGAGATAGCTTAACCCCGTCTTAAGGACGAGGAGGATATCTAGGGAGTGACGCGCCGCTGCTGCTGCCTCGAGTCTTCCAACTAGCCATGTGCTATTGCCGCATAGCAACCTGCCTCAACGAGGCTCCTGCTGCCCAATCCCGAGGATTTGGGTTCCTTCCCTGACGCTGCGAGTGTCGTTGCGATCCTGCGCTCCATCCATGTTACAATATAGCACCATTAGCTTGCCTGCACATCCTCCATTGGGGTAGTCGATCAGATATGGACGAAGGTATGGGAGACTGAGAACGCTCAAGATCGCAGCAGCCAAGAATTGGGGAGAGACAACAAACACATGATGGTGCTACGAGTTCCGCAATGCATGCCTTTACTCACTGTCATGTTGGCGCGTCTGCAAGACGTCTGAGAAGCTGGGACGTCCTGCGGCCGTTCGCTATGCAGTCCATCTGAATGCATACCAGAGGGCGCGAGCTGGAAGTCCGCTGTGCGCGCTGCGCTGCCAGCGATGGGCAAATGCTTGATTTCGCGACTTTACGCGTTGCGAGGGGCTATCATGCACCATTGCCCAGGATGTCGACCAGGTCACAGTGTATTGGCAGCTCTGCAAAGCAGGATGCAAGTCTTGGTGTTCATACAGATACGACGATAAGTGACGCGCCTCGTTGTCATGCTATTCTCATTGCAGTCATTGCCATTCGTGCTAATTCATGGTCGTGCGCCCGCGATGTGGTGTCGATCTGTCGAGTGAAGTTGGCAGCTGGCGAAGCGCATCACCGACGGCAATCTGCCTGCGACACGTCCAGCCGCGCGCAGATCACAAGTGCCGCAAATATTCGCTGTATGCGGTAGAGAAGTGTAGTGGCGAAAGTGACCGGAGAGCGCGACCTTCGCGACGCGCTTCTCAGATTCCGCGGCCGTTAAGGTTTTCATAGACTCCCAGCAAAACAATTGTATGTGGAGCGCATCTTTCTCGCCGCCCCACAGCGATCATCCGAGCCGGCGCGGCGGTGCCCTGCTAGGCGAGCAAAGTCAGCAAGGCGTGTGCGGGAGGCTTGATCGCTCAGCAGCCAACGCTTGTCTCCGCCAATCAGTCGGAGAGTTCACGTGTCAGCGCGTGGCAAAACACAGTGACAAACACCACAAAACTTCCGAATAGATCGTGAAGCACGTAGCCGAAGATGACCATGAACTCAAGTAATACACTGTTCGCTTCTTCCTCGGTTACTCTCACAGTCCTGCACAAGGGCTATCTCATCGGAGCGATTGCATGGCTTGCCGCTGCGATCCGAAACAAGCCTGTGCGTTCCCATTGGCACAGCAAACAGGCTTTCGGGGCACCGTCAGCGACGAGGGACCGAGGCGGGCATATCGATAAAGTGATGTAAGAAGCGCTTGAGCTTGCAGCTTAGTTGCCATCGTCTTGGTCATCCTCGTGGAGGAGTTGAGAGTGGAGCTGCAGGATTCAGCAAGCGTTTGCACTACAGATTACAGATCCTGGGAGGAGAAGGTAGCTCCTACCTGCACGATTGAGCCTGTCTTCACCACTGCTGCTATCTTGCTTGCTTCCTCAGGATCATTCGCGGGGAGCTTCTTCTCACTCACACAACAGACGGCCGACGAGGCTTTACACAAGCATGTCCGCCCTCAAGAAAGCCTTCACAGGCTTGAAGACCCATTCGCGCTCTGCCTCCCAAACTCGCGCTGGCACAGATAGCGATACCGAATCTGGCCCGCCTATCGCTCCAGCAAGCGAGGTAGGCATTAGTAAGCACGACACGGATCTCTCGACCGCCTCGTCAAAGCTCAGCAACGGCAGCACTCTCAATGGAAACGGCCAGGATGATGCGAAGCGTGGCTCCATCGACCGCATCCGCGCGTCGCTGGACCACAGACCGCGCCACTTCGTCACCGATAAGCCCCGCGCTTCGATCGATCAGCATGCTCGTAGCACTCACAGCCCCTTCGGTATATTCCGGAAACACAAGGGCCACTCGTCCGACTCTAATAGCTCTATGGACGAAGAGCCTCTGAGTCGGGATGGCGAGGCAACGAGCAGGAATCAGATGCACAAGCACGAGCGGCAGGCGGCGAGAGAGAAGCACACCAAGGAGGTCGAGGAGCGGCGCGAATATGAGCGAAAGCGAAAGGAAGAGGTCGAGGCGAAGGCGGCGCTGGAGGAGACTGATGAGCAGAGGAGCAAGTACGGCACCCTGCCAATCAACTCGTACGCCGGAGAGCCGAGGAATGAGGGGAGAGTGGACGTCAAGCTGCTCACGCCCGAGCATGTTGGGAAGATGGTCACGTTCAGAGCGAGGATCCACAATCTGAGAAAGCTTAGTGCGAAGTTGATGTTCCTGGAGTTGCGACAACAGACTGCGACAGTCCAGGGCATACTGTCTGAGCATGGCGCTGTGTCAGCACATTTCCTTTACTGGGCGGAGCATCTACATGTCGAGACCATTGTCCTGGTGCGAGGCGTGGTACAAGAGCCCAAAGCCAAGCAAGGTGAAGTGATAGGCGTCTCGATCCACAACCTTGAGATCCACATCCACGAGATGCACGTCGAAGGTACACCTGAGGAGTCTTTACCCTTCACAGTGCACGAGGCAGAAGTGTCGAAAGTCGACGTTCAGCGGGAGGGCGACACACGGCACGTGATCTCGGACCGCGCAAGGCAGGCGAGTAGAATCATCGATCTGAGGACTACAGCCGCACAAAGTATTTTCAAGATTCAGTCTGGCATATGTGAGGCATTTCGCACACATTTGTCGTCCTTGGGGTTCATTGAGATTCACACGCCAAAACTGCAAGGTGCGGCGTCAGAGTCTGGTGCGAGTGTGTTTAAGGTGGACTACTTCGGTCGGCCGGCGTTCCTTGCTCAATCACCGCAATTGGGCAAGCAAATGGCCATCGCATCAGATCTGCGACGAGTGTTCGAGGTCGGACCAGTGTTCCGTGCAGAGAACAGCAACACACATCGACATTTGACTGAGTTCACTGGGTTGGATCTCGAGATGGAGATCGATGAGCACTACCACGAGATTTTGCGGACTCTGGACAGCACGTTCAAAGCCATCTTCTCACACCTGTACACGAACTTCAGACACGAGATTGACGTGGTGAAGCACCACTTCCCGCACGAGGATCTGGTCTGGCTGGAGAAGACGCCGATCATTCCCTTTGCAGAGGCCATCCGCATGCTGAACGAGACTGGCTGGTTAGATGAGCACGGTAAGGTCCTTCCCGAAGACGAAGATCTGGGTACGCGAGACGAGATCCAGCTTGGCCGCGTTATCAAGGAGAAGTTGGGCACAGATTACTATGTTCTCGACAAGTTCCCTGCCTCCGCCCGTCCCTTCTACGCTATGCCCGATCCTCATAATCCTGGCCTCACGAACTCCTTCGATATCTTCTGTCGTGGCCAAGAGATCCTCTCTGGTGGACAGCGCATCCACGACGCAGCAGAGCTGATCAAGAAGATGGAAGCACTCAAGATGGATCCCAAGTCAATGGAGGAGTATCTCTCTGGCTTCGAGTGGGCCGCACCCCCTCACGGTGGTGGCGGGATTGGTCTCGAGCGAATCCTCATGTTGATTCTCCAACTCGGCGACATCCGCCACGCGACGCTCTTCCAGCGTGACCCGCGCTCCCTGCCCGCTCAGCCAAAGGTCGTACAGCTGCGCCACCCCGAATCCTCAACCCTTCACCCGCCTTGGTCCGGGCAAGACCGCGCGGCAGCGCATATGGACTTCCAGCCGCTCGAAGAGCTCATCGCAAACTACGGCGACGCCTCAAACACCTCCTGGCTCGAGCCCAAATTCGAGCACTACCGCGAACCCTTTACCGGCGCAGCCATCGGCTTCGTGCCTCACGAGGGCTTTGCGATCACAGTCGGCGATCCACTTTGCCACGAATCCCAGTATGCCAAGACCATAGCCTCCTATCTCAAGTACATCCGCAAAGAACGCCACCTCAAAGTTCTCTGGCTCCTCTGCGGCAGCGCCGTCTCCGAAGTGCTAGGCATGAAATTCGACTGGCGCACTCTCAGCGTAGCAGCCGAGCAGCGCCTAAACCCCGGCAACAATCCGGCGATCCACGACTCGGAGCTCCAGCGCAAGATCCGACACGCTGAGAAAGAGGGCGTGAAGATCCACGATATCCCCATCGGCACGCCACCCTCCAAGGAGATCCGCGAGAAAATCGACAAGCGCGTTGAGGACTGGTTGGCGGGGAGGAAGGGCAAGCAAGTCCATCTCACGGACGTGCATCCCTGGCAAGACGTCTCGCATCGGCAGTACCACTACAGCACAACTCGCGACGGGACCATCACCGGGCTGGTGATTCTGGCCCAACTCTCCCCAGCACATGGCTGGCAGATCAAGTTCTCCTTGGATTTCCCTGGCGCGCCAAGCGGAGCGATCGAAGCGCTCGTCATGCACAGTCTGGCTGCCGCAGCCGCTACGGGCGCGCAAAGCGTCACCTTCGGTGGCGGTGCATGCGCGAAGTTGACGCCGGGGCAGAACCTGAAGGGTACGAGGGTGAAGGTTCTGTCGAAGGCTTATTCTGCTATCGCGGCGGAGCTACACTTGACGAACAAGAGTGAATTCCGGGCTAAGCTCGGGGCGCAGGAGGATCCAATCTATGGTATGACTTCCCCTTTCTTGATTGATTATGGTGAGGGCGCGTTTGCTGATTACGTTTGCAGTGTGCTACCCACCCCACGGCCTTGGACCAAGCGGTGTGAGGGCTATATTGAGTTTCTTCGAGGACGACGACGAGGGCGGAAAGGTCTAGAAGGGCTTTGGTTTCCTCTCACGGACTCGGGAACGCATAGCTAGGCTAAGATGGGCGAGACGATGAGATATGCACCGGGGAGTTGTACAGCGCCCGCTTTTGGGTAAGAAGCGATGGCTTCGGGTGAATGTTACGTTGAGCTGCCGGTCCAATGTGGCAATTGTATAGCCGTATGGGATCACTGAACCAACGTGGGTAGCAGAATTGTTACCAGCGGTGCGATACCCTACTTGTACTTTCCGCAGCCGTTGACTCCCTGTGCCTGCGTGCGACGGTAGTTGATTCAGGCGCCTCAGTCCTTGGCCACAGGCCTCTGGCCAAGCGAGGGACTCCTCTCGTGCCGCCCATCCGCCTCCTTTTCCTATTCATTCCTCACTTCTCGCAGCCGCCATGAGGATCAGGCAACTTATACCCAATTTCCTCCCTGAGGCTACCGCCAGAAACCTCCACCAGCTTGTTGCGACTTCTGCGGTAATACTCAGTAGCAGCATGCAGCTTTGGATTACTCTTGCTCGGGGTACCGCCGAGGCAAAAGTGATCCTGGCACTTCTTACAGCGCTGGGAGCTCATGCGGCGGGCTTTGATCAGGGTCTCCAGAGCGTGGATGGTCTTCGTCAGGGCGATCTTGTAGATGTGCTCGGAGCAGGTCGTGCAAGTGGGGTCAACACATGAAGGGTGCGGCGCTGAGTTGTTCTCTTTGTCGGTCGACTGCTGAGGGACGTTGGCTGGTGGCGCCGTGGTCGCTGCAGATGCGGTGAGAGCTTTCGGACGGACCTGCTTGGACTTAGCAAGTGCGAGCAGACTTGATGGCGAAATTCAATAGCCTACCTTTGGTACAGTCGTATCTTTCGGCGACAGGAACGGGAACGTGGTAGCATCCTCCTCATTGAGCTCCCCAGATGACATGCTCGCCGCCAGCTCTTTGCGATTTGCGTTATACTCCTTCGTCGCCGTAGTGAATGCTTGAGCCCGATCCAGGCTATACGAGCCGTTGAGCTTCACGCGGAAGGTTTCGCGAGTATACCATGCCGCTGTGAGTGCCTCGCGCTTAGCTTTGCTGCGATTGCGCGCAAGCTTGTTGGCCGACATCGCGGTCGTGACGTCCTTCTCGACAACGTCTTCGGCCAGAGTAGTGGGCTCGGTGACTCCAGTGTTATCATCTGTCAGTGCAATAGCGACCGTGTCGTTGGCGAAGGCTAGTCCGGATCTCCCTAGCCAATGGTCATGAGCACTCTGATCCTCCACGTCCAGTACAGTCGGTTTCGTGAGGGATTCCTTGGTCTCTGATTGACTCGCAGGAACATCGGCGGCCGATAGACGGCTCATCGCAAGGTCTTCGTCAAGATCTGACATCACCTTAAGTGCTTCGATCTTCTGCTCTGGAGGTACGCTAGCCATCGCTGCTTCCGGGGCATTTGGTGCGGAAGACTTGCGCTCCGCCTGTGTAGCCATTGCTGGCATCATGATCGGTACAGCCTTCGAGGCAGAACGAGAAGAGTCTCTGCGTTGCGACTGTGGGATCAGTGCCGGCAAGGGCGTGGGCATCGAGGTTGTCTGATAAGTTGCGTGGGCTGGGTACGTGAGAAAGTGACCATGCTGAAAGTCATTGGGAGGTGCAGCGGGTATATGATTGTCATAAACGTCGAGATCCTCGAAGTCCGCGTGTTCGTACACTGGTGCAGATGCGAGTCCCGGAGGCGCGAACAACGGAATGTGATGCGCATGTGGTGATGTGTGGAAGAGCATACCGTTGAGAGGCGGCGGCCCGAACGAAGGCATGATAGGTTGTTCAAGGGGCATCTCTGGAATCTGATGCGCGAAAGCACTTTGACCAAACAACGCGATCTGTCTTTCCAGCTGCGAGCATGGTTGAGGCGGCGACGCCGGTCCAAACAATTCCACTGGCTGCACCGACTGTAGATGAATTGGCGGTGACAAAGCGAGTCTGGCAGCCGTCTGCAGGGTGTTGGGCGCCGGGGGTACCCAGAAATGCCTAGACATGGGACTCGTCTCTCTGCCGCGGGGAAATGAGGCAAACGGTAGCGCAGACGCTGACATGGTCGACGAAGCGGATGCTGACCCGTTGGATTTCAAGGACGCAGAGCGGCCGTCGTGCTTACTTGAAGAGTGTTGGAGTATTCCATTAATTTCTCCCACTCCCTCGATTTTGGGATTCTGTAGAGCATTGTATGCAACCTCATCGACGTGCTCATTCTTGTTGCATCGCGGATGTGCCCTGATCGTCTTCTTGTTCTTCAGCTTTGTCTGGCGAGATGCTGCCACTTGCCACTCGGAGCCTGTGACCTCTTCCACCGAAGCGGGTGTAGCAGCGCGAAGCACTGGGCTCGTGGAGTGACCATGTGAAGCAATGGTCTTGGATTCGGAGGGCACTGCGCCCTTCGGAACAGCAGTCGAACTGCTGTGAGCCTTCTTGCGTGCGATCGAGAATCCATTGAGATCTGTTGGAACCATTACCAAACCTCCAAGTATGTCTTCATCTCCGGTGATAACATCTACGGCGTCGTCAATGCGATCATCCACAGTGAAGCAAGGGAAGCACAATGGCTGTCTGTCCTCCTCTACCATTTGCACCAAATGCGTGGCTAGACGATCGCAGCGGCTGCAGCTGATACCACCTGAGGTTTTCGGAGGACTGCACGATCTTAGATGGTCGATGGAGAAGCGAACCACCCGATCTGACGCCGCTTCTTCGCGCGAAATCATCGCCAGTGGTGACCCACGCGCATTAGCACGACTCGCCTTTTCACCCGTGGTGGATCCATCTGAGCAGCCCTTGGTCAGAGATGTGACGTCGCGGACTAGATCGCCATTCAGCACCAAGCAGGGCTCATCTCTCATATTGGAGCCCAGTGCATTGAAGGCCTGGGGCGATGGTCTCTCAGCGGGTGTCGTTTGGCTCATCTCAGCTCCCTCAGTTGGCGTCTCTTTGTTCATCTGGTCCGACTCGATTTCCAGAGGCGCGGGCGCCGTAGTTTTTATATCCGCTGAACTTTGCGCAGCCTTTCGAGTCTGGAGTATCTGGATTCTTGCTGCCTTCGCAGCGTTGGCCGCACGAGTGTGCGGTGGAATGAAACCCGGTGGCGGCGGTATGCGAGACTGTGCTTGAACCTTTGCAGCTTCCAGTGCGCGTGGCGACGGTTGCTTGAGTGAGCTGGCCGCAACGGTAGCCCATGGTCCCGAATGACCTTTGGGCGCCGGGGCAAATGCAGGTCTGCCTCTCGCTGGTGTACTTGGGACTTTGGGTAAAGGAATTCGTGCTTTGGGTAGGGTACTGGCTGAGCTTCTTGGCTCATGTGTGAGGCTTTCATCGTACGGCGGGCGGACTTTCTGTCCAGGTTTCGTTGCGGTCTGTAGAAATGCTCTGCACTCTAGCAATGCTAGCTGACGGGCCTTGCGATCTGCGTCGCTGTCATTCAGGCTGGATGTGGCCAAGGGCCGCGTGTTGATTATCCGCTCGGTGTCGACGTCGTGAGTGTCGTTTGTATGATCGACCGTAGGTGACAGATGCTGGTGCATTGACTCTTTGACGAGTACGGAGCTCACTTGTGCGCGCTGACGACCAGCTGAACCTGTCACTGTCGTGTCTGCGTACGTGTCAGCTGATAGGTGCATGGCAGCAACGCATCAAAGACTATCTCTTACGCCTTGAGCTTGGGTCCACCCCAGTTCTCAACTTCTGAACCCATGCAGATTGCGCTGTAGCTCTCACTGCTTCCTCCGATGGCGCATCTAGTAGCTGATCGAACGGCTTTTGTTCAGAGAATGTATGATGGGTAGCCTGCGACTCGATCCGTGAGTCCTCGTCTACTTTTGGCTTTATGGACTTTGGCGTCTGCGCATGCTCAGATGTTCGATAGTCATCGACATCATCGGTGTCCGGCTCCCAACCCTCGCAGGCCAGCTCATACGCAGCAACCGCGTCACTGTCATTGTCAGTCAACGAACCCACACTTTCGGCAAGAAAGGTGTACTCACGCATCCTCCTCTGCGACTCCAGGGTGCGAGACTGCCTTTTCGGAGTGCGATACGCTTTTTGTTGATAGATCATACTTTGACTGGCTCGCATCTGCCGCCTTAGACTGAATCTCTAGCACAGCGGGACGCGTGTATGTCCTGGTGGCCATCTTTGTGGGGAGCTCAGTGGTGAGCTCTCGCGTAGTCACGCCGTTCTCGTCCACATACGCCTTCTTCATCAGCTCCGCCGTCTTCAGCAGTAGCATACTCTGCCACCAACATAGTTGCCACCACGCCAGTGTAATGGCGTAAAGCACGACACATCCTGCCAGCGCGCAGATAAGGATGGCCAAATGCACCAAGTGGCGTGGAGCGTGCCAAAAGAGGGCGAGCTGGTAGTGTCAGTCACTGAGTACATCGGAGTGAGATGGGTGTACCTACGATGAGTGTCTCGAACCTGACTTCGCCTTCGAAGTGGAGAGTGTTACCATTGAACGCTCCCGGCACGGTCGCCATCGTGCTACGAGGGTGCCGTGAAGGCAGTCTGTGTTCTTGATGGCTACCATGCAGTCCAGCTTGTGAGCTGTAGTGACTTTGTGAAGTGAGGTGTAGCTGATGTTGCAAAGTTTGGTGGAGGCTGCATGTGTGAGCAAAACCTCCGCTGTTCGGCGGAAATGGCGGGCCGACGTGATGAAGTTGAGGAAGGGGCGACGAGGGCATTGCATCAGCCATGTTGCCAAGCATTCCGACATATCATCCAAACGGATCCCCCTTCTCATCCAAATCGGTGAACTTCACCTCACTTATCGTTCTGGCTCGTCCCCTTTGTGGAGAGAAGCCCTTTCCCTCCCTGTCTACCTCGTCACTCTCCCGTCTCTGCCTCCCGGCTCCCTTTATCACTTCCGCATCCTCAAAGTCGCCAGAATCTCTCGACAGGTCATCACTCCACTGGCCCTTGGTGGCATCAATCATAGTACCTTCACTCGGTGCCGGAGACTCAGAGATACTCGCCATCCTCGCTCTACCACCAGAGAACATCTTACCACCAAGCCCAGCGGCCATGGAGCTTCGCCTTCGTTGTAATGCTTGACCTGGCGCGTCTTCGGGATGCACTTCGATTTCTACCTCACAGCCCTCTGGTACCTGGCAAATGGCTCGATCCTCTTCACTCGTAGTTCGCCACATGACCTCCCTCACTTCCTTCCCGACTTTGTCGACCATGTCCATTGCCCAGATCACATCAAGATGCTCATAGCCCTCGACGATCTTCTTGTGTACGATACGGACGTGTGGTTCACGGCCTCGATCGAAGCGGCGGAGTAGACGGCGGCCGTCCACCAGATCGTCCGAGCCGCAGACCCAGAGAGCTAGGGGAGGAAATTGGTCGTCGTACCAGGCGTACTTTCCACGTCTAGTATCGTGATGCTGATGCGTCAGGGTCTGACAGTGGAAAGATGTCAGATTCCGCTGTAGTCTCCTCCGCGCAGTGACCTTGGGCTCGCGATCGACGTAAAATTGTCGAATGATCTCATCATCCTCTTCATCCTCCTTGTCTTCTAGCTTGCCTTCCTCACGGGTCGCAAGAATGCACTTATGCTTCGCAAAGCAGTCTCTGCCTAGCCACCAGCGCATACTCTCTGCCGATACGTGCACAGGCGCGAACTGGAACATGCGGTTCCGAAGCCCGCGATCCCAGCGTGCATCACTCCAGGAGAAAAGAAAGCTGAAGACAACGTAGCCCATGAAGCTATATAGAGACCCAGGCAGTATGAGATGAGCTTGATGCATCATGGGTATGAAAGCGTGAATGCCGAAGACCAGGCGGAACATGCCGTGCGAAATCACACTCATGAATCTGAGATAGGCCTTGGCGATCAGAGGACCAGAGTAGGCTGCCGGTGCGAGGGCGCAGAAGACGGAGATCTTGTTGCCAATATCTGGACGTTGCTCTTTGGCGAGGGCGACGAAGGTCTGTGTTGTACCTTGACTATGGGCGATGAGCGCTAGCTTCGGAAAACCCGTCTCGGCGAGGACGCGATCGATGAGAGCTGGGAGGTCCATGACTGCCATTTGCCTGAGGTTCCATGCCCACCTATGTATATGTCAGTACTTGAATGTGGTACCGCGGAGAGACTGTACTTACATTCTCGGATCGCCATAACCCAACACAGTGTGCCTTGGGTTAAAGCCACAGCGGTTGTTGCCCAGCCAGACATCGTAGCCTGACTTTGCGAGAAAGAAAGCTAAGCTATCATCGTCGTTGCAGCAGAAAGCACCAGCTGCCTGCAGCAAGCCATGCATCATCAGGACAGGGTACTTCTTCTCCGCTGGTGGAAATGATGAGTGCGTTTCGGCATATGAACATCCGACCGAGTACTTCCGGAACGTCTCGAACGACTCAGGCAACCTACCATTCTGCGCCTTTGGAGTGTACTCTTGTGGATCGTAGACGTGATACAAGTCGATAATAAAGCCATCTTCGGTCTGCACCTCGAACGTCTCCGCATTGAGACCCACGCGTCTGGCGTAGTATGCTAAGTCGGGTATCAATGGATCTGAACCACCTTCTGTGGGCTCGAACTCATCCGCATGAACGGTGCTCTCTCCAGATGGCGTGCGTATACCCTTATACTTCTTTCCCTGCACCCATGCTCGTTCTGTCGCCTTCCTGGCCCTCGAGCGCTTCTCTTCTTCTTCGTGGAAAGGCCGGAGTCGATCTGGATTCTGTAGTACAGCGTAACAGCGAATGCGCCGCCAGATCTTTGGGACAGAAGTGACTGCAGCGCCTGCGACGATTGCGAGTAGAAAGAGCAAGGACAAGACTGCGCTGGTCGCACGGAAGAAGCGACACTGAATCGACCGTAGTATAGATGGAGGGCCATACATCGGCAGTAGCGGGAAGAGTGGGTTCGTCCTCGATGCCGGAGCCGTTGGGGACAACGTAGCATCGCTTGCTTCCGACTTCTCTATGCTGCAGGTACTGGATGCTTGGACCCCATGGACAAAGCCGGATCTCTCGTCTCGTCTTACAGGATCGGGGATAGTTGCAGGCTCGCGTCCCTCTGCCTCATCCTTCGCCCTGTTGAGCTTCGTAGCTTCTTCAACGGGGACCGCTGGCAGCCGTTGGCCATTGGCGAGCTCGATCACTGGATCTTGAGGCGTAACGAAGTGCGCCTGGACAGCCTGGGTCTTGCCGACTGGAGCATCGTTCTGTCCAGGTCGCAGGAATGCCAGCTTCTCGGACTGGTCTGCGTACTTCGTCGCAGCACTGGCATCATCCCGTGCATTGGTCTTCTCCTGGAGAATTGTTTGTGTCGCGCGTGCGCCGAGAAGGGGCATGTTGCCAAAGACTGCACAGCCTGTCTTGGTCTGCTCTCAAGTCCCCAGTGGTCTTCCCTTTCATTGCACTAGTATGCTTCAACGTGCAAGGTCAGCAGGCCGCATCGGGGCGCCGTGGAAGCTAAGAATTCTGTAGGTAACGGCGAGATGGGTACTTCGAGGGAGGTGAGACGGAAGTGGATTGGGGAAGAGAGAGTAGAGACACGAGGTTACCATAAACATCCCACCTGCACTTCTCTGACGCGGCTTGCGGGCGCCGGCAGCACATTAACGATGAAACACGTTGCTGGCGACTGGATATTCAAGGTTGAGAGTTCGCGGTTGAGGCTCGTGCCGTGTATGACGTTCCTGTGCATTGAGGTATGATTTCCATGTGAGAGCGTGTCGCACATATGCCAGGTGGTCGGCAACGATCTTCCCAGTATCTCTTGTAGTCAACGGCTCCAGAATGCGTTCCACCTGCTCGTTCTCCAGCATCTGCATCATACGTAAGGCTGCTGTCACGTGAAGATGGCCATGTTTGTGATGGATCTCATTGACTCTGACGATGTTTTGGCGCCGGACACATCCGGTGTTTCTCAGGCCAAATGACATGTGATCCTGGAGCCTGAGGCTTACATAATGCAATCCTCACGCGAGCCGGCTATATCTCCAGGAGGTCTCGTGACAACGCTCGCAGCAGGCTTGAGAGCAGAGTGACGAGAATGTAGTTATCGGTCAAGCTAGTGGACGTAGGAGGAAACAGCACATTGGTCGTTCCTGCCGTGCTCCGTTGCTCTACTCAAATTGTCTTGGCGCGCGCGGCTCAGTCGACAGCCTCGGTATGAACTTCTGTTGCCGTTGAAGCTGACTAGCAGGCGTTCTTCGCTCCAACGTACAACATGCCTCTTACACAGCGACGACAGCATGGCTTACGACTTGCCGGTAGTGGGAACACTGAAGCGCAAGCGGCGGCGGAGGGAGGACAAGCCTGCTCTTTCAGCGCGGCTTGTATTGGACAGCAGCATCAAGGGTGAATTAGGCGTCGCGTCCGAGGACATCCTGCTGGGATTGTTCCCTAGAGGACCATCTTTGAGCATCGGGGTGGACGAGTCTGAGCATGTCAATATCGCGGTTTCGGTAGCTGCGCCAGATAACGTGTCCCAAGAGACTGCCTGGACAATCCTCCCGATCAGCACGAGCAGGACATGGAATGACAAGCCTCTGCCGAATGGCACCATCAGGTTCCCGGCTGGGGCGCTCAGCACGCACAGCCTTGTTGCTGCCGTCCAAGCAGCATCGCCCACTAAGACTTTGCGACAAGACTCGACTATAGAGGTCAAGGTAACCGATGTGGTTGCACTTCCGCTCGATGCAGTGTACGTCAGCGTGGATATACCTGCACTGCAAAAGCTGGAGGAGGTACACAAGCGATTCGGTGGCGGTTTCTTCGGTTCGAACGGGCAATCACACGCAAGTCGAGGCAAGAAGAGCGTTGGCTCCGAAGCTGGCGAGCCGGAGCATGGGGACGCTTTGCAGACCAGACAGAAGCTAGTGGAGGATGCTTTCTCGAAAGTACTCGTGGTTCACACTGGCGACTTGCTCCCAATTTCACTATCTCATCCCATCACACACGCGACTGCACCGCCCGCTAAAGTCCTCGCATGTGAGCCTGTGGCGCAGGGTGTCGTTTCGAAGTCTACCAGGATAGTCATAGTGGCTGCGGCGGACCGGCAGCAGAACGGCCACCATGGACGAGCATTACTATCACCCCGACTACCAGAGGAGACTGAGGATGATGACACCTCGAATGAGGCTTTCTTCTCCGCCACCGAGTCGCCCATGAAGCCCATTGTTACGTCCAAGTCAACCACGGATCTTTCGAATACTGATGATCTCTTCGACTCGAGTACCGAAGAGAGCAACCTATCTGATGACTCGGACGAGATGATCTCGTTAGTACGGCCAGGATTAGGTGATCAGCCGTCAGGATTAAGTTCTGCATTATCATCAGCAACACCCCGGCCCTTCGCTGATAGACTGGGCGGAATCAGTACCCCAGGCTCAGTGTTCTCACACATGAGCGGCAGCACGGTCCGAGGAGCCCAAGCTGGTCGAAGCAAGACCTTCCGAGCGCAGTGTCTCCTGCATCCGATTTCAAACAGTGTGCTCCACCCTCGTCCGCCATCTACAGAAGACGAAGAAGTCCGTGTATTCGTAGATTCTACTACGCTTACACGCCTCGGGTGCTTCTCCGGAGACTGGATCAAGATTGAGGCATCACAAAATCAAGACATGCCCAGCTTCAGTGCCTTCGGCGGATTTGGAGGCAGCTTGGTATCTTCGCAGTGGAGACCTGTTAAAGTATACAGCTTGCCGGAGAATATGTCGAAACGGCCACAAAGGTATCAAGTCAACACAAGACATGGAAGGCGAGACAGCATCTCTTCGCTTGTGACCAACAGCGCTAGTGTTGCGACACTATACATGTCACCGATCCTGCTCGGCAACCTGGATTCGCCCACTCATGTCAGCGTCTCGAAGTTGGCGTTCGACCGCAAGGCTCTCCTCAAGCGAGCGATAGGCGGCAGACCCGCGTCGGCAGCGACACAGCTACCTCCAGTGGCAACAGAAGTCACGTTGAGGAAGGTCGTCACACCAGTTTCCAATGATCGCGCACTCAATGATATGCTCTTTGCGAACCTCAAGGAGCATCTCGAGACGAAGCAAAGGATTGTGAAGAGTGGCGACCTTATTGCCATACCTATTGATGAGACATTAGGTAGAGCAATCTACGAGGGCGAAGTTGAGCAGGACGGTAACGACAATGCCAGCATCATGTACAAGTGGAGTGCCCATCAATCATTGGAAAATGAGCCAAAGAAGACTGCCGCAAGCGTCGCCTGGTTCACAGTGGAGTCAGCCAAGGCGCAAGATAAGGTCATCACCGAAGCCGCGGACAGCGTGGACGTTTGGGGTGGTGCGGTGTCCATCGACTCCTCATCGACAGCCGTGCGCCAATCTGGCGATGACCGACGCAAGCTTCCGTCCACGCAATCAAGCACATGGCCTTACTACCTCGGTGCTCGAGACGTGACGACGGAGCTTGCTGCAGGTAGCGGACCACCAGAATCGCCTGTTCAGCATATCAGCACCCTTCATCGACGGCTTCGTGAGCTCATCTCTGTGGCAATCAGTCGGCGCGCCGTGCATCTGGGCATGCCGCCCTTAGCTGTTCTACTCACCTCCACACAACGCAGCATCGGCAAAGCGCATACTGCGCAACACGTCTGTGCTGACCTTGGCATACATTACTTCCCAATCGAGTCCTTTGATCTTGCTACAGAAGGTGGATCTGGCGTAGACGTCCAAACGCAAGGTCTGCTCGAGGCCAGGTGTTATCGTGCTCTTGAGTGTGGTGCTGAATACACCGCCATCTGCCTCAGGCATGTCGAGCAGCTAGACTCCGAGCGTGTGGCTTCCTCGCTTCGGGACGTACTCGGCCGAGCGAGAGTCTTTATCGCCACCACAACTGATGTAGACAAGATCCCAGACTCAGTTCGTGGACTCTTCACTCATGAGCTGGAGATGTCTGCACCAGATGAGATCGAGCGCGAGGGCATTCTACGGGGCATCCTGACCTGTTATACAGTACCTCTCTCGCCAGACGTAGATCTTGCCGACATCGCTGTCAAGACTGCAGCGCTTGTAGCAGGTGATCTTGTCGATGTGGCCGCGCGTGCTTCCACAGCCCGCGAGACCCGCATAGCAACACTCTGCGCCGCAGCATCTACTACCTCCGGGTTTGATGTCACTCCTAAGGATCTTCGGCTTGCCGGTGGCTCTGCAGCCTCATGCCTCGTTCCTGCAGACTTCGAAAGTGCCGTGGAGCTCGCGCGCAAGAACTTTGCAGACTCGATCGGTGCGCCCAAGATCCCCAACGTTCAATGGTCTGATGTCGGGGGCTTGTCCCATGTCAAAGAAGCAGTGGTTGAGACCATTCAGCTCCCTCTCTCACGTCCCGAGTTGTTCGCCAAGGGCCTCAAGAAGCGCTCCGGCATTTTGTTCTACGGCCCACCGGGCACGGGCAAGACGCTTCTTGCCAAAGCCATCGCCACGGAGTTCAGTCTCAACTTCTTCTCCGTCAAAGGACCTGAGCTGCTCAACATGTACATCGGTGAGTCTGAAGCAAACGTCCGACGCGTCTTTCAGCGAGCTAGAGATGCAAGACCATGTGTCGTGTTCTTTGACGAGCTGGACTCTGTGGCGCCAAAGCGTGGCAATCAAGGCGATAGCGGCGGAGTCATGGATCGTATTGTCTCTCAGCTGCTTGCCGAGCTTGACGGCATGAGTGACGGTGAAGATGGTGGAGGTGGAGTCTTCGTGATTGGCGCTACGAACCGTCCAGATCTTCTTGATCAAGCGCTCCTCAGACCAGGCAGATTCGACAAGATGCTCTATCTTGGTATCTCAGACACGCACGACAAGCAAGCCACTATTTTGCAGGCGCTGACGCGGAAGTATGTCTCTGTATCTAATCTTGATTCAGGTCTGAGCTACACTGACAATGCATCCCAGATTCACGCTCTCACCCTCCCTCTCCCTACCCCGGGTCGCTCAGTCCCTCCCGTTTACCTTCACAGGCGCCGATCTGTACGCTCTCTGCAGCGACGCCATGCTCAAAGCCGTCACACGCTCTGCTCGTCTAGTAGACGCCCGTGTCGCTGCCATCAACTCCACGCGATCCGCCGAAGATAAGGTTCCCATTACTATAGCAGGCTTCTTCGACCACCACGCCACAGAAGTAGACCTGAATGTTCTAGTCGAAGAGGTAGACTTTGCAGAGGCAAGGAAGGAGCTAGTGCCTAGTGTTAGTCTCGACGAATTGAGGCACTACGAAAGTGTGCGTGATCAGTTCGAGGGAGCTGGCGGGAAACAGAAGTCGATCGAGGATACTATGGAATCTCAAAATGCGCCTCCAAGCGCTCAGAACAACAAAATTGAGCCGAAAGCTGTTGCAAGGGCGAAGCTGAACGAGCTCATGGCTCGCAAAGGCTCGTCACGTTCCGCAGTGTCGAATGGTAACGGTAGTGCTGTGGGCGCACCCGCTGGCGCATCGAGCGATGAAGATGACTATGTGATTCGCACCGATAAGTTGAAGCTCAACGGGAGTAATGGAAGCAATGGCAAGGCGCCTGTTCGACCTTCTGCACCAGTCAGATCTCCGAGCAGCAAAGGCAAGGGAAAGGGCAAAGCCAAAGCCGTTGAACAGCCAGGGAACGATATGGGCGAGGATCTGTACGATTGAGTGGCCTGTAAATGTATATGTGTACAGCAAAAGCATTGTCATCAGATGTACATATCTTCATTGTACAGAACTTCGCACATCACGTCTGCGTTGGCGTATTGTCACACTTCCATTGCCATCCCACCTTACGCCTCACTCCCCAATAAAATACGTACACCCCTCCCTCCCAATCCACACCTCATGTCTCCGCCCCGCATCCACATCCAGTCTACTGCCTGCGCCAAATGTCTCTTTTACCGGCTTTGCATCATCGGGATACGTGATGGTGAGCTCGCCACGCAAAATTAAGTGCGTTGTGAGGCCGTCATGCGAATGCGGAGGGTAGTGGGCGTTCCTGGGCGCTTCTTAGTGGAAGGTCGATGGATACCTGGTGTTGGCGGGGGAGCTTTACGGGCCATCAGTCCATGAGAAGACGTGCGAGAAGCCCCAGGAGCGTACCGTAGACTCTACGGACGCTTTGCTCAAAAAAAGCATATTGATTCCTATCAGCGTGATTTATGTGTTGTGATAGAGGGACCTACAGAGATGCGATGGTCTGGCAGGTGGTCAGCCCAGTGACGTCGAAGCGCGACTCAGCTGTGAGATCGCTCAGGGGAAGCGGCCTGTCTCATTATGGATTCATCTCTATATCTGCATGCATTGGCGATCGGCACCATTGGGCTTGGGGCTGTGAGCTCACGCGAGATAATAATGCCTCAGAACAATCTGCATGTAGTTGGTGTTGTCAATCAAAGCCTGTCGGACATATGAACATTGTGCAGTCCAAGATCGCTACCACTGTGGTCACTGCGAGTGTAGGAGTGAATCGAAGATATCTAGAACTCCATGGACTGCATCTACTAACTTACTATCTCCTCGATCTCGCCGATCATTTTGTGAATGACTGCAACGGATCGGGCTTCCATCATCCCAGACAATGGCATCAACAGCAAGCGACTCACCAGAGCTGGCAGCGACAGTTCTGAAGCATGCCAAAGCAGAGTACGAAGCCCAGCTGCAGACTGGCGTGAAGCACGATTCCTTCGACCACTTCCTGACGACGTTAGTCTCTCCAGACGCGTCGAAACCATCGTCCATCTCGACGGACACTTCGCGCAAGATATCGCAGTACTTTATCTCCAGCTCGCACAATACTTATCTCACGGGCAACCAGCTATGGTCGAAAAGCTCAACAGATGCCTACAAAGACGTCCTCAAGCGAGGATGTCGGTGCATTGAGATTGACGTTTGGGATGGCGACTCGCCTTCTTCGGCCTCATCATCTGATGCCGAAGGACAGACCGGCAAGCCACGTAAGGAAAGCGAAGTGAAGAAGATTCGCGGCCTTTTCAAGAAAGGTCTCAGCAAGCTCAAATCCAATGACAGGCCCATCAAAGCGGTCCAGGACGAAGCCGCGAGGCCAGAGTCCTCACCGGGCGAAGACCACATGCCCACGCCGTGGCGGACTATGAGCGGTCGCGCTGAGCCAAAGGTCTATCACGGCTATACAGCGACAAAAGAAGTGCCGTTTCGCAAGGTGGCTGAAGTTATTCGCGATTACGCATTCCGGAAGTCGGATCTGCCTCTCATTGTCTCTTTCGAGGTACACACCAGTCCCGAGCAGCAAGAGATCATGGTGGAGATCATCAATGATTACTGGAAGCAGTATCTTGTACCGACACCTTCTGACTTCAGTGAGACCACGCCTCTGCCAACGCTGGAAAGCCTCAGGAAGCGAATCTTGATCAAGGTCAAGTACACGCCGCCTGAAAAGGCGGACAAGTCGCTGTCGAAGACCACTTCACACGAAGAGTCATCGGACGATGAGACACAAGGCGAGCAAGTCAAGAAAGGCACGATCATTGGAGCACTTGGTCGTCTCGGCGTGTATACTCGGAGTTGTCATTTCCATGGCTTCGATCAGCCCGAAGCCAAGCTCCCAACGCACATCTTCGCACTTGGCGAAGGCAAGCTATTGGATCTCCAGGAGCAGTCACCCGGTCAGGTATTCAAGCACAACCTCGACTACCTGATGCGAGCGTACCCGAAAGGCACCAGAGTCCGGTCGAACAACCTTGATCCGGCGCCGTTCTGGCGGCAAGGCATACAGATGGTGGCTTTGAATTGGCAGCAGATGAACGCCGCGATGATGCTCAACGAAGCTATGTTCACAGGAACGGGTGGCTGGGTGCTCAAGCCGGAGGGCTATCGATTGGAGAACGGCACACTGCCTGCACTTAAACGGACCGACATGGATCTCACGATCAGAATCTTGGCCGCACAAGGACTGGGGATCGAGGAAAGCATGCCAGATGCATATGTGAAGTGTGAATTGCATGTCGGCTCTCAGTCCGACGACGGTACTAGTGATTTCCGAGATGGTGGGAAGAACAAAGGTGGGGAATGGAAGCGCAAGACTTCCGTGCGGCATAGTCGCGATCCCGACTTCGCTGGCGAGGCGTTGAGCTTTGCGGGCGTTACTAGTGTTGTGCCCGAGTTGAGCTTCGTTAGGTACGTGGCTTCCATTCCGGTTTCTATGGTTGGGATCATGCACCATATTCAGCGTTTCTACGTGCGACCAGCACAGAGCGGTCTGACGTTGCTTGGTGCTGCTTGATCTTGTCATGGTCGTACTGTGCGGCAGTGTGGCGAGTACACTCCGTGAGACGAGACACACCGCCACATCAATCTCCGGCTTGGAGCACGCGACCATGGAAGTCTGGGGTAGCCAGCACGAGCGCGGCTCTTGCTGCCGGTCTGCGAGGAGTACAAGACCGTTGCGCGTTTGGTCGCTTAGTGACCACGCTATACCAACGGGTGGCTGCACAAGAGCCGTCACACTGCCATGCTGTGCGCTGTCAGCATCCAGCAACTGCCGAAACTGTGGAGAAGTACTTCAGTAACGCACTTCTCATTTTGCTACGCGGCTGTAACTGGGAAAACACCAGCTAATGATAGTACTTGCAGGTTCAAGCTCATGGATGAGGATCGTTTCCAGCAGGACAAGATGATCGCATGGGGGTGTTACAGACTTGATCGGTTCCGCCCAGGTCTGCAGCTACTTCACCTCTCCGATCTGTCTGGACGGGGATGTAACGCACGGTTGCTCATCAACTCAACAATGTCCGTTGTCGCTTCCGCGCAGGCGGGTCAGGTGGCGAGCTGAGTGTCCAATGGACTGGACAGCTCAAGATCAGCAGCTCATATACGAGTGGCTAGGGAAATCGCTTCGATGTGATGATTCATCGAGGCGGTCCGAGGTTGCTATATCGCAATGTGAGAGCCGCTGGCGTACGCAGACAGCGCCTCAAGCAGGTCGTGCAACGCTCAGCAGCTGTGAATCTGATAGTACATCGCCGATCATGGAGCAACAACAGAGTCGCTGAGAATTGACGCTATGGTGGGTTATGGAGTAGGGTAGCATTGGCCCAATGGTTCGGTGCGTGCGAGTGGATATTTGACTGTATCAATTCCGAGAGTGCCGAAGACTACCGACTTTAGCTTGCAGCCAATTTCCGCCTGCGAATTGAGCAGACTGTGCAGTTTCGCATGATTTCGAGTGTTCTAGGCTGACCACAGCGTATGTTATCGTGGCAGCGATTGCAACCACTATGAGCCCACTGAAACTCGGCTGGGAGGTCGTCTCCTCAATCTAATGGTCTGTTCGAGTCTCGACAAGTATGGTGCAGTCCTTCAAATGTCCCATACTGTGGTCAGCAGAAGCAGCTGCTGCAGGAAGAGCGGTGTCGCTGCAACTGCAATGGATCGCAGTGTCCTTCATGCAGTGAAACCCCTTGTGGACCTTGAAACCGTCCTCAGATCTGGAGAAGGGTTATAACAGCGACGGTCTTGCTCGAAGCGAGCGGAAAGACTTGTGCTGCACTTAGCCTGTATTTTTGGCAGCCATTCTCGCAACACCTATCACATTTGTCATGGGAGCCTTGGGGTGGGATCGATGTGAGGTCAGTCGGCAGGACCCGAAGCGGTAAGCGTCTGCCAAGATCGGGTCCAGAAGGTTTCTTCCGTCTAAGCTAACTTCGAAGGTGTCCTGCAGTCTCGAAAAACATCGTGACTTGTTCCTCATGTCTTGCAGCCACATGCGGCCTGCCGGAATTGATCCTGCACCTGCACCGAGGACCTCCATCCATGCTTGAGCAATCACGCCGATGCACAAGCGTTGGCCCTAAACGGCACGCTCTCACCACTTTCCCGGCTGCACAGTAGACTTTCCGCACAGAGTTGACAGGTCACAAAGTCCATTCGAACGTCCTGCGCATCAGTCAAAGGCAAGGACAGCTCTACCACAAGTCAACGACTCTGTATGTAAGCTGATCACATCGCAAGCTGCTGTATTCTCACACTATAAGTATCATCACTCCTTAAGCGATTGGGAGGCGTGCTTGATCCGTCCCAGCTTCCAGGTTGCCGGCATGCCTGGCGTGTGGTGCGGTTGCTGGAGCGCTTGATTAATCTATCTGGGTTCCCTAGATGTGGATCGCGACGTGCGATGGCGCAAGCCGCAGGCACAGAGCTCGGCGCGTCAGGCCCGTTGTTCTAGCTTGCAATTCTGCCATCGCCTCACACATGGGCATCTCACTTGGTCTCATGCCATTGCGCGGAAGCTTGAACTCTATCATGCATCTGTCACGATCCATGACCCGCCGCAGGTCTAGACGGCAACTTCCGCGTGCTTTCGAGTGCGCGAGTCGAGCATTCGTTCATTCTAGAGGCAGCATTCCGACTTCGCTTACGGGATGTCGGATCGGTCACTGGTCCTATGTGCGAGTGTAACCGTGAGCTTGAGCAGGTCGCCGGACCTGTGTCATGGCCCTTGGAGCACAAGACAGCTAACCGGCAGACTTGACGAGTACGTCGAGTGTTTGTTCAGGGTGGCAGGCTAGCGGCATAGTTGGGAGTGCTCAACAGCAATGCTATGCATGTTTGCGACACGACACATACTGTACTCACCGAGTCCTGGCCGATATAAGTATGCATGCCCCTTGTGTCTGCGTTCGAAGTTCAACTACTCCCAGCAGCCCTCTCGTACACAGTTCACTCTCTCGGCTCTTGACCTGTCAGCATACTCAACATCAACAGTCGCTACAGCTTACCTTTTCCGAGTCCCGAACCTTTCGACCTTGATACACTATACCACTACCTTTACTGACCTCACCAACGCCTTTGCCTTACCGCCTACCATGTCTTGCTGCCGCCAGCGCTACGAGGCGACGCTCCGCCGCCTGGGCATCGAACAACTACCGACGCTGCAATCCCACCACGAAGGTCGTTCGAGCAGACACTTCTCTCCACTCGATGGCAATCTCCCCGTGCGGACAATGCCAGTACGTACCGCTCGCAGCGGCCTTATCCACCCAGAATCAGACTGATCTCGACCAGGTACCTGGGCAAAGATGTCCAAGCTGTCTACATCGCGGCCAGACAGTCTGGGTCATACGCGGTAAGCGTTGCCCTGCATGCGGCACCGAAGTGAAATGAGATCGGTAAGCACAGCTACCCGGACCTCGCTGTGAGGTGATCGGTACTGATGCATCTACAGACACCCGACCGGCCCGTCAATATGCATCTGGAGTTCGAGGCGTTGTCATTCGGCATGTCCGGGCGTGAAGAGGGCTATCTTGTT